>OY804610.1:23256993-23962192 GCA_963680895.1 Fragum sueziense
TGATCAAAGGACATCATTGTGCTGGAAATAGATAATTTACCCTTTCTATCGTTGCCTCATGACAAATCGGCTTCACTCCATTTAAATATCAGATATTCATATTTTGTTGAATAACACCTTTTCACATACACAATGCATGTTTAAGTTTATAAACCCTAAAAAGTAGCGCTTTCATGTACACAACTATATCATTAGAATTTAGTCTGGTCCATTTCGATAATGTAACAGAAGACAATTGAAGTTTTTTTACACATTTGTTTTATCTTTCTGGCTAAAACATTGTAGAAATGAAGACTTTCGTTTTTTCCACATAACAATAGTTTCACATATAACAAGTTTTCGTTACCATCTCATTGGTGATCAAAGGACATCATTGTGCTGGAAATAGATAATTTACCCTTTCTATCGTTGCCTCATGACGAATCGGCTTCACTCCATTTAAATATCAGATATTCATATTTTGTTGAATAACACCTTTTCACATACACAATGCATGTTTAAGTTTATAAACCCTAAAAAGTAGCGCTTTCATGTACACAACTATATCATTAGAATTTAGTCTGGTCCATTTCGATAATGTAACAGAAGACAATTGAAGTTTTTTTACACATTTGTTTTATCTTTCTGGCTAAAACATTGTAGAAATGAAGACTTTCGTTTTTTCTACATAACAATAGTTTCACATATAACAAGTTTTCGTTACCATCTCATTGGTGATCAAAGGACATCATTGTGCTGGAAATAGATAATTTACCCTTTCTATCGTTGCCTCATGACAAATCGGCTTCACTCCATTTAAATATCAGATATTCATATTTTGTTGAATAACACCTTTTCACATACACAATGCATGTTTAAGTTTATAAACCCTAAAAAGTAGCGCTTTCATGTACACAACTATATCATTAGAATTTAGTCTGGTCCATTTCGATAATGTAACAGAAGACAATTGAAGTTTTTTTACACATTTGTTTTATCTTTCTGGCTAAAACATTGTAGAAATGAAGACTTTCGTTTTTTCCACATAACAATAGTTTCACATATAACAAGTTTTCGTTACCATCTCATTGGTGATCAAAGGACATCATTGTGCTGGAAATAGATAATTTACCCTTTCTATCGTTGCCTCATGACAAATCGGCTTCACTCCATTTAAATATCAGATATTCATATTTTGTTGAATAACACCTTTTCACATACACAATGCATGTTTAAGTTTATAAACCCTAAAAAGTAGCGCTTTCATGTACACAACTATATCATTAGAATTTAGTCTGGTCCATTTCGATAATGTAACAGAAGACAATTGAAGTTTTTTTACACATTTGTTTTATCTTTCTGGCTAAAACATTGTAGAAATGAAGACTTTCGTTTTTTCCACATAACAATAGTTTCACATATAACAAGTTTTCGTTACCATCTCATTGGTGATCAAAGGACATCATTGTGCTGGAAATAGATAATTTACCCTTTCTATCGTTGCCTCATGACAAATCGGCTTCACTCCATTTAAATATCAGATATTCATATTTTGTTGAATAACACCTTTTCACATACACAATGCATGTTTAAGTTTATAAACCCTAAAAAGTAGCGCTTTCATGTACACAACTATATCATTAGAATTTAGTCTGGTCCATTTCGATAATGTAACAGAAGACAATTGAAGTTTTTTTACACATTTGTTTTATCTTTCTGGCTAAAACATTGTAGAAATGAAGACTTTCGTTTTTTCCACATAACAATAGTTTCACATATAACAAGTTTTCGTTACCATCTCATTGGTGATCAAAGGACATCATTGTGCTGGAAATAGATAATTTACCCTTTCTATCGTTGCCTCATGACAAATCGGCTTCACTCCATTTAAATATCAGATATTCATATTTTGTTGAATAACACCTTTTCACATACACAATGCATGTTTAAGTTTATAAACCCTAAAAAGTAGCGCTTTCATGTACACAACTATATCATTAGAATTTAGTCTGGTCCATTTCGATAATGTAACAGAAGACAATTGAAGTTTTTTTACACATTTGTTTTATCTTTCTGGCTAAAACATTGTAGAAATGAAGACTTTCGTTTTTTCCACATAACAATAGTTTCACATATAACAAGTTTTCGTTACCATCTCATTGGTGATCAAAGGACATCATTGTGCTGGAAATAGATAATTTACCCTTTCTATCGTTGCCTCATGACAAATCGGCTTCACTCCATTTAAATATCAGATATTCATATTTTGTTGAATAACACCTTTTCACATACACAATGCATGTTTAAGTTTATAAACCCTAAAAAGTAGCGCTTTCATGTACACAACTATATCATTAGAATTTAGTCTGGTCCATTTCGATAATGTAACAGAAGACAATTGAAGTTTTTTTACACATTTGTTTTATCTTTCTGGCTAAAACATTGTAGAAATGAAGACTTTCGTTTTTTCCACATAACAATAGTTTCACATATAACAAGTTTTCGTTACCATCTCATTGGTGATCAAAGGACATCATTGTGCTGGAAATAGATAATTTACCCTTTCTATCGTTGCCTCATGACGAATCGGCTTCACTCCATTTAAATATCAGATATTCATATTTTGTTGAATAACACCTTTTCACATACACAATGCATGTTTAAGTTTATAAACCCTAAAAAGTAGCGCTTTCATGTACACAACTATATCATTAGAATTTAGTCTGGTCCATTTCGATAATGTAACAGAAGACAATTGAAGTTTTTTTACACATTTGTTTTATCTTTCTGGCTAAAACATTGTAGAAATGAAGACTTTCGTTTTTTCTACATAACAATAGTTTCACATATAACAAGTTTTCGTTACCATCTCATTGGTGATCAAAGGACATCATTGTGCTGGAAATAGATAATTTACCCTTTCTATCGTTGCCTCATGACAAATCGGCTTCACTCCATTTAAATATCAGATATTCATATTTTGTTGAATAACACCTTTTCACATACACAATGCATGTTTAAGTTTATAAACCCTAAAAAGTAGCGCTTTCATGTACACAACTATATCATTAGAATTTAGTCTGGTCCATTTCGATAATGTAACAGAAGACAATTGAAGTTTTTTTACACATTTGTTTTATCTTTCTGGCTAAAACATTGTAGAAATGAAGACTTTCGTTTTTTCCACATAACAATAGTTTCACATATAACAAGTTTTCGTTACCATCTCATTGGTGATCAAAGGACATCATTGTGCTGGAAATAGATAATTTACCCTTTCTATCGTTGCCTCATGACAAATCGGCTTCACTCCATTTAAATATCAGATATTCATATTTTGTTGAATAACACCTTTTCACATACACAATGCATGTTTAAGTTTATAAACCCTAAAAAGTAGCGCTTTCATGTACACAACTATATCATTAGAATTTAGTCTGGTCCATTTCGATAATGTAACAGAAGACAATTGAAGTTTTTTTACACATTTGTTTTATCTTTCTGGCTAAAACATTGTAGAAATGAAGACTTTCGTTTTTTCCACATAACAATAGTTTCACATATAACAAGTTTTCGTTACCATCTCATTGGTGATCAAAGGACATCATTGTGCTGGAAATAGATAATTTACCCTTTCTATCGTTGCCTCATGACAAATCGGCTTCACTCCATTTAAATATCAGATATTCATATTTTGTTGAATAACACCTTTTCACATACACAATGCATGTTTAAGTTTATAAACCCTAAAAAGTAGCGCTTTCATGTACACAACTATATCATTAGAATTTAGTCTGGTCCATTTCGATAATGTAACAGAAGACAATTGAAGTTTTTTTACACATTTGTTTTATCTTTCTGGCTAAAACATTGTAGAAATGAAGACTTTCGTTTTTTCCACATAACAATAGTTTCACATATAACAAGTTTTCGTTACCATCTCATTGGTGATCAAAGGACATCATTGTGCTGGAAATAGATAATTTACCCTTTCTATCGTTGCCTCATGACAAATCGGCTTCACTCCATTTAAATATCAGATATTCATATTTTGTTGAATAACACCTTTTCACATACACAATGCATGTTTAAGTTTATAAACCCTAAAAAGTAGCGCTTTCATGTACACAACTATATCATTAGAATTTAGTCTGGTCCATTTCGATAATGTAACAGAAGACAATTGAAGTTTTTTTACACATTTGTTTTATCTTTCTGGCTAAAACATTGTAGAAATGAAGACTTTCGTTTTTTCCACATAACAATAGTTTCACATATAACAAGTTTTCGTTACCATCTCATTGGTGATCAAAGGACATCATTGTGCTGGAAATAGATAATTTACCCTTTCTATCGTTGCCTCATGACAAATCGGCTTCACTCCATTTAAATATCAGATATTCATATTTTGTTGAATAACACCTTTTCACATACACAATGCATGTTTAAGTTTATAAACCCTAAAAAGTAGCGCTTTCATGTACACAACTATATCATTAGAATTTAGTCTGGTCCATTTCGATAATGTAACAGAAGACAATTGAAGTTTTTTTACACATTTGTTTTATCTTTCTGGCTAAAACATTGTAGAAATGAAGACTTTCGTTTTTTCCACATAACAATAGTTTCACATATAACAAGTTTTCGTTACCATCTCATTGGTGATCAAAGGACATCATTGTGCTGGAAATAGATAATTTACCCTTTCTATCGTTGCCTCATGACAAATCGGCTTCACTCCATTTAAATATCAGATATTCATATTTTGTTGAATAACACCTTTTCACATACACAATGCATGTTTAAGTTTATAAACCCTAAAAAGTAGCGCTTTCATGTACACAACTATATCATTAGAATTTAGTCTGGTCCATTTCGATAATGTAACAGAAGACAATTGAAGTTTTTTTACACATTTGTTTTATCTTTCTGGCTAAAACATTGTAGAAATGAAGACTTTCGTTTTTTCCACATAACAATAGTTTCACATATAACAAGTTTTCGTTACCATCTCATTGGTGATCAAAGGACATCATTGTGCTGGAAATAGATAATTTACCCTTTCTATCGTTGCCTCATGACAAATCGGCTTCACTCCATTTAAATATCAGATATTCATATTTTGTTGAATAACACCTTTTCACATACACAATGCATGTTTAAGTTTATAAACCCTAAAAAGTAGCGCTTTCATGTACACAACTATATCATTAGAATTTAGTCTGGTCCATTTCGATAATGTAACAGAAGACAATTGAAGTTTTTTTACACATTTGTTTTATCTTTCTGGCTAAAACATTGTAGAAATGAAGACTTTCGTTTTTTCCACATAACAATAGTTTCACATATAACAAGTTTTCGTTACCATCTCATTGGTGATCAAAGGACATCATTGTGCTGGAAATAGATAATTTACCCTTTCTATCGTTGCCTCATGACAAATCGGCTTCACTCCATTTAAATATCAGATATTCATATTTTGTTGAATAACACCTTTTCACATACACAATGCATGTTTAAGTTTATAAACCCTAAAAAGTAGCGCTTTCATGTACACAACTATATCATTAGAATTTAGTCTGGTCCATTTCGATAATGTAACAGAAGACAATTGAAGTTTTTTTACACATTTGTTTTATCTTTCTGGCTAAAACATTGTAGAAATGAAGACTTTCGTTTTTTCCACATAACAATAGTTTCACATATAACAAGTTTTCGTTACCATCTCATTGGTGATCAAAGGACATCATTGTGCTGGAAATAGATAATTTACCCTTTCTATCGTTGCCTCATGACAAATCGGCTTCACTCCATTTAAATATCAGATATTCATATTTTGTTGAATAACACCTTTTCACATACACAATGCATGTTTAAGTTTATAAACCCTAAAAAGTAGCGCTTTCATGTACACAACTATATCATTAGAATTTAGTCTGGTCCATTTCGATAATGTAACAGAAGACAATTGAAGTTTTTTTACACATTTGTTTTATCTTTCTGGCTAAAACATTGTAGAAATGAAGACTTTCGTTTTTTCCACATAACAATAGTTTCACATATAACAAGTTTTCGTTACCATCTCATTGGTGATCAAAGGACATCATTGTGCTGGAAATAGATAATTTACCCTTTCTATCGTTGCCTCATGACAAATCGGCTTCACTCCATTTAAATATCAGATATTCATATTTTGTTGAATAACACCTTTTCACATACACAATGCATGTTTAAGTTTATAAACCCTAAAAAGTAGCGCTTTCATGTACACAACTATATCATTAGAATTTAGTCTGGTCCATTTCGATAATGTAACAGAAGACAATTGAAGTTTTTTTACACATTTGTTTTATCTTTCTGGCTAAAACATTGTAGAAATGAAGACTTTCGTTTTTTCCACATAACAATAGTTTCACATATAACAAGTTTTCGTTACCATCTCATTGGTGATCAAAGGACATCATTGTGCTGGAAATAGATAATTTACCCTTTCTATCGTTGCCTCATGACAAATCGGCTTCACTCCATTTAAATATCAGATATTCATATTTTGTTGAATAACACCTTTTCACATACACAATGCATGTTTAAGTTTATAAACCCTAAAAAGTAGCGCTTTCATGTACACAACTATATCATTAGAATTTAGTCTGGTCCATTTCGATAATGTAACAGAAGACAATTGAAGTTTTTTTACACATTTGTTTTATCTTTCTGGCTAAAACATTGTAGAAATGAAGACTTTCGTTTTTTCCACATAACAATAGTTTCACATATAACAAGTTTTCGTTACCATCTCATTGGTGATCAAAGGACATCATTGTGCTGGAAATAGATAATTTACCCTTTCTATCGTTGCCTCATGACAAATCGGCTTCACTCCATTTAAATATCAGATATTCATATTTTGTTGAATAACACCTTTTCACATACACAATGCATGTTTAAGTTTATAAACCCTAAAAAGTAGCGCTTTCATGTACACAACTATATCATTAGAATTTAGTCTGGTCCATTTCGATAATGTAACAGAAGACAATTGAAGTTTTTTTACACATTTGTTTTATCTTTCTGGCTAAAACATTGTAGAAATGAAGACTTTCGTTTTTTCCACATAACAATAGTTTCACATATAACAAGTTTTCGTTACCATCTCATTGGTGATCAAAGGACATCATTGTGCTGGAAATAGATAATTTACCCTTTCTATCGTTGCCTCATGACAAATCGGCTTCACTCCATTTAAATATCAGATATTCATATTTTGTTGAATAACACCTTTTCACATACACAATGCATGTTTAAGTTTATAAACCCTAAAAAGTAGCGCTTTCATGTACACAACTATATCATTAGAATTTAGTCTGGTCCATTTCGATAATGTAACAGAAGACAATTGAAGTTTTTTTACACATTTGTTTTATCTTTCTGGCTAAAACATTGTAGAAATGAAGACTTTCGTTTTTTCCACATAACAATAGTTTCACATATAACAAGTTTTCGTTACCATCTCATTGGTGATCAAAGGACATCATTGTGCTGGAAATAGATAATTTACCCTTTCTATCGTTGCCTCATGACAAATCGGCTTCACTCCATTTAAATATCAGATATTCATATTTTGTTGAATAACACCTTTTCACATACACAATGCATGTTTAAGTTTATAAACCCTAAAAAGTAGCGCTTTCATGTACACAACTATATCATTAGAATTTAGTCTGGTCCATTTCGATAATGTAACAGAAGACAATTGAAGTTTTTTTACACATTTGTTTTATCTTTCTGGCTAAAACATTGTAGAAATGAAGACTTTCGTTTTTTCCACATAACAATAGTTTCACATATAACAAGTTTTCGTTACCATCTCATTGGTGATCAAAGGACATCATTGTGCTGGAAATAGATAATTTACCCTTTCTATCGTTGCCTCATGACAAATCGGCTTCACTCCATTTAAATATCAGATATTCATATTTTGTTGAATAACACCTTTTCACATACACAATGCATGTTTAAGTTTATAAACCCTAAAAAGTAGCGCTTTCATGTACACAACTATATCATTAGAATTTAGTCTGGTCCATTTCGATAATGTAACAGAAGACAATTGAAGTTTTTTTACACATTTGTTTTATCTTTCTGGCTAAAACATTGTAGAAATGAAGACTTTCGTTTTTTCCACATAACAATAGTTTCACATATAACAAGTTTTCGTTACCATCTCATTGGTGATCAAAGGACATCATTGTGCTGGAAATAGATAATTTACCCTTTCTATCGTTGCCTCATGACAAATCGGCTTCACTCCATTTAAATATCAGATATTCATATTTTGTTGAATAACACCTTTTCACATACACAATGCATGTTTAAGTTTATAAACCCTAAAAAGTAGCGCTTTCATGTACACAACTATATCATTAGAATTTAGTCTGGTCCATTTCGATAATGTAACAGAAGACAATTGAAGTTTTTTTACACATTTGTTTTATCTTTCTGGCTAAAACATTGTAGAAATGAAGACTTTCGTTTTTTCCACATAACAATAGTTTCACATATAACAAGTTTTCGTTACCATCTCATTGGTGATCAAAGGACATCATTGTGCTGGAAATAGATAATTTACCCTTTCTATCGTTGCCTCATGACAAATCGGCTTCACTCCATTTAAATATCAGATATTCATATTTTGTTGAATAACACCTTTTCACATACACAATGCATGTTTAAGTTTATAAACCCTAAAAAGTAGCGCTTTCATGTACACAACTATATCATTAGAATTTAGTCTGGTCCATTTCGATAATGTAACAGAAGACAATTGAAGTTTTTTTACACATTTGTTTTATCTTTCTGGCTAAAACATTGTAGAAATGAAGACTTTCGTTTTTTCCACATAACAATAGTTTCACATATAACAAGTTTTCGTTACCATCTCATTGGTGATCAAAGGACATCATTGTGCTGGAAATAGATAATTTACCCTTTCTATCGTTGCCTCATGACAAATCGGCTTCACTCCATTTAAATATCAGATATTCATATTTTGTTGAATAACACCTTTTCACATACACAATGCATGTTTAAGTTTATAAACCCTAAAAAGTAGCGCTTTCATGTACACAACTATATCATTAGAATTTAGTCTGGTCCATTTCGATAATGTAACAGAAGACAATTGAAGTTTTTTTACACATTTGTTTTATCTTTCTGGCTAAAACATTGTAGAAATGAAGACTTTCGTTTTTTCCACATAACAATAGTTTCACATATAACAAGTTTTCGTTACCATCTCATTGGTGATCAAAGGACATCATTGTGCTGGAAATAGATAATTTACCCTTTCTATCGTTGCCTCATGACAAATCGGCTTCACTCCATTTAAATATCAGATATTCATATTTTGTTGAATAACACCTTTTCACATACACAATGCATGTTTAAGTTTATAAACCCTAAAAAGTAGCGCTTTCATGTACACAACTATATCATTAGAATTTAGTCTGGTCCATTTCGATAATGTAACAGAAGACAATTGAAGTTTTTTTACACATTTGTTTTATCTTTCTGGCTAAAACATTGTAGAAATGAAGACTTTCGTTTTTTCCACATAACAATAGTTTCACATATAACAAGTTTTCGTTACCATCTCATTGGTGATCAAAGGACATCATTGTGCTGGAAATAGATAATTTACCCTTTCTATCGTTGCCTCATGACAAATCGGCTTCACTCCATTTAAATATCAGATATTCATATTTTGTTGAATAACACCTTTTCACATACACAATGCATGTTTAAGTTTATAAACCCTAAAAAGTAGCGCTTTCATGTACACAACTATATCATTAGAATTTAGTCTGGTCCATTTCGATAATGTAACAGAAGACAATTGAAGTTTTTTTACACATTTGTTTTATCTTTCTGGCTAAAACATTGTAGAAATGAAGACTTTCGTTTTTTCCACATAACAATAGTTTCACATATAACAAGTTTTCGTTACCATCTCATTGGTGATCAAAGGACATCATTGTGCTGGAAATAGATAATTTACCCTTTCTATCGTTGCCTCATGACAAATCGGCTTCACTCCATTTAAATATCAGATATTCATATTTTGTTGAATAACACCTTTTCACATACACAATGCATGTTTAAGTTTATAAACCCTAAAAAGTAGCGCTTTCATGTACACAACTATATCATTAGAATTTAGTCTGGTCCATTTCGATAATGTAACAGAAGACAATTGAAGTTTTTTTACACATTTGTTTTATCTTTCTGGCTAAAACATTGTAGAAATGAAGACTTTCGTTTTTTCCACATAACAATAGTTTCACATATAACAAGTTTTCGTTACCATCTCATTGGTGATCAAAGGACATCATTGTGCTGGAAATAGATAATTTACCCTTTCTATCGTTGCCTCATGACAAATCGGCTTCACTCCATTTAAATATCAGATATTCATATTTTGTTGAATAACACCTTTTCACATACACAATGCATGTTTAAGTTTATAAACCCTAAAAAGTAGCGCTTTCATGTACACAACTATATCATTAGAATTTAGTCTGGTCCATTTCGATAATGTAACAGAAGACAATTGAAGTTTTTTTACACATTTGTTTTATCTTTCTGGCTAAAACATTGTAGAAATGAAGACTTTCGTTTTTTCCACATAACAATAGTTTCACATATAACAAGTTTTCGTTACCATCTCATTGGTGATCAAAGGACATCATTGTGCTGGAAATAGATAATTTACCCTTTCTATCGTTGCCTCATGACAAATCGGCTTCACTCCATTTAAATATCAGATATTCATATTTTGTTGAATAACACCTTTTCACATACACAATGCATGTTTAAGTTTATAAACCCTAAAAAGTAGCGCTTTCATGTACACAACTATATCATTAGAATTTAGTCTGGTCCATTTCGATAATGTAACAGAAGACAATTGAAGTTTTTTTACACATTTGTTTTATCTTTCTGGCTAAAACATTGTAGAAATGAAGACTTTCGTTTTTTCCACATAACAATAGTTTCACATATAACAAGTTTTCGTTACCATCTCATTGGTGATCAAAGGACATCATTGTGCTGGAAATAGATAATTTACCCTTTCTATCGTTGCCTCATGACAAATCGGCTTCACTCCATTTAAATATCAGATATTCATATTTTGTTGAATAACACCTTTTCACATACACAATGCATGTTTAAGTTTATAAACCCTAAAAAGTAGCGCTTTCATGTACACAACTATATCATTAGAATTTAGTCTGGTCCATTTCGATAATGTAACAGAAGACAATTGAAGTTTTTTTACACATTTGTTTTATCTTTCTGGCTAAAACATTGTAGAAATGAAGACTTTCGTTTTTTCCACATAACAATAGTTTCACATATAACAAGTTTTCGTTACCATCTCATTGGTGATCAAAGGACATCATTGTGCTGGAAATAGATAATTTACCCTTTCTATCGTTGCCTCATGACAAATCGGCTTCACTCCATTTAAATATCAGATATTCATATTTTGTTGAATAACACCTTTTCACATACACAATGCATGTTTAAATTTATAAACCCTAAAAAGTAGCGCTTTCATGTACACAACTATATCATTAGAATTTAGTCTGGTCCATTTCGATAATGTAACAGAAGACAATTGAAGTTTTTTTACACATTTGTTTTATCTTTCTGGCTAAAACATTGTAGAAATGAAGACTTTCGTTTTTTCCACATAACAATAGTTTCACATATAACAAGTTTTCGTTACCATCTCATTGGTGATCAAAGGACATCATTGTGCTGGAAATAGATAATTTACCCTTTCTATCGTTGCCTCATGACAAATCGGCTTCACTCCATTTAAATATCAGATATTCATATTTTGTTGAATAACACCTTTTCACATACACAATGCATGTTTAAGTTTATAAACCCTAAAAAGTAGCGCTTTCATGTACACAACTATATCATTAGAATTTAGTCTGGTCCATTTCGATAATGTAACAGAAGACAATTGAAGTTTTTTTACACATTTGTTTTATCTTTCTGGCTAAAACATTGTAGAAATGAAGACTTTCGTTTTTTCCACATAACAATAGTTTCACATATAACAAGTTTTCGTTACCATCTCATTGGTGATCAAAGGACATCATTGTGCTGGAAATAGATAATTTACCCTTTCTATCGTTGCCTCATGACAAATCGGCTTCACTCCATTTAAATATCAGATATTCATATTTTGTTGAATAACACCTTTTCACATACACAATGCATGTTTAAGTTTATAAACCCTAAAAAGTAGCGCTTTCATGTACACAACTATATCATTAGAATTTAGTCTGGTCCATTTCGATAATGTAACAGAAGACAATTGAAGTTTTTTTACACATTTGTTTTATCTTTCTGGCTAAAACATTGTAGAAATGAAGACTTTCGTTTTTTCCACATAACAATAGTTTCACATATAACAAGTTTTCGTTACCATCTCATTGGTGATCAAAGGACATCATTGTGCTGGAAATAGATAATTTACCCTTTCTATCGTTGCCTCATGACAAATCGGCTTCACTCCATTTAAATATCAGATATTCATATTTTGTTGAATAACACCTTTTCACATACACAATGCATGTTTAAGTTTATAAACCCTAAAAAGTAGCGCTTTCATGTACACAACTATATCATTAGAATTTAGTCTGGTCCATTTCGATAATGTAACAGAAGACAATTGAAGTTTTTTTACACATTTGTTTTATCTTTCTGGCTAAAACATTGTAGAAATGAAGACTTTCGTTTTTTCCACATAACAATAGTTTCACATATAACAAGTTTTCGTTACCATCTCATTGGTGATCAAAGGACATCATTGTGCTGGAAATAGATAATTTACCCTTTCTATCGTTGCCTCATGACAAATCGGCTTCACTCCATTTAAATATCAGATATTCATATTTTGTTGAATAACACCTTTTCACATACACAATGCATGTTTAAGTTTATAAACCCTAAAAAGTAGCGCTTTCATGTACACAACTATATCATTAGAATTTAGTCTGGTCCATTTCGATAATGTAACAGAAGACAATTGAAGTTTTTTTACACATTTGTTTTATCTTTCTGGCTAAAACATTGTAGAAATGAAGACTTTCGTTTTTTCCACATAACAATAGTTTCACATATAACAAGTTTTCGTTACCATCTCATTGGTGATCAAAGGACATCATTGTGCTGGAAATAGATAATTTACCCTTTCTATCGTTGCCTCATGACAAATCGGCTTCACTCCATTTAAATATCAGATATTCATATTTTGTTGAATAACACCTTTTCACATACACAATGCATGTTTAAGTTTATAAACCCTAAAAAGTAGCGCTTTCATGTACACAACTATATCATTAGAATTTAGTCTGGTCCATTTCGATAATGTAACAGAAGACAATTGAAGTTTTTTTACACATTTGTTTTATCTTTCTGGCTAAAACATTGTAGAAATGAAGACTTTCGTTTTTTCCACATAACAATAGTTTCACATATAACAAGTTTTCGTTACCATCTCATTGGTGATCAAAGGACATCATTGTGCTGGAAATAGATAATTTACCCTTTCTATCGTTGCCTCATGACAAATCGGCTTCACTCCATTTAAATATCAGATATTCATATTTTGTTGAATAACACCTTTTCACATACACAATGCATGTTTAAGTTTATAAACCCTAAAAAGTAGCGCTTTCATGTACACAACTATATCATTAGAATTTAGTCTGGTCCATTTCGATAATGTAACAGAAGACAATTGAAGTTTTTTTACACATTTGTTTTATCTTTCTGGCTAAAACATTGTAGAAATGAAGACTTTCGTTTTTTCCACATAACAATAGTTTCACATATAACAAGTTTTCGTTACCATCTCATTGGTGATCAAAGGACATCATTGTGCTGGAAATAGATAATTTACCCTTTCTATCGTTGCCTCATGACAAATCGGCTTCACTCCATTTAAATATCAGATATTCATATTTTGTTGAATAACACCTTTTCACATACACAATGCATGTTTAAGTTTATAAACCCTAAAAAGTAGCGCTTTCATGTACACAACTATATCATTAGAATTTAGTCTGGTCCATTTCGATAATGTAACAGAAGACAATTGAAGTTTTTTTACACATTTGTTTTATCTTTCTGGCTAAAACATTGTAGAAATGAAGACTTTCGTTTTTTCCACATAACAATAGTTTCACATATAACAAGTTTTCGTTACCATCTCATTGGTGATCAAAGGACATCATTGTGCTGGAAATAGATAATTTACCCTTTCTATCGTTGCCTCATGACAAATCGGCTTCACTCCATTTAAATATCAGATATTCATATTTTGTTGAATAACACCTTTTCACATACACAATGCATGTTTAAGTTTATAAACCCTAAAAAGTAGCGCTTTCATGTACACAACTATATCATTAGAATTTAGTCTGGTCCATTTCGATAATGTAACAGAAGACAATTGAAGTTTTTTTACACATTTGTTTTATCTTTCTGGCTAAAACATTGTAGAAATGAAGACTTTCGTTTTTTCCACATAACAATAGTTTCACATATAACAAGTTTTCGTTACCATCTCATTGGTGATCAAAGGACATCATTGTGCTGGAAATAGATAATTTACCCTTTCTATCGTTGCCTCATGACAAATCGGCTTCACTCCATTTAAATATCAGATATTCATATTTTGTTGAATAACACCTTTTCACATACACAATGCATGTTTAAGTTTATAAACCCTAAAAAGTAGCGCTTTCATGTACACAACTATATCATTAGAATTTAGTCTGGTCCATTTCGATAATGTAACAGAAGACAATTGAAGTTTTTTTACACATTTGTTTTATCTTTCTGGCTAAAACATTGTAGAAATGAAGACTTTCGTTTTTTCCACATAACAATAGTTTCACATATAACAAGTTTTCGTTACCATCTCATTGGTGATCAAAGGACATCATTGTGCTGGAAATAGATAATTTACCCTTTCTATCGTTGCCTCATGACAAATCGGCTTCACTCCATTTAAATATCAGATATTCATATTTTGTTGAATAACACCTTTTCACATACACAATGCATGTTTAAGTTTATAAACCCTAAAAAGTAGCGCTTTCATGTACACAACTATATCATTAGAATTTAGTCTGGTCCATTTCGATAATGTAACAGAAGACAATTGAAGTTTTTTTACACATTTGTTTTATCTTTCTGGCTAAAACATTGTAGAAATGAAGACTTTCGTTTTTTCCACATAACAATAGTTTCACATATAACAAGTTTTCGTTACCATCTCATTGGTGATCAAAGGACATCATTGTGCTGGAAATAGATAATTTACCCTTTCTATCGTTGCCTCATGACAAATCGGCTTCACTCCATTTAAATATCAGATATTCATATTTTGTTGAATAACACCTTTTCACATACACAATGCATGTTTAAGTTTATAAACCCTAAAAAGTAGCGCTTTCATGTACACAACTATATCATTAGAATTTAGTCTGGTCCATTTCGATAATGTAACAGAAGACAATTGAAGTTTTTTTACACATTTGTTTTATCTTTCTGGCTAAAACATTGTAGAAATGAAGACTTTCGTTTTTTCCACATAACAATAGTTTCACATATAACAAGTTTTCGTTACCATCTCATTGGTGATCAAAGGACATCATTGTGCTGGAAATAGATAATTTACCCTTTCTATCGTTGCCTCATGACAAATCGGCTTCACTCCATTTAAATATCAGATATTCATATTTTGTTGAATAACACCTTTTCACATACACAATGCATGTTTAAGTTTATAAACCCTAAAAAGTAGCGCTTTCATGTACACAACTATATCATTAGAATTTAGTCTGGTCCATTTCGATAATGTAACAGAAGACAATTGAAGTTTTTTTACACATTTGTTTTATCTTTCTGGCTAAAACATTGTAGAAATGAAGACTTTCGTTTTTTCCACATAACAATAGTTTCACATATAACAAGTTTTCGTTACCATCTCATTGGTGATCAAAGGACATCATTGTGCTGGAAATAGATAATTTACCCTTTCTATCGTTGCCTCATGACAAATCGGCTTCACTCCATTTAAATATCAGATATTCATATTTTGTTGAATAACACCTTTTCACATACACAATGCATGTTTAAGTTTATAAACCCTAAAAAGTAGCGCTTTCATGTACACAACTATATCATTAGAATTTAGTCTGGTCCATTTCGATAATGTAACAGAAGACAATTGAAGTTTTTTTACACATTTGTTTTATCTTTCTGGCTAAAACATTGTAGAAATGAAGACTTTCGTTTTTTCCACATAACAATAGTTTCACATATAACAAGTTTTCGTTACCATCTCATTGGTGATCAAAGGACATCATTGTGCTGGAAATAGATAATTTACCCTTTCTATCGTTGCCTCATGACAAATCGGCTTCACTCCATTTAAATATCAGATATTCATATTTTGTTGAATAACACCTTTTCACATACACAATGCATGTTTAAGTTTATAAACCCTAAAAAGTAGCGCTTTCATGTACACAACTATATCATTAGAATTTAGTCTGGTCCATTTCGATAATGTAACAGAAGACAATTGAAGTTTTTTTACACATTTGTTTTATCTTTCTGGCTAAAACATTGTAGAAATGAAGACTTTCGTTTTTTCCACATAACAATAGTTTCACATATAACAAGTTTTCGTTACCATCTCATTGGTGATCAAAGGACATCATTGTGCTGGAAATAGATAATTTACCCTTTCTATCGTTGCCTCATGACAAATCGGCTTCACTCCATTTAAATATCAGATATTCATATTTTGTTGAATAACACCTTTTCACATACACAATGCATGTTTAAGTTTATAAACCCTAAAAAGTAGCGCTTTCATGTACACAACTATATCATTAGAATTTAGTCTGGTCCATTTCGATAATGTAACAGAAGACAATTGAAGTTTTTTTACACATTTGTTTTATCTTTCTGGCTAAAACATTGTAGAAATGAAGACTTTCGTTTTTTCCACATAACAATAGTTTCACATATAACAAGTTTTCGTTACCATCTCATTGGTGATCAAAGGACATCATTGTGCTGGAAATAGATAATTTACCCTTTCTATCGTTGCCTCATGACAAATCGGCTTCACTCCATTTAAATATCAGATATTCATATTTTGTTGAATAACACCTTTTCACATACACAATGCATGTTTAAGTTTATAAACCCTAAAAAGTAGCGCTTTCATGTACACAACTATATCATTAGAATTTAGTCTGGTCCATTTCGATAATGTAACAGAAGACAATTGAAGTTTTTTTACACATTTGTTTTATCTTTCTGGCTAAAACATTGTAGAAATGAAGACTTTCGTTTTTTCCACATAACAATAGTTTCACATATAACAAGTTTTCGTTACCATCTCATTGGTGATCAAAGGACATCATTGTGCTGGAAATAGATAATTTACCCTTTCTATCGTTGCCTCATGACAAATCGGCTTCACTCCATTTAAATATCAGATATTCATATTTTGTTGAATAACACCTTTTCACATACACAATGCATGTTTAAGTTTATAAACCCTAAAAAGTAGCGCTTTCATGTACACAACTATATCATTAGAATTTAGTCTGGTCCATTTCGATAATGTAACAGAAGACAATTGAAGTTTTTTTACACATTTGTTTTATCTTTCTGGCTAAAACATTGTAGAAATGAAGACTTTCGTTTTTTCCACATAACAATAGTTTCACATATAACAAGTTTTCGTTACCATCTCATTGGTGATCAAAGGACATCATTGTGCTGGAAATAGATAATTTACCCTTTCTATCGTTGCCTCATGACAAATCGGCTTCACTCCATTTAAATATCAGATATTCATATTTTGTTGAATAACACCTTTTCACATACACAATGCATGTTTAAGTTTATAAACCCTAAAAAGTAGCGCTTTCATGTACACAACTATATCATTAGAATTTAGTCTGGTCCATTTCGATAATGTAACAGAAGACAATTGAAGTTTTTTTACACATTTGTTTTATCTTTCTGGCTAAAACATTGTAGAAATGAAGACTTTCGTTTTTTCCACATAACAATAGTTTCACATATAACAAGTTTTCGTTACCATCTCATTGGTGATCAAAGGACATCATTGTGCTGGAAATAGATAATTTACCCTTTCTATCGTTGCCTCATGACAAATCGGCTTCACTCCATTTAAATATCAGATATTCATATTTTGTTGAATAACACCTTTTCACATACACAATGCATGTTTAAGTTTATAAACCCTAAAAAGTAGCGCTTTCATGTACACAACTATATCATTAGAATTTAGTCTGGTCCATTTCGATAATGTAACAGAAGACAATTGAAGTTTTTTTACACATTTGTTTTATCTTTCTGGCTAAAACATTGTAGAAATGAAGACTTTCGTTTTTTCCACATAACAATAGTTTCACATATAACAAGTTTTCGTTACCATCTCATTGGTGATCAAAGGACATCATTGTGCTGGAAATAGATAATTTACCCTTTCTATCGTTGCCTCATGACAAATCGGCTTCACTCCATTTAAATATCAGATATTCATATTTTGTTGAATAACACCTTTTCACATACACAATGCATGTTTAAGTTTATAAACCCTAAAAAGTAGCGCTTTCATGTACACAACTATATCATTAGAATTTAGTCTGGTCCATTTCGATAATGTAACAGAAGACAATTGAAGTTTTTTTACACATTTGTTTTATCTTTCTGGCTAAAACATTGTAGAAATGAAGACTTTCGTTTTTTCCACATAACAATAGTTTCACATATAACAAGTTTTCGTTACCATCTCATTGGTGATCAAAGGACATCATTGTGCTGGAAATAGATAATTTACCCTTTCTATCGTTGCCTCATGACAAATCGGCTTCACTCCATTTAAATATCAGATATTCATATTTTGTTGAATAACACCTTTTCACATACACAATGCATGTTTAAGTTTATAAACCCTAAAAAGTAGCGCTTTCATGTACACAACTATATCATTAGAATTTAGTCTGGTCCATTTCGATAATGTAACAGAAGACAATTGAAGTTTTTTTACACATTTGTTTTATCTTTCTGGCTAAAACATTGTAGAAATGAAGACTTTCGTTTTTTCCACATAACAATAGTTTCACATATAACAAGTTTTCGTTACCATCTCATTGGTGATCAAAGGACATCATTGTGCTGGAAATAGATAATTTACCCTTTCTATCGTTGCCTCATGACAAATCGGCTTCACTCCATTTAAATATCAGATATTCATATTTTGTTGAATAACACCTTTTCACATACACAATGCATGTTTAAGTTTATAAACCCTAAAAAGTAGCGCTTTCATGTACACAACTATATCATTAGAATTTAGTCTGGTCCATTTCGATAATGTAACAGAAGACAATTGAAGTTTTTTTACACATTTGTTTTATCTTTCTGGCTAAAACATTGTAGAAATGAAGACTTTCGTTTTTTCCACATAACAATAGTTTCACATATAACAAGTTTTCGTTACCATCTCATTGGTGATCAAAGGACATCATTGTGCTGGAAATAGATAATTTACCCTTTCTATCGTTGCCTCATGACAAATCGGCTTCACTCCATTTAAATATCAGATATTCATATTTTGTTGAATAACACCTTTTCACATACACAATGCATGTTTAAGTTTATAAACCCTAAAAAGTAGCGCTTTCATGTACACAACTATATCATTAGAATTTAGTCTGGTCCATTTCGATAATGTAACAGAAGACAATTGAAGTTTTTTTACACATTTGTTTTATCTTTCTGGCTAAAACATTGTAGAAATGAAGACTTTCGTTTTTTCCACATAACAATAGTTTCACATATAACAAGTTTTCGTTACCATCTCATTGGTGATCAAAGGACATCATTGTGCTGGAAATAGATAATTTACCCTTTCTATCGTTGCCTCATGACAAATCGGCTTCACTCCATTTAAATATCAGATATTCATATTTTGTTGAATAACACCTTTTCACATACACAATGCATGTTTAAGTTTATAAACCCTAAAAAGTAGCGCTTTCATGTACACAACTATATCATTAGAATTTAGTCTGGTCCATTTCGATAATGTAACAGAAGACAATTGAAGTTTTTTTACACATTTGTTTTATCTTTCTGGCTAAAACATTGTAGAAATGAAGACTTTCGTTTTTTCCACATAACAATAGTTTCACATATAACAAGTTTTCGTTACCATCTCATTGGTGATCAAAGGACATCATTGTGCTGGAAATAGATAATTTACCCTTTCTATCGTTGCCTCATGACAAATCGGCTTCACTCCATTTAAATATCAGATATTCATATTTTGTTGAATAACACCTTTTCACATACACAATGCATGTTTAAGTTTATAAACCCTAAAAAGTAGCGCTTTCATGTACACAACTATATCATTAGAATTTAGTCTGGTCCATTTCGATAATGTAACAGAAGACAATTGAAGTTTTTTTACACATTTGTTTTATCTTTCTGGCTAAAACATTGTAGAAATGAAGACTTTCGTTTTTTCCACATAACAATAGTTTCACATATAACAAGTTTTCGTTACCATCTCATTGGTGATCAAAGGACATCATTGTGCTGGAAATAGATAATTTACCCTTTCTATCGTTGCCTCATGACAAATCGGCTTCACTCCATTTAAATATCAGATATTCATATTTTGTTGAATAACACCTTTTCACATACACAATGCATGTTTAAGTTTATAAACCCTAAAAAGTAGCGCTTTCATGTACACAACTATATCATTAGAATTTAGTCTGGTCCATTTCGATAATGTAACAGAAGACAATTGAAGTTTTTTTACACATTTGTTTTATCTTTCTGGCTAAAACATTGTAGAAATGAAGACTTTCGTTTTTTCCACATAACAATAGTTTCACATATAACAAGTTTTCGTTACCATCTCATTGGTGATCAAAGGACATCATTGTGCTGGAAATAGATAATTTACCCTTTCTATCGTTGCCTCATGACAAATCGGCTTCACTCCATTTAAATATCAGATATTCATATTTTGTTGAATAACACCTTTTCACATACACAATGCATGTTTAAGTTTATAAACCCTAAAAAGTAGCGCTTTCATGTACACAACTATATCATTAGAATTTAGTCTGGTCCATTTCGATAATGTAACAGAAGACAATTGAAGTTTTTTTACACATTTGTTTTATCTTTCTGGCTAAAACATTGTAGAAATGAAGACTTTCGTTTTTTCCACATAACAATAGTTTCACATATAACAAGTTTTCGTTACCATCTCATTGGTGATCAAAGGACATCATTGTGCTGGAAATAGATAATTTACCCTTTCTATCGTTGCCTCATGACAAATCGGCTTCACTCCATTTAAATATCAGATATTCATATTTTGTTGAATAACACCTTTTCACATACACAATGCATGTTTAAGTTTATAAACCCTAAAAAGTAGCGCTTTCATGTACACAACTATATCATTAGAATTTAGTCTGGTCCATTTCGATAATGTAACAGAAGACAATTGAAGTTTTTTTACACATTTGTTTTATCTTTCTGGCTAAAACATTGTAGAAATGAAGACTTTCGTTTTTTCCACATAACAATAGTTTCACATATAACAAGTTTTCGTTACCATCTCATTGGTGATCAAAGGACATCATTGTGCTGGAAATAGATAATTTACCCTTTCTATCGTTGCCTCATGACAAATCGGCTTCACTCCATTTAAATATCAGATATTCATATTTTGTTGAATAACACCTTTTCACATACACAATGCATGTTTAAGTTTATAAACCCTAAAAAGTAGCGCTTTCATGTACACAACTATATCATTAGAATTTAGTCTGGTCCATTTCGATAATGTAACAGAAGACAATTGAAGTTTTTTTACACATTTGTTTTATCTTTCTGGCTAAAACATTGTAGAAATGAAGACTTTCGTTTTTTCCACATAACAATAGTTTCACATATAACAAGTTTTCGTTACCATCTCATTGGTGATCAAAGGACATCATTGTGCTGGAAATAGATAATTTACCCTTTCTATCGTTGCCTCATGACAAATCGGCTTCACTCCATTTAAATATCAGATATTCATATTTTGTTGAATAACACCTTTTCACATACACAATGCATGTTTAAGTTTATAAACCCTAAAAAGTAGCGCTTTCATGTACACAACTATATCATTAGAATTTAGTCTGGTCCATTTCGATAATGTAACAGAAGACAATTGAAGTTTTTTTACACATTTGTTTTATCTTTCTGGCTAAAACATTGTAGAAATGAAGACTTTCGTTTTTTCCACATAACAATAGTTTCACATATAACAAGTTTTCGTTACCATCTCATTGGTGATCAAAGGACATCATTGTGCTGGAAATAGATAATTTACCCTTTCTATCGTTGCCTCATGACAAATCGGCTTCACTCCATTTAAATATCAGATATTCATATTTTGTTGAATAACACCTTTTCACATACACAATGCATGTTTAAGTTTATAAACCCTAAAAAGTAGCGCTTTCATGTACACAACTATATCATTAGAATTTAGTCTGGTCCATTTCGATAATGTAACAGAAGACAATTGAAGTTTTTTTACACATTTGTTTTATCTTTCTGGCTAAAACATTGTAGAAATGAAGACTTTCGTTTTTTTCACATAACAATAGTTTCACATATAACAAGTTTTCGTTACCATCTCATTGGTGATCAAAGGACATCATTGTGCTGGAAATAGATAATTTACCCTTTCTATCGTTGCCTCATGACAAATCGGCTTCACTCCATTTAAATATCAGATATTCATATTTTGTTGAATAACACCTTTTCACATACACAATGCATGTTTAAGTTTATAAACCCTAAAAAGTAGCGCTTTCATGTACACAACTATATCATTAGAATTTAGTCTGGTCCATTTCGATAATGTAACAGAAGACAATTGAAGTTTTTTTACACATTTGTTTTATCTTTCTGGCTAAAACATTGTAGAAATGAAGACTTTCGTTTTTTCCACATAACAATAGTTTCACATATAACAAGTTTTCGTTACCATCTCATTGGTGATCAAAGGACATCATTGTGCTGGAAATGGATAATTTACCCTTTCTATCGTTGCCTCATGACAAATCGGCTTCACTCCATTTAAATATCAGATATTCATATTTTGTTGAATAACACCTTTTCACATACACAATGCATGTTTAAGTTTATAAACCCTAAAAAGTAGCGCTTTCATGTACACAACTATATCATTAGAATTTAGTCTGGTCCATTTCGATAATGTAACAGAAGACAATTGAAGTTTTTTTACACATTTGTTTTATCTTTCTGGCTAAAACATTGTAGAAATGAAGACTTTCGTTTTTTCCACATAACAATAGTTTCACATATAACAAGTTTTCGTTACCATCTCATTGGTGATCAAAGGACATCATTGTGCTGGAAATAGATAATTTACCCTTTCTATCGTTGCCTCATGACAAATCGGCTTCACTCCATTTAAATATCAGATATTCATATTTTGTTGAATAACACCTTTTCACATACACAATGCATGTTTAAGTTTATAAACCCTAAAAAGTAGCGCTTTCATGTACACAACTATATCATTAGAATTTAGTCTGGTCCATTTCGATAATGTAACAGAAGACAATTGAAGTTTTTTTACACATTTGTTTTATCTTTCTGGCTAAAACATTGTAGAAATGAAGACTTTCGTTTTTTCCACATAACAATAGTTTCACATATAACAAGTTTTCGTTACCATCTCATTGGTGATCAAAGGACATCATTGTGCTGGAAATAGATAATTTACCCTTTCTATCGTTGCCTCATGACAAATCGGCTTCACTCCATTTAAATATCAGATATTCATATTTTGTTGAATAACACCTTTTCACATACACAATGCATGTTTAAGTTTATAAACCCTAAAAAGTAGCGCTTTCATGTACACAACTATATCATTAGAATTTAGTCTGGTCCATTTCGATAATGTAACAGAAGACAATTGAAGTTTTTTTTACACATTTGTTTTATCTTTCTGGCTAAAACATTGTAGAAATGAAGACTTTCGTTTTTTCCACATAACAATAGTTTCACATATAACAAGTTTTCGTTACCATCTCATTGGTGATCAAAGGACATCATTGTGCTGGAAATAGATAATTTACCCTTTCTATCGTTGCCTCATGACAAATCGGCTTCACTCCATTTAAATATCAGATATTCATATTTTGTTGAATAACACCTTTTCACATACACAATGCATGTTTAAGTTTATAAACCCTAAAAAGTAGCGCTTTCATGTACACAACTATATCATTAGAATTTAGTCTGGTCCATTTCGATAATGTAACAGAAGACAATTGAAGTTTTTTTACACATTTGTTTTATCTTTCTGGCTAAAACATTGTAGAAATGAAGACTTTCGTTTTTTCCACATAACAATAGTTTCACATATAACAAGTTTTCGTTACCATCTCATTGGTGATCAAAGGACATCATTGTGCTGGAAATAGATAATTTACCCTTTCTATCGTTGCCTCATGACAAATCGGCTTCACTCCATTTAAATATCAGATATTCATATTTTGTTGAATAACACCTTTTCACATACACAATGCATGTTTAAGTTTATAAACCCTAAAAAGTAGCGCTTTCATGTACACAACTATATCATTAGAATTTAGTCTGGTCCATTTCGATAATGTAACAGAAGACAATTGAAGTTTTTTTACACATTTGTTTTATCTTTCTGGCTAAAACATTGTAGAAATGAAGACTTTCGTTTTTTCCACATAACAATAGTTTCACATATAACAAGTTTTCGTTACCATCTCATTGGTGATCAAAGGACATCATTGTGCTGGAAATAGATAATTTACCCTTTCTATCGTTGCCTCATGACAAATCGGCTTCACTCCATTTAAATATCAGATATTCATATTTTGTTGAATAACACCTTTTCACATACACAATGCATGTTTAAGTTTATAAACCCTAAAAAGTAGCGCTTTCATGTACACAACTATATCATTAGAATTTAGTCTGGTCCATTTCGATAATGTAACAGAAGACAATTGAAGTTTTTTTACACATTTGTTTTATCTTTCTGGCTAAAACATTGTAGAAATGAAGACTTTCATTTTTTCCACATAACAATAGTTTCACATATAACAAGTTTTCGTTACCATCTCATTGGTGATCAAAGGACATCATTGTGCTGGAAATAGATAATTTACCCTTTCTATCGTTGCCTCATGACAAATCGGCTTCACTCCATTTAAATATCAGATATTCATATTTTGTTGAATAACACCTTTTCACATACACAATGCATGTTTAAGTTTATAAACCCTAAAAAGTAGCGCTTTCATGTACACAACTATATCATTAGAATTTAGTCTGGTCCATTTCGATAATGTAACAGAAGACAATTGAAGTTTTTTTACACATTTGTTTTATCTTTCTGGCTAAAACATTGTAGAAATGAAGACTTTCGTTTTTTCCACATAACAATAGTTTCACATATAACAAGTTTTCGTTACCATCTCATTGGTGATCAAAGGACATCATTGTGCTGGAAATAGATAATTTACCCTTTCTATCGTTGCCTCATGACAAATCGGCTTCACTCCATTTAAATATCAGATATTCATATTTTGTTGAATAACACCTTTTCACATACACAATGCATGTTTAAGTTTATAAACCCTAAAAAGTAGCGCTTTCATGTACACAACTATATCATTAGAATTTAGTCTGGTCCATTTCGATAATGTAACAGAAGACAATTGAAGTTTTTTTACACATTTGTTTTATCTTTCTGGCTAAAACATTGTAGAAATGAAGACTTTCGTTTTTTCCACATAACAATAGTTTCACATATAACAAGTTTTCGTTACCATCTCATTGGTGATCAAAGGACATCATTGTGCTGGAAATAGATAATTTACCCTTTCTATCGTTGCCTCATGACAAATCGGCTTCACTCCATTTAAATATCAGATATTCATATTTTGTTGAATAACACCTTTTCACATACACAATGCATGTTTAAGTTTATAAACCCTAAAAAGTAGCGCTTTCATGTACACAACTATATCATTAGAATTTAGTCTGGTCCATTTCGATAATGTAACAGAAGACAATTGAAGTTTTTTTACACATTTGTTTTATCTTTCTGGCTAAAACATTGTAGAAATGAAGACTTTCGTTTTTTCCACATAACAATAGTTTCACATATAACAAGTTTTCGTTACCATCTCATTGGTGATCAAAGGACATCATTGTGCTGGAAATAGATAATTTACCCTTTCTATCGTTGCCTCATGACAAATCGGCTTCACTCCATTTAAATATCAGATATTCATATTTTGTTGAATAACACCTTTTCACATACACAATGCATGTTTAAGTTTATAAACCCTAAAAAGTAGCGCTTTCATGTACACAACTATATCATTAGAATTTAGTCTGGTCCATTTCGATAATGTAACAGAAGACAATTGAAGTTTTTTTACACATTTGTTTTATCTTTCTGGCTAAAACATTGTAGAAATGAAGACTTTCGTTTTTTCCACATAACAATAGTTTCACATATAACAAGTTTTCGTTACCATCTCATTGGTGATCAAAGGACATCATTGTGCTGGAAATAGATAATTTACCCTTTCTATCGTTGCCTCTTGACAAATCGGCTTCACTCCATTTAAATATCAGATATTCATATTTTGTTGAATAACACCTTTTCACATACACAATGCATGTTTAAGTTTATAAACCCTAAAAAGTAGCGCTTTCATGTACACAACTATATCATTAGAATTTAGTCTGGTCCATTTCGATAATGTAACAGAAGACAATTGAAGTTTTTTTACACATTTGTTTTATCTTTCTGGCTAAAACATTGTAGAAATGAAGACTTTCGTTTTTTCACATAACAATAGTTTCACATATAACAAGTTTTCGTTACCATCTCATTGGTGATCAAAGGACATCATTGTGCTGGAAATAGATAATTTACCCTTTCTATCGTTGCCTCATGACAAATCGGCTTCACTCCATTTAAATATCAGATATTCATATTTTGTTGAATAACACCTTTTCACATACACAATGCATGTTTAAGTTTATAAACCCTAAAAAGTAGCGCTTTCATGTACACAACTATATCATTAGAATTTAGTCTGGTCCATTTCGATAATGTAACAGAAGACAATTGAAGTTTTTTTACACATTTGTTTTATCTTTCTGGCTAAAACATTGTAGAAATGAAGACTTTCGTTTTTCCACATAACAATAGTTTCACATATAACAAGTTTTCGTTACCATCTCATTGGTGATCAAAGGACATCATTGTGCTGGAAATAGATAATTTACCCTTTCTATCGTTGCCTCATGACAAATCGGCTTCACTCCATTTAAATATCAGATATTCATATTTTGTTGAATAACACCGGTTCACATACACAATGCATGTTTAAGTTTATAAACCCTAAAAAGTAGCGCTTTCATGTACACAACTATATCATTAGAATTTAGTCTGGTCCATTTCGATAATGTAACAGAAGACAATTGAAGTTTTTTTACACATTTGTTTTATCTTTCTGGCTAAAACATTGTAGAAATGAAGACTTTCGTTTTTTCCACATAACAATAGTTTCACATATAACAAGTTTTCGTTACCATCTCATTGGTGATCAAAGGACATCATTGTGCTGGAAATAGATAATTTACCCTTTCTATCGTTGCCTCATGACAAATCGGCTTCACTCCATTTAAATATCAGATATTCATATTTTGTTGAATAACACCTTTTCACATACACAATGCATGTTTAAGTTTATAAACCCTAAAAAGTAGCGCTTTCATGTACACAACTATATCATTAGAATTTAGTCTGGTCCATTTCGATAATGTAACAGAAGACAATTGAAGTTTTTTTACACATTTGTTTTATCTTTCTGGCTAAAACATTGTAGAAATGAAGACTTTCGTTTTTCCACATAACAATAGTTTCACATATAACAAGTTTTCGTTACCATCTCATTGGTGATCAAAGGACATCATTGTGCTGGAAATAGATAATTTACCCTTTCTATCGTTGCCTCATGACAAATCGGCTTCACTCCATTTAAATATCAGATATTCATATTTTGTTGAATAACACCTTTTCACATACACAATGCATGTTTAAGTTTATAAACCCTAAAAAGTAGCGCTTTCATGTACACAACTATATCATTAGAATTTAGTCTGGTCCATTTCGATAATGTAACAGAAGACAATTGAAGTTTTTTTACACATTTGTTTTATCTTTCTGGCTAAAACATTGTAGAAATGAAGACTTTCGTTTTTTCCACATAACAATAGTTTCACATATAACAAGTTTTCGTTACCATCTCATTGGTGATCAAAGGACATCATTGTGCTGGAAATAGATAATTTACCCTTTCTATCGTTGCCTCATGACAAATCGGCTTCACTCCATTTAAATATCAGATATTCATATTTTGTTGAATAACACCTTTTCACATACACAATGCATGTTTAAGTTTATAAACCCTAAAAAGTAGCGCTTTCATGTACACAACTATATCATTAGAATTTAGTCTGGTCCATTTCGATAATGTAACAGAAGACAATTGAAGTTTTTTTACACATTTGTTTTATCTTTCTGGCTAAAACATTGTAGAAATGAAGACTTTCGTTTTTTCCACATAACAATAGTTTCACATATAACAAGTTTTCGTTACCATCTCATTGGTGATCAAAGGACATCATTGTGCTGGAAATAGATAATTTACCCTTTCTATCGTTGCCTCATGACAAATCGGCTTCACTCCATTTAAATATCAGATATTCATATTTTGTTGAATAACACCTTTTCACATACACAATGCATGTTTAAGTTTATAAACCCTAAAAAGTAGCGCTTTCATGTACACAACTATATCATTAGAATTTAGTCTGGTCCATTTCGATAATGTAACAGAAGACAATTGAAGTTTTTTTACACCTTTGTTTTATCTTTCTGGCTAAAACATTGTAGAAATGAAGACTTTCGTTTTTTTCACATAACAATAGTTTCACATATAACAAGTTTTCGTTACCATCTCATTGGTGATCAAAGGACATCATTGTGCTGGAAATAGATAATTTACCCTTTCTATCGTTGCCTCATGACAAATCGGCTTCACTCCATTTAAATATCAGATATTCATATTTTGTTGAATAACACCTTTTCACATACACAATGCATGTTTAAGTTTATAAACCCTAAAAAGTAGCGCTTTCATGTACACAACTATATCATTAGAATTTAGTCTGGTCCATTTCGATAATGTAACAGAAGACAATTGAAGTTTTTTTACACATTTGTTTTATCTTTCTGGCTAAAACATTGTAGAAATGAAGACTTTCGTTTTTTCCACATAACAATAGTTTCACATATAACAAGTTTTCGTTACCATCTCATTGGTGATCAAAGGACATCATTGTGCTGGAAATAGATAATTTACCCTTTCTATCGTTGCCTCATGACAAATCGGCTTCACTCCATTTAAATATCAGATATTCATATTTTGTTGAATAACACCTTTTCACATACACAATGCATGTTTAAGTTTATAAACCCTAAAAAGTAGCGCTTTCATGTACACAACTATATCATTAGAATTTAGTCTGGTCCATTTCGATAATGTAACAGAAGACAATTGAAGTTTTTTTACACATTTGTTTTATCTTTCTGGCTAAAACATTGTAGAAATGAAGACTTTCGTTTTTCCACATAACAATAGTTTCACATATAACAAGTTTTCGTTACCATCTCATTGGTGATCAAAGGACATCATTGTGCTGGAAATAGATAATTTACCCTTTCTATCGTTGCCTCATGACAAATCGGCTTCACTCCATTTAAATATCAGATATTCATATTTTGTTGAATAACACCTTTTCACATACACAATGCATGTTTAAGTTTATAAACCCTAAAAAGTAGCGCTTTCATGTACACAACTATATCATTAGAATTTAGTCTGGTCCATTTCGATAATGTAACAGAAGACAATTGAAGTTTTTTTACACATTTGTTTTATCTTTCTGGCTAAAACATTGTAGAAATGAAGACTTTCGTTTTTTCCACATAACAATAGTTTCACATATAACAAGTTTTCGTTACCATCTCATTGGTGATCAAAGGACATCATTGTGCTGGAAATAGATAATTTACCCTTTCTATCGTTGCCTCATGACAAATCGGCTTCACTCCATTTAAATATCAGATATTCATATTTTGTTGAATAACACCTTTTCACATACACAATGCATGTTTAAGTTTATAAACCCTAAAAAGTAGCGCTTTCATGTACACAACTATATCATTAGAATTTAGTCTGGTCCATTTCGATAATGTAACAGAAGACAATTGAAGTTTTTTTACACATTTGTTTTATCTTTCTGGCTAAAACATTGTAGAAATGAAGACTTTCGTTTTTTCCACATAACAATAGTTTCACATATAACAAGTTTTCGTTACCATCTCATTGGTGATCAAAGGACATCATTGTGCTGGAAATAGATAATTTACCCTTTCTATCGTTGCCTCATGACAAATCGGCTTCACTCCATTTAAATATCAGATATTCATATTTTGTTGAATAACACCTTTTCACATACACAATGCATGTTTAAGTTTATAAACCCTAAAAAGTAGCGCTTTCATGTACACAACTATATCATTAGAATTTAGTCTGGTCCATTTCGATAATGTAACAGAAGACAATTGAAGTTTTTTTACACATTTGTTTTATCTTTCTGGCTAAAACATTGTAGAAATGAAGACTTTCGTTTTTTTCACATAACAATAGTTTCACATATAACAAGTTTTCGTTACCATCTCATTGGTGATCAAAGGACATCATTGTGCTGGAAATAGATAATTTACCCTTTCTATCGTTGCCTCATGACAAATCGGCTTCACTCCATTTAAATATCAGATATTCATATTTTGTTGAATAACACCTTTTCACATACACAATGCATGTTTAAGTTTATAAACCCTAAAAAGTAGCGCTTTCATGTACACAACTATATCATTAGAATTTAGTCTGGTCCATTTCGATAATGTAACAGAAGACAATTGAAGTTTTTTTACACATTTGTTTTATCTTTCTGGCTAAAACATTGTAGAAATGAAGACTTTCGTTTTTTCCACATAACAATAGTTTCACATATAACAAGTTTTCGTTACCATCTCATTGGTGATCAAAGGACATCATTGTGCTGGAAATAGATAATTTACCCTTTCTATCGTTGCCTCATGACAAATCGGCTTCACTCCATTTAAATATCAGATATTCATATTTTGTTGAATAACACCTTTTCACATACACAATGCATGTTTAAGTTTATAAACCCTAAAAAGTAGCGCTTTCATGTACACAACTATATCATTAGAATTTAGTCTGGTCCATTTCGATAATGTAACAGAAGACAATTGAAGTTTTTTTACACATTTGTTTTATCTTTCTGGCTAAAACATTGTAGAAATGAAGACTTTCGTTTTTCCACATAACAATAGTTTCACATATAACAAGTTTTCGTTACCATCTCATTGGTGATCAAAGGACATCATTGTGCTGGAAATAGATAATTTACCCTTTCTATCGTTGCCTCATGACAAATCGGCTTCACTCCATTTAAATATCAGATATTCATATTTTGTTGAATAACACCTTTTCACATACACAATGCATGTTTAAGTTTATAAACCCTAAAAAGTAGCGCTTTCATGTACACAACTATATCATTAAAATTTAGTCTGGTCCATTTCGATAATGTAACAGAAGACAATTGAAGTTTTTTTACACATTTGTTTTATCTTTCTGGCTAAAACATTGTAGAAATGAAGACTTTCGTTTTTTCCACATAACAATAGTTTCACATATAACAAGTTTTCGTTACCATCTCATTGGTGATCAAAGGACATCATTGTGCTGGAAATAGATAATTTACCCTTTCTATCGTTGCCTCATGACAAATCGGCTTCACTCCATTTAAATATCAGATATTCATATTTTGTTGAATAACACCTTTTCACATACACAATGCATGTTTAAGTTTATAAACCCTAAAAAGTAGCGCTTTCATGTACACAACTATATCATTAGAATTTAGTCTGGTCCATTTCGATAATGTAACAGAAGACAATTGAAGTTTTTTTACACATTTGTTTTATCTTTCTGGCTAAAACATTGTAGAAATGAAGACTTTCGTTTTTCCACATAACAATAGTTTCACATATAACAAGTTTTCGTTACCATCTCATTGGTGATCAAAGGACATCATTGTGCTGGAAATAGATAATTTACCCTTTCTATCGTTGCCTCATGACAAATCGGCTTCACTCCATTTAAATATCAGATATTCATATTTTGTTGAATAACACCTTTTCACATACACAATGCATGTTTAAGTTTATAAACCCTAAAAAGTAGCGCTTTCATGTACACAACTATATCATTAGAATTTAGTCTGGTCCATTTCGATAATGTAACAGAAGACAATTGAAGTTTTTTTACACATTTGTTTTATCTTTCTGGCTAAAACATTGTAGAAATGAAGACTTTCGTTTTTTCCACATAACAATAGTTTCACATATAACAAGTTTTCGTTACCATCTCATTGGTGATCAAAGGACATCATTGTGCTGGAAATAGATAATTTACCCTTTCTATCGTTGCCTCATGACAAATCGGCTTCACTCCATTTAAATATCAGATATTCATATTTTGTTGAATAACACCTTTTCACATACACAATGCATGTTTAAGTTTATAAACCCTAAAAAGTAGCGCTTTCATGTACACAACTATATCATTAGAATTTAGTCTGGTCCATTTCGATAATGTAACAGAAGACAATTGAAGTTTTTTTACACATTTGTTTTATCTTTCTGGCTAAAACATTGTAGAAATGAAGACTTTCGTTTTTTCCACATAACAATAGTTTCACATATAACAAGTTTTCGTTACCATCTCATTGGTGATCAAAGGACATCATTGTGCTGGAAATAGATAATTTACCCTTTCTATCGTTGCCTCATGACAAATCGGCTTCACTCCATTTAAATATCAGATATTCATATTTTGTTGAATAACACCTTTTCACATACACAATGCATGTTTAAGTTTATAAACCCTAAAAAGTAGCGCTTTCATGTACACAACTATATCATTAGAATTTAGTCTGGTCCATTTCGATAATGTAACAGAAGACAATTGAAGTTTTTTTACACATTTGTTTTATCTTTCTGGCTAAAACATTGTAGAAATGAAGACTTTCGTTTTTTTCACATAACAATAGTTTCACATATAACAAGTTTTCGTTACCATCTCATTGGTGATCAAAGGACATCATTGTGCTGGAAATAGATAATTTACCCTTTCTATCGTTGCCTCATGACAAATCGGCTTCACTCCATTTAAATATCAGATATTCATATTTTGTTGAATAACACCTTTTCACATACACAATGCATGTTTAAGTTTATAAACCCTAAAAAGTAGCGCTTTCATGTACACAACTATATCATTAGAATTTAGTCTGGTCCATTTCGATAATGTAACAGAAGACAATTGAAGTTTTTTTACACATTTGTTTTATCTTTCTGGCTAAAACATTGTAGAAATGAAGACTTTCGTTTTTTCCACATAACAATAGTTTCACATATAACAAGTTTTCGTTACCATCTCATTGGTGATCAAAGGACATCATTGTGCTGGAAATAGATAATTTACCCTTTCTATCGTTGCCTCATGACAAATCGGCTTCACTCCATTTAAATATCAGATATTCATATTTTGTTGAATAACACCTTTTCACATACACAATGCATGTTTAAGTTTATAAACCCTAAAAAGTAGCGCTTTCATGTACACAACTATATCATTAGAATTTAGTCTGGTCCATTTCGATAATGTAACAGAAGACAATTGAAGTTTTTTTACACATTTGTTTTATCTTTCTGGCTAAAACATTGTAGAAATGAAGACTTTCGTTTTTTCCACATAACAATAGTTTCACATATAACAAGTTTTCGTTACCATCTCATTGGTGATCAAAGGACATCATTGTGCTGGAAATAGATAATTTACCCTTTCTATCGTTGCCTCATGACAAATCGGCTTCACTCCATTTAAATATCAGATATTCATATTTTGTTGAATAACACCTTTTCACATACACAATGCATGTTTAAGTTTATAAACCCTAAAAAGTAGCGCTTTCATGTACACAACTATATCATTAGAATTTAGTCTGGTCCATTTCGATAATGTAACAGAAGACAATTGAAGTTTTTTTACACATTTGTTTTATCTTTCTGGCTAAAACATTGTAGAAATGAAGACTTTCGTTTTTTTCACATAACAATAGTTTCACATATAACAAGTTTTCGTTACCATCTCATTGGTGATCAAAGGACATCATTGTGCTGGAAATAGATAATTTACCCTTTCTATCGTTGCCTCATGACAAATCGGCTTCACTCCATTTAAATATCAGATATTCATATTTTGTTGAATAACACCTTTTCACATACACAATATCCATGTTTTTGATGACCCAAACGTATTATTGCATAAAATGTGTGTTTTCGGGCCGTTATCAGCATTGAATAATGAGAAGAAACCGGGCTGATATCGTGAAATAACGGTCGTTATTCAGTGCGATATCGGACCGGCTTTGCACTCAAATATCCTCGATTTGACCCTTCAAAATAAATAAGTGTCTCTTTTCCTGCAAATTTCTCATCGTCTTAGCCTACGTTGAATAAGCGACGTTAGCCTTTGGTGCAAAATTATGACGTACCGACGTCACGCATAACAAAAAATCATCAGAAAATTTATCAGAACAAAACAACAATGGCAGAATTATCTTTTATCTCACCTCAGTTCATTTTTCGCACATATCAAGGGGTTTGGGGTAAGTAATCATTGGAATCTTGTGCTTTTTATGCAATAATAGCGTCAATTCACATATTTTTTTTCGGTTGTTAACATTCGCAGAGCTCGGCAAAATACGAAAACGACCCTCGTGCTTCTCACTCGGGCGTAAAAGTATTTCTTAGGCCTCTGCGAATTTTAACGACATCTAAAACGTGAATTAACCCTATATTAGCAAACGTGCTAAAACAAACATGATGAATTTATCATTGCTGTTTCGGGACTGTAAAATTGTTCAAACTAGTTAGACTGTCCGAACAGCACATGCTTTCTCATTTGGCTGATCTTCAATTACTTTTTTATCGGCTGACTTTCCAAAAATCTGCCACGTCTAGCTTATTTCCGGCAGTTTTTATCCTTCTCTGCTTCAAACTGAGTTCAAATTTGTCAAGTTTTAACAAAAAATTTGATGATTATCTGAAATTCTGAGTCACGTGATATACACGGTGTTCATTGTAGGGAAATTGCAAGCGCCTGTACTGCCCACCATATCACGTGGTTTCGTATGGTGATTGTATCCCACTGATTATGAATGATGTGACGCAGTATGTGCCGTTGACCGTGGTCGTGAAAGTGGATGTCAACTTTACCGAGTACAATAACCGGGAATTAGCCATGGAATTAGCCATCTCCCTTACGAACTACTTTGTGTCCCTTAAAGATGCGATGGATAAAATATTTGTGTTCCCCAACTGTAAGCCAGTCGAGTATAGACTAACGGCCACGATAGAAGAAACTCTCAGAGATTGTTTGTTCATAACGATTACGTACGAAACAAACGAAACGTGTTCTATCAGACAGCTCAGAAATGATGTGCTCGAAATACCCGTTCAATTCTCTCTGCCTACTTTCTCTCCAGGAGTAGAAGACCGTTTAAATGCTAGTTCTGAATGGACATTAACATTTTTCGAGCTTGTTACAGTATTTGACTTAGGCTCGGTCTATCTATCTCGTTTACCTTTCAGCCGCAATCCTCCACCAAGTTTGTCGGTTTTTTTCTCTGTCCTTATTTGATTCTGAGTATGACAGAATACAAAGAGTTCGTTAAAGTAAAAGACCGAGCACTATATAACGACCAGGAATATTTGGAAATGTTTGAACCGACAATGAAAACTATGGCCGGATTTTATCCAATTTCAAAAACTGAAATTGCCGTATGTCTTGACGCTTACTTTGTAGCTGATTCTGGATGTTTGACAAGACTGGGGTCTATCGACATTCTTCTGGTCGCCATTACGTTTGTAGGTATTGTGGTATTAATGTAATATAAGACATGACCAGGTTACATCGCGGAAATGAGCAAAACATCGACCTTAATCAAAATGAACTAACTGTGCAGCTGCATATTATCGATTTATTTAAGATAATTTTCTAAATTTAGAATGCTGTTCAATCTTAATAAACGGTATATTTTCGAAATTTGATAAAGTCTTTGTTGTCATATCCGATGATTTGTATGTAGGCCTTCGGTCTTTGTGTTGGTTTTGTTGTTTATGTTGTTTATGTTGCTCTTTTTATTACCATTGTTGTTTTGGAGTAAAAAATAGGTTCGGTCCCATTTTACTAGTACATCTGTGACAGATGAAGAAGAAATGTAACAACGGTAAACAATCAATTTTTAAATATGTGACCCATCACGCTAAAAAGGCCCTTATCCGAACTCCAAAAATCCAAATTTTGACAAACCGTTCAGATTCAGCACAGGTCAACCAGATCCCGCATGCGAAAAATGAACATATAGTAAAGGGAAAACTTTCCGGATTTAGTAAATTGCATAATTAGTGAAAAGTGTCGGCCCTAGTCTGGCTGCGCGGACTGCGCAGACTGACTAGGGTCGATTTTTTTCACACACCCGATAAGGTCCCTTTTAGCGCGACGGGTCACAATTATGTATTTCAAGAAAGAAAACGATAGGAAAATTGAGGATAGTGTTTTTATTAGCATATTTACCAATTTCTCTAGTGTATTTCATGATTCAATTTGTTGGAAATGTCAATTTTAAAAATCAGAAATTTGGTCTAAATTAATTTTGTTTGTGGAAATCATTCGCCGTTACCTTTACTTGGTCTTCATATGAAAACAAGTCTCAGAAAAAGTTGCGCTAATTTAGTTAATGTTTAGAAAAAAAAGCATGTAAATCTTTTACACACAAAAGATAGTCATACTGGTAATATGAGGTTTGGACAAACAAAGATAGGAAACTGACGTTGTTTGTGACATCACATTGAATGATCAATTAGGCGAAACGATTCTTATTTCCAATTAAACTTAAACTCCTTTTACATCTATTTTGATAACACGTATAAACAAAAATGTATAAATCATATAATTTGTATCAGTTAAAGCATTTGCTTTAAAAAGGTTAAGTCCAGTGCAACTTTTCCATCAGATATAAATTTGCCCAGCCAAAACAAGAACGAGTAGCCATATTGGAATCCCGACTGTGCCACTTCCGGATACGAATTGGGAACACACCCCTGTATTGATGACGTTATCAAAAAATGAGGTCCAGACAGCAAAATGAGAGGCGGTGGTACAAGAAGGCCTCAGAAGGTTTGTTTCTCCAACATATCGCAATGTGGTGATTAGTCTGAAAAACAATTATAACAATTTCGTCGGTAGTATTGCAAAACCTCGTAACTCCAGCTTGATTAAAGCTTGAGTTACGAGGTTTTACAATAATTCAGACAATTTACGAGTGTACATGTTCACTATGGTGTACCATTTGGGTACTGTTGATTAATCGTTGGACGAATATCAATTTTTGTCGGACGAATACCGATGATAATTCACATTTTCGCCCGACGATTTTGTCTTTTGATCCTTCCGGGCACCACATTGCTTAGTCTTCCAGACATTTCCGATGCGTTTCTAAAGGGTGAAAATTATATTTTTCGTGGGATTCTATTTAGGTTAGACAAAGGACATTAAGCAGCATTATGGCTTTTGAGATCAACATGGATCCAGGTCAGCCTGAGCATACGCCCAGTCTGACCAGGATCCACATTGTTCTCAGGCAAAACTCTCCCAGATTGTTCAATATAAGATGTCGCAGTACAAGGTTAAAACAGTTTTGTTTTTAGATTCGGCACTAATTATAATGACTGATTTTTGTAATCTTCGACATGCAAGCAGTGAAGCGTGTGCGTGAGATTTCAATGGGCTTTAAAAACCAGGCATAATTTGGGAAAATTTTAATATTGTTGAGAGTGAAAATAGGCACCCACCCACAAAGTTCTATATAGGATGCCGCGGTCCCGGACGATAGACCGTCTACAGCAGAAATGTATGTGGACTCGGCGGTGATATAGTTACTGATAGGCGTAATGGTTGACATGCACGCATGGGCGTCAGCTGAAAGTACAATGCTTGCTTTTATCCAAAAACTCGTAACTGCAGCTTAAATCAAGCTGCAGTTACGATGTTTTTGATGACAAGCTACATAAAGTTCGATATAAGTTGCCGCTGTGTCGGATGACAACCCATCCACAGCAGAAATGTTTGTGGACTCGGCTGTTATATAGTTACTGATAGGCGTAATGGTAGACATGCAGGCATGGCCGTCAGCTGAAAATACACCGTTGTTTTTTATCGAAAACATCGTAACTGCAGCTTAAATCAAGCTGCAGTTACGATGTTTTTGATGACAAGCTACGAAAAAATTCGATATAAGATGCCGCTGTGTCGGATGACAACCCATCCACAGCAGAAATGTATGTGGACTCAGCTGTTATATAGTTACTGATAGGCGTAATGGTAGACATGCACGCATGGGCGTCAGCTGAATACAGAACATTGTTTGTAATGGTTAAACAATTTTGAAATATTTTGGGTCCAGGGGTCGAAAGGTATGACGTCGGCCTTGCAACGAACAGCATCCGAGTTCGAATCCTGGCAGCGGAGCTAGCCCTTGGACTTTTAATCGGCCCATACTTTCGGCGTGAGTTTCCAGCAGATTCAAAAGGGAATGATCAAAGTTATGAGACCTTGATTCCCTATCGACGTATAAATAGCCTGACGTTTAAACATTAGTCATTCATTGGCCTCCGTCCGCCTCTGCAGACTATAGGTTGTTGTTGTTGTTGTTGTTGTTGTTGTTGTTGTTGTTGTTGTTGTTGTTGTTGTTGTTGTTGTTGTTGTTGTTGTTGTTTATACAATAAACGATTTGGAAATAAAAGTCTTAACGATTAATAAAGTTGAAATGCAGGCACGGGCGTCAGCTGAAAATACATCGATGCTTTTCATGGAAAACCTCGTAACTGCAGCTTAGAACGTTTTTCATAAAAAGCGACGACATATACTGAAAGTCTCGTAATTGCAGACATTAGGTGTAACTAAATGTCTAAACTGACTAAGCTACAAGCGCACACAGCACTGTAGGCCTCGATAAGGTTGGTTCCATTGGTCCAGACTAAAATGTTTCATTTACTATCATGTTTTGTACACGTACATTGAAGTCTTGCAGGGCAAAATGTCTTCATTTTTCTTTAAACACCTCGTAACTTGATTAAAGCTGTAGTTACGAGGTTTTAGAAGAAAGCAGCGATTTGTCCCTCAGACCCATCGAAATATGTCGTCGCTTTAGCCTCTCTTACAGCCGGTCGTACGTACTCCTGCGTGCGGTCTGCGTCTAAAACGTACGTTTAGTCGTGCGATGCACGCACGAGCAACGTACGATTTTGGTGGACGCAACCACGACGCAGACTGCACGCAGCAAAGAATTGACCAGACAATTCTTTGCTACGACCATATCCGTCTTTTAGAACGCCAGGAGCACACAAGACAGAAGTACGGAGCACGTACAACAGGCGTACGTGTGACGCAAGGAACGATATACTGAAAATCCAGAAAATTCACAAAGAATGCGTACTTTTCTCGAAAGATATTCATACTTTTGACCTGCTTTGAATGTACATATTTTGAGGCGCTCTTACAACCCACCGTGCGTCTTTATAAATCGTGCGATTTTGCAGAGTTTTAAAACGTACGATTTAAAAAGACACACGACGGGTTGTAAGAGAGGCGAAAACCTCGTAACTACACATTATTTAAGCTGTGGTTACGGTTATTTCAATAAAAAGCAGCGACGCATAGTGTTACTTACTGACTAAGCTGCTAGCACACACTGCACTGTAAGCATCGATCAGGTTGGTTCCATTGGTTCCGAATGTTTTGGTCACTTTAGCATAGGACATACACGGCCAAATAACACCCTGTATACAGACGGACAGGTTTGTCTGGGCCGCCGATCTGTAAGTATTGAAATTTAGTGTTCGACCTACTTTTTGGACCAATGAAATTGCAGTATATTTTAAAATTTTGCCGCTCTATTTCGCATAGACGGGTTGTCGGCTAGTTTATGTGACGTCTATACATAGCCACGCACCGTCTCCAATGAACCGATAGCGAACACTAAGTCAGATAGAGTCTGTATAGTAGATTCTACGCGATATAAACATTCAATGCGCTGTGCGCATTTGAATGTTTATTTCGCGTAGAATCTACTATTCAGCCTCTATCTAATACATAAAGTACAAAGCGGCTTCAATTGCTCCACATGTATGAATTGTTTTTGATATTTAATTCAAGTTTTGACTAGATTGCCCAATACTTGCACTTCTTCGGGCAAAAAGAAAATATAACTCGATGTTTACCATTTGGAAAGGGTTAAAAGAAAAGGGGTAGATTCCTACTTAGGGGTGATGATACTTGTAATGAAAAAAATCATTCTTCCAAACAGATCTAATCATTCATAAAATAGTTTTGTGGGATTTAGAATGACGCTGGTTTGAGAAACAATTACAATGTATAAGAGGGAAGCAGAAAAATGAAAATACTGGTAGGCCCAATTTAGTTGGCATATTTAACAACATGGTTTACGTTGGTCCATTTTTGTGACATCTTCAATGCACTTTCTTCTAGTAGTTTTACTTATTTGAAAGACGGACAGATGTACGCTGTACATTGCGTATGTTTGCGGAATTGTTTATTCATTATCGTGGAAAGGTTGGTATTTATAACAGAACGAAAAACATCAACTAAGCAGGCACTTACTGACAGAAGGTAGCTTGTTGAGCGATGGTTCCGTACGGCAGCATCCATCTTGTATTACTGGTACCCAACATCACTGATGTACACGTGTTTAACATTACATTAAACCACTTACTGACAGAAGGTAGCCTGTTGAGCGATGGTTCCGTACGGCAGCATCCATCTTGTATTACTGGTACCCAACATCACTGATGTACAAGTGTTTAACATTACATTAATCATGGAATAAACCACTTACTGACAGAAGGTAGCCTGTTGAGCGATGGTTCCGTACGGCAGCATCCATCTTGTATTACTGGTACCCAACATCACTGATGTACAAGTGTTTAACATTACATTAATCATGGAATAAACCACTTACTGACAGAAGGTAGCCTGTTGAGCGATGGTTCCGTACGGCAGCATCCATCTTGTATTACTGGTACCCAACATCACTGATGTACACGTGTTTAACATTACATTAATCATGGAATAAACCACTTACTGACAGAAGGTAGCTTTTTGAGCGATGGTTCCGTACGGTAACATCCATCTAGTATTACTGGTACCCAACATCACTGATGTACACGTGTTTAACATTACATTAATCATGGAATAAACCACTTACTGACAGAAGGTAGCCTGTTGAGGGATGGTTCCGTACGGCAGCATCCATCTTGTATTACTGGTACCCAACATCACTGATGTACACGTGTTTAACATTACATTAATCATGGAATAAACCACTTACTGTCAGAAGGTAGCCTGTTGAGCGATGGTTCCGTACGGCAGCATCCATCTTGTATTACTGGTACCCAACATCACTGATGTACACGTGTTTAACATTACATTAATCATGGAATAAACCACTTACTGACAGAAGGTAGCTTGTTGAGGGATGGTTCCGTACGGCAGCATCCATCTTGTATTACTGGTACCAAACATCACTGATGTACACGTGTTTAACATTACATTAATCATGGAATTAACCACTTACTGACAGAAGGTAGCTTGTTGAGCGATGGTTCCGTCGGCAGCCATCTTGTATTACTGGTACCCAACATCACTGATGTACACGTGTTTAACATTACATTAATCATGGAATAAACCACTTACTGACAGAAGGTAGCCTGTTGAGCGATGGTTCCGTACGGCAGCATCCATCTTGTATTACTGGTACCCAACATCACTGATGTACACGTGTTTATCATTACATTAATCATGGAATAAACCACTTACTGACAGAAGGTAGCCTGTGAGCGATGGTACCGTATGGCAGCATCCATCTTGTATTACTGGTACCCAACATCACTGATGTACACGTGTTTATCATTACATTAATCATGGAATAAACCACTTACTGACAGAAGGTAGCCTGTTGAGCGATGGTACCGTACGGCAGCATCCATCTTGTATTACTGGTACCCAACATCACTGATGTACACGTGTTTAACATTACATTAATCATGGAATAAACCACTTACTGACAGAAGGTAGCTTGTTGAGCGATGGTTCCGTACGGCAGCATCCATCTTGTATTACTGGTACCCAACATCACTGATGTACATGTGTTAAACGTTACATTAGTCATGGAATAAACCACTTACTGACAGAATGTAGCTTGTTGAGCGATGGTTCCGTACGGCAGCATCCATCTCGTATTACTGGTACCGGATGCTACTGACGCACACGTGTTTAACGAGCTTGAGATACTTGAGTACGTGCATTGTGCGTCGAGTAAGCCCGATTGACCGAGTACCAATCCTGAAACGTAATTATCACTGGTGGTGAACTCGGCCAAAGCGAGTGACGTTTTTTTCCGCGATCAATGTATTCCGTTTGTGTTGTTATAAAATCTCGTAACTACGGCTTCGATAAAGCCGTAGTTACGAGATTTTATAACAACACCGACGGTTTGCCAATACATAGCGGTAAACCCGATCTATTTTTATAACAAAATCATTGTAAAATCTCACATTTAAACGCAAAATATCTATACCTTGTTGTAGCGAAAAACGTCCCTTGCTTTGGCCAAGTTCACCACCAGTGATTATACAGAACTACAGAAACAATATAAGTGGGGTGAATTCATTCTAAATTTATTGTTTCAAATCCAAACCTTATGTTATTGGTACTCATTTGAATCAATCATTGAGTGCGCGAATTGTCTTTCGAGTAACTCCAACTGACCCAATACCCATCCTGAAACGGTATTCAGGACTATGTATCGTCGCTTTTAAACAAAACCTCGTAACTGCAGCTTGTTATAAACTGCAATTACGAGGTTTTTGTTGAAAAGCAGCGATATACAGATAAGAGGCCCGGATGAACACATTCTAAATTTATAATTCAAAATCCAAACCCTTTAAAATGTGGATACTTATTAAAATCGTCTCATTGAGTACGTGCATGCATTACATTGTGCGTCGAGTACGCCCAACTGACCGAGTACAAATTCTGAAAAGTTATATACTTGGCAAAACTGCTAACGCATCACCCAGATCTTTGTTAATATCTTTTAAAAGGAATCTACAGAATATGTTCAAAATATGCACATGAAGACTACCACCATTTGATTAGAAGCCTATGAAATTCCATAGTAAATACTGCAGTCTGTTCTGAAATATTGAACTTTTAATGAGGACACACTTAATTCTAAAATTCATAAAGTCTAATATTTGATTAAAGTATGAAATTCACGCATAACTTTCAAACATTTTGTATTGGATGAAAGAGTTCCTCTGTTTGAAAAGTTACCATTCTTTAAAAAACGATGGCTAAACACTTTTGTGGGCGCGTTATTCATTCCCGCAGAGGTAATGTTACATCACTAGTGACGTTGCTGTCATTGTTTGCGTAGACGGCGACGTTAGTTACGTAGACAAAAACGTATCGGTCTATATCTTATGAACTGTATGAGATGCAGTCTTGATAATTCACACATAGACAGGTCATGCAAAGTCCTTTCACGTGCGACCATAAATTTGACCTTGTGACCTTGACCTTGAAGAATTGACCTTTTCTTTTAAAAAGATGCGTTTATGCGAGCTACGTTGACCGAGAACTGCCCTTGTTATGTTAGATAAGGAATTATTTTTTTCAGACTTCAATCCCAGAATAAACCAGCTTTCAAAATCAGATCAAACACAAGCGGTTAAGAAAGATCACAAGTTGCACGAGTCGAAAAACTGTGTTGGTCCCCTTTTCGTATGACGCGGTCACATAAGATAGAAAACTTAAAAATAGTTTTATGGATGACTGCAAGAACTTGTGGGATAAAGACATGACAAATTATAAATCTAAGTTTTTGACAATAAAGAAGTTATGCAATTTTAAAAAGTGATGCGTTAGCTCTTTTGTTGAGTATATATAGTCGTTGTAAATGCAAAACATTGTATCTCGTTTTTGGAAAAAAATTAAAGGGGATAAGCGTAATAACTTTTCCCAAACTGAAATATTTTACTTGAATTTTGGACATATCGTTAACAAATAATGTGTTATTAATACCGACCAGTAAAAATATCTCAAAACCTGCAAGAATTGTCTTTAACTGGGCACACAAGTTTGTACTTTGAAATTCGCAACAATCGACATACGAGGTTTTGCATTTACACCGACGATATACAATTTGCATGTGATGTTTGTAGCGATCATTCTGTCCTATACGACAAAAGTTTGATTGTTGAATTTTTAAGCTGCTGCGGTCGGCAACATTTATTTTGATTAAGAAAGACTTTAAAAGATGATATACCGTGGTACAGAAAATTTTGTGGTAAAATGAGACAATTCTGGATATCGATATTTCCTCCTCTTGTTCCCAGTGTTTTCTCAAGCCTATTTAATGAGAAAGTCAAAACCAGGATCGAATTGGTTGGGTAGGGTTAAACACGATGTATAATCACGTGACACAGAATTTCCGATAATCTTCAATATCTTTTACAATACTTGACCAATTTGAATTCGGTTTGAAGCAGAGAAGGTGGGTAAATGCCAGGAATAAGCTTGACGTCTTGGATTTTTGAGAAAAAAAAACTGATAAAAAAAGTTATTGAAGATAAACCAAAATTTTGGTTTATCTTCAATAACTTTTTTATCAATTATTTTTTCTAAAAATCAACCACGTCCATCTAATGCGTGACGTATGTCCACATTCTCTGCTTCAAGCCGAATTCAAATCGGTCCAGTAATTACAAAATTATTGAAGATTTTCTGAAAATATTGTATCACGTGATTATCCACCGTGTTAAATGTACCTGGAACCCATGGACGAATGTATATCATCAGAATTTTCTTCTTTCCCCCATAATTCTCCTTTGCCTATTTACCAACTTTGGAACCCAAATCCGTTAAATATTTTTTTTATATATATTGTGGTTGCCATTTCAACTATAATAGATGGGTTGATCTATTCTCACTAAATCTTCTATAGAGTCTACACGAAATTTCCATTCATAGCTTCTTTGGGACATACAATATTAACGAATCAAGAATTCTAAAGACGTCTACAATGTTTTAATCTGGGATACATAGGGAATTTTGAAAATGAGTGACTTTGGAGACTTTTGCAAATCCCGGACTATTCAATTACTAGTAATAGATTGGTGGCTATATAGGCCTACATACGAGGGACGGTCGGAAAGTAGTTGGACTTTTGACTAGTTCTCTAAAACCATTTAATTTTTTAACAAAATTCTTTTTACACTGTTTAAACATATTGTCCATCTATGTCTATGCATTTTTGCCATCTTTGTAGGAGCTTTACTATTCCCACTATTAACCATGATGTAGACCCACTGTATTAGGTACTGTGTAACCACCGTCATCAAAGGCGCCCTGGTCTCAAATTTCTTCCCAGCAAGCATTTTCATCAGTCCTTGACACAAATAAAAGTCACGTGGGGCGAGGTCAGGGCTATAAGAAGAGCAAAATAACTTTTGTCATGTGTAATAGTTGATAATCTCCACTGTATATGCGGTGGTATGGGACCGTGCGTAATCGTAAAGTAGAAAATTTTTTTCTTTGCTAATCTGGGAGGCGTTTACTTCAGCATTTATTCTTTGGTTGTTCTGAATTACTTCAGAATTGTACTTGGCAATGACAGTTTTTACCGTTTGACATGAAATGAGTAACTATCAATCCTCGTGAATCCCTAAAAGCAACAAACATGACAACCAGCCGAAGGAAACAGCTTAATCTTTTCATGGGCGGGGAACCAGCTCGTTTCCATGACTGCTTTGACTGTTTTTTTATCCCAAGTTCGGAATTATGGACCCTTATTTAATCTTCAGTGATAATTTAGTTAAAAAACTTAACTTTTTCGCGATTAAAATGACTAGAATGTTCTTTTGTTTTGGTTACCCTTGTTGTTCCTTTAACAAAAAATCTATGGTACATAAAACCCCTATCACATATAAGTGGACAGAATAGCATACATATACATCTATCTTTGAAAATAAACTGACCACATTATTGGCAAATGGATGTAGATTCCATCAATATATAATATGTTTATACAGTTGCAAATGGAGAGACAGCAGCACGAAAAGTCCAACTACTTTCCGACCGTCCCTCGTATAATTATGAATTGCTTTTTCTAATTGTTTTATGTATATTGAAATAGTCAACAAGCTTCGAGGCTTTAATAAACAACACATTCTGAAAGTAAATAATTACCTAAAATGAGCCAACTCGATCGAAACATTTCCTCAATTTTAACAACGTGTTTTTGCTTCAAAATCTGGTTAAATGTAAGCACAATACCTATCAGCCATTTTGAAACATGATAGACAAATACCGGTAAATGGGTCGATTAATTCGTATTTTCGCACGGCGCAATTTAATGAAAGACAAAGGCACAGACAATCGAGCCCATTCTTCGGAACAGTTGCTTTCAATAACGAAAATCATCAAAGTACTGATAGTACTGAAGGTCGGGAAACAGAGGATTCGAAATACAGTAAATGGTCAATTTTCTTAAATTTACATTGAATTCGTAAAATATTCTCAATGTTGTTATCTGATTGCACATTAAAATTAATCCTTATACCCTTAATCCCGAGTTTACATAAGCAAAAATTTGATATTTCTAGAAAAGAAATCATAGGAGACGAAAGCGTAATTGTCAACAATATAGATCTACTCCATTACACGATCCGCCGCGATATGACCCTAGTAGTTGAAAACTGCGTAAAACCCCAAAAAACCAAATCCATTACACGGTGTCGTATTTTTTCGGGTGATGTCGTAAACATTCGGTGATGAAAAGTGTCGATTTCTTTTTACTCGTAACGTGTCCGTGTTGAAAGGGTAACCGTATGTTAAAAATATATATACTAGGCAAAAAAAGAAACGCAACTTCCTTTCAATTCCTTCTTACGCAAAGACAACAAATCAGATTTGAACAAAATGTAATACATCTAAAGCATTAACATTTCACCTTATAAATTCCACAAAATCTTGTTTGCAGTAAATTCCATTAATAAGAAAACACCCAGTTTACACCGGGCGTCAACACAGTTTGACAAAAAAAAGTGTATGTAGGTCGAAAAACACATTCTCTTTCGTTCAGTTTGAACCGATTTTCGAATGTTGTGAAGTCCATGCGATTTATTAGCGGTCTCCATTGCATTCTTAAACCTATCCCGTAGCTGGCGTTAACCTGATGATACGGTTCTGCCTAGACCACGGTGGATAATCACGTGATGCAACAATTTCAGAAAATCTTTAACAACTTTGTTAAAAATTGACCGATTTGAATTCGGTTTGAAGCAGAGAAGGTGGACAGCCGTCACGCATTAGATGAGCGTGAAAACCGTTTAACTTATAAAAAGGTTATTGAAGATAAACCAAATTTTGTGTTTATCTTCAATAACTTTTTCATCAGTTGATTTTTCAAAAATCCACGCTTCCAGGTTATTCCTGACATTTTCCCGCCTTCTCTGCTTCAAACCGAATTCAAATTGGTCAAGTATTGACAAAGTTATCGAAGATTACCGGAAATTCTAAGTCACGTGATTATACACCGTGCAGACGTCATATCTCTTGCACGTCCGCTCCGTGCTCGTTCAGTTGTGGTCCCATTGAGAGCCAACAGCGTAAACATTCGAAAATGTGTCGATGTGTTGCCCCATCAATGCTTTGCAACAACATTTTGACTTTTTCAAACAAACAAAATCCGTACTGCAGACTGGCGCTGATTTTGGCACAGCCGTGCTATGCGTAGGGTAGTGAAAAGTCTATGAACGCTTTGGCATCTTCTTGGTCTATGTTTTAGCTTGTGTTTGAAGAAAATTTGTTATGATAGTAGTCATTTAGAAACCACGACAGGGGGAAAATCAGTTTTTAACAGTTTACTATGAATCACGTGATGAATTTACGACATCTGAAAAAATGACACAATATCTATGCGTATGGATGCAGGTATATTAAAAATGTACTCAATATCCATTAAAAACATATTTTGTCGAAAATATTACGAAAAATTGGGGTTGCGTATCTTTTTTGTTCTAGTATATTTACGGCGTCGTCAGAAAAGATCCGACATCGCATGAATCTCATTACGGATGGACTGCCTTAATGAATTGTCTTGGTTAATAGTTTGTAAAATTAAATCATTTTGATATCCATTATAAAAAGGTTTGAGGAAATATGGTGGCAAAACGAAAACATTTTGATATTCAACATTTTTCTTTGTTTCAATCTTTTTTTCAACAAATCTTCTGCTAAACTTTCATGATTGAATGTTTATCTAAATTATCAACACAAACTTGACATTACATGTAGCAACAGTATTCCGATTTTGATGCAGGCCCGTAGGCACAGGTGGGGCTACGGGATGGGATAAGCCCCCAAATATTGGCCAAAAATATCGAATGTTTCTCATTTTACGTAGAAAATTGAAGAAAAGGCCAATTTAGCCCTTAAGATGTTCAGACACTAACCCGGACAGAGTTTTGGGCCCATCCCCCTGTCAAATTGCTTACTACGGGCCTGAGAGCAGTTTTACATTCTACTGTTTAGGAAAGGTTAAACTTTGCACGATGAAAATTATTAATATTATGACGGGAAAATTTCTGAGCAAAATTCAGAATGAGGAATGAAGTTAAATTTAATATGGTTCACAAAAGTGGCATGAGAACTGACCAGATTTAGATAATTAAATTTACAATATAGCACATTGTAAATAATGGTAAATACATTGCACATTGTAAATAATGGTAAAGGTTAGACCATAAACATTGATCAACAATTCTAATAATATGTGTGTTAAACTAAGAATTTGAAAAAAAAGTGAGCTCGTATTTTCTGCACACAAATCTTGATCCTGCTTTTTTTTTTTATTTTTGCTGTCCTCTTTGCTTTTCGCATTAGCTTTCACTTTGGATTGTTCTTTCTGTCGTTTGTGAAAGAGATTTATAACTCTATCACCCCTATCATCTGCAGAGACAGAGGCCTACAATTAACTCATAAATAGCCCATATCTCAAGCCCAGGTCGAAGAAAGATGGTTAAATTCCTGTTAAACCTAAGCCTGGATTAAAACGGATGAATAAATTACTAAAATTACTTTGTAAGTACTCAAGACGGCTCAAAGTCCGTACAACGCCGTTACGGTAACACTGTAGTTGGCCAAAGCATAGGTGACTAGCTTTACACCGCGAAGTGATAACACGTATAACCCGATAAAGTGCATGTGTTGTAAAATGCGATTGTGCGCATAGCGATTGAATAAGGAGAAGGACTCGACTAGAGTCAGGATATAAATAGATTTTCCCTGAATCCACGAGTGCTTCACGGAAATGTCCGATTACACGAACTGTGTGGCGCAGTAATTTTTGGTGTTGAAATTCTCGTCTGCTCTAGTCTGCCACACCAGTTAGAATAGTTCGAATCAACCTTTCCGCCAAAAAGAGAAGTTGATAGTTTTCGCACTTAGGCTATGAGCAAACTGCTGCATTGTTTTGATAAAACAATTAGGAAATGAAAGTCTTTACGATGATTATGTTATTTGAGCAATTTTGAATTGTTCAAAGGTAGGTCTACTTTTTCGGCGGACTCACAAAGGGACAAACGACTGTGCGGCGACCAAATTATATCGAAAACATCGTATCTACAGCTTAAAACAAGCCGTAGATACGAGGTTTTCATTGGAAAGCGTTAGAAGCGTTGGATGACTATAGCTCGTTGAAAATCTCTGAAGAGATTTCCCGACCTAAAAATTAGAAACGCGTTTGCTTGGAGCAACACTGTTGTAAGCACATATCTATTTCGTATCGTCGTTTTAACCCATTACCACACAATGACTCTTTTTGACTCCCTCTAAGATAATGTCTTTGAACAAGCAATTTCATCATTTCCCACAATGTTTTCTACACAAAATCACCAAAGAAGTTTAAAATCCATTGATTTGAAATTGTCGTCTGCAAAGTCTTTGAATTTGGACCAGTCTAAAAGTTTGTTGTTTGGTAATGGGTTTATGTGGCAGTTACGATGTTTTTGTTGAAAAGCAGCGAAATATGTTCTTTCAACAGTAGGCCTATTGCATAAAACCTTTGTTCTTGTTTTGAAATCGTACGAATATGAGCGCTAGAAATCTAAAAGCTTTCTGGATCAGTCTAAAGTAAAAGCGATTGCAAATGACAAAATCGGTTTTTGAGAATGTACATATTTCCATCGCGAGAGCCATTGCGAGAAAGAAAAAAATAAAAACATTCTGAGAGCAGCATTTTCCCTGGTGCCTCCATAGTCTCTAAACTTTAATGTAATGGAATTCTACGTTGATTGTACCAGTTTTGCCGTCTGCAATAGTTTTGATATTAATCTGAGTCTGAGTAACTATTGAGTCTGAGAACGCACTTAATTTTCGAGAAACCGGGGCCTGGTTTCTCGAAAATACTTACGGTAAGTACGTTCTCAGATTCAAATCTGAGCAGTGAGCACCGTACTCAATCACGCGAAACCCTTGTGAACTTCAATTGAATACCAATCAACACTGGAGAGTATTCCATTGAAGTTGAGCATGTAGTCATGAGTATGTACTTCGAGAAACCAGGGCCAGGTGTCGCATTTGGAAAATGGACTTACGCCAGAAAATCACCAGTGAAAAATTTCGTTTCTATTGTCTGCGCAATTCGCGCAGACTGACTGGAATCGATACTTTTTCACGCATCCATGAATGTCCCATTTAGTGTGACGGGTCACAGATGTATGCACATGCCCAGCATGTCTCACACTCACTGGTGGTGAACTCGGTCAAAGCGAGGGACGGTTTTCGCTACAAGGTATAGATATTTTGCGTTTACATGAGTTCATAGATTTTTTCATTTCTTCTCTAATGACAATGAATTTGTTCTAAAAATAGACCGGGTTTACTGTCATGTATTGACGAGATTTCAAAACAATACCGACGGAATACATTGATCGTGAAAACATTCCTCACTTTGGCCGAGTTCACCACCAGTGACACCAGTAAAAACTCAAATCCTATCCGAGCCACCGGCTGCTCATGATCATCGCACGTAGAATAGAGTATGGGTTTATTGGGGTTTTACGCCGTTTTCAACTACCAGGGTCATATCGCGGCGGCTGGGGCATCTAACCATGGATTCCTGTTGTTTCTCAAACCAGTACTACCACAACACCCTTACCGAGCCTCCAGCTGCTCGCCCACTTAGGTTAACGATTTCAAACCCATTGGTGGGTGACAATTTTGTCAGAAAGGGTATTTGCCGCGACCGTGTATCGAACCCGGGACCTCTCAAATGACAGGCAGATGTGCTACCAATTGCTTTTAGGCCGCGGCCCACGTAGAATATAGAGGATTCGATTTAACCCTTTCCCAGACAAGACCTGGTTTTGACGTCCATAGTAGAAAAGGGTTAGGAAAACATTGAAACAAAAGAAGAAACTGCTGATAACCAGCAGTTTGTCCTTTGTCTCCCTATTTTCTATGCTATATTTTACACAAATTCTACCTTTTATAACTTCCATTTCGTCATTTGTGGCAGTTTTTGAAGTGGACCACCCTAAAATCATGCCGTTTGGAAATGGGTTAAACCTTTTCCAAACAATACCAGCTGGTCTTCACGTCTGTATAAAAGAAAGGGCTTTTCAAAACAGTGAAGGAAAAGAAGAAAATTCTGATGATCAGAATTTATCCTTTTTGTCTCAATATTTTCTGATCCATTTTGTACCAAACTCATATCTTTAACAAAACCTGTCTGCAGCAGCCTTCAGATTCGTTTGATTGGCGTTAAGCCCAGTTTTCAACTGCTATTTCAACTCCCATATAACGGCGGTTGGAGCACCTAACCATAGATTCCTATCGTTTCTCATACCCGTAAATTATCACATTCTTACCAAGCCTTCAGCTGCTAACCTACAAAGGTGAACATTCATATTGGAAAAGTCAGAATTCTTTCATTTCGGGAAAGGGTTTCAACTCTTTAATCCATAAGATTTTGTCCATTTTTAGGCTGAATGCAGTCTGTATTTGTCTCTAAAGTTACCGACTGAATTATCTTTAAACTGTCCCAATGTGATAATATTAACCCTTTCCCAAACAAGACCTGGTTTTGACGTCCATAATAGAAAAGGCTTGGGGAAACATTGAAACAAAAGAAGAAACTGCTGATGACCAGCAGTTTCTACTTTTGTCTCATTTTCTTTGCCATATTTTACACGAATACTATTTTATATAACATCCTTTTTGTCATTTGTGGCAGTTTTTTAAGTGGATCACCCTAAAATGTTGTCGTTTGGGAAAGGGTTAAATCAAATTCATAGGTGTTGCAGAAGCCATAACATATGCTAGGAAATTTGATTTATTTTTAGAAATGTTAATACTATCCATCCATCCATATCCGTTTTATAGTCTGTTTTCCTCTACCGAGAGTTGGACTTGTCTGACATGTCTGCCGCGTAGTCGTCCTCTCCATTCCGACCGGTTCTGAGGGTCAGTGGAACCCATTCCTAGTTTTATTCTGTCGTCTTGCACCACTTCTTCCCAGGTTTTCTTTGGTCTTCCTGAACTTTTCCGTGCAGCCACATCCAGAGTGCGTACTCGAGAAATCCAGCCTGTACTTCGCTTCACGTGACCAAACCACCTCAGTCTGTTGGTACGCAGGACTGCGACCAGGTCTTTTATACCAAGCTTTGTGAGTAGGGAATCTGAGCTGACATCATCTGTTGCCTTTACATTGCAGATCCAGCGGATCATTGCTCTGTCATTACGCTGGAGGCGATTTAATGTAGCAGTTGTTGTGGCCCATGTCTCTGATGCATGCAGCATGACGCTTCTCACACAGGTTGAGTACACTCGTCCTCGGGTTAGAAGTGGTAGGTTTCTGTTGCTGAGAAGGGGGGTCAGTTGATGGAACTTGCCCCAGGCCGATTTGCAACGCGTCACCGAAGCCAGTTCACAGCCTCCTCCAGCCGAGAGCATATCCCCGAGACTATAGCATAGAAAATATTAGGAGAAAAGGAAAAATGCAAGTCATCTGTATTTTCCTCTTTCCTTTCAATGGTTTACATCTGGTTTAATACAGATAGTGTAAATGTAGGAAAACATAAGAAACATCGAGTAAGTTTTAAACATTTTATGTTAAATAAAAAAAATGCACATTTAATACAAAAATAATATCATGATTGATCAATAATAATAACTATTATTCAAAAGCCTAATCAAATAGAGTGAAGACTTTAAAATTGTTAATGTAATCCCAAATAATCATATCTTAAAGTCACAAGACAATGCTTTAGAAAACACTGTGGGAAATGAAGAAGTTACCTATCTGACAAGCAATTTCTTACAATGATTTCTACCCAAAAAGACCAAAAATGTTTTATATCATTCACTTGAAATTGTTGTGTGCAAAATCTTTGAATTTGGACAAGTCTAAAATTTTGCTGACTGGTAATTGGCACAATCAGCTTATTCTATATCCCTAGTACTTAAAAATTTTGAGATTCTTAAAATGTCAGCACATGTGCAAAACAAAATAACATCACAAAAGATGGAGAGAAATGAGCCAGTATCAGATGACAGAGTATCATTTTTTTCTTTTCCTTTTCTTAAACTTCTCTACACTAAGGCATGATTTGAGAAAATATGGTTGTCTGAAAAGCCCCTTTTTTAGATACAAGCTCAATTATTTTCTCTTTGTATACTTGATTTCATAATCTGCACACAGCAGTGCATCAAATGTCACTTTGAATGTAATTTTTTGAACACATAATGGCTTAGAGATTCTCTATACTCAGTACCGGCACAGTTTTACAAATTCAGAACTAAAATTAACCCTTTGCCAAACAAGACCTGGGTTTGACGTACCTAATAGAAAAGACTGGGGAAAACATTGAGGCAAAAGAAGAAAGTGCTGATAACCAGCAATATTTTCTATGTGATAACATACACAATTTCTTAATAACATACACAATTTCTACTTATGACACATTTTGTCGTTTTGAACTCCTTTCGAATTGGACCACCCTAAAATTTTGTCGTTTCGGAAAGGGTTAATGAACACATAATGGCTTTCTCTGAACTCAATACCAACACAGACTAACACAAAGTCAGATGGCTATATGCTTGTCTATCATCAGTTCTTGCCGGTAAAAAAAATTAAAGGCTCCATGGTCGGCTGTCATCAGTTCTTGCCCGTTGAACCAAATCCCCCACTACCTCTTTCTGTGTCGTCTAAACTCTGAAAATATCACAAAATACACTATCAGGGTTGCCTCTAGTCAGAGGAAATAAAATTCCCCAACAATTCCTTGACAAAATCGGAAAGTTCCCTGACATGTTTCGTCGCGGTAATTTGAGGTGACTCGCAATATTTTGACACAATTTTTAAAAGGCGATGTTGAAATCAATAATTATATGGCACTCCATTTTATTTTTTCAAAATTCCCTGACATTTGCCTCTATTTTCATATTTCCCTGACAGTTCACAAAATTCCCTGACCTTGAAAATTCCCTGAATTTTCCCTGACGCGTGGCAACCCTGACTATATTCAGAGCTGCAGATTTGTTTGCCATTTTTTAACTGCTATAGTCATATCACGGGGGCTAGAGCCACTTAACATGGATTCTATCGTTTCTCATATCAGTACTACTACAACATCCTAACCGAGCCTCCAGCTGCTCGCACACATAGGTTAATGATATAAAACCATTGGTGGGAGACCATTTTGTCTGAAAGGATTTTGCCGTGACCGTGGATCGAACCCAGGCCCTCATGGCATTCACCAGCCAGTCTTATTCAAAGTTTATATTCAGAATTACACAACAATCCATCTGATTGGCCGAGACATACGTCTCGTCCAATCAGATGGTTTGTTATGTAATTTTACTTTAGACAATCAATTTAGAAATGTTGGTGAATACGACACCGGGGCTTGGCCGTAAACAACCAAGCTAGGCTGTCGCTCCGTGTTTGGAAGATTGTTTAACCCTTTTAATTTGATTGTTTTGATAGTCAATCGATAGATTGATACAATATCAGGTAGCGCAGCAACGAGGAATTTAAGACAAACAACGGGGCTGTGGCATTTTTCTGATCGTCCATTTGGTTATCGATTTTTTAGTCAATATTCTACCTTAAGCAACCAATCATTTGACGTCTCAAGCAGCTTTCCAGTTGGACCACCTTAAATTTTGCCATGTGAAAGGGTTAAATAAGAATGCCGTAAAATTTTGTTGTTTGGAAGATGGTTGAAAACTTACTTGTTCTTCGGTCAGTTCTGGTAAAAATATCTTTTCACATATCAACTGTGCTATTCTGTCTCCTGGTTTAACTGAAAAACAAAATATAAACAAGAACTCTCAAAAGCAAGACCTGGTTTTGATGTCCCAAATAAAAAGGCTTGTAAAAACATTGATACACAAGAGCTTTGCAGAGCGGCGCATATACGCCCGAGAGGGACTTGTCAGTAAAATTGGCCATTTTGTTAATTCAAGGGCAGATGATTCAAACATGAAATGTTATCAAAGTTTTGTTTTCACAACCAGACACCTTTAAGATTCATTGTGGCTAGTTTTATTTAATTCTGGTTGGAACTGTAGGAGCTGCACACACAAGAAAATGGACATTTTTGAGAAAATGAGCATTTTTCCTTAAATTCAAGGGCAGATAATTCAAGAACGAAAGCAGTTATCTGAATTCCGTAAGCGGTGTGCACATCTAGACACCATGGAGATTCATTGTAGCAAGTTTGATGAAATTCTGATCCAAACTGTAGGAGGAGTTGCGCACACAAGAAAATGGGTATTTTTTTAATTCAAGGGCAGATAATTCAAGAACGAAAAGAGTTATCTGAATACCGTAAGTAATGTGCACAACTAGACACCATGGAGATTTATTGTGCCAAGTTTGATCAAATACCGACCAAAACTGTATGAGGAGTTGCGCACACAAGGAATTAATAACGGATGGACGGACGGACGACAGGGGCCATAACATAATACGACCCTTCGGGCGTATAAAAAGAAGAAACTGCTGATAACAACCAGTTTCTCCTTTTGACTCAATATTTTCTATGCTATATTGTATACAACAAAACCCTTCCTTTTTTACTTAAATTTTGTTGTTTACAGCAGCCTCTAAATGGGACTGCCCTAAAATTTTGCTGTTTGGGAAAGGATTAAAACATTTTTTTCAAAAGCAGGGGCTGCTTCAAAGATTACTCTTCTAAAATTTTGTTCAGAAAAACTGACACAGAGCATTTCCTTTTTTCCTATATTCCATTTTATATGATTTACATCACAAAGAGCGAAATTTCAGAATTTTCAAAATTCAGAGAATCAGATGTTGCACATGAAATTTCTAGTGAATGAAATTGCACATTATCATGCCATTCTTTTGACATTTGTTGGCATATTATTAACCCTTTCCCAAACAATACCTTGTTTTGACGTCCTTGTAAAAGAAGGCACATGAAAACATTGAGACAAAAGAAGAAACTGCTGATAACCAGCAGTTTCTCCTTTTGTCTCAATATTTTCTGAGCAATATTGTACACAAATCCCTCTTTTTTAACATCAATTTTGTCCTCTACACAAGCTTTTGAATAGGACCGCCCTAAAATCTTGTCGTTTGGGAAAGGGTTAAAGAGAAATCTCTAACATACCTTCAAAATCGACATCACTAAAGTTGAACATCACAACTCCAACATTGCCTCTATAATCTTGATCTATCACCCCAGCTGAAATAAAACAGTCACAGAAATAAATGACTGGGGTTAAACCTTTTCCCAAGAGACAAAAATTTAGGCTGGTCCAATTTGAAAGCTGCTTCTGACAATTGTGATTTGTGTACAATATAGGGCAGAAAATATTGAAGCAAAAGGAGAAAATGCTGATAATCAGCATTTTCTCCTTTTGTCTCAATGTTTTCCCAAAAAATTTTATATTTAAGGACATCAAAACCAGGTCTTGTTTTGAAAAGGGTTGACAGTGTTCAAGGAATCATTTGAACATCACAACCCCAACATTGCCCCTATAATCTTGGTCTATCACCCTGGCTGAAATAAAACAGTCACAGAAATAAATCATTGATGAAATAGGTCTTAACCCTTTCCTAAACAAGACCTGGTTTTGACTTTTGGGAAAAGGGGTTAAATGTCACTAAAGTTGAACATTACGACTCCAACATTGCCTCTGTAATCTTGGTCTATCACTCCAGCTGAAATAAACAGTGCGAATGTAGGACATTTTGGCCACGGATGTTTTGGCCGGGACGTTTTGGCCACGGACGTTTTGGCCACGGACGTTTTGGCCACAATATATTTCAAGGTAGGACCTTTTGGACAAACATAAATTAAAATAGAATACTGATAATTGAAACCTTTCATTCTTATTTTTGAACTTATATATCAATTTTATTATCAAAATGTCTAAAAGTAGAACTATATAATTATTATTATTGATTCAATTCTTTTTTTCCCTAGAAAATTTTTGGCCAAAAGGTCCTACCATGTAAAATATTGTGGCCAAAACGTCCGTGGCCAAAACGTCCAGGCAAAAACATCCTGGCCAAAACGTCCGTCCACCAAATAGTGCATGATTGAAGTCAATGAATGATGAATTGGGGTTTAACCCTTTCCCAAACGAGACAAATTCAGGGTCGTCCAACTTTGAAAGCTGCTTCAGACATCAGATTTGATGTTGAAAATTTGTGTACAATATAGGGCAGAAAATATTGAGGCAAAATAAGAAAATGCTGATAATCAGCATTTTCTTCTTTTGCCTCAATAATTTCCCAAAATTGTTATATCGGGGATGTCAAAATATGGAAAGAAAATTCCAAATTCAAAAGTTCAACATTGTTATTTTGAAAGAAAATTTGCTAAAATACTTTCATATCGAGGGCTCAGTGCAAAACTATTGTAACTACATATTTTTCAGAAATTCACTTTTTTGCATTTTCTGAATCTTTAGCAGGGAATACATCATGTGTTCTAATATTAGGTTTTAATTATGTATACATAAAAAGATATTTAGAATGTTAAAATCATTTTCCCTCTTTATCTTTGAGAAAGTCAACAAGTTTTTTCCCTCTCCTGTAAAATTTTACAAAATGTAGTTACAATAGTTTTGCACCAAGCCCTCGATATGTCGAACTAGACTATCCAAGAATGACTGGAATTCCATTCAGTTCATTAAAATGTATTAATTTATACAGAGGAATTTATTTTTCTTGCATTCTGTGAGGATATTTTTTCCCAATTCTTGAGAAGATGACACATGAAATTCCCAATTTGGCTGGTTCTGGACCCGTTCCCAAAACCATGAGAAACAAGCTTCCCAAAGCAGTGTATATTCGCCCGAGAGGGGCTTGTCAGTACAATTTGCCTTTTTTTTAAATTCAAGGGCAGATAATTCAAGAACGAAAAGAGTAACCTGAATTCTGTAAGCGGTGTGCACAACTAGACACCATGGAAATTCATTGTGGCAAGTTTGATCAAATTCTGATCAAAACTGTAGGAGGAGTTGCCCACACAAGAAATTGCTAACGGACGGACAGACGGACGACCGGGGCCATAACATAATACAACCCTTTAGGCGTATAAAAATAGCGACATTTTTACCTAAATTGGGAAACACTAAAACAAGTTTGTATTCATTTACTGTCACTCCATTTCAGCTGCAAATTAGACTGTAGTGATGTAAAATGCATTTGTACATTCTCTTGTTTAAGAATCTGCCCTAAAACTGTCTTCAAAATGTTTGTAAATGAAGAAGAGGTCTTAACATGGGGCATTCTGGGTCCTCATTGGGAATTTTCACCAGAGAATTGGGAAAAAAATATACTTTTTGCCATTGGGAATGGGGCCCAATAACGGCCCCAAATTTTGGCAAACGAGACCCCTCGCTAAGCGCCCATTTTTCACAAATTTGATAATTTAGTAGTAGATTGCACCATACATAATTTACTAGTAACTTATTATTATACATACCTCCTACATCTATAAAGTTTTTGTGTGCCAGGCCCGATCTAGGAGCTGAAATGTACAGAACAAACAATTGACTCAACCCTTTCCCAAACAACAAAATTTTGGGGTGATCCAAATTTAAAGATGTTGCAGACGACAATTAAAACTGAATGAAAATTAACATTTTTTTGTCTCTTTGTGTAGAAAATATTGTGGAAAATGAAGAAATCGCTAGACACAAGCGATTTCTCCATTTTCCACAATGTTTTCCCAAGCCTTTATTTTGTGGGGCGTCTAAGAGCGTCAATGTGTGGGAAAGGGTTAATACAGCTTCATTGAAATACATTACCAGGAGGCAAAAGTTTAGGATAGTCTTTATTTGAAAGCTGCTGTAGAACATGAAATGATTGTTGCCAAAGAACAAAACATTTCAGAAAATATTGAGGCAAAATGAGAAAACTTAAAGGCTGATATCAGCATTTTCTTTATATACCTCAATGTTTTCCCAAATCTGTTCTATTAAGGACATCACTACCAGGTCTTGTTAGGAAACTTAGGTTAATAAAGAAGATCTTCAATTTATCAGCCCATAAATTGCTTTTAAAATCTATTTTCTGTGTGTTTTTAGAATATTTTGAAGCATTTTCAGTACTAAACACTTGCTTGAAAATGTTTCCCCTTTAAAAGCATTTTTGATCCATTTTCTCCAAATTAAAGGCTCCGACCCCTTCCCCTAACCATTAAAACCCTGGTTTGACAAAATTTTGGGGGTGGTCCAAATTGAAAGCTGCCACAAATGACAAAATGGATGTTATTAAAGACAGGATTTGTGTAAAGTATAGCACAGAAAATGTTGAGACAAAAGGAGAAACTGCTGGTTATCAGCAGTTTCTTCTTTTGTTTCAATGTTTTCCCAAGCCTTTTCTATTACCTGCCAGTAATACCCGAAAGGGGAGTTAGGCAGTATATATAGATAGATAGATATTAGTGATGTCAAAATTAGGTCTTGTTTGTGAAAGGTTTAAGACACAATACATACCAACTCTACCATAACAGCCATCAGGCAGGGCTATCTGTATATCGGTCTTCACCAAGGCCTTGCCTTTAGCAGGAATTACAGCATCATAGGCACTGAAAGAGACAGTATATCAGTGTTTCCACTGACATTCAAATTTGGGGGTTAAAACCATGATTTTTCAGCATGCTTGTACCCCCTCAGGGCTTTTCTTCCGAAAATTGGGAAGGGGCCCTGGTCAGTCATTTTGGGAAATTTTAGCGTGATTTTGGTCAAATTGGGAAACTAGAAGACCTGAAGGTCTTGAGTCGCTCCACAGGCCTGAATTTCATGTAATATTTGATTAGATTGTTCAATGCTTGTGTTTCATAGAGCTAAAAGAATGTAACAAAACTAGATTGTTCAAAATGTGTGGTTCTTGAAGCAAAGAAACTAAAATTACATGTTTGCCATTTGAGAAAGGGTAAAGGGAAATGGGAGAACATTCTAGCTTAGAATGTCACAAACAATTAAAACTTTCCTTCTTCCCAACAGATCTAAATTAACAGAACATTGATTACTCGAAAATATTTCATATTTCTAAAAATAGATTTTGAGCTAAAAATAGATTTTGGGAAAAACCCTTTTCCAAAAATAATGCAAATGGCTGTCAAACCTGGATTTCTTGTAATATCAAGTACAAGTTTTCACTAGATTTTTCAATACATGTTGCTCTTAAAGCAATTACAAAGTAACTAGAAAGCTGAAAATACATTCATATAAGATCTATTAGTTACCAAGCTTTGCAACAGTCTTTATTATAGTGAGTTTGGCTGTTAGAGTGAAAAAAAAAGTCACAATTAGCAATTTTGTCAAATTGAAAGGCATATAACTGATGATTTAATATTCCTATCTAGCTAAGAATCACACAAAAGCAAGATCCTAACTTCACCTACATCTTGTTTAAGTTTTGACCTGATTATTCAATATTTGTGGGTGTAAAGAGTGTAAAATCAAAGTCGAAAACAACAATTTTGTCAAATTCAAGGGCAGATAAATCATGATTTAAGATTCATATGAAGCTGAAAATTACACCAACACAAGATCCTATGGCCAGTAAGATAATGTGAAAGTTTTATGTTGATTGGTGGATATTTATGGTTGTTTGAGTAAAAATAAGGTCAAAAATGGTAGTTTTGCCAATTTCAAGGGCACATAACTCAAGAGGTAATATTCAGATCAAGCTGAAAATTGCACTCAGGCAAGATCTTATCAGCACCAACATTCTGACCAAGTTTTGTTTTGATTGATCAATATTTGTAGTGGCTAGAGTGTAAACAAGTGAAAACAGCCGTTTTTTTAATTCAAGGGCAGATAACTCCAGACTTTATGGTTCAATCAGAATTAATTGAAGGAATCTGATAGAGGACCACCTAAGGATCATTCCTGTGAAGTTTGATTGAAATCCATCAAGTAGTTTCTGAGGAGAAGATTTTTAAAGAAAAAGTTGACGACCGGACGCACGCACGCACGCACGCACGCACGACGGACACAACCCCATGACAATAGCCCGCTGGCCTGAAGGCCAGTGGAGCTAAAAATGTAAAGACACAGGAGAACAAATCTACAAATAGAAATATATTTTCTTAAAGCTTTATAACCAGATTAACTGAATAATAGAAATTATAACCAGAATAACTGAATAATAGAAATACACACTGCTTCTTTGTGACTAGAGTTGTCTGTAGGTAAATAATTATTATTCATTTTCCAATTTTGAGAATTCTAGTTTTGAAAATTGGGAAATTCTTACTTTGAAATTGGGAAAAAAGTAGCCCTTTTCCAATTGGGAAGCCACCGAAGATATCGGCCTCTGTTATAGAAGGAAGAAAAGCCCTGCCCCTCTATAAGAAACATATAAGGCTGCTGGCAAAATTTGGGGGTAAAAGATTTAATTTGGGGGTGAAAAACCCCCATTTTGAGGTTTTTGGAAACCCTGTATATTTATTCATATCCAAGAGCTATGGTAAAGAGAAGGCGTTCTAAATCAATTTCAAATCAAAGCCCATATCGTAGGTACCCAAATTAATCCATTTTAGGATACGATTCAAGGGCGGATCCAGGATTTTTTGCCAGGGGGGGTCCAAGCCCAAGATTTTTTTCCAGGGGGGGTCCAAGCCCAAATTATGCCTTAAAATGTAGTAAATATGCAACGTTACACTAAATTTATATAGTCAAAATTAAATTTTCGGCCAATGCCAGGGGGGGGTCCGGACCCCCTAATCCGAGTCTTCTCTGATGTAAATACGCTCTTTGATATTTTGATTTTTCGCTATTTACATCATAGAGCGTTGCTCTTTGAAAACAGCAGCGTTGCTCTTTGAAAACAGCGGAAAGTTCGGTAACGTTACAAGTAGTGAAGCTTTGTTTTTGTGTATCATATCGAATCACTCGGTAAAACACTGTAGGGTATAGATCAATAAATAATTTTTTGTCATACCTGACCAAAAATTTCATTTCAAATCGGTCTGCTGGAAGAGTATAACCTTTGGTTTTGAATGGAATGTCAAGGTAAACAAAGGCTGCTCAGGTGAGGGTTGTTGCAAAACATTGCCTATAAACCTTTTAGAAATACTTTTTGGTCGTACATTTTTCAACATGTATGACAATAAATGGTTCATTGATCGATATCATTAGGGGTTTTAACGATAGCGTTTAAGATCGGACGGTGAACGATGCGCAACAATTTGTTGCGAACTTCTTGATTTTTTCAAAGAGCAACGCTCTCTGATGTAAATAGCGAAACATCAAAATATCAAAGAGCGTATTTACATCAGAGAAGACTCGGATTAGATTCTATACTGATGCCACAGTGGCGTCGCGTGCGGGGCGGCGGCCGCCGCCCCAATAATTCGGCAAGTAAAAAGGCATTTTGTCGTTTGGGGCGGCGAAAAGGCAATCGCTTGGTTTCCCTTCTTATCGGTTTCCAGGGAAACGGCCACACTTTAAAAGCAATAAAAAAAGTGTGAAAGCGTGCGGTACCCGTCGAATATACATTCAGTGATTATCGCAAGACTATTGTAGGTGTATGTAAAATCACTAGCACTTACAATAGTTTCGCGACTAACCCTTTACCTTGCTTTGACGTATTTATTGACTGAATGGGGCAGATTATCTAATAATTACCCGAAAGCAAACTGATTTTGCGTTACGTATTGGTTATCCAGAACTTTTTGAACACAAAATCATTACATGCATAATGTTTTTGTGATTTTATAATAATAATAATACAACCGGCGACTTTCAGATGACTTTCATCATAAGACACAAACAAGATGTGTTTGTGAAACACAAATGCCCCCGAAATGGCCATTTTTCGAAAATGTTAAGTTTTCGTGGAGTAAAGGGTTGATAAGGGTTAATGGATGACCTTGAGGAAGGTCAAATTGCATGTAACAGATAGATATCGTTGAAAGGAAGTTGCATACCAAATTTGAGCTTTGTATGTCAAATAGTTTTGGAGAAATGGCAAAGGTTAAGTTTTCAGGTTAAGTTTTCGGACAGACGGACGGACAGACAGACAGACAGACGGACAGACAGACAGACGGACATGAGTAAAACAATATGCCCCCGATCTCTCGATACGGGGGCATAAAAATAGTTTTGTTCGAGGCATTAAGTCCACTTTCTTCTCTACCTTCTAACGTCATCCCTTACTGTATTGTCTGAGAGTAAACATGTCTAAAGCTACTCAGCCAGTTAATTTTATCTTCCAAAAATGTTCTTTTGGTAAGAAGACACAAGAATCTGGATTATTCATCGTACTATGGTCCAAACAATACTCATTGCTCAATAGATGTAACAACGAGGTACACGGAACATCATTTTCTTAATATCACACTTTAATTTGATAAAAGACTGAGATAATTGGATTGATACTATCAACGTTGCTGGAAAAAGCATCTTATCGCTTTACATTTTTTATTCTTATGATACACAAATATTTAAAAGGTTTAAAGATCACGGTGGTGATTTTGCATCATGGGATGGGTAGCGAATACGGACAAATTTGCCCCCGCTTCAGGTAAGATCTTCGAAATTCTGCAATCACTTTCTTATTTCTTTGTCAATTTCCAAGCTATTTGTTGCATGGGTTCCCCTGTTGCATGTTACCCACCTTATTGAGATTTATGACTTGTTTGTGGAATCCTACTATTTTTTTTCAAAAATTGATCTCAAACGACCAGAAAAACGACAAAAAAAATCAAATTGTTTTTGTGGTGAATCAAATTTTGGGAAAAGTACGAGTTCCCAAATAAGTCACATATCAGAGGAAAGAGCTCTGTAAGGCGGGGCCCATGCAACAAATAGGCTAAAACCGCTTGAAAATTGACGCAGAATTAAGGTTTTTTGCAAAAATTCTTACCTGAAGCGGGGCTTATTTTGCCGTAGTTGTTACCATTTCGCTGTCTAATCGGTTTGGACAACATTTCGGGAAACTTACTTATAATTTTCTATGTAGAGCTGGGACGGGTATAAATTTTGTACCCGGGTACCCGTGGTCGTATTACCCGCGGGTACTCGAGTACCCGCATCTTCGCAAGCCAAGGGTGACATCTACGACGTAACGTCGTTTCTGTATTCACCCTTGGCGGATTTAGTCCGATTTTCTTGGTCTCCTGGAAAGCGTTTTCATTGGTTCCAGCGAGGTCTCGCTGGAACCAATCAGATTGTCGACCGATACATTTGTTATGAGTAACCAAATCATGACAACGGGCGGGAAAAAGCATTGCATTTGCAACTCAAAAACGCGAAGATGGGCGATTTTTCCTAAGAATTTCACTGCAATAGACAGGAATTCTCTAACTTTAATCGACGAATTATTATGCTTTCGACAATTCGACCGAAAAAACAGCTAACTTTTACATAATCTGCATGACGTATGACGCGAAAGACAACGCGCGTTAATGACGTCATCAATAATGGACGTAAACAACCAGCAGAACAACAGCTAGGCGGCGCTACGCGATTTCAAGAAAATCGGACTAAATCCGCCAAGGGTGAATACAAACGTAGGTGGGTTCAACCTTGGCTAGCGAAGATGGAGTACCCGGTGATGGTTCAAAAACACCAATAGATAGATCTTTTTACATCCTGGCACTTGTTTCGTAAACATGGCTTTAAACAACCAGCCTTCCTCGAAATCTTCTTCAAAAAGCTAAGTTTGGTAATTCTTTAGTCTTCTACAAGACAAAGAGAAGACTAAATGCAATAGGCCTATTTAAAATATGCAGATGTTTTTTTCGTACTTTTCTGCGACAAAAAGACTGGTCAAGCTTTCGCAGACACATATCTTACTGAAAAAAAAAAAACAACAACGGTGAAATGTTAATATCTCGTAGCTACAGCTTGAATAAGCTGGAATTAAGAGATTCCGGTCCCCTAATGTTTTAAATTACGTATAGGCCTACTTCAAGTTTAAGCTACTTCAGTCTGGCCATTCTATCATTTCCAGGGCGTAGCCCGGATTCTTTTTAATGTTAAAGTCAAGTGCGTTTTTAGAGTCCCTTTCACCCATTTTGACGCAAAAAACCCTGAAAAACTCTTAAAAACATAGTGGAAAACAAAGAATTGCTTGTGACAAGCACATTCTTCATTTCCCACAATGTTTACTACACTGAGAGACCCAAAATATAAAATTACATTCACTCAAAACTGTCGTCTGCAACATCTTTAAATTTGAAAGAGTCTCTTTTTGTCAAATTGTAATGGATTTTTGGGGTGCCGGGGTCTGTTTTTCACAATTTTGATAAGAAAGACCAGTGGGCGCACGTGAAAAAATAATTATGCAGAAGCTCTGGTGTCCAAGCCTCCGCGCCTTACCCCCCGAACACACACTTAAGTATCCCAAATAGACAAGGGTGTAGCCATTTCAAAACTGCTTGGATGGTCTGCTTCCGGCTCATAACCTATGAGAATGTTGACCCACGGTCAAAAAGGCATAAATTGACCTATTATGAACTTGTTAAAAAATACTCTACGTTTCATTACATAATGTATTAAACCGGGTACCGCAGGGCTTTTCTTCCTTCTATAACAGAGGCCGATTTTCGGTGGCTTCCCAATTGGAAAAGGGCTACTTTTTTCCCAATTTCAAAGTAAGAATTTCCAAATTATTAAAACTAAAATCCCCAATATTGGAAAATAACTAATAATCATTTACCTGCTGGCAATTCTAGTCACAAAGAAGCAGTGTGTATTCTGTTATTCAGTTATTCTTGGTTAAAAAGTGTTTTGAAAATTTATTTCCATTAGTAGATTTATTCTCCTGTGTCTTTACATTTTTCCCCAATTTCACCAAAATCACGCTAAAATTTCCCAAAATGACTGACCAGGGCCCCTTCCCAATTTTCGGAAGAAAAGCCCTGTACCGGGTAATGATTTTGTACCCGGGTACTGGTCTTACCCGACCCGATACCCGGGTACTCGAGTACTCGTCCCAGCTCTATTTCTATGAGGCAAATATCAGAATTTTGTCCGTAGTCGTTATCCATCTCATGATACACAATCTCCACCGTTGAAATGGACAAATTGAAAAACAAAGTAAATACGTTGTATAGAAGGGATTTAAAAAAAAATCCTACATTGAAATCAGATTTTAGCCTATTTCGTTTGTGCTTTCAAAAATCGTCTGACCGATTCTTTCGACTGTGGAAAAATAGATTATGATGATAACATTTAATTGTATGTCGATTTTATTTATATCAGACAGACGATGTTTGTTTCTGCTTTGACTTGTTTGTACCGTTTACCGTTGTTTACCGTTGTTTACGAGATCGATGTAGGCCTGGGCCTCTTAGATCCGTTTCAATTTCGTTTGTCTCTGCCAGTCCGGGTTCCGGTCCATAGCTCGTAGCGTTAAACTTGACTGGTAGAGATTTCCAAACTTTGTTCAATTTATTTTTAAAACTATTTACAGTTTTACATAAAACTAATTCACTGGGCAAACTATTCCATACATCCACAATCCTTTGCGAAAAGAAACCCTTCCGCAATTGAGTATTACAACGTTGTTTGAATATTCTTTGGCTGTGACCTCTTGTGTTCTGGTATTGATTGTCTATTCTTGGAAACAGCTTAGACTTGTCGATTTTGTCATGACCGTTCTGGATCTTGTATACCTCTATTATATCTGTGCGTAGTCTTCTGTATTCGAGTGTTGGCAGACCAAGTGTTTTCAGCCGTTCCGTGTATGGTAGATCTTTGATTTCTGGTAGAAGTTTGGTTGCTCTACGCTGTACATTCTCTATCTTTATTACATCTTTCTTGAATTTTGGTGACCAGATAGAGCTACCATATTCCAAGTGTGGTCTGACCAACGTTTTGCATAAGTTTAAGAAAATGTCTTTGTCCAAATACTTGAAATTTCTCCTTATGATGCCTAGCATTTGGTTTGCCTTCTTGACCTTAGTGTCTATGTGTTCTTGGTAGTCTAGACGGTTATCAATAATTACCCCTAGGTCCGTTTCAGAGGTTTTAAGTTTAATTTTTGTAGTTGAAAGTGTGTATTTTGAGTCATAAGCTTTTCCTAATTGTAAGTGGCTGCACTTTTGTGGGTTAAATTTTAACTGCCATTTTTCAGACCATTTATCTAGCTGATCCAGATCATTTTGTAATTGGTCTTGATCTTGTTTGCTATTCACAATTGAGTATATCTTGGTGTCATCTGCGAACAATTTAGTGATATTATGGAGGGTGTCTGGTAAATCATTTATATATATTGTAAAAAGTATAGGGCCTAAGACACTTCCTTGAGGAATTCCACTTGTTACAGATGTAGTATTTGAGCTTGCACCATTTAAGACCACTTTTTGTTTTCTATCTGTAAGAAAGTTCCTGATCCATCCCTGGATGTTTCCTTGGATACCATAATTGTGTAATTTTTTTAGTAGTCTTTCATGTGGGACAGTATCGAAAGCTTTTTGAAAGTCCATGTAGATGACATCAACAGTGTTTTTTGAATCTAAATTTTTTGTCCACTCTTCTAGGACTTCAATTAATTGGGTTATACATGATTTACCCTTCCTAAATCCATGCTGATGTTCTGAAAAAAGTTTGTTTGTTTCCATATGATTTAGAAGTTTGTCTCTTACTGTTTTTTCCATAATTTTGCATGGGATTGATGTTAAGCTTATTGGTCTGTAATTGGCAGTTTCTTGTTTCGGTCCTTTTTTGTGCAGTGGTGTTACGTTTGCTGTTTTCCATATTCGTGGCAATTTTTGTTCTTCCATACTTTTGTTGAAAATTTTTGTAAGTGGAATTGCTATGGAATTAGCTGTATTTTTCAGATAATTTGGATGTACTCCGTCAGGACCACTACTTTTGTTTTCTTTAAGAGATTCCAATTGCTTTATAGTTTCTTCAGGTTTGAATGTGATATTTCTAAGTATTGTATCAGATCTCATTGTAAACTCAGGGATTGTATTCTTGTCCTCGTTCGTAAATACACTCTGAAAGAAATTATTTAGTAATTCTGCTTTTTTGGTGTTATCTGTGTGTATCACACCTTCGCTATCAATCAAGCTTGGGATATCTTCTTTTTTAGAAGTTTTTGAACGGACAAAATTCCAAAATTTTTTGGGATTATTTTTTGATTGCTCAGCTATTTCTCTTTCATAGTTTCTTTTAGCTTCTCTAACCATTTTGATTGAGTTTTGTTTTGCAACATTATATTTTACTTTGTTTGCATCGCTTTTGCAGAATTTATATTTCTTCCAGAGTGTTCTTTTCTTCTTAACTGCCCTCAAAACGTCTGCTTTCATCCAGGGGGTGTGGTTGGTGACCGGTTTGGAGCTGCGCACTGGTATATTGTCTTTTGTAGTTTTCGATATTATATCGGCAAGCTTCCCCCAGTTACCCTCCACATCTCCCTGGCTGAATTCTTCGTTCCAGTCAATCTCGTTGAGTGTTTCGTTTATTTGGCTATAATTGCCTTTAAAATAATTGTATTGGTTACATTTTTGATATTGGTTTACAGTTTTGCTGTTAATTGTAATAGTAAAGCACAGTGATTCATGGTCACACCGCCCGAGTGGTGCATTATGGTTAATTGTGTCAATAATACTTTCTTCATTTGTGAAAATTAAATCTAATATATTTGCCACCGAGGACACATTTGTGTCATAATTTTATTGAATAATAAAATAATAAAATGAATAATAAAGTAATAAATTAGTTAATAAAAGATAATATTTGACTATGGGAAAGTTGGTTCTTAATGAAAACATTTTGAAAAAGGGAGAACCTATTATCAGTCTGATCTTTTGTCATCTTTTGATCACCTTATAGTGACATTTATACTGAAGAACATTTTTTATGATAATTATCTATTTCCTGCATCCTGTGACATAATTTTGACATTTCAATCTTTTGAAATGTCATCTGATAAATTTGACTTTGAAATTGTAAAAGTGACAATGCCTCTGGGCATGTACTTTGTGGTCAATCTCTGAGCCAAATTCTAGTATATAAAGATATGAAAATTCAGTCATTGATCATTCAATCATGAATCGTTCATTAGAAACTAAGCACTAGACATTAATTTTTGTGCATTTAAATTATAATCTAACATTGTTGGAAATCTTCATAACTGAAACACAATAGAAAACATTTATTGAATTGGAACTTTGTTGATAAATACTATTGACTATAACTTATTTAAAATTCATATTTAGTTGAAACAAATTGAAACTTTACAATCATAGAAGATTTGTATACATTTGAAACTTGAACTTGAGTAGACATACAGCTTAAACTTTGGAAATATCATTCTGTGTTGTGTTTTACTTTAAACCTTGATAACAAGAAGGCGATCGTGGAAAGGGACTTTGTTTGGAAACCTTAGTGTCATTGCTGGACATTGGGGTCAACGCTAATTCCCCAACCAAACGTTATCTGCATTGTTCCAACCTGGTACCTGCAGCTCTACCGTAGTTAGCCCTGTGTCCAGTGACCGAATGCCACAGGGGCTGGTGTCGACAGACCCCTGATTGTGCGTAGGACCTTCCGAACCCTAAGCAGTTCAGGGTTGCCACTAGTCAGTGGAAATAAAATTCCCTGACAATTCCCTGACATTTCCCTGACACAATTGGAAAATTCCCTGACATGTTTCGTCGCGGTAAGTTCGCGGTAACTCGCGACATTTTGAGAATTTTTTGAAAGGCAACGTTGAAATCATTAAACATGTGGCAATGCATCCAATTTTTTCAAAATTCCCTGACAATTCCCTGACATTTGCCTGTATTTTCAAATTTCCCTGACAGTTCACAAAATTCCCTGACAATTCCCTGACCTTGAAAAAATTTAAATTTCCCTGACATTTCCCTGACGCGTGGCAACCCTGCAGTTAGCAACCTAACCATCCAGCGGTTGCAGCTGCTGACCAACACCCCAACAACAACAAACACCCCACGGTTGCAAGTGGTGGCAGAATCCGGAGTAACGACACAGCAGAATCACAGAAGAATTGTGTTCAAGTGATAAAAATATAGTGTTCAGTTATATCTCATCGTGTCAATATGGTATTCAGTGAAACCGTTCGTTGTGAGGACTTGTGAGCAACAACATGACGCTTAGAGCAAACTGGGCTCCATCCTTCATGAACAATTATTCTTCTGAAGTCAACCAGACAATCGATGTAAGAAGATCCAACTAGGCCACAGTATTATACTACAGACGAGAGGAACTGTTGCGAGAGATTCAGCATTAAACCAATAGGAGACTGGTGAGTGCAATCTTTCATTCTGCATGCCTTTCATGTTTCTGTGTATTTGTGACCATACTGATTTTGGCCGAACTTGTTAGAGTATTTCATTCAAGGGTTGTTCCATTATTTTGGGTGTAATATAGAAAGAAAACTTACTTTCAAAAATATTGAGAGAAAAGAAGCATAAAGGTGCCAAATTGGAAAAATATATTGAATCAAATATTGTTGTATAAACAAAAGTGCTATAATTTATTAACTAAGTTTTATATTAAAATAAAACAAAATAACAATACCTTCTAAAAAGCAAACTGGGGCTTGTTCACAAGCTATTTGTAAAGCTGAATGTGCTAAAGTCAAAACCAAAGGTCTTATATTAGATGTAGGATTTAAATTAAATGTAAATAATAATTTTATCAATGTAGAAATAAACAAATGTCAATTAAAGTGCTTATTGGATTCTGGTGCAGACATCAGTGCTATATCTAGGCATACTCTTGATGAAGTCATGCCAGGTGCAGTACTGAAGAAAAGTCATCTGCAACAAATTGTTGGTGTGTGTGGTGAGCGACACTTAGTGCTAGGTCAAACAGAAATTACTTTTACATGTAATGGTGCTATTTTTACACATGTTTTTCATGTCTTTGAACATTTGCATAGCAAAATTCTTGTTGGGATTGACTTTTTGAGTAAATACAAAATTCAGTTAAATTTTGGACATGCAGAAGCGACTGTTCCAGCCTTCCCAACAATGCAGACTGTGTCTTTGCCCATTACAAATAGTATTACCACACACACAGCATTTGCAAAGGTCCACCATGATACAACCATACCCGCACATAGCGAAACTGTGATATCAGTGTATGTAAATTTACCATCAGAATCCATAGTGCTACTAGAACCAAATAAAACATTAAATGACAGAAATATTGCAGGAAGTAAAACTGTAACTAAAATTCAAAATTCCACATGTGCTTACAGAATAATTAATCCTACCAGTGCTAATGTATTTCTAAAGAAAAATCAAACTATTGCAAAAGCAGTAGTAATTGATGACTCATCAATAAATGTGCTACAAAATTATGAAGATGCATCAATCTCAAATCTAAGTGCCAAAAATTCAAATAAATCTGTAGATTATGAAAGAATAGTGAAAGGATTAGGCATTAATCTTGACACCCAAAATTTAACGCCTGAGCAGAAAAGTAAATTGTACACCTTTTTAGGCAAAAATAAAGACATCTTTGCTAAAGATCTTTCAGAATTGGGAGAAACTAATCTTCATTCCCATGTAATTGAAACTGGAGACGCAAAACCTGTACGTTCTCCTCCTTATCGCCAAACTCCTGCTAAGAGACAAATTATGGAAGAGCAACTGAAGGAAATGCTAGATGCTGGTGTCATTGAGGAAAGCAATAGTCCTTGGCATAGTCCGGTTGTGTTGGTTAAGAAACCAAACAACGAGTGGCGCTTTGCTGTGGACTATCGCAAATTGAATGCAGTCACTGAGCCCATGTCTTTCCCAATACCGCACATGACTGATGTGTTTGATACTTTGGCAGACGCCAAAGCCTCAATATATTCAGTCTTGGACCTTCGCAGTGGGTTTTGGCAAGTTCCGTTAGATGAGTCCACTAAACATAAAAGTGCTTTCATTACGGAACAGGGAATCTTTAATTTCCGTAAACTCAGTTTTGGTTTAATTAATGCCCCTATGACATTCCAAGCTGTAATGACGAAAGCACTCAAAAATCTAAACTTCAAGATAGCACTAGTGTATATAGATGACTGTATTGTCTTCTCCAAAAGTTTTGATGATCATCTGCACCATTTAGACTTAGTTTTTCAAAATCTAAGAGTTGCAAATCTAAAATTACATCCACTGAAATGTAAATTTGCTACAGATTCTGTACAGTACTTAGGACACATAGTGACTAAGGAAGGAATCAAAGTTCTGTCGCAAAATACAGATAAAATCAAAAATGCAAAACCACCTAAAACCCCCAAAGAGGTAAAACAGGTGTTAGGTCTCTTTGGCTACTATAGAAAATTTGTAAAAGACTTTGCAAAAATAGCACAGCCATTAACCAATCTACTAAAGAAAGAAAATAAATTCAAATGGACTAGTGAATGTGATAAGGCATTCCAAGAATTAAAACTAAAATTAACACAAGCACCCATATTAAGATACCCTGACTTTGATAAAGAATTTACCTTAGCAGTAGATGCATCTGAGTACTCCATAGGATATGTGTTGTCTCAGATGCATGAAGGTAAGGAACATCCCGTCTGTTTTGGGGGAAGATCATTGCGAGATGCAGAGAAGCGATGGCATATCACTGACAAGGAAGGTCTTGCGCTAGTTGAAGGCATACAACATTACAGACATTACTTGGTAAGTAGAAAGTTTACTGTCTACACTGATAATGTATCTGTGAAGTATCTTCAACAAATCAAGGATCAACAAGGACGACTTGGTCGTTCGAGTATCTTGTTGCAGGCCTATCAGTTTGATATCAAGCATCGCTCTGGATCTTCAAATCGCAACGCTGATTTTCTCTCGAGACAGGAATATGTTGACTCCACTCCAACTGCCTCATCTGATCTTGCAGATCACATAGGTAAGTTAAGTAAGGACACTAGGCAATATACTCAGGTCACTTTTGTATACCCTGGTGAAGAAGAGTCAGCAGTCATGGCAGCTTTAAATACAGAAGATGCCAATGTCTCTGAGGATCTGAAATTCCTCGACCTAGTCAAGGCTCAGAAGGAATGTCCAGACTTCAAAGACATTTACATCTATCTTGCCAATCGTATTGTCCCTGATGACCCTGCCAAAGCCAGAATAGTAGTTGCAGAATCCTACAACTATGAACTGGTTGATGACGTCCTTGAACACTTCTACTCCAGACGTGGAAAACAGGTAAGTGAAGAGGAACGTCTAGTCAGGCAGGTAGCGATTCCCAGAATCCGTAGGGATGAAGTTCTAAAGTCATATCACGACTGCATTGCTGGTGGAGGACACCAAGGCTTTGAAAGGACGTATGCGGCATTACGGAACAAATACTACTGGCCCTCAATGTATGAAAACATTAGGCAGTATGTAAAAACATGTGAAGTGTGTCAGCAATCTAAGCGTGCTTTCAATGCCAAACCTCCTCCATTACATCCGCAACCAGTTGATGACATATTTAGCCGATGGCAGATGGATATTTTGAGTGGTCTACCAACATCTCCAGATAAGTACAAACATATTTTACTTGTTGTTGATAGCTACTCAAAATGGGCAGAATGTTTCCCTCTTCGGACACAGACTTGCGAAGAAGTTGCAGCTGTTCTGTTTAGGGAAATCATTGCTCGTTATGGTGCCCCTAGAGTACTTCTTAGTGACAGAGGTAAGAATTTTATGTCTAACTTAGTAAAAGCTCTTGCTGAACTGTTCAATATTAAACGAACATATACCTCCAGTTACCATGCAATGACCAATGGGCTTGTAGAATCTAAGAATTCCTACATTCTCCAGGCATTTCGTGCGTACTGTAAGGATCAGCAAGACGACTGGCCTGAACTGCTACCGGGAATACTTATGGCTTATAGGTCTACACCAGCTACTCAAAGTACCCAGTTCAGTCCATTTTATCTACTGTTTGGCAGAGAAATGAATCTTCCTCTGGACAACTGTTTGCAGCCAAAAGACCACCTGCCTCAGAATTTCAAAATTCATTTGAGCAGAATACTTCAAAACCTCGAGGTATGTAGAAAACTTGCAGGTAAAAACATGGCTAAGGCTCAACAGAAGTACAAACAGCAATATGACAAGTATTCAAAAATACCTGAATACCATCCAACACAACCTGTTTGGCTATATTGCACCAAAGTACCAGTAGGTAAGGCGCCAAAGCTCCACAGGAAATGGGTAGGTCCCTATTATATTAGTATGATTGGGCCTAATTACACCTACAGGATTCGTCACTGTAGAACTAATAAAGAGGTTAAGTCCCTGGTTAATGCAATGCGTCTCAAACCATACTATGACCCAGATACCAGGCCGACGAATCCTCCTGATGAGCTTGCGGAAGATGATGAGGAATTGGACCCAGAGGAAATCCAAGATCAACCTCAAGAAGGTCAGCAAACTCAAACTATAGTACATCATCAGACTGATCAAATAGAAAATGCTGATAGCAATAATACGGATCCAAGAGATCAAACAGACAAAATAAATAAGAATAATCAAAGTACCCAGAATGGTGTAGGGTCACGAACCCAAAACAAAGGTAAAGTAGCCACTAAACAAAATAAACCAAATGCTGAAATAGCTAAGAATAAACAAAATCATAATAAAACTACAGACAAAAATGTCAATAAACAAAGAAATGCTGCAATTAGCAAGCAAAATCATAAAGAGGGTCAGGGAACCACAAATAAAATGAACCAACATAATGGTAAAAGTCATACAAATGACAAAATAAATAAACATGGTCAAATTAACAAAACGGACCAAACAAACACAAACAAACGCCTAAAACCTAGTATGCCAAATACAGGTAATGGCAAAAACAATCACAAAATGGGTAGAAATGGTCAGAACAACCCGACTGACCAAACAAATATAAATAAAAGCCCGAAACCTAGTATGCCAAATACAGGTTACGGCAAAAATAATGAACAAAACACCAATCAAAGAAACATTCAGAAACAAAACGTAAATAAATCTAATAAACAAAATGTAAATAATTCACAAACCAAAGATGATAAACTAAATGACAATCAGAATTGTCAACAAAATCCTGAAACACATACTCACAATTCTAACATATGTCCAGATTGTGAAATCAACAAATGCAGACCTTTCAAAGTAGAACATATAAAAACAATTTTGAAAGGTGTTAGACGTCCAAATAATGTAATCTGGTACAAAATAAAATTCCAAGACAACAAAGTGCAATGGCGACTAGCTTGCAAAGTACCAGAGCAGATTGCCAGGGAATTCCATGCCGCCAAAACAATGAATGGTCGGAAAAGAAGAAAGCCTTTAAATTCAGGGCATAAATTCTTCAAAGCTGTCAATGAAACCGAAAAGGGTCTTCTAGACTGAAATCAGGAACCAATTCCTGAAATCAGGACTCCCCAATTCCTGATATCAGGAAGGTCTAATTATATGATTCCAGTTAACATCATTTACTTTCGCAAGTGTCGACCAAGCCAGAAAGGCTTCGAATTTCAATATTTTGAGCCCAGATCTTTTGGGTTGGAGCCAATGCTCGTTTCTTGCACGGGCTGTGCCGAGTGTTCAATGGCAACACTAGAATGTGAAAATGGTGTATCTAATTGTTAAAAAGTCTATATACACTGAAAATCTTAGCAATAAATGCAATATTGGTCCAGATCATTGGGCCTTTAGCCCTTGCTCAATTCTGACAGGGGCTGTGCCGTGTGTGCTGGGGCAACATATATGGATCTTTAAGTGAGAAAATGATGTATTTGATAGTTAAAAAGACTATAAATATCGATACTCTCAGCATTTTATCCAATATGGGCCCAGATCATTGGGCCTTTAGCCTTTGCTCAATTCTGACAGGGGCTGTGCCGTGTGTGCTGGGGCAACATGTATTGATCTTTAAGTGTGAAAATGGTGTATTTGATAGTTAAAAAGACTATAAACACCGATATTCTCAGCATTTTACCCAATATGGGCCCAGATCATTAGACCTTTAGTCCTTGCTCAATTCTGACAAGGGCTGTGCCGTGCGTGCTGGGGCAACATATATGGATCTTTAAGTGTTAAAATGGTTTATTTGATAGTTAAAAAGACTATAAACATCGATACTCTCAGCATTTTATCCAATATGGGCCCAGATCATTGGGCCTTTAGCCCTTGCTCAATTCTGACAGGGGCTGTGCCGTGTGTGCTGGGGCAACATGTATGGATCTTCAAGTGTTAAAACGATGTATTTGATAGTTAAAAAGACTATAAACATCGATACTCTCAGCATTTTACCCAATATGGGCCCAGATCATTAGACCTTTAGTCCTTGCTCAATTCTGACAGGGGCTGTGCCGTGTGTGCTGGGGCAACATGTATGGATCTTCAAGTGTTAAAATGGTGTATTTGATAGTTAAAAAGACTATAAACATCGATACTCTCAGCATTTTACCCAATATGGGCCCAGATCATTAGACCTTTAGTCCTTGCTCAATTCTGACAAGGGCTGTGCCGTGTGTGCTGGGGCAACATATATGGATCTTTAAGTGTTAAAATGGTTTATTTGATAGTTAAAAAGACTATAAACATCGATACTCTCAGCATTTTATCCAATATGGGCCCAGATCATTAGACCTTTAGCCCTTGCTCAATTCTGACAGGGGCTGGGCCGTGTGTGCTGGGGCGACATATATGGATCTTTAAATGTGAAAACGATGTATTTGATAGTTAAAAAGACTATAAACATCGATACTCTCAGCATTTTATCCAATATGGGCCCAGATCAATGGGCCTTTAGCCCTTGCCCAATTCTGACAGGGGCTGTGCCGTGTGTGCTGGAGCAACATATATGGAACTTCAAGTATGAAAATGGTGTATTTGATAGTAAAAAAGGCTATATTCACCTATTATCGGAGCATTTTACGCAGTATGGGCCCATTTTTATGGCCTAAATCGCATGCTAAATCCTGGCACGGGCTGTGATGTATTTGAATATAATGTTATATACACCTTTATATCTGAGTGTCATTAACTATTTTATTAATTGTCGACCTACTCAAAAAGGTTCCATTTTTTTATCCAATATTTTTTGGGTAAGAGCCATTGCTTGTTTCTTGCATGGGCTGGCTGTGCCGAGTGATCAATGGCAACACTTAAGTGTGTAAATGATGTATCTTATTGTTAGAGACTCTATAAACACTGAAAATCTGAGCAATTAATGCAATATTGACCCAGATCATTGAACCCTTAGCCCTTGCTCAATTCTGACAGGGGCTGTGCCGTGTGTGCTGGGGCAACATATATGGATCTTCAAGTGTCAAAATGATGAAATTAATTGTTAGAAAGGCTATATTGCAGACTTAAAAAGGTTGTTCCTAAAGGTAGCAAAATATCATAGGAAAATTTGATTGTTTTCGAAGGAATCCCTCTTAACCGAGGCATTAAACAAGCTACAGTTACGAGGTTTTGTTGAAAATCGACGTAATCTTTATGTCACAGTCTAGATTATTTTAGCGCTGGGATAAATAAGGCTATCACATTAGGCTATATCTCTGAGAACTTTTTCAAACAATCTCATGCTTTTTTATTATCAAACTACATGAATGAACTTGCAGAAGGTACATGTGCATGTATGTTATTTTGTGTGTTAAAGATCTTAGTTGTATGTCTAAATACCTTAACCACTTATAATCGTTGAAAAACAATCAATATTCCAATTTTCTATTCATTTATCGACATTTAAGTGCATGTATTTATTTCATTGGTCATTAAATTCTTGGGTCTTTTTTTCATTCGCTGATTAGGGAAATCCAATATTGATGGGCGTGGCTAGTCCAATAAATCCGATAATTGTTTTCATCGTAAGGTAACACCATTTCCCATATATGGAATTGTTAAACAAAGTACTCTGAAAGGAAAATTCCCAGCCCCCCCCCCCCCATTGTTTTCTCATTGCATGTAAAAAAAACCCGCATACGCTATACCAATATCTAAGGCGTTAAAGACCCGCAATATATTTGAATTTTAAATACAGATATTTTATGTTACACAACAATGAAGGAAAAGAAGGAAATGCTGGTCACAATTATTTCGACATGCATTTAAAAAACATAGGATGAATACTTTAACACTCCCAAACAGTCAAAACTTTTACTGTTCCAAATTTGAAAGCTTCTGCAGGAACATAATAGATGTTGATGAATACCCGATTTGCGTACAATACAGCTTATGAAATATTGAGAGAAAAAAAGACAAAAATATATATTTTTGGTATTTTTCTTTTGTCCAAAGTGTTTTATCCTCTTTTAATTCTTCAACATTGTAATGAAAGAATTAAAAAGTCCCGAAAATCTGTATTTATCGTTTTCCTTCATGTTTATAAATCTTTTTTTTTTTTTCGTTTCAAACCAAATATCTTGTCGTCTGCAACACGTTTGAAATGTGTCTATTTTCAACTAATGTGATATTCATTGTGAAAACTTAGGATGAATAGTTTAACTGTTTCTCAAACAGCCAAAATTCTGACTGGTCCAATATAAAAGCTCAGAGCAGAATAGCCCATTACAACATTTTGACTCTGTTTGACTCCCCATAAGCTAATGGCTTTGGAAAACATTGTGGAAACTGAGGAGATTGCTTGTGACAAGCAATTTCTTCATTTCCCACAATGTTTTCTATCTAAAAAGAATCACAAAAAAAATAAATCTTATTCACTTGAAATTGTCGTCTGTAGGATCTTTCAATTTGGACCACCCTTAAATTTTGTCGTTTTGTAATGGCATAGTTGTCGATGAAGAATTTATTTGTGCTCACTTTAGCTTAGGAAATATTGTTATAAAAGAGGAACATGCTGTTATTCAGCATTTATTCTTTTGCCTTAATGCTCTCGAAAGGTGTCTGGCCAAAGCAAGTCTTGTTAAGGAAAGGTTTTTAATACTTTTTTCTTGTTTTTTAGGGGAAAATGACCGAAATGGAGGGGGGAGAGAATTCAAACCTAAAATCCAAAGATCACTGAAAATAAAATAAACTTACTTTAAGTTGGTAGCCTACTAGCCATCATGTTGTTGCTATGTCGTGGCAGTAAAACACGGAAGACGCACAGATACAAAAGCACAAACACAAAAATAAAAAAATCACAGACACGCACACAAAAAATAAACACATAGAAACAGCAACAAACACGTATAAAAAAGTTAATCACAAATTTGTCTGATGTGTATTTGTAATATTCAAACTTGGAGGAAAATAAAGAATATGAATGAATGGAATCAGCCATTAATATGAGATGATTAAAGCCATAAGGCACGTGACATAAACCACGTGCCAATAAGCCACGACTGACCACACGTCTTTAGAAGTTTCACCGCGCAGTATTGGGGCGTGACCATATGCCACGCTTACCTCGGATCACCCTTTTCCCCGGTGAATTGAGTTTGTTTTTGCATTTATTAAGTAATTTTGGATGAAATGGATAAATACTGTTTTTGTATGGGTTAAAGAAAGAAAAATAATGGAAAGAAAAAAAGAGAATTTTCTTAATCAATATTTATTTACTCGTCCAAACGTCCCTGATAGAAAAAGCTTGGGAAAATGTTGAGAAAAAAAAAGAGAAGAAAATGACGGTCACAATCATTTCTCTTTGCCCCAATATCGTAAGTTCTATACTATATACACAAATTCTCATCGTATTTGCTTTGATTTTGTTGTCTGCATTAGGGTTGAAATTGAACAAATTCAACACTAACATAATTGTTGTTTTGGAAAGTGTTAAAATTTGAAAATACCTTTCCCAAAGACGGCGAAACCTCTCTGATAGAAAGTGCTGAGGAAGACAACTTTGCAAGAAGAGAAGAAATGTCGACAATAAGCATTTCTCCCACTTGTCTCAATACTTTCTATGTTATCTATTACACAAATCCTCTTGTACCATTATTAATTTTGTCGTCTGCTAATAACGAATATGTTTACGTTATCCCCAATGTTTCTTTATTTTGAGTTATCCTGCATTTTGACACTCATTTTCCGCTCTTTCTAAGTATTTCCTGGGCTATTTTGCACATAATTCCTACATTAAAGTCGCACAACTTAAATAAACGGTACCTATGGCATGTTGGTACGCTTTATTATTATTTACCAAAATTATATAGCGCCATTATATAACGCAGGAGTACGTTCAAAAACGCTAAATGTTATGAATGGGTGAAAAGAGAGGAAATTATTTAGAAATTTACTATTTATTCGAACTAGTTAAAAATGTTTTCTTATTTTTTTCTTCAGATTCTGGGTGTTGGTGTGCTTTGTTAAAAAGCCGAACTAAAAGTCTGCTTCTGGAGTTCGACACTGCATTGTGATTTTCGGCTATCAGATAGAAAGAAATTTGCATCTTTTAATGTAACCGAATTAATTTCTCCCCATTGACAAGTCTATTTAATTTATTGGATTTTAAGACAAAGGGAACCCTTGCCTAAACAATGCCATATAAGAAATATATTGCAAAACTTGAAGACACAGGGAATTTTATCCATTTGTCTCAATAGTTGTCGTTATGTTTCGCACACAAATCATATCATAGTTATTTTTGTCTTCTCTGATTTGCACAATTTTCCTGTTTGCATTTTCTTTTTTTGTTTCAATATTATGGATATTTTTTACATAAATCCGACATTGACCACAAAAGGAACTACTTTTATGGAGAGTTCGAAAAAATGTCTTAACTACACTTAAATAAACTATAGAACTTACGATATTTTCAGTACGTAGCCACGCAAAATATGTACTTTTAATATGTAAAAGAGCGAAAATGGTTCTTCGTTTATTTAACGAGGTACGGACAAAACCCCCTAGGACAAAAACCCCCTAGGACAAAACCCACCTGGACAAAACCCCCATGGACAAAACCCCCATGACCTTAGCTGAAAAGTGGACAAAACCCCCTTGGTTATGAAAAATTATGTTTTTGTGAATACTTTAAAGAAATCTTTAATGCTTGTGAAATAAATATGAAAAAATGAATATTCAGTGTTAATGCTTTACACAAATTAATATTTTGAGTGATAAGAAAATGAACTAAATTTGACAAAGATTTGGGGGTTAAAAATTACTTACTTTGATATAACATTAACAAAACTTGTTTTGGTTTATATTTTTGTGCTTTATGAAAGTATTATTAATTTTTTTTATATACACGCATATCATCAATGTATTAATCATTTGAACAATACTTTATAAATTGAATATTATAATTTATTGGTACAATTTGTTCATATTTTGACCGGTTAGAGTCAACATCTGCACTGGTATGCATCAATCAAAACGAAAACTTTTTGCAAAATAAAGAAATTGTTTGTAACAAGCAAGCTCTCCTTTTCTCTCAATGTTACGTAAAATCTATTGAATATGTGTATTTTCCTTCAAATTGGATCAATCTAACTGTTCATTGTCTGACAGTGGGGAAATATGCATCAAACAGGGAATAAAGTAAAGATTAAGGGAAATGGATAAAAAGTTTGTTTCAATACAGTTCTCTTTTTCTCTTAAAGATTCTTTGCTTGCTGGTCTAAATTGCCTAATTTACTTACATGCAACAGTCATATGCATTTTTTTTGTAAAAATCAGACAACTCTGAAATTTGGTCGTCTAATCATAGAGGGTTAAATGTTGCTATATTGAACCAAATATTATCAAAGCTCACTTTTTTTAATAAAAATTTATCAAAAAATCATTTCATAATGCCCCAATGATAATTTAAAAACCAAAGCAAAATGGAAAAAAATAAATATATGAGATATTCACTTTAATAAGGATGGGGGTTTTGTCCTAGGGGGTTTTTATCCTAGGGGGGGTTTGTCCTGAGGGGGTTTTGTCCAGGGGGTTTATGTCCTAGGTGGGTTTTGTCCTAGGGGGGTTTTGTCCTACATTCTTATTTAACAGCATGTTAATAACTTATATCCCCACTTTTAATGTAAGGGTTGACATTGCAATATCTTATGACAATTTTGCATTGAATGAAATGGGTACACCGACAAGAAATATCCAGTATACACGAAATATAAAGCGAAATTGATCAAGCGCTTCATTTTATTTCTCATTTTTTTAATTCGGGAACAACGTCTGATACCAGCATACCACAGATACAACTTAAGTTAAGATTGAATGGTAAATAAGAGAGTTTAAGGAAATTTATCTAAATTACATCGCCATAAAATGCAACCCGCAATAAAATTCGTTTATTCTTCCTTTTTAGTTGTTTTATAATCTCCTTTACCGAAAATTATGACTTTCGATAGATTCAGAGAAACTATCGAACAATTGACATTAAAAAAATCATATCATGACACGTACGAGTTATTGCTCCTCTTCTTACGATTACTAAAGAACTAAGGATTGAACGAATCCATGTGTATGCAAATTCTTGTATGTAAAGAGACGTTAAAACAACCATGTATATAAATAATTGTATTTTGTTTCATATGTTTATCTACTTTTTGCTTTCATTTGTTTGTCACATGCTTTTGTAAATCTCCAGAAAATGGAGACAATAAAAGTTATATAAAGTTATATAAGATCTGCCTTTGTGACTCTATGCGCCTCATATCATATCGCAATGAAAGTTGTCCACATCCAATGTGTTTTAATCTAACTGTATTTGTGAATAATGTCTGCTGAATTTTGTATATCAATCGCTAAGATTCGTTAATAATTGACACAATTTTTGGCATTTTCTGTAACTCTAAAAGGCAAATTATAATGCCCGAGTTTATTTAATCTTGTTCTAGTCATGTGATCAATAACATATATTGACCAAATATTTTGGGATCCTTTTGAAATGTAATGAAAAGTCGCATACACCAATTGTCTTTATTCTGACAAAATTTCGTTGCGATATCTTAAATCCTAAATGAGAAATTTAGAGAAATTCGATATTCAATATTGTCATAGTTTTGGGTAGACGTCGAACTGATCAGGAGTTTCGTTTTGTTTCTCAAATATGCTTTTTTTAGAATTTGATTAATTTTAGTCTAGTTTTCTTTGGGAAATATTTCCGCTAATATTGATACCTAAGAAATTAAGATTGATTGATGAATAAGAGAGTTTTGGGAAATTTATCTTTATCTCATCGCCCAAATATGCAACCCGCAAAAAAATCGCTTCTTCCTCTAAGGCGAAAATTTTAATTCTGCCACTGAATGACGATGGATCTTTATAAAACCAAAAGAAAATTTTAAGAACGCATTTCTCGAAATACTGACAAAAATGTATTGCCGTGTGTTGCAAATGTTAGAAAATTTCTATGAAAACCTATTTTGACCGAAAATCCTTTTTTCAGGAATATGCCGTAAATTGCTACGGTTCATTCAGAATAAACCGATGGCAGATTATTTAGCGTTTATTTATGGAGTAATTTTAACGTTGTTTGGTATAGATTTTCCTTTTTAGTTGTTTTAGAATCTCCTTTGAAAGAAATGATGACTTTCTGATATATTCAGAGAAATTATCGAACAATTGACATTAAAAAAATCATATCTCGCAAGATCTGCCTCTGTGACTATGTGCGCCTCATTTCATATCGTAAGGAAATTTGTCAACATCCAATGTGTTTTAATCTAGCTGTATTTGTTAATAATGTCTGCTGAATTTTGTATATCAATCGCCAAGATTCGTTAATAATTGACTCAATTTTGGGCATATTCTGTAACTCTAAAAGGCAAATTATAATGCCCGAGTTTATTTCATCTTGTTCTAGTCATGTGATCAATAACATATCTTGACCAAATATTTTGGGATCCTTTTGAAAATTTAATGCACAGAAAATTATAAGAAGACATTTCTAGAAATACCGACAAACATGTATTGCCGTGTGTTGCAAGTTTTAGAAAATTTCCATGAAAACCTTTATTGACCGAAAAATCCTTTTTTCAGGAATATGCCGTAAATTGCTACGGTTCATTCAGAATAAACCGATGACGGATAATTTAGCGTTTATTTATGGAGTAATTTTAACGTTGTTTGGTATAGACTTTCCCTGTTTAGATGTTTTATAATCTTCTTTAAAGAAACGATGACTTTCTGATAGATTTAGAGAAATTATCGAACAATTGACAATTCAAAAATCATATATCGCAAGATCTGTCTCTGTGACTCTATGCGCCTCATTTCATATCGCAAGGAAATTTGTCCACATCCAATGTGTTTTAATCTAGCTGTATTTGTGAATAATGTCTGCTGAATTTGGTATATCAATCGCCAAGATTCGTTAATAATTGACTCAATTTTGGGCATTTTCTGTAACTCTAAAAGGCAAATTATAATGCCCGAGTTTATTTCATCTTGTTCTAGTCATGTGATCAATAACATATCTTGACCAAATATTTTGGGATCCTTTTGAAATGTAATGAAAAGTCGCATACCCCAATTGTCTTTATTCTGACAAAATTTCGTTGCGATATCTTAAATCCTAAATGAGAAATTTAGAGAAATTCGATATTCAAAATTGTCATAATTTTGGGCAGAAGTCGAACTGATCAGGAGTATCGTTTTGTTTCTCAAATATGCTTTTTTTAGATATGATTAATTTTAGTCTAGTTTTCTTTGGGAAATATTTCCACTAATATTGATACCTAAGAAATTAAGATTGATTGATGAATAAGAGAGTTTTGGGAAATTTATCTTTATCTCATCGCCCAAATATGCAACCGCAAAAAAAATCGCTTCTTCCTCTTAGGCGAAAATTTTAATTCTGCCACTGAATGACGATGAATCTTTATGAAACCCACAGAAAATTATAAGAAGGCATTTCTCGAAATACTGACACAATGTATTGCCGTGTGTTGCAAATTTTAGAAAAATTTCTATGAAAACCTATATTGACCGAAAAGTCCTTTTTTCAGGAATATGCCGTAAATTGCCACGGTTCATTCAGAATAAACCAATGACGGATAATTTAGCGTTTATTTATGGAGTAATTTTAACGTTGTTTGGTATAGACTTTCCTGTTTAGATATTTTATAATCTTCTTTAAAGGAAATGATGACTTTCTGATAGATTTAGAGAAATTATCGAACAATTGACATTTGAAAAATCATATATCGCAAGATCTGCCTCTGTGACTCTAAGCACCTCATTTCATATCGCAAGGAAATTTGTCCACATCCAATGCGTTTTAATCTAGCTGTATTTGTGAATAATGTCTGCTGAATTTGGTATAGCAATCGCCAAGATTCGTTAATAATTGACTCAATTTTGGGCATTTTCTGTAACTCTAAAAGGCAAATTATAATGCCCGAGTTTATTTCATCTTGTTCTAGTCATGTGATCAATAACATATCTTGACGAATTTTTTGGGATCCTTTTGAAATTTAATGCACAGAAAATTATAAGAAGACATTTCTCGAAATACCGACAAATATGTATTGCCGTGTGTTGCAAGTTTTAGAAAATTTCTATGAAAACCTATATTGACCGAAAAATCCTTTTTTCAGGAATATGCCGTAAATTGCTACGGTTCATTCAGAATAAACCGATGACGGATAATTTAGCTTTTATTTATGGAGTAATTTTAACGTTGTTTGGTATAGACTTTCCTGTTTAGATGTTTTATAATCTCCTTTGAAGGAAATGATGACTTTCTGATAGATTTAGAGAAATTATCGAACAATTGACATTAAAAAAATCACATCTCGCAAGATCTGCCTCTGTGACTCTATGCGCCTCATTTCATATCGCAAGGAAATTTGTCCACATCCAATGTGTTTTAATCTAGCTGTATTTGTGAATAATGTCTGCTGAATTTGGTATAGCAATTGCCAAGATTCGTTAATAATTGACTCAATTTTGGGCATTTTCTGTAACTCTAAAAGGCAAATTATAATGCCCGAGTTTATTTCATCTTGTTCTAGTCATGTGATCAATAACATATCTTGACCAAATATTTTGGGATCCTTTTGAAATTTAATGCACAGAAAATTATAAGAAGACATTTCTCGAAATGCCGACAAACATGTAATGCCGTGTGTTTCAAGTTTTAGAAAATTTCTATGAAAACCTATATTGACCGAAAAATCCTTTTTTCAGGAATATGCCGTAAATTGCTACGGTTCATTCAGAATAAACCGATGGCGGATAATTTAGCGTTTATTTATGGAGTAATTTTAACGTTGTTTGGTATAGACTTTCCTGTTTAGATGTTTTATAATCTTCTTTAAAGGAAATGATGACTTTCTGATAGATTTAGAGAAATTATCGAACAATTGACATTTCAAAAATCATATCTCGCAAGATCTGCCTCTGTGACTCTATGCGCCTCATTTCATATCGCAAGGAAATTTGTCCACATCCAATGTGTTTTAATCTAGCTGTATTTATGAATAATGTCTGCTGAATTTGGTATAGCAATCGCCAAGATTCGTTAATAATTGACTCAATTTTGGGCATTTTCTGTAACTCTAAAAGGCAAATTATAATTACCGAGTCTATTTCATCCTGTTCTAGTCATGTGATCAATAACATATCTTGACCAAATATTTTGGGATGCTTTTGAAATTTAATGCACAGAAAATTATAAGAAGACATTTCTCGAAATACCGACAAATATGTAATGCCGTGTGTTTCAAGTTTTAGAAAATTTCTATGAAAACCTATATTGACCTAAAAATCCTTTTTTCAGGAATATGCCGTAAATTGCTACGGTTCATTCAGAATAAACCGATGACGGATAATTTAGCGTTTATTTATGGAGTAATTTTAACGTTGTTTGGTATAGACTTTCCTGTTTAGATGTTTTATAATCTCCTTTGAAGGAAATGATGACTTTCTGATAGATTTAGAGAAATTATCGAACAATTGACATTAAAAAAATCACATCTCGCAAGATCTGCCTCTGTGACTCTATGCGCCTCATTTCATATCGCAAGGAAATTTGTCCACATCCAATGTGTTTTAATCTAGCTGTATTTGTGAATAATGTCTGCTGAATTTGGTATAGCAATTGCCAAGATTCGTTAATAATTGACTCAATTTTGGGCATTTTCTGTAACTCTAAAAGGCAAATTATAATGCCCGAGTTTATTTCATCTTGTTCTAGTCATGTGATCAATAACATATCTTGACCAAATATTTTGGGATCCTTTTGAAATTTAATGCACAGAAAATTATAAGAAGACATTTCTCGAAATACCGACAAACATGTAATGCCGTGTGTTGCAAGTTTTAGAAAATTTCTATGAAAACCTATATTGACCGAAAAATCCTTTTTTCAGGAATATGCCGTAAATTGCTACGGTTCATTCAGAATAAACCGATGGCGGATAATTTAGCGTTTATTTATGGAGTAATTTTAACGTTGTTTGGTATAGACTTTCCTGTTTAGATGTTTTATAATCTTCTTTAAAGGAAATGATGACTTTCTGATAGATTTAGAGAAATTATCGAACAATTGACATTTCAAAAATCATATCTCGCAAGATCTGCCTCTGTGACTCTATGCGCCTCATTTCATATCGCAAGGAAATTTGTCCACATCCAATGTGTTTTAATCTAGCTGTATTTATGAATAATGTCTGCTGAATTTGGTATAGCAATCGCCAAGATTCGTTAATAATTGACTCAATTTTGGGCATTTTCTGTAACTCTAAAAGGCAAATTATAATTACCGAGTCTATTTCATCCTGTTCTAGTCACGTGATCAATAACATATCTTGACCAAATATTTTGGGATGCTTTTGAAATTTAATGCACAGAAAATTATAAGGAGACATTTCTCGAAATACCGACAAATATGTAATGCCGTGTGTTGCAAGTTTTAGAAAATTTCTATGAAAACCTATATTGACCGAAAAATCCTTTTTTCAGGAATATGCCGTAAATTGCTACGGTTCATTCAGAATAAACCGATGACGGATAATTTAGCGTTTATTTATGGAGTAATTTTAACGTTGTTTGGTATAGACTTTCCTGTTTAGATGTTTTATAATCTCCTTTGAAGGAAATGATGACTTTCTGATAGATTTAGAGAAATTATCGAACAATTGACATTAAAAAAATCACATCTCGCAAGATCTGCCTCTGTGACTCTATGCGCCTCATTTCATATCGCAAGGAAATTTGTCCACATCCAATGTGTTTTAATCTAGCTGTATTTGTGAATAATGTCTGCTGAATTTGGTATAGCAATTGCCAAGATTCGTTAATAATTGACTCAATTTTGGGCATTTTCTGTAACTCTAAAAGGCAAATTATAATGCCCGAGTTTATTTCATCTTGTTCTAGTCATGTGATCAATAACATATCTTGACCAAATATTTTGGGATCCTTTTGAAATTTAATGCACAGAAAATTATAAGAAGACATTTCTCGAAATACCGACAAACATGTAATGCCGTGTGTTGCAAGTTTTAGAAAATTTCTATGAAAACCTATATTGACCGAAAAATCCTTTTTTCAGGAATATGCCGTACATTGCTACGGTTCATTCAGAATAAACCGATGGCGGATAATTTAGCGTTTATTTATGGAGTAATTTTAACGTTGTTTGGTATAGACTTTCCTCTTTAGATGTTTTATAATCTTCTTTAAAGGAAATGATGACTTTCTGATAGATTTAGAGAAATTATCGAACAATTGACATTAAAAAAATCATATCTCGCAAGATCTGCCTCTGTGACTCTATGCGCCTCATTTCATATCGCAAGGAAATTTGTCCACATCCAATGTGTTTTAATCTAGCTGTATTTATGAATAATGTCTGCTGAATTTGGTATAGCAATCGCCAAGATTCGTTAATAATTGACTCAATTTTGGGCATTTTCTGTAACTCTAAAAGGCAAATTATAATTACCGAGTCTATTTCATCCTGTTCTAGTCATGTGATCAATAACATATCTTGACCAAATATTTTGGGATGCTTTTGAAATTTAATGCACAGAAAATTATAAGAAGACATTTCTCGAAATACCGACAAATATGTAATGCCGTGTGTTTCAAGTTTTAGAAAATTTCTATGAAAACCTATATTGACCGAAAAATCCTTTTTTCAGGAATATGCCGTAAATTGCTACGGTTCATTCAGAATAAACCGATGACGGATAATTTAGCGTTTATTTATGGAGTAATTTTAACGTTGTTTGGTATAGACTTTCCTGTTTAGATTTTTATATCTCCTTTGAAGGAAATGATGACTTTCTGATAGATTTAGAGAAATTATCGAACAATTGACATTAAAAAAATCATATCTCGCAAGATCTGCCTCTGTGACTCTATGCGCCTCATTTCATATCGCAAGGAAATTTGTCCACATCCAATGTGTTTTAATCTAGCTGTATTTGTGAATAATGTCTGCTGAATTTGGTATAGCAATCGCCAAGATTCGTTAATAATTGACTCAATTTTGGGCATTTTCTGTAACCCTAAAAGGCAAATTATAATGCCCGAGTTTATTTCATCTTGTTCTAGTCATGTGATCAATAACATTATCTTGACCAAATATTTTGGGATCCTTTTGAAATTTAATGCACAGAAAATTATCAGAAAACATTTCTCGAAATACCGACAAATATGTATTGCCGTGTGTTGCAAGTTTTAGAAAATTTCTATGAAAACCTATATTGACCGAAAAATCCTTTTTTCAGGAATATGCCGTAAATTGCTACGGTTCATTCAGAATAAACCAATGACGGATAATTTAGCTTTTATTTATGGAGTAATTTTAACGTTGTTTGGTATAGACTTTCCTGTTTAGATGTTTTATAATCTCCTTTGAAGGAAATGATGACTTTCTGATAGATTTAGAGAAATTATCGAACAACTGACATTAAAAAATCATATCTCGCAAAATCTGCCTCTGTGACTCTATGCGCCTCATTTCATATCGCAAGGAAATTTGTCCACATCCAATGTGTTTTAATCTAGCTGTATTTGTGAATAATGTCTGCTAAATTTGGTATAGCAATCGCCAAGATTCGTTAATAATTGATTCAATTTTGGGCATTTTCTGTAACCCTAAAAGGCAAATTATAATGCCCGAGTTTATTTCATTTTGTTCTAGTCATGTGATCAATAACATATCTTGACCAAATGTTTTGGGATCCTTTTGAAATTTAATGAAAAGTCGCATACACCAATTGTTTTTCGTTGCGATATCTTAATTCCTAAATGAGAAATTTAGAGAAATTCGATATTCAATATTGTCATAGTTTTGGGTAGAAGGCGAACTGATCAGAAGCCAAGCCAAACCAAGCCAAGCCACGGCAAGGCAAGGCAAGACAAGCATAGCCAAGCCTATCCAAGCCAAGGCGAGGAAAGTGAAGCCAAGGCAAGCCAATGCATGGCAAGCCGAGGCAAGGCAAGCCAAGCCAGGCCAAGCCAAGGCAAGCCAAGCCAAGCCAAGACAAGGCAAGGCAAGGCAAGCTATGGCAAGCTAAGCCAAGCCATGGCAAGGCAAGAAAAGCCAAGGCAAGCCAAGCCAAGTCAAGCCAAGCCAAGGCAAGACACGACAAGAGAAGACAAGGCAAGGCAAGGAAAGACAAGTCAAGCCAAGCCAAGCAAAGCCAATCCAAGCCAACCAAGCCAAGCCAAGCCAATCCAATCCAAGCCAAGCAAAGCCAAGGTAAGCAAAGGCAAGCCAAGCCAAGCCAAGGCAAGGCAAGGCAAAGCAAGCCAAGCCAAAGCAAGGTAAAGCAAGCAAAGTCAAGGCAAGGTAAGCCAAGCCTAGGCAAGACAAGCCAAGCTAAGACAAGCTAAGACAAGCCAAACCTATCCAAGCCAAACTAAGTCAAGCCAAGCCAATCCAAGCCAAGCCAAGGGAATCCAAGCTAAGACAAGCCAAGGCAAGGCAAGGCAAGCCAAGCCAAGCCAGGCCTAGCCAAGACAGGGAAGGCAAGGCAAGCCAAGGCAAGGCAACGTAACGCAAGCTAAGGCCAGTCAAGCCAAGTAAAGCCAAGCCAAGGCTAGGCAAGGTAAAGCAAGGCGCGACAAGGCAAGGCAAGCCAAGCCAACCAAGCTTAGCCACTCCAAGACAAGCCAAGCAAAGCAAAGCCAAGGCAAGGCAAGCCAATTTAAGGCAAGCAAAGCCAATCCAGGCCAGGCCAAGCCAAGGCAAGATAAGGAAAGACAAGGCAAGGCAAGTCAAGTCAAGGCAAGGCAAGGCACAGCAAGCCAAACCAAGCCAAGGCAAGGCAAGACAACGCAGGTCAAGCTAAGGCAAGCCAAGCAAAGCCAAACCAAGCAAAGACAAGGCAAGGCACGATAAGGCAAGGCTAGCAAAGGCAAGGCAAACCAAAGCAAGGCAAGCCAACCCAATCCAGGCCAAAGCAAGGCAAGGAATGGCAAGCCAAGCCAAGGCAAGCCAAGCCAAGGCGAGGCAAGCCAAGTCAAGGCAAGCCAATCCAAGGCGAGGCAAGCCAAGTCAAGGCAAGCCAATCCAAGCCAAGGCAAGACAAGGCAAGGCAAGCCAAGCCAAGCCAACGCAAGGCAAGGCACGACAAGGCAAGCCAAGCCAACCAAGCCTAGCCAATCAAAGTCAAGCCAAGCAAAGCTAAGCCAAGGCAAGGCAAGTCAAGGCAAGCCAGACCAAGCCAAGCTAAGCTAATGCAAAGCAAGGAAAGGCACGGCAAGCCAAGCCAAGCCAAGACAAGCCAAGGCAAGGCCAGGCAAACCAAGCCAAAGCAAGGCAAGGCAAGCCAAAGCAAGCCAAGCCAATGCAAGGCAAGGCAAGTCATGGCAACGCAAGGCAGGCAAGCTAAGACAAGCCAAGCCAAGCCAAGGCAAGGCAAGGCAAGGCAAGGCAAAGCACGACAAGACTAGCCAACCAAGCCAAGTCAACCAAGCGTAGCCAATCCAAGACAACCCAAGCAAAGCCAAGCAAAGGCAAGGCAAGGCAAGCAAAGTCAAGCATAGGCAAGCCAATCCAAGCCAGGTTAAGCCAAGCCAAGGCAAGGTAAGACAAGTCAAGGCAATGATAGCCAAGCCAAAACAAGCCAGGCCACGCCAAGGCAAGGCAATGCAAGCCAAGCCAAGCCGAGCCAAGCCAAACCAAGCCAAGGCAAGGCAAGACAAGCAAAGCCAAGCCAAGCCAAGCCTATCCAAGCCAAGGCAAGGCAAGGCAAGCTAAGCCCAGGCAAGCCAAGCCAAGCCAAGCCAAGCCAGGCCAAGCGAAGACATGGCAAGCCAAGCCAAGGCAAGGCAAGCCAAGGCAAAGCAAGGCAAGCCAAGGCAAGGCAACCCATGGCAAGCTAAGGCAAGCCAAGCCAAGCCAAGTCATGCCAAACCAAGCAAAGCCAAGACAAAGCAAGGCAAGGCACGACAAGACAAGGCAAGTCAAGCCAAGCAAAGGCAAGGCAAAGCAAGGCAAGCCAACCCAAGCCAGGCCAAAGCAAGGCAAGGCAAGCCAAGCCAAGCCAAGCCAAGACAAGCCAATCCAAGGCAAGGCAAGCCAAGCCAAGCCAAGGCAAGCCAAGTCAAGGCAAGGCAAGGCAAACAAAGGCAAGACAAGCCAAGCCAACGCAAAGCAAGGCACGACAAGGCACGACAAGGCAAGCCAAGCCAAGCCAACCAAGCCTAGCCAATCCAAGACAAGCCAAGCAAAGCTTAGCCAAGGCAAGGCAAGGCAGGCCAAGCCAGGCCAAGCTAAGGCAAGGCAAATCAAGGCAAGGCACAGCAAGGCAAGACAAGGCAAGGCAAGCTAAGGCAAGCTAAGCCAAGGCAAGGCAAAGCTGGGCAAGGCAAGCCAAGGCAAGGCAACGCAAGGCAAGCTAAGGCAAGCCAAGACAAGCCAAGTCAAGCCAAACCAAGCAAATGCAAGGTAAGGCAAGACACGACAAGGCAAGGCAAGGCACGACAAGACAAGCCAACCAAGCCAAGCCAACCAAGCGTAGCCAATCTGACAAGCAAAGCCAAGCCAAGGCAAGGCAAGGCAAGCAAAGTCAAGCCTAAGTAAGCCAAGACAAGCCAGGTTAAGCCAAGCCAAGCCAAGCCAAGGCAAGGCAAGGTAAGGCAAGTCAAGGCAAGGCAAGCCAAGCCAAGCCAAGCCTAGCCAAGGCAAGACAAGGCAATGCAAGCCAAGCCAAGCCTAGCCAAACCGAGCCGAGCCAAGCCAAACCAAGCCAAGTCAAGCCAAGGCAAGCCAAGCCTATCCAAGCCAAGGCAAGACAAGGTAAGCCCAAGCAAGCCAAGGCAATGCAAGCCAAGCCAGGCCAAGGCAAGGCAAGCCAAGCCAAGACAAGGCAAGGCAAGGCAAGCTAAGGCAAGCCAAGCCAAGCCAAGCCAAGGCAAGCCAAGTAAAGCCAAGCCAAGCCAAGGCAAGGCACGACAAGACAAGACAGGGCAAGTCAAGGAAAGCCAAGCCAAGTCAAGCCAAGGGAATCCAAGCTAAGACAAGGCAAGGTAAGCCAAGGCAAGGCAATGCAAGGCAAGCCAAGCCAAGCCAGGCCAGACAGGGAAGGCAAAGCAAATCAAACCAAGGCAAGGCAAGCCAAGGCAAGCCAAGCCAACGCAACGCAACGCAACGCAACACAAGCTAAGGCAAGCCAAGCCAAGTGAAGCCAAGCCAGGCCAAGGCTAGGCAAGGTAAAGCAAGGCACGACAAGGCAAGGCAAGCCAAGCCAACCAAGCCTAGCCACTCCAAGACAAGCCAAGCAAAGCAAAGCCAAGGTAAGGCAAGCAAAGCCATGGCAAGGCAAGGCACGACAAGGCAAGGCAAGGCACGACAAGACAAGCCAATCAAGCCAAGCCAGCCAAGTCAACCAAGCGTAGCCAATTCAAGACAAGCAAGGCCAAACCAACGCAAGGCAAGGTAAGCAAAGTCAAGCCTAGGTAAGCCAAGCCAAGCCAGGTTAAGCCAAGCCATGCCAAGGCAAGGCAAGCCAAGCCAAGCCTAGCCAAGGCAAGACAAGGCAATGCAAGCCAAGCCAAGCAAAGCCAAGCCGAGCTAAGCCAAACCAAGCCAAGCCAAGCCAAGGCAAGGCGAGGCAAGGAAAGACAAGCAAAGCCAAGCCTATCTAAGCCAAGGCAAGGCAAGGGAAGCCCAGGCAAGCCAAGGCAATGCAAGCCAAGCCAGGCCAAACCAAGGCAAGGCAAGCCAATCCAAGGCAAGCCAAGCCAAGCCAAGGCAAGGGAATCCAAGATAAGACAAGCCAAGCTAAGACAAGCTATGACAAGCCAAACCTATCCAAGCCAAACTAAGTCAAGCCAAGCCAATCCAAGCCAAGCCAAGGGAATCCAAGCTAAGACAAGGCAAGGCAAGCCAAGCCAAGCCAGGCCTAGCCAAGACAGGGAAGGCAAGACAAGGCAACGTAACGCAAGCTAAGGCCAGCCAAGCCAAGTAAAGCCAAGCCAAGGCTAGGCAAGGTAAAGCAAGGCGCGACAAGGCAAGGCAAGCCAAGCCAACCAAGCTTAGCCACTCCAAGACAAGCCAAGCAAAGCAAAGCCAAGGCAAGGCAAGCCAATTTAATGCAAGCAAAGCCAATCCAGGCCAGGCCAAGCCAAGGCAAGACAAGGAAAGACAAGGCAAGGCAAGTCAAGTCAAGGCAAGGCAAGGCAAGGCACAGCAAGCCAAACCAAGCCAAGGCAAGGCAAGACAACGCAGGTCAAGCTAAGGCAAGCCAAGTAAAGCCAAACCAAGCAAAGACAAGGCAAGGCACGACAAGGCAAGGCTAGCCAAGCAAAGGCAAGGCAAAGCAAAGCAAGGCAAGCCAACCAATCCAGGCCAAAGCAAGGCAAACAAAGGCAAGCCAAGCCAAGGCAAGCCAATCCAAGGCGAGGCAAGCCAAGTCAAGGCAAGCAAATCCAAGACAAGGCAAGGCAAGGCAAGCCAAGCCAACGCAAGGCAAGGCACGACAAGGAAAGCCAAGCCAAGTCAACCACGCCTAGCCAATCAAAGTCAAGCCAAGCAAAGCTAAGCCAAGGCAAGGCAAGTCAAGGCAAGCCAGACAAAGCCAAGCTAAGCTAATGCAAAGCAAGGAAAGGCACGGCAAGCCAAGCCAAGCCAAGCCAAGACAAGCCAAGGCAAGGCAAGGCAAACCAAGCCAAGCCAAGCCAAAGCAAGGCAAGGCAAGCCAAAGCAAGCCAAGCCAAGGCAAGGCAAGGCAAGTCATGGCAACGCAAGGCAAGGCAAGCTAAGACAAGACAAGCCAAGCCAAGGCAAGGCAAGGCAAAGTACGACAAGACTAGCCAACCAAGCCAAGTCAACCAAGCGTAGCCAATCCAAGACAACCCAAGCAAAGACAAGCAAAGGCAAGGCAAGGCAAGCAAAGTCAAGCCTAGGCAAGCCAAGCCAAGCCAGGTTAAGCAAAGCCAAGGCAAGGTAAGGCAAGTCAAGGCAATGATAGCCAAGCCAAAACAAGCCAGGCCAAGACAAGGCAAGGCAATGCAAGCCAAGCCAAGCCGAGCCAAGCCAAACCAAGCCAAGGCAAGGCAAGACAAGCAAAGCCAAGCCAAGCCAAGCCTATCCAAGCCAAGGCAAGGCAAGGCAAGCTAAGCCCAGGCAAGCCAAGCCAAGCCAAGCCAAGCCAGGCCAAGCGAAGACATGGCAAGCCAAGCCAAGGCAAGGCAAGCCAAGGCAAAGCAAGGCAAACCAAGGCAAGCCAATGCAAGGCAACCCAAGGCAAGCTAAGGCAAGCCAAGCCAAGCCAAGTCATGCCAAACCAAGCAAAGCCAAGACAAAGCAAGGCAAGGCACGACAAGACAAGGCAAGTCAAGCCAAGCAAAGGCAAGGCAAAGCAAAGCAAGGCAAGCCAACCCAGGCCAGGCCAAAGCAAGGCAAGGCAAGCCAAGCCAAGACAAGCCAAGACAAGCCAATCCAAGGCAAGGCAAGCCAAGCCAAGCCAAGGCAAGCCAAGTCAAGGCAAGGCAAGCCAAGCCAAGGCAAGGCAAACAAAGGCAAGACAAGCCAAGCCAACGCAAAGCAAGGCACGACAAGGCACGACAAGGCAAGTCAAGCCAAGCCAAGCCAACCAAGCCTAGCCAATCCAAGACAAGCCAAGCAAAGCTTAGCCAAGGCAAGGCAAGCCAAGGCAAGGCAAGCCAAGCCAGGCCAAGCTAAGGCAAGGCAAATCAAGGCAAGGCACAGCAAGGGAAGACAAGGCAAGGCAAGCTAAGCCAAGGCAAGGCAAAGCTGGGCAAGGCAAGACAAGCCAAGGCAAGGCAACGCAAGGCAAGCTAAGACAAGCCAAGCCAAGCCAAGTCAAGCCAAACCAAGCAAAAGCAAGGTAAGGCAACACACGACAAGGCAAGGCAAGGCAAGGCACGACAAGACAAGCAAACCAAGCCAAGCCAACCAAGCGTAGCCAATCTGACAAGCAAAGCCAAGCCAAGGCAAGGCAAGGCAAGCAAAGTCAAGCCTAAGTAAGCCAAGCCAAGCCAGGTTAAGCCAAGCCAAGCCAAGCCAAGCAAAGGCAAGGCAAGGTAAGGCAAGGCAAGGCAAGCCAAGCCAAGCCAAGCCTAGCCAAGGCAAGACAAGGCAATGCAAGCCAAGCCAAGCCTAGCCAAACCGAGCCGAGCCAAGCCAAACCAAGCCAAGTCAAGCCAAGGCAAGGCAAGGCAAGTCAAGCCTATCCAAGCCAAGGCAAGACAAGGTAAGCCCAAGCAAGCCAAGGCAATGCAAGCCAAGCCAGGCCAAGCCAAGGCAAGGCAAGGCAAGCCAAGACAAGGCAAGGCAAGGCAAGCTAAGGCAAGCCAAGCCAAGCCAAGCCAAGGCAAGCCAAGTAAAGCCAAGCCAAGCCAAGGCAAGGCACGACAAGACAAGACAGGGCAAGTCAAGGAAAGCCAAGCCAAGTCAAGCCAAGAGAATCCAAGCTAAGACAAGGCAAGGTAAGCCAAGCAAAGCTAAGCCAAGGCAAGGCAAGTCAAGGCAAGCCAGACAAAGCCAAGCTAAGCTAATGCAAAGCAAGGAAAGGCACGGCAAGCCAAGCCAAGCCAAGCCAAGACAAGCCAAGGCAAGGCAAGGCAAACCAAGCCAAGCCAAGCCAAAGCAAGGCAAGGCAAGCCAAAGCAAGCCAAGCCAAGGCAAGGCAAGGCAAGGCAAGGCAAGGCAAAGTACGACAAGACTAGCCAACCAAGCCAAGTCAACCAAGCGTAGCCAATCCAAGACAACCCAAGCAAAGACAAGCAAAGGCAAGGCAAGGCAAGCAAAGTCAAGCCTAGGCAAGCCAAGCCAAGCCAGGTTAAGCAAAGCCAAGGCAAGGTAAGGCAAGTCAAGGCAATGATAGCCAAGCCAAAACAAGCCAGGCCAAGACAAGGCAAGGCAATGCAAGCCAAGCCAAGCCGAGCCAAGCCAAACCAAGCCAAGGCAAGGCAAGACAAGCAAAGCCAAGCCAAGCCAAGCCTATCCAAGCCAAGGCAAGGCAAGGCAAGCTAAGCCCAGGCAAGCCAAGCCAAGCCAAGCCAAGCCAGGCCAAGCGAAGACATGGCAAGCCAAGCCAAGGCAAGGCAAGCCAAGGCAAAGCAAGGCAAACCAAGGCAAGCCAATGCAAGGCAACCAAAGGCAAGCTAAGGCAAGCCAAGGCAAGGCAAGGCAAGGCAAGCCAAGCCAAGGCAAGGCAAGGCAAGCTAAGGCAAGCCAAGCCAAGCCAAGCCAAGGCAAGTCAAGTAAAGCCAAGCCAAGCCAAGGCAAGGCACGACAAGACAAGACAGGGCAAGTCAAGGAAAGCCAAGCCAAGTCAAGCCAAGGGAATCCAAGCTAAGACAAGGCAAGGTAAGCCAAGCAAAGCTAAGCCAAGGCAAGGCAAGTCAAGGCAAGCCAGACAAAGCCAAGCTAAGCTAATGCAAAGCAAGGAAAGGCACGGCAAGCCAAGCCAAGCCAAGCCAAGACAAGCCAAGGCAAGGCAAGGCAAACCAAGCCAAGCCAAGCCAAAGCAAGGCAAGGCAAGCCAAAGCAAGCCAAGCCAAGGCAAGGCAAGGCAAGTCATGGCAACGCAAGGCAAGGCAAGCTAAGACAAGACAAGCCAAGCCAAGCCAAGGCAAGGCAAGGCAAGGCAAAGTACGACAAGACTAGCCAACCAAGCCAAGTCAACCAAGCGTAGCCAATCCAAGACAACCCAAGCAAAGACAAGCAAAGGCAAGGCAAGGCAAGCAAAGTCAAGCCTAGGCAAGCCAAGCCAAGCCAGGTTAAGCAAAGCCAAGGCAAGGTAAGGCAAGTCAAGGCAATGATAGCCAAGCCAAAACAAGCCAGGCCAAGACAAGGCAAGGCAATGCAAGCCAAGCCGAGCCAAGCCAAACCAAGCCAAGGCAAGGCAAGACAAGCAAAGCCAAGCCAAGCCAAGCCTATCCAAGCCAAGGCAAGGCAAGGCAAGCTAAGCCCAGGCAAGCCAAGCCAAGCCAAGCCAAGCCAGGCCAAGCGAAGACATGGCAAGCCAAGCCAAGGCAAGGCAAGCCAAGGCAAAGCAAGGCAAACCAAGGCAAGCCAATGCAAGGCAACCCAAGGCAAGCTAAGGCAAGCCAAGCCAAGCCAAGTCATGCCAAACCAAGCAAAGCCAAGACAAAGCAAGGCAAGGCACGACAAGACAAGGCAAGTCAAGCCAAGCAAAGGCAAAGCAAAGCAAAGCAAGGCAAGCCAACCCAGGCCAGGCCAAAGCAAGGCAAGGCAAGCCAAGCCAAGACAAGCCAAGACAAGCCAATCCAAGGCAAGGCAAGCCAAGCCAAGCCAAGGCAAGCCAAGTCAAGGCAAGGCAAGCCAAGCCAAGGCAAGGCAAACAAAGGTAAGACAAGCCAAGCCAACGCAAAGCAAGACACGACAAGGCACGACAAGGCAAGTCAAGCCAAGCCAAGCCAACCAAGCCTAGCCAATCCAAGACAAGCCAAGCAAAGCTTAGCCAAGGCAAGGCAAGCCAAGGCAAGCCAAGCCAGGCCAAGCTAAGGCAAGGCAAATCAAGGCAAGGCACAGCAAGGGAAGACAAGGCAAGGCAAGCTAAGCCAAGGCAAGGCAAAGCTGGGCAAGGCAAGCCAAGCCAAGGCAAGGCAACGCAAGGCAAGCTAAGGCAAGCCAAGTCAAGCCAAACCAAGCAAATGCAAGGTAAGGCAACACACGACAAGGCAAGGCAAGGCAAGGCACGACAAGACAAGCCAACCAAGCCAAGCCAACCAAGCGTAGCCAATCTGACAAGCAAAGCCAAGCCAAGGCAAGGCAAGGCAAGCAAAGTCAAGCCTAATTAAGCCAAGCCAAGCCAGGTTAAACCAAGCCAAGCCAAGCCAAGCAAAGGCAAGGCAAGGTAAGGCAAGGCAAGGCAAGGCAAGCCAAGCCAAGCCAAGCCTAGCCAAGGCAAGACAAGGCAATGCAAGCCAAGCCAAGCCTAGCCAAACCGAGCCGAGCCAAGCCAAACCAAGCCAAGTCAAGCCAAGGCAAGGCAAGGCAATTCAAGCCTATCCAAGCCAAGGCAAGACAAGGTAAGCCCAAGCAAGCCAAGGCAATGCAAGCCAAGCCAGGCCAAGCCAAGGCAAGGCAAGCCAAGCCAAGACAAGGCAAGGCAAGGCAAGCTAAGGCAAGCCAAGCCAAGTTAAGCCAAGGCAAGCCAAGTAAAGCCAAGCCAAGCCAAGGCAAGGCACGACAAGACAAGACAGGGCAAGTCAAGGAAAGCCAAGCCAAGTCAAGCCAAGGGAATCCAAGCTAAGACAAGGCAAGGTAAGCCAAGGCAAGGTAAGCCAAGGCAAGGCAATGCAAGACAAGCAAAGACAAGCCAGGCCAGACAGGGAAGGTAAAGCAAATCAAACCAAGGCAAGGCAAGGCAAGCCAAGGCAAGGCAAGCCAAGGCAAGCCAAGACAAGCCAAGCCAACGCAACGCAAGGCAACACAAGCTAAGGCAAGCCAAGCCAAGTGAAGCCAAGCCAGGCTAAGGCTAGGCAATGTAAAGCAAGGCACGACAAGGCAAGGCAAGCCAAGCCAACCAAGCCTAGCCACTCCAAGACAAGCCAAGCAAAGCAAAGCCAAGGTAAGGCAAGCCAAGCCAAGGCAAGGCACGACAAGGCAAGGCAAGGCACGACAAGACAAGCCAACCAAGCCAAGCCAGCCAAGCCAACCAAGCGTAGCCAATTCAAGACAAGCAAAGCCAAACCAACGCAAGGCAAGCAAAGTCAAGCCTAGGTAAGCCAAGCCAAGCCAGGTTAAGCCAAGCCATGCCAAGGCAAGGCAAGCCAAGCCAAGCCTAGCCAAGGCAAGACAAGGCAATGCAAGCCAAGCCAAGGCAAGGCGAGGCAAGGAAAGATAAGCAAAGCCAAGCCTATCCAAGCCAATGCAAGGCAAGGGAAGCCCAGGTAAGCCAAGGCAATGCAAGCCAAGCCAGGCCAAGCCAAGGCAAGGCAAGCCAATCCAAGGCAAGCCAAGGCAAGGGAATCCAAGCTAAGACAAGGCAAGGTAAGCCAAGGCAAGGCAATGCAAGGCAAGCCAAGCCAAGCCAGGCCAGACAGGGAAGGCAAAGCAAGCCAAGCCAAGGCAAGGCAAGGCAAGCCAAGCCAAGGCAAGCCAAGCCAACGCAACGCAATACAAGCTAAGGCAAGCCAAGTAAAGCCAAGCCAGGCCAAGGCTAGGTAAGGTCAAGCAAGGCATAAGGCAAGGCAAGCCAAGCCAACCAAGCCTAGCCACTCCAAGACAAGCCAAGCCAAGCAAAGCAAAGCAAAGGCAAGGCAAGCCAAGCCAAGGCAAGGCAAGGCACGACAAGACAAGCCAAGCAAGCCAAGCCAGCCAAGCCAACCAAGCGTAGCCAATCCAAGACAAGCAAAGCCAAGCCAAGGCAAGGCAAGGCAAGCAAAGTCAAGCCTAGGTAAGCCAAGCCAAGCCAGTTTAAGCCAAGCCATGCCAAGGCAAGGCAAGCCAAGCCAAGCCTAGCCAAGGCAAGACAAGGCAATGCAATGCAAGCCAAGCCAAGCCAAGCCGAGCTAAGCCAAACCAAGCCAAGCCAAGCCAAGACAAGGCGAGGCAAGACAAGACAAGAAAAGCCAAGCCTATCCAAGCAAAGGCAAGGAAAGGGAAGACCAGGCAAGCCAAGGCAATGCAAGCCAAGCCAGGCCAAGCCAGGCCAAGGCAAGGCAAGGCAAGCCAAGCCAAGCCAAGGCAAGACAAGGCAAGGCAAGCTAAGCCAAGCTAAGCCAAAGCAAGGCAAGGCAAGAAAAGCCTAGGCAAGCCAAGCCAAGCCCAGGCAAGGCAAGCCAAGGCAAGGATAGCCAAGTCAAGCCAAGCAAAGTCAATCTAAGCCAACCAAGCCAATCCAAGACAAACCAAGCAAAGCCAAGGTAAGCCAAGGCATGACAAACTAAGCCAAATCAAGCCAAGGCAAGGTAAGGCAAGGCAAAGCAAGCCAAGCCAAGACAAGGCAAAGCAAGCAAAGTCAAGGCAAGGTAAGCCAAGCCAAGCCAAGCTAAGACAAGCTAAGAAAAGTCAAACCTAGCCAAGCCAAACTAAGCCAAGCCAAGCCAAGCCAAGGCAAGCCAAGCCAAGGGAATCCAAGCTAAGACAAGGCAAGGTAAGCCAAGGCAAAGCAAGGCAAGCCAAGCCAAGCCAAGCCAGACAGGGAAGGCAAAGCAAGCCAAGCCAAGGCAAGGCAAGGCAAGCCAAGGCAAGGCAATGCAACACAAACTAAGGCAAGCCAAGCCAAGTAAAGCTAAGCCAGGCAAAGGCTAGGCAAGGTAAAGCAAGGCACGACAAGGCAAGCCAAGCCAACCAAGCTTAGCCACTCCAAGACAAGCCAAGCCAAGCAAAGCAGAGCCAAGGTAAGGCAAGTCAATCCAAGGCAAGGCAAGACACGACGAGGCAAGGCAAGGCAAGGCACGACAAGATAAGCCAACCAAACCAAGCCAACCAACCGTAGCCAATCCAAAACAAGCCAAGCAAAGCCAAGCCAAGGCAAGGCAATGCAAGCAAATTCAAGCCTAGGTAAGCCAAGCCAAGCCAGATTAAGCCAAGTCAAGCCAAGGCAAGGCAAGGTAAGCCAAGCCAAGCCAAGGCTAGCCAAGGCAAGACAAGGTAATGCAAGCCAAGCCAGCCGAGCCAAGTCAAACCAAGCCAAGCCAAGGCAAGACAAGGCAAGACAAGACAAGCAAAGCCAAGCCTATCCAAGGCAAGGCAAGGGAAGCCCAGGCAAGCCAAGGCAATGCAAGTCAAGCCAGGCCAAGACAAGCCAAGCCAATCCAAGGCAAGGCAAGGCAAGCTAAGGCAAGCTAAGCCAAGCCAAGGCAAGAAAAGCCAAGGCAAGGCAAGCCAAGTCAAGCCAAGCAAAGCCAATCCAAGCCAACCAAGACAAGCCAATCCAAGACAAGCCAAGCAAAGCCAAGGTAAGCCAAGGCAAGGCAAGCCAAGCCAAGTCAAGCCAAGGCAAGTTAAGGCAAGGCAAGCAAGCAAGCCAAGACAAGACAAAGGCAAGGCAAAGCAAGCAAAGTCAAGGGAAGGTAAGCCAAGCCAAGCTAAGGCAAGCCAAGCTAAGACAAGCAAAGACAAGCCAAACCTAGCCAAGCCAAACTAAGTCAAGCCAAGCCAAGCCAAGCCAAGCCAAGCCAAGGGAATCCAAGCTAAAGACAAGGCAAGGTAAGCCAAGGCAAGGCAAGGCAAGCCAAGCCAAGCCAGACAGGGATGGCAAAGCAAGCCAAGGCAATGCAACGCAAGGCAAGGCAAGACAAGTCAAGGCAAGGCAAGGCAACGCAACACAAGCTAAGGCAAGCCAAGCCAAGCCAGGCCAAGGCTAGGCAAGGTAAAGCAAGGCGCAACAAGGCAAGCCAAGCTTACCAAGCTTAGCCACTCCAAGACAAGCCAAGACAAGCCAAGCAAAGCAAAGCCAAGGCAAGGCAAGACAATCCAAGGCAAGCAAAGCCAATCCAGGCCAGGCCAAGCCAAGGCAAGACAAGGCAAGGCAAGTCAAGTCAAGGCAATGCAAGGCAAGCCAAGGCAACCCCAGGCAAGGCAAGGCAAGGCACGGCAAGCCTAGCCGAGGTGAGGCAAGGCCAGACAAGCCAAGCCAAGCCAAGGCAAGGCAAGGCAAGGCAATGCAAGCCAAGCCAAGCCGAGCCAAACAAAACCAAGCCAAGCCAAGGCAAGACAAGTAAAGCCAATCCAAGCCAAGGCAAGGCAAGATAAGGCAAGCCAAGCCAAACAATCCAAGACAAGTCAAGCCAAGCAAATGTAAGCCAAGGCAAGGCAAGTCAAGCCAAGGCAAGGTAAGGCAAGGCAAAGCAAGCCTAGCCAAACCAAGGCCAGGCAAAGCGAGAAAAGTCAAGGCAAGGTAAGCCAAGCCAAGCCAGGACAAGGCAAGCCAAACCTAGCAAAGCCAAACTAAGCCAAGCCAAGCCAAGCCAAGCCAAGGGAAGCCAAGCTAAGACAAGGCAAGGCAAGCCAAGGTAAAGCAATGCAAGCCAAGCCAGGCCAAGCCAAGACAGACCAAGGCAAGGCAAATTAAGGCAAGCCAAGCCAAGGCAAGGCAATGCAATGCAAGGCAAGCTAAGGCAAGCCAAGCCAAGTCAAGCCAAGCCTAGGCTAGGCAAGGTAAAGCAAGGCACGACAAGGCAAGGCAAGCAAAGTCAACCAAGCCTAGCCAATCCAATCCAATCCAAGCCAGGCCAAGTGCTCAAAGCAAAAGCAAGGCAAGCCAAGCCAAGCCAAGGCAAGCCAAGCCAAGCCAAGCCAATCCAGGCCAGGCCAAGCCAAGCAAAGCCAAGACAAGGCAAGGCCAGTAAAGTCAAGGCAATGCAAGGCAAGTCAAGGCCAGGTAAGGCACGGCAAACCAAGCCAAACCAAGCCAAGGAGAAGCAAGGCAAGACAAGCCAAGCCAAGCAAAGGCAAGGCAATGCAAGCCAAGCCGAGCCAAACAAAACCAAGCCAAGCCAAGGCAAGGCAAGGCAAGACAATCCAAGCCAAGGCAAGGCAAGGCAAGCCAAGCCAAGGCAAAGCAAGCAAGTCAAGTCAAGCCAGGCCAAGCCAAGGCAATGCAACGCAAGGAAAGGCAAAGCAAGGCAAGACAAGGCAAGCAAAGCCAAGTAAAGGCAAGCCAAGGCAAGGCAAGCAAAGCAAAGCCCGGCCAAGCCAAGGCAAGGCAAGCCAAGCAAGGCAAGACAAGGCAAGGCAAGCCAAGCCGAGCCAAACCAAACCAAGCAAAGGCAAGGCAAGACAAGCAAAGCCAAGCCTATCCAAGCCAAGGCAATGCAAGGCAAGGGAAGCCCAGGCAAGCCAAGATAAGGCAAGGCAAGGTAAGCTAAGGCAAGCTAAGCCAGGCCAAGCCAAGCCAAGGCAAGGCAAGACAAGCCAAGGCAAGGCAAGTCAAGGGGGAAGCCAAGTCAAGCCAAGCCAAGCCAAGCCAAGGCAAGGCAAGGCACGACAAGATAAGACAAGGCAAGCCAAGCAAAGCCAATCCAAGCCAACCAAGCCAAGGCAATCCAAGACAAGTCAAGCCAAGCAAATGTAAGCCAAGGCAAGGCAAGCCAAGGCAAGGTAAGGCAAGGCAAAGCAAGCCTAGCCAAACCAAGGCCAAGCAAAGCGAGAAAAGTCAAGGCAAGGTAAGCCAAGCCAGGGCAAGGCAAGCCAAGCTAAGGCAAGCCAAACCTAGCAAAGCCAAACTAAGCCAAGCCAAGCTAAGGCAAGCCAAGGGAAGCCAAGCTAAGACAAGGCAAGGCAAGCCAAGGTAAAGCAATGCAAGCCAAGCAAGGCCAAGCCAAGACAGACCAAGGCAAGGCAAATTAAGGCAAGCCAAGCCAAGGCAAGGCAACGTAATGCAACGCAAGGCAAGCTAAGGCAAATCAAGCCAAGCCAAGGCTAGGCAAGGTAAAGCAAGGCACGACAAGGCAAGGCAAGTAGAGTCAACCAAGCCTAGCCAATCCAATCCAAGCCAAGCCAAGTGCTCAAAGCAAAAGCAAGGCAAGCTAAGCCAAGCCAAGGCAAGCCAAGCCAGGCCAAGCCAATCCAGGCCAGGCCAGGCCAAGCCAAGCCAAGCCAAGGCAAGGAAAGTAAAGTCAAGGCAATGCAAGGCACGGCAAACCAATCCAAGCCAAGCCAAGGAGAAGCAAGGCAAGGCAAGCTAAGCCAAGCAAAGGCAAGGCAATTCAATGCAAGCCAAGCCAAGCCAAACAAAACCAAGCCAAGGCAAGACAATCCAAGCCAAGGCAAGCCAAGCCAAGGCAAGCCAAGCCAAGGCAAAGCAAGCAAGTCAAGCCAAGCCAGGCCAAGCCAAGGCAAGGCAACGCAAGGAAAGGAAAGGCAAAGCAAGGCAAGACAAGGCAAGCCAAGCCAAGCCAAGCCAAGGCAAGGCAAGGCACGACAAGACAAGGCAAGGCAAGACAAGCCAAGCCAAGCTAACCAAGCCAAGCCAAGCCAATCCAAGACAAACAAAGCCAAGGCAAGGCAAGCCAAGCCAAGACAAGCCAAGCCATGGCAAGCCAAGGCAAGGCAAGCCAAGCCAAGGAAAGGCAAGCCGAGCCAAGGCAAGGCAAGCCAAGCCAAGGAAAGGCAAGCCAAGCAAAGCCAAGACAAGCCAAGTCAATGCAAGGTAAGGCAAACAAATGCAAGGCAAGGCAAGGCATGGCAAGGCAAAGCAAGACAAGACAAGCCAAGGCGAGGCAAGCCAAGCCAAGCTTAGCCAAGCCAAGCCCAGCCCAGCTAAGCCAAGCCAAGACAAGGCAAGGCAATGCAATGCAATGCAATGCGTTGCAAGCCAAGTCAAGACAAGCCAAGTCAAGTCAAGCCAAGCCAAGCCAAGCCAAGCCAAGGCAAGGCAAGGCAAGGCAAGGCAATGCAAGGCATTGCAAGCCAAGTCAAGCCAAGCCAAGTCAAGCCAAGCCAAGCCAATGCAAGGTTAAGCAAGGCAAGGCGAGGAAAGCCAAGCAAATCCTAGGCAAGCCAAGTCAAGCCAAGCCAAGGCAAGGCAAGCCAAGCCAAGCCAATGCAAGGCAAGCCAAGGCAAGGCATTATATTATGTCCTCTATATATGGAATTTAAATTTAGAGGCCTGGCATGCAAAAACGACTAATTATTCGTCCAAAACCAGGACGATTGCTACCATTCCAATTTCTCCTGATACGGACAGACGGACGGACACACAGCTATAAGATAAACTGGTCCACCTTGTTAGATGTCTTACCAAGAAAGTCTAAAAGGATTTATAGTGATAACATTTATAGAAAAAGAGAAATTCACGTTTCCAATGACCCTTGATTTGAACTTGAACATTATGTTTTACGTGGTTTTGGCACCAATTACAGCGAAATGGACAGATAGACAAACTCTAAAACCATGCCGTCTGATGCGTACATACAGGAAGGGTCCGATTGGTCTCCTTTTGGTCCTAAGTAATTGCTTATTACAAATTTGTGGCCCGTTGATGGGGCGTATTATAAATAAAGAAAGCGTTTAATCTGCCGATTTACGTCTGTTTTCCCTTCATTACAGCCTCAGAGACAGTCGGACAAACACGTCAAACGTATTTTCTTCTTGGTTTGGATCCGTACATGATTTTGCAAAACATTTTACTACCTTTTTCATCATAATGTCCTCTATATATGGAATTAAAATCTAGAGGTCTGGCATTCAAAAACGACTAATTATTCGTCCAAAACCAGGACGATTGTTACCATTCCAATTTCTCCTGATACGGACAGACGGACGGACAAACAGCTATAAGATCAACTGGTCCACCTTGTTAGATGTCTTACCAAGAAAGTCTAAAAGGATTTATAGTTATAACATTTAAAGCAAGGCAAGACAAGGCAAGCCAAGCCAAGCCAAGCCAAGCCAAGGCAAGGCAAGGCACGACAAGACAAGGCAAGGCAAGACAAGCCAAGCCAAGCTAACCAAGCCAAGCCAAGCCAATCCAAGACAAACAAAGCCAAGGCAAGGCAAGCCAAGCCAAGACAAGCCAAGCCATGGCAAGCCAAGGCAAGGCAAGCCAAGCCAAGGAAAGGCAAGCCGAGCCAAGGCAAGGCAAGCCAAGCCAAGGAAAGGCAAGCCAAGCAAAGCCAAGACAAGCCAAGTCAATGCAAGGTAAGGCAAACAAAGGCAAGGCAAGGCAAGGCATGGCAAGGCAAAGCAAGACAAGACAAGCCAAGGCGAGGCAAGCCAAGCCAAGCTTAGCCAAGCCAAGCCCAGCCCAGCTAAGCCAAGCCAAGACAAGGCAAGGCAATGCAATGCAATGCAATGCAATGCGTTGCAAGCCAAGTCAAGACAAGCCAAGTCAAGTCAAGTCAAGCCAAGCCAAGGCAAGGCAAGGCATTGCAAGCCAAGTCAAGCCAAGCCAAGTCAAGCCAAGCCAATGCAAGGTTAAGCAAGGCAAGGCAAGGAAAGCCAAGCAAATCCTAGGCAAGCCAAGTCAAGCCAAGCCAAGGCAAGGCAAGCCAAGCCAAGCCAATGCAAGGCAAGCCAAGGCAAGGCATTATATTATGTCCTCTATATATGGAATTTAAATTTAGAGGCCTGGCATGCAAAAACGACTAATTATTCGTCCAAAACCAGGACGATTGCTACCATTCCAATTTCTCCTGATACGGACAGACGGACGGACACACAGCTATAAGATAAACTGGTCCACCTTGTTAGATGTCTTACCAAGAAAGTCTAAAAGGATTTATAGTGATAACATTTATAGAAAAAGAGAAATTCACGTTTCCAATGACCCTTGATTTGAACTTGAACATTATGTTTTACGTGGTTTTGGCACCAATTACAGCGAAATGGACAGATAGACAAACTCTAAAACCATGCCGTCTGATGCGTACATACAGGAAGGGTCCGATTGGTCTCCTTTTGGTCCTAAGTAATTGCTTATTACAAATTTGTGGCCCGTTGATGGGGCGTATTATAAATAAAGAAAGCGTTTAATCTGCCGATTTACGTCTGTTTTCCCTTCATTACAGCCTCAGAGACAGTCGGACAAACACGTCAAACGTATTTTCTTCTTGGTTTGGATCCGTACATGATTTTGCAAAACATTTTACTACCTTTTTCATCATAATGTCCTCTATATATGGAATTAAAATCTAGAGGTCTGGCATTCAAAAACGACTAATTATTCGTCCAAAACCAGGACGATTGTTACCATTCCAATTTCTCCTGATACGGACAGACGGACGGACAAACAGCTATAAGATCAACTGGTCCACCTTGTTAGATGTCTTACCAAGAAAGTCTAAAAGGATTTATAGTTATAACATTTATAGAAAAAGAGAAATTCACGTTTCCAATGACCCTTGATTTGAACTTGAACATTATGTTTTACGTGGTTTTGGCACCAATTACAGCGGAATGGACAGACAGACAAACTCTACAACTATTCCGTCTGATGCGTACATACAGGAAGGGTCCGATTGGTCTCCTTTTGGTCCTAAGTAATTGCTTATTACAAATTTGTGGCCCGTTGATGGGCGTATTATAAATAAAGGACGCGTTTAATCTGCCGATTTATGTCTGTTTTCCCTTCATTACAGCCTCAGAGACAGTCGGACAAACACGTCAAACCTATTTTCCTCTTGGTTTGCATACGTACATGATTTTGCAATACATTTTACTACCTTTTCCATTATAATGTCCTCTATATATGGAATTTAAATCTAGAGGCCTGGCATAAAAAAACGACTAATTATTCGTCCAAAACCAGGACCATTGTTACCATTCCAATTTCTCCTGATACGGACAGACGGACGGACACACAGCTATAAGATAAACTGGTCCACTTTGTTAGATGTCTTACCAAGAAAGTCTAAAATGATTTATAGTTATAACATTTATAGAAAAAGAGAAATTCACGTTTCCAATCACCCTTGATTTGAACTTGAACATTATGTATTACGTGGTTTTGGCACCAATTACAGCGGTATGGACAGACAGACACACTCTACTACCATTCCGTCTGATGCGTACATACAGGAAGGGTCCGATTGGTCTCCTTTTGGTCCAAAGTAATTGCTTATTACAAATTTGTGGCCCGTCGATGGGCGTATTATAAATAAAGAATGCGTTTAATCTGCCGATTTACGTCTGTTTTCCCTTCATTACAGCCTCAGAGACAGTCGGACAAATACGTCAAGCCTATTTTCTTCTTGGTTTGGATCCGTACATGATTTTGCAAAACATTTTACTACCTTTTTCATCATAATGTCCTCTATATATGGAATTTAAATTTAGAGGCCTGGCATGCAAAAACGACTAATTATTCGTCCAAAACCAGGACGATTGTTACCATTCCAATTTCTCCTGATACGGACAGACGGACGGACACACAGCTATAAGATAAACTGGTCCACCTTATTAGATGTCTTACCAAGAAAGTCTAAAATGATTTATAGTTATAACATTTATAGAAAAAGAGAAATTCACGTTTCCAATGACCCTTGATTTGAACTTGAACATTATGTTTTACGTGGTTTTGGCACCAATTACAGCGAAATGGACTGACAGACAAACTCTACAACCATGCCGTCTGGTGCGTACATACAGGAAGGGTCCGATTGGTCTCCTTTTGGTCCTAAGTAATTGCTTATTACAAATTTGTGGCCCGTTGATGGGCGTATTATAAATAAAGAACGCGTTTAATCTGCCGATTTATGTCTGTTTTCCCTTCATTACAGCATCAGAGACAGTCGGACAAACACGTCAAGCCTATTTTCTTCTTGGTTTGGATCCGTACATGATTTTGCAAAACATTTTACTACCTTTTTCATCATAATGTCCTCTATATATGGAATTTAAATTTAGAGGCCTGGCATGCAAAAACGACTAATTATTCGTCCAAAACCAGGACGATTGTTACCATTCCAATTTCTCCTGATACGGACAGACGGACGGACACACAGCTATAAGATAAACTGGTCCACCTTGTTAGATGTCTTACCAAGAAAGTCTAAAAGGATTTATAGTGATAACATTTATAGAAAAAGAGAAATTCACGTTTCCAATGACCCTTGATTTGAACTTGAACGTTATGTTTTACGTGGTTTTGGCACCAATTACAGCGAAATGGACAGACAGACAAACTCTACTACCATTCCGTCTGATGCATACAGACAGGAAGGGTCCGATTGGACAATATTTAGTTCTTAGTAATTGCTTATTACAAATTTGTGGCCCGTTGATGGACGTGAAATTAATGATAATTATTCATCCGAAAACTGGAAAATCGTTATCATTCCGATTTTCTCTTCATATGGACAGACTGACGAACGGACATGTTCCAAATAACTGTTTCTGCGAGTTAAAAGTCTAAATCTGAAATTGAAAAAATGATTTTTAGTGTAACGTTGTAAAAAAATGAAAAAAAATGTAGAAAGAAAAACGCGAAAATATCAAGCGAGGACATATCGGTATTGCGGGTAGCGTAATTTGCGTTTTCGCTGAGTTGGTAACATCAAAATTAGCTTTATTTTTTTTATTTATATATTGATTACAACTATTTTTGTTTTAAATGTTAGATTAACACCATAACCTTTTCAATGAATTTACAAAAAGGTAATAAACAATATGGTTTTCGAGAAATTTTGTAATAATCGTCCCCCTCCGCGTGTATTTCGCCAAAATTGGTGTTTTAACAAAGAAATTTCTTGGCTAGTTATTAATATTTTTCGATAATTTTCTGTTTATTACAAAGTTACAACTATGCTCTAGAAGGAAATATATGATTTGCTCTTGCAAGAAAGACATTTTTGTAAGAAATTTACAAAAGAAGGCCAAAATTGCCGAATTCTGGGGGTGTTTCAGAGCGAGTTATCGCCCCTAGATCCACCAAATGTCATTTGATTTTTACGAAATTCGTCCATGATGTACAGCATGGTGTAACCTTTCAAATGATATATGGTTTTAATGGCAAAATGTAGAAAGAAAAATGCAAAAAATCAAGCGGAATTTTATCGGGGTAGCGGGTTTCTTGCGGGAACTAGCGGGTTTTTTAGATAAATGGCCATAATTCCGAAATTTCTTTATACATTCTTTTGAAATTTACACTAAAACAGCATTTCATCAGAATACATATCCTGTGAAAAAATTGAAGCAATATCTCAAGTAGTTTTTGAGAAATCGTCTTTTGAAATTTTGCGTAAAACCCTGAAATCAGGAATCCGTCAGCGGGTGCCGTCAAATCTGGAGTCCCGCAACAAATTTTTTTTTAATTTTTTTTTTCGTCTTAGAATTGTCCAAAATGGAAAAAAATGCAAAAAAACCGGTTTTAAAAGACCTAGTTTTCGCTGGATCAACCACGACGACCCCGTGGAAAACGCTGCAAAGTCTATCCCAAATACTGACCAAAAGATACAAACTGAACCAAAAATCAACAATATCAATACTCATACCAAGACAAATGAAGGTATTGAGATTCCAGTCACCCAAGATCTTCTGCCAGAAAGATTAGTGGGATTAAAGTTCATAAATAACAGAGCATACATGGTCACCCAAATAGGTAATAATCCTACACAAATTAAAACACTCACTGCAGCTTACCAACATGCACTATATCTAATACCTCTTCTGAGAGAAAAATACGATGATATGCTAAAACAAATCAGAATTGATGCTATCCAAAATGCAGACATAACTTTGGACAATAAACATAGAGATCTGTACATTTGTGAAAATGAAATTCATGAAATGACCATTGACGGCAACGAAAATGTTAAGGTTCTGATAGACTACCAAAACTTCAGTCTTTCTCCAGAATGGGTAAATTTTGAAGAAGCTTCCCCTGGAGCCATAAACAGCTTGCTCGAAAATCTGAAAAATCAATATGCAGCATTGGTGAAACAAAAAGAACCCAGATACTAAATATAAATAAATCAATAAAGAAATCAATAATCAAAACCAATTAATCTTGAATCATTTCTACCTAAGATGGACTGACCTTAGAACTAGTAAAGGCTTAATTCACTTTTATTCATAAAGGTGTCTACTAGAGCTTTGATGATTTGTAATGCGCATGCAAATCTTTCAAACTTTAAAGCCTTTGCAATTTCTGACATCAGAATAACTTTTTTTTTTAATCAATGGAATAGCATTAAAGCTGTTAATCAAACAAATCTTTTTATCTACTTTTAATGCAACAATATAGTTCATATGTTCTGAAATTGCAATTCCATTTTGGCACATATTCCATCTTAACTATTTAGTGAAAGTGGTTTCCTTTTCTGTTAACCTGTTATGGGGGAACATTAGTATTGGGACACTATTTTGTTCGAGCCGGGAATTATCTTGGTCACAGATGCATGGAGCATGATTGGCATGTATGTGTAGATTGCACTCAGCAGATTTACCAAATTTGAATCACTGCTGATGAACTCTGAATCAATATCATTATTAAGTGAATTAATAGAATTTGTATATTATGTATGTTTGATATGTATATAGATTTATTTTAGTTGTTTTAGTTCGGGACGAACTAATTCAACGAAGGGGGTATTTGCCACCGAGGACACATTTGTGTCATAATTTTATTGAATAATAAAATAATAAAATGAATAATAAAGTAATAAATTAGTTAATAAAAGATAATATTTGACTATGGGAAAGTTGGTTCTTAATGAAAACATTTTGAAAAAGGGAGAACCTATTATCAGTCTGATCTTTTGTCATCTTTTGATCACCTTATAGTGACATTTATACTGAAGAACATTTTTTATGATAATTATCTATTTCCTGCATCCTGTGACATAATTTTGACATTTCAATCTTTTGAAATGTCATCTGATAAATTTGACTTTGAAATTGTAAAAGTGACAATGCCTCTGGGCATGTACTTTGTGGTCAATCTCTGAGCCAAATTCTAGTATATAAAGATATGAAAATTCAGTCATTGATCATTCAATCATGAATCGTTCATTAGAAACTAAGCACTAGACATTAATTTTTGTGCATTTAAATTATAATCTAACATTGTTGGAAATCTTCATAACTGAAACACAATAGAAAACATTTATTGAATTGGAACTTTGTTGATAAATACTATTGACTATAACTTATTTAAAATTCATATTTAGTTGAAACAAATTGAAACTTTACAATCATAGAAGATTTGTATACATTTGAAACTTGAACTTGAGTAGACATACAGCTTAAACTTTGGAAATATCATTCTGTGTTGTGTTTTACTTTAAACCTTGATAACAAGAAGGCGATCGTGGAAAGGGACTTTGTTTGGAAACCTTAGTGTCATTGCTGGACATTGGGGTCAACGCTAATTCCCCAACCAAACGTTATCTGCATTGTTCCAACCTGGTACCTGCAGCTCTACCGTAGTTAGCCCTGTGTCCAGTGACCGAATGCCACAGGGGCTGGTGTCGACAGACCCCTGATTGTGCGTAGGACCTTCCGAACCCTAAGCAGTTAGCAACCTAACCATCCAGCGGTTGCAGCTGCTGACCAACACCCCAACAACAACAAACACCCCACGGTTGCATATTTGATACTTCACCTTCTCTATGTCTAGTTGGGCTGGTAACATGTTGTGATACAAAACAGTCCTTGACCATTTCAAGGAATTTATATGACAGATGATTTTCATTTGTTTTGGTTGTTTCATTTTCCCAATCTATGTCTTTGAAATTAAAGTCTCCCATGTGTAGTGTTGAGTCATATTTGCAGTCATCAATTTTGCTAGTAGACAATATTCCACGTAGCTCTTCTATAACTATATCATTTGTTGCGTTGGGACTGCGATATATACAACTTATCAGCACTTTTTTGTTTCCAATATTTAGACCAATTTGTATGTATTCGACATATTGGGTAACGTTTAATTTTAATTCATAGGAGTCAAGGTATTCTTTTACACAAGAGGACCATGATGGTCCTAAATCGCTCACCTGAATCAAGATGACAAGAGTGATAATGGCAATTTTGTCAAATTCAAAGGCATGAAACTTATAAGGACTTTCTGTTTGGAAACAATTAAGAAATAATTTTGTTCCAATCGATCCTGTAAGGTTGGGTATGAATTAGCACAATTGTTGAGTTAGTTAATTTTCAACAATTATTTCATGATTTCGCAATATACAACATAGGGCTAATTTTCAAAGCATACTGATCTGTTAGAGATTGATCGTTTATGATAGGCTCAATTAACAAGATTTTGTCTGTGATTGATAGGATATAGTGAAAGATTACCATCTGATAAGCTAAAGCTAATCCCTTATTTGTTTACATAAGATATACATGGGGCCAGCCTGAGAGCAACAGATAAGGGAAATAGAAAATTGGCCCAATGGTTTATTTATAAAGAATTTTCTTATGATTTCTCTAAGTCTGATAAGCCCTTCCTCCCTGCCATGCCCACATTTTTTGACCAATGGAAAAATTTGAGAATACTTTTAAAGAGTAACTCAAGGAACATTCCAGTAAAGTCTGGTTCAATTGGGCACAATGGTTGATTTTTAAAGAATTTTCTTATGATTTCTTTAAGTCCGATAATTAAGCCCCTTCCTCCCTGCCACACCCACATTTTTTGACGAATCAAAAATCCGCGAAAAGGTTTTGAGAAGGGTCACTCAAGGAACCTTCCAGCAAAGTCTGCTTCAATTGGGCACAATGATTGATTTTTAAAGAATTTTCTTACGATTTCTTTAAGTCTAATAAACCCCATTTCTCCCTGCCACAGTCACAGTTTTTTACAAATGAAAAAAACTGTGATCAAATTTTGAAAAGAGAGACTCAAAGAACATTCCTGCAAAGTCTGCTTAAAATTGGCCCATTGGTTGATTTTTAAAGAATTTTCTTATGATTTCTCCAAGTCTGATAAGCCCCTTTCTCCCTGCCAAGGCCACAATTTTTTACAAATAAAAAGATTTGTGGTCAAATTTTGAAAAGAATGACTCAAGGCACATTCCTGCAAGGTCTGGTTCAAATTGGCCTAATGGTTGATTTTTAAAGAATTTTCTTATGATTTCTCTAAGTCTAATAAGCCCCTTTATCCCTGCCACGGCCATATTTTTTTTTTTTTCAAATGTAAAATTTCTGAACAAATTTTGAAAAGAATGACTTAAGGCACATTCCTGCCAAGTATGGTTCAAATTGGCCCAATGGTTGATTTTTAAAGAATTTTCTTAGGATTTCTCCAAGTCTGATAAGCCCCTTTTTCCCTGCCACGGCCACATTTTTTGACAAATGAAAAAAAATTGTGAACAAATTTTGACAAGAATGACTCAAGGCACATTCCTGCAAAGTATGGTTCAAATTGGCCCAATGGTTGATTTTTAAAGAATTTTCTAATGATTTCTCTAAGTCTAATAAGCCCCTTTCTCCCTGCCACGGCCACATTTTTTGAAAAATATAAAAAATAGTGAACAAATTTTGAAAAGAGTGACTCAAGGAATATTCCTGCCGAGTTTGGTTCAAGTGGGCCCGATGGTTGATTTTTAAAGAATTTTCTTATGATTTCTAGTCTGATAAGCCCCTTTCTGCCTGCCACGCCCACATTTTTTGACAAATCAAAAATTCACGAACAAGTTTTGAAAAGTATCACACAAGGAACATTCCTGCCAAGTTTGGTCAAAATTGGTCCAATGGTTAAGGAGGAGAAGATGTTGAAAGAAATTGTGAACGGACGGACAGATGGACGGACGGACGGACGGACAGACGACGGACAAAAAGCGACCACAATAGCTCACCTTGAGCACTTCGTGCTCAGGTGAGCTAATAAATCAAGCAACCTCTACCTGTGAATGTTTTTTGTTGCGGTGTATATAGATTATAACCAGCTATACTCCACTCGGGTGAATTGTAATTCAAATCATTTGTGTATTTGGGAAACACTTCCGTTACAGCAATGATGTCACACGGATGTGAAAATATTAGGGTGTTTAACTCACCCATTTTTCCAAAAAGACTATCTGCATTTGTGTATAATACATTCAAGCTTGTGATATTTACACCTTGATTTTCATTAAAAATAAAACTTGAGTCCTATGCATTGTTTGTGTTGTCTTTCGCAACACTTGTTTGGGTGTTAAAACCCCCTATGATTGTTTCATCAGCATCTAAAGTTAGATTGTGTATCTGTACCTTTTTTAAAAGTGACTGTGATTTTTGTGATTGTTGAGTAAATTGAGTAAATGTACTGTTTAAATGAGGATTGATAGAGGTAATTGGTGTGTGTGTTTTTTCAGCTTTTTCCATTTCTATTGTTGTTATGTCAGTAATAGTCTCCTCATCGTACTCACTTGCATATTCATTGGAATTCGCATTGTCTTTTTTCTTTTTTAACCTTCTATCCTTGTTTTCAATTCGCTGGCTTACTGTAAGGTCTTTAACGACTATGCACTTGCTCAATCCAGTCTTTAAAGGAAGATCTTTGATTTTGGAAAGGTTATCTAATATAGATTTTCTGTGCATTCTGTTATTTAAAATGATTTTTGTGGCTCTAGTTTTACCAGCTGATGGGGGTCCCAGTCTAAAAATAGTTTTGACTTCGGGTTTTTCTACACCGATCCCATCACAAAGTTCATAAAATTTTTGTTCATCTTCAAATTTACGGTGCTCTGGGTTAGTCTTCTTACTCTCAGGTAAATGAAAAATGACTAAGTTTAGGGATCGGCGTTTTTGTTCCTCAATTTCTTTGACTTCTCTTCTGACATCTTCTTGTAGGCTAGATTTAATCTCATCCTTAATTGTTTCAACTAATTGAGGTGTAGCCAAAGTCATTTCTTTTTGTATTTCTGTTTTCATATGTTTGTCGATATTTTTTAGTTTTGTTTCTATGACATTCAGCCTGTTATCTGTTTTATTTTCAATTGTTCTTAGTTGATTAGTTAAGCCAGTCATACATGGGAAATTTTGTTTGCAGCAGTTACATGTCCATTTGAAATTGTTTGTTATGTCTTCTTTTAGCGCTTCCGCTAGGGTTCTGGAAATGTTTGTGCATTTTATACAGAAATTTAATTCACATACACTGCAGGAAAGATGTTCAGTGGTATCAGTTATTATATTTTCACATTTTGGGCAACTGTTGCTCCCAATTCTTGATCTTTTTTTGCTATTTGGTGTTGATGTGTTCAAAGATGTAGCCATATTTAATGTAGCTAATTAATGTAGATTGATTTCAAAATTTTTATATAAGTGTACTAGACAGGGCAATCCCTACCTAGTAATGTTGGTTATGTCTATCCACACTGTAGTTTAAAAGATAAGGGTTCAGAATAATTATTACAATTTTCTGAAGTTATTGTTAAATATAGAAGGATATGCAAAAACCTATTAGATGCTCTAGACAGGGCAATCCCTACCTAGTATTGTTGAAGTGTCTTAGACAGGGCAATCCCTATCTAGATAAAGTTTATACATATATTGTTTATGTAATTTTAGATATTCATTATTGAATTAATATTAATTGTTTAGCTCAGTGTTACAATAGTACATGTTTTTTATTTTATATTTTGTTGCAGAAATCAATCTAAGATTCAGGAAAAAACAAACCAAATGCCAGTTAGTACAGGGCTCGAATTTCCACTCGCATGCTCGCAATTTGCTAGTGAAAATTAAAAATTGCTAGTGATTATTTTTGAAGCTAGATATTTCCAGCGAGTGGAAAATTCAACAGAAGAATATGCGATATCGCCGTAATTGCACAGGATGAACATTTTGATAAATCGTAATTGTGTTTTAACCACCCATTGTAAGTATCATCATCGCTCGTCTTGTTCTTTACAGTTTGATATTGGTTTGTTTACGAAATGGATGTCGCTTTATGACAGAAAAGTCAGGCGATATTTGTCAGAATTCTCAGTTCAAGAAGTGGAATTGAATTGTTATAACCCGGGTTCTAAATGCCGGTAACGTCTCGCGCTCATGGTCACGTTTTGTATTATGCTATTTATCTGTTTATTCGGTCTTGATTTTCCTATTGATACTTTAATTTTTGTAGTGAATAATTAAAAATAGAAATTATATTATCCAAAGAACACTAAATGATCACTGGTCATCCAACAGAAAACACTTTCCTGGTAGATACCGGTAACTATGTCCCGTATTTTATTGTTCCTTTTGGACGCTTCAGTTAAACATGATTTACGTCGTAGATAGCTAATTCCAACGTCTGCAAAATGGATAAATTTGTTGTAAAAAGCAAAACAACCAAACGGCATGCAGAAATCGAGTCGTCTGACGAGTAGCATTTAACCAAAACATGTAATACATCCACAAACATGCCGACAAAAAAAAAAAAACTGATGGAGGCAAGTGAGAAGACTAGAAAATAGATGCGATATCTAGACCTTGATCCAGAAAAATATGAGAGGCGCCGTTGCGGAGACCATGTGCCGTTTGCAAATGTTATGCTGCACCACGAAGAATGGCTTCAAGTGTAAGAATCATTGAGACTGCTTTGTAAATTTTCTCATTCAGTTCTAGAAAATCAAAATTCAACTCCCAAAAAGTTCGAAATGCACTCACCAGAAATTATATTCCTATTATGACTGTTGCAGACTGCAAGTTTAAATAGTTAATCAATCTGGATAAAATCTTATATTCAGAAGTGCATTTAGGTCAAACACTTTGCTAAACAAAACCTGTTTTACGTCCCTAACAAATTGCCAGTGGATTTGCATTTTTGCTAGGGGTTTCAAAAGCCACTAGCAAAATTTTGCTAGTTCATTTTTCAACGAAATTCTAGCCCTGTAGTAAGGAGTTTTTTCTGTTGATTTTAAAATTGTTTAAATTTGTTAAATTAATGAACGAATGACAAGGCAATCCTTATCGTATCGTTTGAATTTTAGGCTAATTTTCTTGGTATCTGACAAGGCAATCCTTATCAGAATAAATTGCTTAATACTTATGGTATAGCTTCGTCTGACACTGTGTTCATTCGTTTTCCAAGCTTGACGAGTCTGTATAGCCACAGTCTGGAAATGTCACTCAAAGGGTGTACACCATCGGGCAGTAGATTGTAGTTTACACTGTATTTTGTGTGACTGTACTCTTTGGGTTGCTTTGATTTTATTAGATCAAGTCCAAGTTGAGGTGTTTTGATTTGGTTGATTTCGTCAATTTTTGTATTTAGTTCGTCTATAATCGTTTCAAGTTTGAGTTCTTCTTCAGAGTATCTTTGATATGATGATTTTTCACAGCCTTTACGTTTATTCCAGTTTAAGATAGAGTAATATGGGCATTTGACAAAAATTACTTTGGCAGTCGGTTTTACTCGTAAAATAGCCGATTTGAAATAACGATACTTCACTGCTAGTCTCGTTACAATCTCCGAAGTGTTGTCACATAATGTTATGTATTGACCAATTTTATTTGTCAATTCGCATGTCCCAAACCAAATGAGCACTGTGGGTTCTCTGGATCTGCTTATATATCTTATACACTGAGATTGAAATGTTAAATCGTCCACTGTGACACCTGGTCTATACAAGAATTTTATATCAGATATATCATCGTTGATAGCTTGTTGTTGCAAATAGCGCCCCTTGCTGTCTGATACAAGAATGATCTCGGTGGAGGTAGACCCAGCACTCTTTGTACTTTGATAGTCCCAGACTAATTTATTTAATTCTTTTTTTACTTTTGGCCGTGACATCACATATTCATATTGTTTTCATAACAGCTTAAAGTTTCAAAATGTTCTGGAATGAATAGTTCCTAAGTTCAAAGAGTCTTTATCAAATCGTCTGCTGATTGCAAATGGCCGCCAAGCTGGGTTGAGGTGGGTGGGGTAAGATGCAATCTTGTAGATGTGGATTTATTCAAAATGGGAGGGAATACTTCCCTAAATTGTGGTGATTCTGGTTGTTTAGGTAGTAGACATCATCATTGCATCCTTCTAGATCGTAGATGGTTGTTGTTTCAAGCTGTGCAACACGGATTTTAAATTAAATTTTCTTAAATTAAATTTTCACTGACAGAAATCTATGAGCTGCCATGGACCGGAACCGGAAGTTTTTTTTTTGTATGTCGGCGGCGAAGGACGACAAGATCTCCAACACGGAAGCCAAGAATACTTTCACCTTCAGGTTCTGCAACTTGAAAGACGCCAATTTTTATACTCGATTCTACGTCCTTAAAATAAGCCAGAAATGGGATTTAAAGTCCAGGAAATGGCGCCATTTCGTTTACTCCTTGACAAAATTTTCTTACTTACGGGAGGGGACACCCCTCCCAAACCCTCCCCGTCCGCCGCCCCAATGTTGAAAAGCACGCGACGCGTCTGTGCCAGTGATGGCTGGTGCAAGCCCTTTGCACAGAACACATAATAATACAGTGAAATCTTCAGAATACCTGTATAGATCGTATCCGGCTGCTAGTTTCGAGCCTCTGGTTGGTGTGAAAGCTTTAGCCGTCAGCTTAGCAAATCTCAAAACCACAGCTTCTCCTGGCATATTATCTGTGCAGATTCGTTTTGGTTGGGGTTCTAGAGTTTCCGTTTGCTGGATGTCGGTTTCAACTGGCATGTTTATTTATTAGTGATAATTGTTTGCAAACTAATACAACGGCAGGCTCGCAGGGTCTTTCTGTCGATTTTAGTGGAATTTTGCGCGGGAAAATAACTTTTGCGGGAAGTTGGATCCCGGCTCGAGCGTTATGTGTAGACCACTGCGCAAAGTGAACCGGACTCAAGACTATTTTCAACTTTTACTTCCGCTTCCGGTTAAGAAATGTCAACAACGAAAGCAAAATAATGCCTTTAATACAAATGTGTGGCTTTCCATCAAGTGGAAAATCTAAAAGAGCCACAGAAATACAAGAATTTTTCCAGAAGAATAACGTCGAAGTAAATGTCATCAGCGATCAAAGCACTGGTGCTGAGAAAAACGATATTTACGACGGTATGCAGTCATTTCGTCCCTCAACAATTTCGTACCATGATGTAATGGGGGTCTTTTTACTCCAAATATTGTTGTTTATTTGATTCATTTGTATGACTTTCAATGATATTCAGTACACACCATGTTCAAGAAGATGGCTTAGAGCGAGATACCCATGGAAACGAAGAAACTGCTAAGTCCCTGCCATTTCATTTTCTAATTTTCTATTTTTTATGTCAATTTGAATAGGATTTAACATCAGGGTTGTGCCTAGGTTTTACTATTTTAGTTATGATTCAGTTTTTAGCCATTAATAGCCCTTAATAGTGACATGGGAGCTGGATTATCTGTTTCTTATGCATCACAACAATATTTTCACTTTTGCACGATTGTCAAATGCCATCAGAGAAATCGGTGCTTTTTCTTATTTGCTTTCTCATGTTTCAAAAGATCTATAAATAACTCTTGCTGTTAGCTTTCATGAATCGCAGCTGACTTGAATAATCTAAAAAGATTTTTATAGAAAATTTCCTCTCTTTTTTGTAAAGAAGGTACACCTGGGACAAGATCTAATGGGGGTACGGTGAACTCGGCCTGAAAAAAACTCGGCCTTATAAAAACTCGGCCTGTATACGAACTCGGCCTGTCGAACTCGGCCTCAATATAGGCTATATAGCACTGTTGTATATATTGAAATTATTATAATAATATTTGGTATAAAATATCATGATAGTTTTTAATTCATTTTTATATCGTCCGAATTATGTATTATTTAGAATTAGATCTAATATTATTTAAATTTGTAATTAAATTAATATTTTGAACTTATGTCATATTCAACTATGTTTTTAATTGTAATATTCGATTGTAAATGATTATTATTATTGTAAATAATTGCCTCTTACGCACTCTGATTAAAACATTCTTATTTGTTAACATTTTAGTATTTTCTATTTCGATTATTATAAACGGCAAAATATTTGGTTGGTTCATTTCCTTATCTGCTGCAGTCTTCAAAATGGATATTGTCGAAGAAAGTAATATTTTACAATATTAAAGGCAAAATGAGAAAATGATGAGAATCAAAATTTTCTTGTTTTGCCTAAATTATTTCCACAAGCCTATTTTATTAAGCTCCTCAGATACCAGGTATTGTTAGCAAAACGATTAACAAGTTATGGTACTTTAAGAAATTAAGGGTGTGAATCACTCGCTACTTTAATTGCTACTTTGATTATGACGCGTCGCTACTGTGAATGATGCGTGCCAACCCTTTACCTCCGCGATAAAATAATAGATTGTTTAATAATCTGTACTTTAATTGGCATCTTCAGATTTTGTTTATGTCTAAATTTTTATCGTCTAGTAATGGCTAAAAATTTAATCTTTATGTCTTTTTAGGTTGACACCATTGTCTAAACAGTAAGCCTGGCAGTGGAACGAGCTTCTTTAAGCTTGTTCCACTGTTGCACCGAGAGGCAGAACTGGTGAGTCTGGCTGTGAACGGTGAGAAGAAGAAATACTGCGTAGTACAATCTAGACTTGACGAACTGTGGGACAAGTGCATGGCAGAAGACATGTCCATCGGCGCGTTCCTGAAGCGGTGTGGTGCCATCTACACAATAATAGAAAATAGAGAACAGCCGGGGTAGTGAAAGGACAAATTTATCATGTCACTGTTTAAAGACTGAAACATTACAAGAAAGTTATGAAAATGTTTGTTATATTAATTAGAAAAGTTTTCTAAGCAAACATGACTTGGCTTTGACGTCCCTAATAGAATAGAATAGGCTTGGGAAAATATTGAGAATAAGAATAAAATGCTGATAATCAGTGGTTCTCTGGATACATTTTCCTGACAACGCAACAAAACATTGTGCAATAAAAGAATAAAAATAAGAGATAAAGAAATCGTAAATGTAACTTATAACTTTTCATTTTTTTCTCGCTAGTTTTATAACTACATCAATTGATGTTAATATTATTATTCAAATGGCATCAAGAAATTGTAGACGTAGACTGATACGATTCTGCAACTACGTAGGTATGGTACCAGCCTATGTCTTCCGTTTAGTGCTTACTCAGATTGTATTTTATATATTTCAAGGTTTAAATATGCATTATATATATTAAACATTGATCGATTCTATCCAATGTGTTGCTTCTTTTTTATTATTTATTTATATAATTACAAATTATCAAACTGTCCAGTATTATTGCTTTTATTAAAAACCGGACCTTTAATGATACTTAAAGATAATGAAAATAAAATGCGGTTGCTGATCACAGTATAAGTAATTGTCAGACAATCAAACACTTGATATGTTATTTTATCGCTGATGTAAAGGGTAAACAGTGGCCACGCGTCATTCACAGTAGCCACGCGTCATAATCAAAGTAGGAATTAAAGGAGCGTGTGATTCACACCCTTACTTTCGTAAAGTACCATAACTTGTTAATCGTTTTGCTAACAAAACCTGGTATTTGAGGACCCTTTTAAATAGGCTTGCGGAAATAATTTAGGCAAAAGAAAAAGTCATGATTCTCATCATTTTCTCATTTTGCCTTTAAATATTCAATGCTAAATTGTAAAATATTACTTGTTTCGACAATGTCCATTTTGAAGACTGCAGCAGCTAAGGAATTGAACCAACCAAACATTTTGCCTTTTATATTCATCGAGAGAGAAGATAATATAAATTGTTAATAAATAACAATTTCGACTTTTCTCTCGATGTTTTTTCTGTGTCAATATACAATTTTCTGCATTTGAATTCAATCTTTTATGTCGTCTACAACTTCTTAAAATTCTAAACTCTCCATGTTTAATTATAATAATGGATAAATGTATTATATAATTCAAGAGATTACTTACAATAAGTTCAAATAATTTGATATGAAATATTAATTGATATAAAAAAAATCGAAGGCACCACTATAATTTTCATTCACTATATAGATCTAGATCTATATTACTATATATCCTATAATAAGGCCGAGTTCACCAGGCCGAGTTCGCCAGGCCGAGTTCGACAGGCCGAGTTCGTAATAAGGCAGAGTTCACTGTGAACCGATCTAATGTGACCCTGGACAAAAATATTGTAACCAACTTTGAAGTCTACCCCTTAGCAAACTTACATACAAAATTTAAAACATCATGGCTGTGTAAAGCTTTACAAAAAAGAGCTTATTTTTATTATACGAAATGTTTCCCCTTTTATGCTGCCACAGCAACAAAAGTTTATGACAAAAAGAAATTCTAATACACAGAGTTGTACTCCTTTAACCAAAGGTTACTTTTTATAAAGTTTCAAAAAGATTTACATATTAGATTGGGAGAAAAAAGAATTTTTGAGAAAATGCCAACAGACAGACAGACACACGGACAGATGACAGGAAATAACCGAAAAAATGCCTTGCATCTTGATTTATCCTCAGGTAAACTAAAATAACCAAAAAAGTAAACAAAACATTTGAAAAAAGTCATTTTTGAAAAATCTTAATTTTGTCCATTCTTGGAAATGTGCACTATTCAGGGGGAAATTCCAAAAGCAACATTTTACCGGTTTTATTTTTTCTCGATATTTCACGATAATAATCAGTATATTTGTGCGCAACTTTTACATAATTTTCAAATCTTGACAAAAACTGGAACAAAGAAAATTTTTGAACATAATTTGCTTAAAATATTTAAAAACAATGAATTTTTGGGTTACCCCCTTACATCAGTTGATATAAAACAATATTTTTGTACATATTTATATATATTTTTGTTTCATACAGGATCACAGATTACTGGGCATTATTTTTAGAATAAATTACGCGATGAAACTAACAACCAGAACGCGTGCACGCTGTTTTAATCAGGGTACCCTCTTTTTTCATGGTGAAAACTTAAAATTCCGAGAAAATTGTTTTCTGGAATGTGCGATTTGAAACATTTCATGAATATGAACCGTTATCTAGTGTACTAACTTCTCGCTAAATTTCATTAAATTCCGAGCGTGGGCAGACTCCCATGTTATTTTTCCTATTCGTGAGACACCCCCTTTATATTAAAATCGCTTGAATCACTAAGTAAATTCTGGATCACAGTCAAGTTTTTGCAGATGTGCCACCGGTTTACTATATTTTACATTTAAATTGGTCGCAGTCAAGCTTTTTGTTTGTGGTGGTGTACACATAATAATGTACAATGCATAATTAGACCATCATATAAAATGTAAACGCTGATCAAGCAGGAGTTTTCTTCGTAAGTAAATACAGAAAATAAAAGATCATGGAATTCTGCACGCCAGAAATCCCGCGATGGCTGAGATTTTAATGGACATTGAGAACTAATTTGTGGGAATCCTGCGGTGCCGCAGCGTAGGTACAACACTGTACCATACATATTTCCTCAATGATAGTCTTCATATTTTTCAAATGTTTCACACTTTTTGATGTTGCAAAATTGTAACCGAAACCTTAAATCTGGATCAGTGGTTCAGATGCAAATTATTGGTCTATAAAAAATTGGAATGAAAATGAAACTGGGTTCAACACCAGGTCATGCAAACATCTTAGAAACTAAAATGCTGATAAGATGTACTGCATTGCCCTCACAAACAGCCTAAAATGAATAATCTTTTCTCAATTATATTTTGGGGATTTTATTTCTGCAGCACGGTGCAGGATTGCAGAAATAGCAGAAATAAATTGCTAAACGGTATATGACCTTATTGCTTAAGCCTTTAACCCATTACCAAACGACAAAATTTTAGGGCGGTCCAAATTGAAAGATCCTGCAGACGACAATTTCAGTTGAATGGAATTTTTAATTTTTAGGTCTTTTTAGATAGAAAACATTGTGGGAAATGAAGAAATTGCTTGTCAAAAGCAATTTCTTCCATTTTCCACAATGTTTTCCATAGTCATTGTTTTGTGGGGAGTCAAAAAGAGTTATTGTGTGTTAATGGTTTAACCCTTTCCCAAACAAGACCTGGTTTTGACGTCCCTATAAGTAAAGGATTGGGAAACCATTGAGACAACAGAAGAAATTGCTGATGGTCAGCAATTTCTTCTTTTGTCTCAATATTTTCTGAGCTAAATTGCACACAAATCCTACTATTATAAACAACCAATTTACCATCAGGGGCAGCTTTTAAGTTGGGTACCCTTAGACTTTGCCATTTGGGAAAGGATTAAGAAGAAATAGCTATAAAGGGATTTATGTAAAACTCCATTCAATCTAAATTAAATCAATTTTCATGTCTATTGATTTCAGATTCAAGGAAAGAGAAACTTCTGCGGGGAAATTTAAAGTCAGCTGTGCAAAGGTTTGCTTTGAATATATTTTAAGTAAAACAAAAAAATCCTGTTAAAAATGTGAAGAAATTGCAAATTTATGTTTAAAGTGACATTTCACAATTATTTGTACATAGATTTTACTTTTATTTTATCTGCAAGACAATGTATTCTTATGAAAATTCTGAAAATTTCAAGCCAAAATATTGAATCGTTTACGAGAAATATATATTTTTGTGCTAAAATTAAACAAATTGTTGTGGACAACAGTTCAGAACTTCAGATATATATAGAATTTGTCAATTCTGTCTCCACTTTAAAGGCATATTTTTCGCTTATAAATAACAATTTAAAAAAACTGATCAATAGCATTTCTACGCATTAGAATAAACAATCTTTGCATCAAGACATACTTTTAAAAAATGAAATAAATGTGAAATATCACTTTTACAATTCATTTAAAGATGGCTTTAAAACTTATTAATTAAAGTATTAAAGATTATATGTAATTTGGCTAAAATGGACTGAAATAAATAAAAGCTGCTACTGATGATAAAATGAATTAATTAAGAAAGGATTTGGGTAAAAATTTAGTAAAGAAAATATTGTGACAAAAGAAGAAAATACTGATGATTTCTGCTTTTGTCTCATTTTTATACCCCCCACAACAAAGTTATGGGGGGTATACTGGAATCAGGTTGTCCGTCTGTCCGTCTGTCCGTCCGTCCGTGGACATAATCTTGTGTCCTCTACTCCTCCTACAGTTTTTGACCAATTTTTCTGAAATTTTACCAGGATGTTTCCTATCATATGAAGTTGTGCACCTGCAATTTTCATCTTGATCCAGTGATTAGTTTTAGAGTTATGCCACTTTGAACTTTTTAATGGGGGGGGGGGGGGAAGTAGTCAATGTTACGGGAAGTAGTCAAAATTTACAATTTCGTTTCTGTGTTCTAACTCAAGAACCGTTTGACCTAGGATCATGAAACTTTACACAGTTGTTGGCCATGACCCAAGGAGGTGCCCTATCGTTTTGGGGGTCACCAAGGTCAAAGGTCAAGGTCACAGTTGGACTTTGTTTAAAATCCGTTTCCATGCTCTAAGTCAAGAACCTTTTGAGCGATAGCACTTTTTCAGTGACAAGGCTTTAGTGGGGGGTATTCGTCTGCTTTGCGACAGTTCTAGTTAGCTCGACTTTTCGAAGAAAATGAGAGCTTATATTGTCACCTGGGCATTGGCGTCGGTGTTGCAACCATGGTTTAAGTTTTTAGCTCACCTGAGCACAAAAGTGCTCATGGTGAGGTATTGTGATACCGCTGTGTCCGTCGTCCGGCGTGCGTCGTCCGTCGTGCGTCGTGCGTCAACCTTTGACTTGTGTGCACTCTAGAGGCCACATTTTTTGCCCAATCAACCTGAAATTTGCTCAGAATGATTGTCTTGATGAAATCTCGGACAAGTTGGAAATTGGGTCATCTGGGGTCAAAAACTAGGTCACGGGGTCAAATCTTAGAAAAACCTTGTGTGCACTCTAGAGGCCACATTTTTTGCCCAATCAATCTGAAATTTGCTCAGAATGATTGTCTTGATAAAATCTTGAACAAGTTTGAAATTGGGTCATCTGGGTTCAAAAACTAGGTCACAGGGTCAAATCTTAGAAAAACCTTGTGTGCACTCTAGAGGCCACATTTTTTGACCAATCAACCTGAAATTTGCTCAGAATGATTGTCTTGATAAAATCTTGGACAAGTTTGAAATTGGGTCATCTGGCGTCAAAAACTAGGTCACGGGGTCAAATCTTAGAAAAACCTTGTGTGCACTCTAGAGGCCACATTTTTTGACCAATCAACCTGAAATTTGCTCAGAATGATTGTCTTGATAAAATCTCGAACAAGTTTGAAATTGGGTCATCTGGGGTCAAAAACTAGGTCACGGGGTCAAATTTTAGAAAAACCTTATGTGCAGTCTAGAGGCCACATTTTTTGCCCAATCAACCTGAAAATTAATTAGAATAATGGTCTTGATAAAATCTCGGACAAGTTCGAAATTGGGTTATCTGGGGTCAAAAACTAGGTCACGGGGTCAAATCTTAGAAAAACCTTGTGTGCACTCTAGAGGCCACATTTTTTGCCCAATCAACCTGGAATTTGCTCAGAATGATTGTCTTGTTGAAATCTGGGACAAGTTCGAAATTGGGTCATCTGGGGTCAAAAACTAGGTCACAGGGTCAAATCTTAGAAAAACCTTGTGTGCACTCTAGAGGCCACATTTTTGCCAAATAAACCTGAAAATTGATCAGAATGATTGTCTTGATCAATTCTCGGACAAGATCGAAATTGGGTCATCTGGGGTCATAAACTAGGTCCGTGTGTGGTGTCCGTAGTCGAGGGGTAGAGCGTCGGCCTAGCGACTATGAGGTTCCGAGTTCGATCCCCGGTAGCGGGGGTTGTTCAAGGCTTCTCATTGGCCCACACATTCGGCGCGAGTACTGGTGGATTTCCAGGAAGCTCAATCGAGAGGGATTAAAATAAGTTGAAGAAACTTGCTTCCCAATCGATGTAAAATAAATGCGTTCAAAGGAACGCCTGAAGAAGAAAGAAAAGAAAAAGGTCATGAGGTAAAATCTTTGTAAAACCTTGTGTGCACTCTAGAGGCCACATTTTTGCCCAATCATTCGGCAATCAACCTGAAAATTGATCAGAATGATTGTCTTGATCAATTCTAGGTCACGAGGTCAAATCTTAGTTAAACCTTGTTTGCACCCTAGAGGTCACATTTTTGTCCAATCAACCTGAAAATTGGTATACAAAAAGTTATATTATATCAGGTGAGCGCTTCAGGGCCAATGGCTCTCTTGTTTCAAACATCAATAACTTCCATACTATCAAAGGGATTCAACCCAAACTTGGAATACTTATTCACCATCACACCCTCTACCTTACTATCAGGGCCCATGACCCTGGCTCCACTATATTTGGAGTTATTCCCCCTTTATACTAAGCAACAAAGAAAGTCGAGCCCGCTGTCTTCCGACAGCTCTTGTTTTCTCAATCCTAATCTTAAAGGGCTGTCAAAACCAGGTCTTTTTTGGGAAAAGGTTAGTCCTTAAATATTGATCATTACAGTTTATTTGTCTATTTTAGAGATCTGAGCAAAGACAGAATTACGATTTTGGATTCACTTAACTACATAAAAGGTAAAGTAATTAGTACATGTATTTGCTTTCAATAGATTAACCATTTTATAATCATCATCATAGTTTAAGAAAACAAACAAGAAAAAATGGCTGGGGCATATTGTCCATCCATCAGTCTTTTTGTCTGAAACATGTTAGTGGCATTTGTGTTTTACAAACACATTTATTCAGTATACTCTGCAACAGTCTCCCAAATGACAGAATTTAAAGTTAAAGGTGTTTTAGAAGACAAAATAAATCTAGGACACTCTATTTTGCATGTTCTTAACCCTTTCCCAAACAAGACCTGGTTTTGACGTCCCTAATAGGATTGGCTTGGGAAAACATTGACACAAAAGAAGAAATTGCTGATAACCAGCAGTTTCTTCTTTTGTCTCAATATTTTCTGAACTATATTCTACACAAATCCTATCTTTGATAATATCCATTTTGTTATATGTGACAGTTTTTGAAGTGGATCACCCTAAAATTTTGTTGTTTGGGAAAGGGTTAATTATTTGGAAGTGGATTGTGGTTGGTGTCATGGTAACGCTGACAGACTTCCATGTCTATGCATTATCTGCCATCAATGAGAAGTTAAGAAGCGAAATAAGTACTTTTACTAACAAATCTTTTATTAACCAGCGTTTTTCTTATGGATAGGGTAAGGGGCCCGGGCCCCTTAATTTGGGGGAAAATGAGATGAACAAGTTGTTGTAGGTGTAATATCTACAATTTGCTATTTAACTTTATGCTTGTATGTACCATGTGCAACATTGACATTGTTCATAAAAGCTGTTTTTGACATTACAGGATTCAGATATGAACTATACTGTTTAACAAAAGAATTTCAAACAACCCAATGTGTGGTGAGTACCTAAATGACAATCCTCTCCCAAACAACCACATTTTGGACGAATTGAAAATAAATGGTTGTGTAGACAACAAAATAAATGCTTCAAGAGTAGAAACTGTGTAATCTGAAATAAATAGCCTTTGCAGACAGCAAAACAAATATTTAATTGAAATTGATCTTGTGAACAATATAGTTAAAGGATAAAATGCGAATGTTCCATTTTCACATGGACTTCCAACACCATATTTGGCCGCGGCCTTAGCACAGTTGGTAGCGCATCTGACCCTCATTCGAGAGGTCCCGGGTTTGATACCCGGTCGCGGCTAATACCCTTTCTGACAAAATTGTCACCCACCAATGGGTTTCAAATCGTTAACCTAAGTGGGCGAGCAGCTGGAGGCTCGGTAAGGGTGTTGTGGTAGTACTGGTTTGAGAAACAACAGGAATCCATGACTAGGTGCTCCAGCCGCCATGATATGACCCTGGTAGTTGAAAGCGGCGTAAAACCCCAATAAAATCAAATCCAACACCATATTTATGTAGAGTGTTTGACTCTTTACCAAACAAGCTGCTGCAGACAACAAAATGGGTGTTAATAAATATTGAATTTGTGGATGATGTAGCACAGACAAGCACGGATCCAGGTATTTTTCCCAGGGGGGGTCCGATCGTAAGCCCCCTTTTTTGCCAAATTCCAGGGGGGGTTAGGCCCCTGACCCCCCTCTGGATCCATGTAGATACATGTCATATCATGAAGGACTAAATATAACAACTGTTTGTCGTGGCACACCGGGACAAATGACGCAGCTTATGCGGGACATAACCAGTAATCGTTTTGATAACCCCTTTTTTCGCCAAATTCCAGGGGGGGGGGGGGCATGACTTCCTGACCCCCCCCCCCCTCTGGATCTGCTCATGACAGAATAAAGTGAGGCAAAAGGAGAAATGCTTATTAGCAGCATGTTGTTCTATTGTCTCAATATTTTCCAAAGCCTTTTCTTTCAGAGATGTCAAAACCAGGTCTTGTTTCAGAAAGGGTTAATGCATTGCATGTATTGCAGGGCTTTTTTTCAGGATTGGGGGAAGACACAGGACGTTGGTAGAAAGGGGGAAAATCACATACGGTATCCTAGTTCTGGGGAAAACTGTATAATATAGAAAATTTACATTTTATAGGTTAAACTTCTCTTATACCCACTACTGTAAACTTTAGAACAAGCAGGCCTGGGCTAGTTTGTAAAGCTGCAATTATTGTGGAAAAGCTTTCTTTGTTATTTTATTTGGGGTTTTAGTGTGATTTTTGAAAATATATCTTGGGGAAAATTTACTTTTTGGGGAAAAAATTGCATTATTTCTGGAGGGGAAGACGCTGGAAACCAGTGTCACTTTCTTAAGTGGAAAAACCCCTGTATTGTCATATCTATTAGATGAAAATTGTCAAAAAAAACTAGGATCGAAACTTTTCACACTTCACAGAAGGTCCCTTTTAGAGTGACAGGTCACAAATGGTTTAACTTGCATTTCAGATATACTGTGATACAAATTCGGAAGTTGCGTCAAAATGGAATTCAGAGAGAGGTGAAGCGGAGAGATACAAACAGGAAATGTGAGTTAATCTTTGAGTACATTTAGGAATTGGTAAAGGCTTTTAAAAATGCAATATTTCACTAACTATACTAGATCCTATGTTATGGGTACTCATTGAAATGGTCTCTCTGAAACAATTCAAATGAGTACCCATAACCTAGGGAAAAAAGCTGAGCCCTTAGCTACGATACATCATGTATCCTGGCGTATGGCCCAGGTTTTTCTACTGATGGGCCACCTATTAACCCTTTCCCAAACGACAAAATTTTAGGGTGATCCAATTTGAAAGCTGCTGCAGACGACAATAATTTATGATTGTTGAAAAAGACTGGATTTGTGTAAAATTTAGCACAGAAAATATTGAGACAAAAGAAGAAACTGCTGGTTATCAGCAGTTTCTTCTTTTGTTTCAATGTTTTGAATTGATTTCCCAAACTTATTTTCTTAGGGACGTCAAAACCAGGTCTTGTTTGGGAAAGGGTTAATCCTTTCCCATACGACAAAATTTTTAGGGTGATCCACTTCTAAAACTGCCACAAATGACAAAATGAAAGTTATTAAAAATAGAATTTGTGTAAAATATGACATAGAAAATATTGAGACAAAAGGAGTAACTGCTGGTTACCAATGTTTTACTTAGCCTTTTCTATAAGGGACGTCAAAACCAGGTCTTGTTTGGGAAAGGGTTAAAAGTTCAGCTAAGTCAAGTTGGACTCTTATAGTAAAAAATTGCATGGAGTTTCATTGAAAACTTGGTAAGAACAAGCTGTAACTCTTTGCACTCAAGAATATGAGAGCCATTTTAGCCCATATGTTGAAATTTAATTGGCTATCACCGAGAAAAAAGAGCCAATGGCCTGGCTCAAAATTGTCCTTTAGTCTGTTATTTCAAATTGAATTTTGATGGTTTGGTAATTCGATTTGAAGAGCCTAAATTGATTCAATAGTATATTGTTTCTTGCTCTTTTCCTGGGATGCTTTCCAAAGTTTGGTACCAAAACAAATCACCTAATTAATCAGTCAATCAATTAATTAATCAATCAATCAACCTTGACTCCTTTATTTCAGTTTTGATGGTTTAGTTATGAGGTTTGAATAGCCTGAATCTACCAACAGATGGGATAGTGCCTTGTTTGTAATACAGACAGATAATATTCTGCCCCAATCAATCAATCAACCTTGACTCCTGTATTTCAGATTTGATGGTTTTGTGATGACCAGATCTTCCAACAGATGGGACAGTGCCTTATTTGTAGTACAGACAGATGATGTGCTGCCCCAAACAATTAATCAACCAATTAACTCTTTACCAAATGGCAAAATTTTAGGGTGATCCACTTCAAAAACTGCCACAAATGACAAAATGGATGTCATTAAAGATAGGATTTTTGAAAAATATGGAAAAGAAAATATTGAGAGAAAAGGAGAAACTGCTGGTTATCAGCAGTTTCTTCTTTTGTTTCAATATTTTCCCAAGCCTTTTCTATTAGGGATGTCAAAACCAGGTCTTGTTTTGGAAAGGGTTAATCAACCAATTGATCAATTAATCAACCTTGACTCCTGTATTTCAGATTTGATGGTTTAGATATGAGGTTTGAAGAGCCCAAATCATCCAACAGATGGGATAGTACCTTGTTTATAGTACAGACAGATGATATGCTGCCCTAATCAATCAATTAATTAATCAATCAATCAATCAATCAACCTTGACTCCTGTATTTCAGATTTGATGGCTTGGTTATGCGATTTGAGGAACCAAAATCATCCAACAGATGGGATAGCACCTTGTTTGTTGTACAGACAGATGATACACTGCCCCAATCAATCATTTAATTAATCAATCAATCAATCAATCAATCAACCAATTATGAATTAATTAATCAATCAACCTTGACTCCTGTATTTCAGATTTGATGGCTTGGTTATGAGATTTGAGGAACCAAAATCTTCCAACAGATGGGATAGCACCTTGTTTGTTGTACAGACAGACGATACGCTGCCGTTTGAAGCTATAGATGATGTTTTGTTCAAGAAGAAAGCTCCGCCACCAAATGCCTCTACTTTACCTGTGAGTAACTACAAGTATCAATATTTTGTTGTAATATTTAGACCTCTGATACGTACACAAATTACAATATAAAAGTATAGTCCTTAAACATTCACCTGAACCTGATGAATATGCATTGCGCAATTGTGAAGCCGAATAATCAATACTCGCCAGCAATCATACGCTGTTGATCAGAGTCCTTAGTTTCAGTTAGCATTGTGATTTTGTGTTCTGCACATGCTTCTATTGTCAATTATACACATCGGACAGAAAACCATTTTAATACTTCTGCCAGGTTCAGGTGAAAAAAAAACCACTTACTACACAAATATTTGGTTGCAATATTTAGACTACAGCCACAGATAAGAGGGGGTAATGACATTTACAGCTAAAACAAGTTAAATGTATCAAATACGAGAAATACCTGTCCCATGGACCTAAGAAGCTATGTTTGTACAATTATACTGATGGATCGTCTTTAACATAATGTCATAGGGGTGGTCAAATAAAAATAATAACAAAACCCCATATATCTGATGAAATATGTGAGAGTAATGTCTCGATAAGTCGGAAAATGGGTAAAAAACAGCTGTCCCACCTCGGGGGTGGTCCAGTTCATCACTTTTGTACGGAGAGTACATATATAATACATATACAGTATGCCTAGTATCCCAACCAGTAGCTTTTCCAATTTGTTTTTAGTGGTGAAATAAAGAAATTTAAGATAAATGCATTTTTCTGCGAACAATTATGCATATGTCCCATGGTCTGGTGTGAATTACGTTATTCAGTTTTACACACATCCTAAAACGAAACCATGTTTTGAATACATGATATTAAATATCATTTATAAATAGTCAACAGCATGTGCAAACACATTGTATTACTCTTGAAGGTAGCAGTAGATTGTAGTAAGTCACACTTTGCAATGAAGGAAGCTACCCCGCTCAAGGAGCAGTAAATGTGAATTACGTTAATGCTCTTTAAAATTTCACACAATCAACGCTTAAGTTAAATACATAGTTTGGCATGTACCTACACATGTGTAGATTACATAAACCAAGAAGAAAATTTCTCTTCAGAATTATTACCTGCGGAATTTTATTGTATGTTCAAAATTGTGAATTACGTGTCTGTGAATTACGTTACGTCATTTTACGTTCCATAAAATATTTTATTCATTAAATGTCGCAAAATTAGAAACACTCGGGTGATGTTTTATAATCTTTATTAAAATCAAGCAGTTAATTGATAGTAAAACCGAAATATGTCAATGAGAAAAATCTAAGACCGAAACTACAGTGGGACATTTTTCGTTCGTAATTGTGCAACTGTTTTAGCTGTTTAAACATGTATTATTGAATTAATTGGTCATCAAACCGTATGTTTTGGGAACTCATTGGAATGGTCTCATGGAGATCGATTTAGTTTTCTGATTATACCAACTGGTATCCCAAACAAATAAAGTCATAGAAAAAATATAACAGGAAATGGAGAAAATTGCTTGTGACAAGCAATTTCTTCTTTTCTTGCAATGTTTTAAATCCAGAAAGTCCAAAAAGTTGGATTATTCTTTCCATTGTAATTGTTGTCTGCAACATCTTCAAATTCAGGGATGTCTGGTAATGCCTTATGGTTTATAACAGGCAAGGATTTAACCCTTTCCCAAATTAGACCAAGTTTTGATGTCCCTAATGAGCTAGTAGCAAATGCTTTGGAAAACATTGATGCAAAAGAAGAAAATGCTGTTAATCAGCATTTTCTTCTTTTGCCTCAATACTTTCTCTGCAATATTGTACACAAATTCAAACTTTGTCAACATATATTATGTCATCTTCAACATATTTTGAACAGGAACACTGTATATTTTTGCCATTTTAAAAAGGATTTTTAATGTGTAATTAATTACTTTCAGCAACCTCTGTCGTCCACCAATTTCCTGTATGAACTAGACCGTATAACCAAAGAAATCATTGGCTGTGTGATGGAAGGACAGAAAATGGGTGTGGCTGGTGATCAGATTGGTGTATCGGGCGCATCTGAAAAGGTTAGCCATTTATCCTTGCCCAAACGGCAAATTTAAGGGCGGTCCAATTCCAAAGCTGCTTCAGAAGACAAAATGGGTGTTGATAAACATTTGATTTGTGTACAATATGGCCTAGGAAATATTGAGGCAAAAGGAGAAAATGCTGATCATAAGCATTTTCTTCTTTTGTTTCAATGCTTTCTGAAGTCTTTAATAATAGACGTGAAGACAAAGTCTTGGGAAGGGGTTAATCATCCTTTCCTGAACTTAAAAATCTGTATGTTAATTAGCTTTTTTTCCATACAAGACCTGGTTTTGACATCTCTTAGAAAAAAAAGTTACCAATGCAAATGCTGATAATCAGTATTCTCTTTTATGCCCCCTGAATCGAAAGATCAGGGGCATATTGCTTTACCCGTGTCTGTCTGTCTGTCTGAAAACTTAACATTGGTCTTTTCTCCAAAACTTTTCCATATACAAAGCTTAAATTTGGTATGTAACCTTCTTTCAATGATATCTATCTGTTCCAAGAATTGTGATCTTTCTCAAGGTCATCTATTAACCCTTTTCAACCCTTAACATTAAACTTCTCCAGAAAAATAGCTATTTCGGGGGCATTAGTGTTTCACAAACACATCTTGTTTGTCTCAACATATCTATTCTTGTTCTTCAGACTTCGATATTCTTTGTTAGGTTTTTTCGTGCAATGGTCATATATCTGTGATAACCTTTTGCTTTCAAACTTTGCGCATGGTTCTGTCACTTCTGTGACCATAATATCAGTGTCTAGGCAAAGATTCATTACTATGATAATTAATTTAGTGGAAATTTTAAGCTTTTCGGACTATAAATGTTTCACTATCCAGCATTTTATAGTCACGCTTTTCTGTCCTTCGACAGCTCTTGTTCAATGAATTGCTTACTATTTCGATCTTTTACTGGTAAATTGTCCTTATTTATTTCAGGTATTATTATCACGGACGTTCACTTTAGGAGAATTACAACGACATCGTAGACAGTTTATAACATATACTAAAATGCATCCTGTGGACGATCCAGCAAAACTAGCTAATATGTTTGTGCAATATTTGAATAAAACTTTACATTGACATTAAATATTGTATCTACATCTTTATTATATGCCCGAAGGGTCGTATTATGTTTTGGCCCGGGTTGTCCATCCGTCTGTTAGCAATTTCCTGTGTGCGCAACTCCTCCTACAGTTTTGATCCGAATTTGATCAAACTTGCCACAATGAATCTCCATGGCGTCTAGTTGTGCACACTGCTTACGGAATTTAGATAACTGTTTTCGTTCTTGAATCATCTGCCCTTGAATGTAAGTAAATGCCCTTTTTCTCAAAAATGCCCATTTTCTCCTGTGCGCAACTCCTACAGTTTCAACCAGAATTTAATCAAACCAGCCACAATGAATCTCTATGGTGTCTGGTTGTGCAAACAAAATTTTGATAACTTTTCATGTTTGAATTATCTGCCCTTGAATTGAAAAAATGGCCAATTTTACTGACAAGCCCCTCTCGGGCGTATAATATGCTCTGCGAAGCTCTTGTTTATCCCTTAGCCATTTGCATATAGGTTTCATCCTTTCCCAAACAGGACCTGGGGCCTGTATTATCAACAATAGCACAATTTATTTTTGCGTCATTACTTGTAACAACAACAAGCCTGATTGGCCCAATCTGATTTCTCGTGCAATCAGATACTTTATTACACAGCACAACATGGTATTAAGATCGTTGATAATATGGGCCCCTGGTTTGTAATATTTGAGAATGGTTTGTGAATATATGGAGGCAAAAGAAGAAAATGCTGATAAGTAGCACTTTCTGCTCTAACCTCAATATTTGTCATTGTCCATCTAGTTGTCCGTAGATTTAACACGTTCCAAAATGACAAAATTTTAGGGTGATCCACTTAAAAAACTGACAAAATGGATGTTATGAAAGATGGGATTTGTGTAAAATATGGCATAGAAAATATTGAGACAAAAGAAGAAACTGCTGATTATCAGCAGTTTCTTCTTTTGTCGCAATGTTTTCACAAGCCCATTCCATTAGGAACGTCATAACCAAGTCTCGTTTGGGAAATGGTCAAAATTGGACCATATTTTGTTGTAGAGAAAGGGGTCAATAGAAAAAGCATTAGAAATCTTTAAAAGAAAAGATTGATTGAATTGTTTGTATGGGGTTTAACACCTCTTTAAACTGCTGTGGTCAATGGTCATATTGCAGTGGTTGGAGAACCAAACCATGCATTCCTCTTGCTCCTCTCACCAGTACCATATACCACAACATCCTTACCGAGTCTGCTGCTAATTTACCTACATAGGTTTATTAGCTCACCTGAGCTCGAAGTGCTCAAGGTGAGCTATTGTGGTCACTCAATGTCTGTCGTCCGTCCGTCTGTCTGTCCGTCTGTCAACAATTTGGTGTTTACACTCTAGCATCCACAAAAGTTGGCTAATCTTTGGTCAATCTTGATCAAACTTGGTCAAAGCAAGTATAGGCATAAGTTCTCGGATGAGTTCGATTATGGGCCTGATCGGACCAGAATGTGCAGAGTTATCTGCCCTTGAATGTTAAAAAATGCTGTTTTTAACTTTGTTTACACTCTAGCATCTACAATTATTGACCAATCAAGACAAAACTTGGACATAATGTTGGAGACCATAAGATCTCGGATGAGTTCAATTTTCAGTCTGATCTGACTAGAAAGACGAGAGTTATGTGCCCTTGAATTTGACAAAATTGCCGTTTTCGGCTGTTTTCGACCTTGTTTACACTCTAGAATCTACAATTATTGATCAAGCAAGACAAAACTTGGACACAATGTTGAAGACCATAAGATCTCGCATGAGTTCGATTTTCAGTCTGATCTGACTAGAAAGATGAGAGTTGTGTGACCTTGAACTTGACAAAATTGCCGTTTTCAGCTGTTTTCGACCTTGTTTACACTCTAGAATCTATAATTATTGATCAAGCTAGACAAAACTTGGACACAATGTTGGGGACCATAAGATCTTCTTCTCCCAAACCAGTAGACCAATTTTCTTGAAACTTGGCAGGAATGATCCTTGGATGAAGGGCTTTCAAAGTTGTTAAAAGAATTTGATTCCATCAAAGACTCTGGCTGTCGTGGCATGAGAAAAGGGGAAAATAGCCAACTCTTTTAAAAATCTTCTTCTGCCTAACCAGTGGGCCAATATTTTTGAAACTTCACATGAATGATCCTTGAGTGAAGGGCTTTCAAAGTTGTTAAAAGAGTTTGATTCCATCAAAGACTCTGGCTGCCGCGGCATGAGAAAAGCGGAAAATAGCCAAATCTTTTAAAAATCTTCTTCTGCCTAACCAGTCAGCCAATAATCTTGAAATTTCACATGAATGATCCTTGAGTGTAGGGCTTTCAAAGTTGTTAAAAGAATTTCATTCCATCAAAGACTCTGGCTGCCGCAGCATGAGAAAAGGGGAAAATAGCCAAATATTTTAGAAATCTTCTTCTGCCTAATTAGCAAGCCAATATTCTGGAAACTTCACATGAATGATCCTTGGGTGAAGGGCTTTCAAAGTTGTTAAAAGAATTTGATTCCATCAAAGACTCTGGCTGCCGCGGCATGAGAAAAGGGGAAAATAGCCAAATCTTGTAAAAATCTTCTGCCTTCAACTAGTTGGCCAATATTCTTGAAACTTCCCATGAATGATCCTTTGGTGAAGGGCTTTCAAAGTTTTTGAGAGACTTTGATTCCATCAAAGCCTTTGACTTCCGCGGCATGAGAAAAGGGGAAAATAGCCAAATCTTTTAAAAATCTTCTGGCTTACTACATGTAGTGGGCCAATATTCACATGAATGATCTTTGGGTGAAGGGCTTTCAAAGTTGTTATAAGAATTTGATTAATATCAAAGCTCTTAGTGCAGTGGCATCAGAAAAAGGGTAAAAGAGCAAACACTTTTGAAAAGGCTGAATTTTGTTTCATTCTTTTGAAAAACTAAGGAAAAGGGGCTTTATTGCAAAATTCTTAATTTGCTGCTATACAGGTCAAAATGTTTATTTCAACAAGGCAAGAAATTTCAGGTGAGCGATCTAGGGCCATCATGGCCCTCTTGTTTACTCTCTAGAATCTACAATTATTGATCAAGCGAGACAAAACTTGGACAAATTGTTGGGGACCATAAGATTACAGATGAGTATGATTTTCAGTCTGATCTGTTAAGAAAGTCGAGAGTTATGTGCCCTTGAATTTGACAAAATTGCTGTTTTTGACTGTTTTCAACCTTGTTTACACTCTAGGATCTATGATTATTGATCAACCAAGACAAAACTTTCACACTATGCTGCTGATTATAAGACCTTACTTGAGTTTGAATTTTACTCGAATAGAGTGAGAAAGTGGGCAGTCATGCATGTGCCCTTGAATCTGACAAAATTGCTGTTTCGACTCTAACAACCACAAATAATGAACAATCAAGACAAAATTTGGATTATGATGTTAATAACGATAAGGTCTTAAATTAATGAATTTTAGAATAATCAGAATAGAATTTGCTCAGTAATCTGCCTTTCAAATTTTACTCTAACAACCTCAAATAGTGACTAATCAAGACAAAACTTGACACAATGTTATTACCAAACGGCAAAATTTTAGGGTGATCCACTTCAAAAACTGCCACAAATGACAAAATGGATGTTATGAAAGATAGGATTTTTGAAAAATATGGAAAAGAAAATATTGAGAGAAAAGGAGAAACTGCTTCTGGTTATCAGCACTTTCTTCTTTTGTTTCAATGTTTTCCCAAGCCTTTTCTATTAGGGACGTCAAACCCAGGTCTTGTTTGGGAAAGGGTTAATCAACCAATTGATCAATCAATCAACCTTGACTCCTGTATTTCAGATTTGATGGTTTAGATATGAGGTTTGAAGAGCCCAAATCTTCCAACAGATGGGATAGTGCCTTGTTTGTTATACAGATAGACAATATGCTGCCCCAACCAATCAACCTATCAATCTACCAATAAATCAACCAATTAATCAATCAATCAGTCAATCAATCAACCTTTACTCGTTGATTTTATGGTAGGTAATGAGGTTTGAAGAAACTAAATCTACCAACAGTTGGGATAGTGCCTTGATTGTAGTACAGACAGACAAAATGCTGCCCTAATCAATCAATTAATCAATCAATCAATCAATCAATCAATCAATTAATCAACCTTGACTCTTGTATTTCAGATTTGATGGTTTGGTTATGAGGTTTGAAGAACCCAAATCTACCAACAGTTGGGATAGTGCCTTGTTTATTGTACAGACAGACGATACTCTGCCCCAATCAATCAATCAATTAATTAAGCAATCAGTTAATTAATTTATCAGTCAATTAATCAATTAATTAATCAATCAATCAATCAACCTTGATTCCTGTATTTCAGATTTGATGGTTTAGTTATGAGATTTGAAGAACCCAAATCATCCAACAGATGGGATACCACATTGTTTATAGTACAGACAGATGATATGCTGCCCTAATCAATCAATTAATTAATCAATCAATCAATCAATCAACCTTGACTCCTGTATTTCAGATTTGATGGTTTGGTTATGCGGTTTGAAGAACCCAAATCATCCAACAGATGGGATAGCACCTTGTTTGTTGTACAGACAGATGATACACTGCCCCAATCAATCATTTAATTAAACAATCAATTAATCAATCAATCAACCAATTATGAATTAATTAATCAATCAACCTTGACTCCTCTATTGCAGATTTGATGGTTTGGTTATGAGATTTGAAGAGCCCAAATCTTCCAACAGATGGGATAGCACATTGTTTATAGTACAGACAGACGATACGCTGCCGTTTGAAGCTATAGATGATGTTTTGTTCAAGAAGAAAGCTCCGCCACCAAATGCCTCTACTTTACCTGTGAGTAACGACAAGTATCAATATTTTGTTGTAATATTTAGACCTCTGATACGTACACAAATTACAATATAAAAGTATAGTCCTTAAACATTCACCTGAACCTGATGAATATGCATTGCGTAATTGTGATGCCGAATAATCAATACTCGCCAGCAATCATACGCTGTTGATCAGAGTCCTTAGTTTCAGTTAGCATTGTGATTTTGTATTCTGCACATGCTTCTATTGTCAATTATACACATCGGACAGAAAACCATTTTAATACTTCTGCCAGGTTCAGGTGAAAAAAAAAACCACTTACTACACAAATATTTGGTTGCAATATTTAGACTACAGCCACAGATAAGAGGGGGTAATGACATTTACAGCTAAAACAAGTTAAATGTATCAAATACGAGAAATACCTGTCCCATGGACCTAAGAAGCTATGTTTGTACAATTATACTGATGGATCGTCTTTAACATAATGTCATAGGGGTGGTCAAATAAAAATGATAACAAAACCCCATATATCTGATGAAATATGTGAGAGTAATGTCTCGATAAGTCGGAAAATGGGTAAAAAACAGCTGTCCCACCTCGGGGGTGGTCCAGTTCATCACTTTTGTACGGAGAGTACATATATAATACATATACAGTATACCTAGTATCCCAACCAGTAGCTTTTCCAATTTGTTTTTAGCGGTGAAATAAAGAAATTTAAGATAAATGCATTTTTCTGCGAACAATTATGCATATGTCCCATGGTCTGGTGTGAATTACGTTATTCAGTTTTACACACATCCTAAAACGAAACCATGTTTTGAATACATGATATTAGATATCATTTATAAATAGTCAACAGCATGTGCAAACACATTGTATTACTCTTGAAGGTAGCAGTAGATTGTAGTAAGTCACACTTTGCAATGAAGGAAGCTACCCCGCTCAAGGAGCAGTAAATGTGAATTACGTTAATGCTCTTTAAAATTTCACACAATCAACGCTTAAGTTAAATACATAGTTTGGCATGTACCTACACATGTGTAGATTACATAAACCAAGAAGAAAATTTCTCTTCAGAATTATTACCTGCGGAATTTTATTGTATGTTCAAAATTGTGAATTACGTGTCTGTGAATTACGTTACGTCATTTTACGTTCCATAAAATATTTTATTCATTAAATGTCGCAAAATTAGAAACGCTCGGGTGATGTTTTAAAATCTTTATTAAATTCAAGCAGTTAATTGATAGTAAAACCGAAATATGTCAATGAGAAAAATCTAAGACCGAAACTACAGTGGGACATTTTTCGTTCGTAATTGTGCAACTTAACTTGTTTTAGCTGTTTAAACATGTATTATTGAATTAATTGGTCATCAAACCGTATGTTTTGGGAACTCATTGGAATGGTCTCATGGAGATCGATTTAGTTTTCTGATTATACCAACTGGTATCCCAAACAAATAAAGTCATAGAAAAAATATACTGAACAAAAGTGAAAACGCTACACTGCAAGATTTCTAATTTCTGGAAAAGTATCGAACTATCACCATGAAACATATTTTGACGTTATATCCTAAGCTTTCAGCAATCGTTTTGTCTAAATTTCATTGCATTGCCTCCTTTAATGTCAGAGTTATAGCCCTTAATGCGTTTATAGCTGATTACATCTAATGCCGCGTATGCGCATGCGCAGAAAACATGTCATTATTTTTTCGGAATTGATCATATCTGGGTTGCCTAAAAAACACTTAAAAACTCACTAATCTGTAGTAGCAAGCTCTAAAATCAAGGTCCAATTTTTCGATTTTGTGAATTACCTCCCTTTGACATAAACAAATAGGGAATTTAAAATGTTTGCTATTTACAAATTTATCACGTTATTCGATTGATTCTTTTTTTCAACATCATGCATGCATTACAAGGGATATTTGAATTCTTTCTTCGACTAGGATTGTTCCCAGATATCCATGCAGTAGCGATTTCAATTTCCAATGGAGATTACATTGTAAAAAATTTCCGAGCTTTGGAACATAATGAAAATTCTGCTTTTCAAACATTATTTTCTAAACGCTGAAACAATGTATTACAAGATTCTTTACATTTCCTGACTGATAACTTGTCAGACTACCATTCCGTGCAGTTCCACATAGTTTACATTCTTCTGCTAGGATTTCTGAAGGTTTAAATTGTGTAAAATTTCCGTTCAAATTGTACACCTGAAAAACGGACCCCTGTCACATTAAAAGCGTCCATTTTTCTTTCCCGTAATTAAGATCAACAAAACGTTAAGTGTTTGGCACAGCCAAGTCATTGAACAATGCGAAACACTTTCATTTATTTTTTTTACTTGTTTTATTTAGAAGAAATATGACAAGCAAAGTAGGTGTAGCGTTTTCACTTTTGTTCAGTATATAACAGGAAATGGAGAATTTCTTCTTTTCTTGCAATGTTTTAAATCCAGAAAGTCCAAAAAGTTGGATTATTCTTTCCATTGTAATTGTTGTCTGCAACATCTTCAAATTCAGGGATGTCTGGTAATGCCTTATGGTTTATAACAGGCAAGGATTTAACCCTTTCCCAAATTAGACCAAGTTTTGATGTCCCTAATGAGCTAGTAGCAAATGCTTTGGAAAACATTGATGCAAAAGAAGAAAATGCTGTTAATCAGCATTTTCTTCTTTTGCCTCAATACTTTCTCTGCAATATTGTACACAAATTCAAACTTTGTCAACATATATTATGTCATCTTCAACATATTTTGAACAGGAACACTGTATATTTTTGCCATTTTAAAAAGGATTTTTAATGTGTAATTAATTACTTTCAGCAACCTCTGTCGTCCACCAATTTCCTGTATGAACTAGACCGTATAACCAAAGAAATCATTGGCTGTGTGATGGAAGGACAGAAAATGGGTGTGGCTGGGGATCAGATTGGTGTATCGGGCGCATCTGAAAAGGTTAGCCATTTATCCTTGCCCAAACGGCAAATTTAAGGGCGGTCCAATTCCAAAGCTGCTTCAGAAGACAAAATGGGTGTTGATAAACATTTGATTTGTGTACAATATGGCCTAGGAAATATTGAGGCAAAAGGAGAAAATGCTGATCATAAGCATTTTCTTCTTTTGTTTCAATGCTTTCTGAAGTCTTTAATAATAGACGTGAAGACAAAGTCTTGGGAAGGGGTTAATCATCCTTTCCTGAACTTAAAAATCTGTATGTTAATTAGCTTTTTTTCCATACAAGACCTGGTTTTGACATCTCTTAGAAAAAAAAGTTACCAATGCAAATGCTGATAATCAGTATTCTCTTTTATGCCCCCTGAATCGAAAGATCAGGGGCATATTGCTTTACCCGTGTCTGTCTGTCTGTCTGTCTGAAAACTTAACATTGGTCTTTTCTCCAAAACTTTTCCATATACAAAGCTCAAATTTGGTATGTAACCTTCTTTCAATGATATCTATCTGTTCCAAGAATTGTGATCTTTCTCAAGGTCATCTATTAACCCTTTTCAACCCTTAACATTAAAATTTCTCCAGAAAAATAGCCATTTCGGGGGCATTAGTGTTTCACAAACTTATCTTGTTTGTCACAACATATCTATTCTTGTTCTTCAGACTTCGATATTCTTTGTTAGGTTTTTTCGTGCAATGGTCATATATCTGTGATAACATTTTGCTTTCAAACTTTGCACATGCTTCCATGACCATAATGTCAGCTTCTAGGCAAAGATTCATTACTCTTACATACAATTTAGGGAATTTTCTACCCTTTTCAGAATTCTAAACTATCCAGCACTTTAAAGTCACACTTTGTGGTGCTCCGACAACTCTTATTCAATGGATTTCTTCATACTCCCATCTTTTAGTGGTAAATTGTGCTTATTTATTTCAGGTATTATTATCACGGACGTTCACTCTAGGAGAATTACAACGACATCGTAGACAGTTTATAACATATACTAAAATGCATCCTGTGGACGATCCGGCAAAACTAGCTAATATGTTTGTGCAATATTTGAATAAAACTTTACACTGACAATGAATATTGTATATATATTATTTTATCCCTCATCCATTTGCATATCGTTGGTGTTATTGCAGAACCTGGTAATTCCAGTTTTGCAATAACACCAATGATATTAAGGTTAAACCTTTTCCAAACGCAACAATTGTAGGTATTTCCTATTCAAAAGCTACTGCAGACAACAAAATGGATATTGAAAAAGATTGGATATTTGTTGAACAATGTCAAGAAAAATATTGAGCCTGAGGCAAAAGAGTTATCAGCATTTTCTAATCTTCTTTTGCCTAAATGTTTTCCCAAGCCTATTCTATCAGGGATATCAAAACCAGGTCTTGTTTGGGAAAGGGTTAATTTCAAAGACAGAAAAGACTTGTAAAATGTTGTCAACCAAGCCTGTGATATTTAGGTCATTAATAGAAAAGGTAAATGAAAACATTGAGCAATATTTCAAGTTTGAACAGAGGCACATTCTTTAGAGCGAGATATCTTGAGATTTCTTAAGATGTTTTTGGATAAAGCGTTCTTTAGAGCAAGATTTTTTAGACGCTCAATGGGAGGCGCCATTACCCTATACTTCATGCAGAACCCCTCGGTCAACTCTGCAGAAACAACATAAAGGAGGCTTGACCGAGTTGTTACGAACACTCCATAATTCATAAACCGTGGTGTTTCGAATGCTCCATACTTTATACAAATGACGTCATGATGACGTCATTTGTATAAATATGGAGCATTCGGAACAGCTCAGTCAAAGTCTCGGTCTTAAAAACGCTTTATCCAAAACATCTTAAGAAATCTTAAAAATCTCGCTCTAAAGAACACAGCTCATGACAGCTTGTTTGCTCTAGATTAGCTAGTTTAGTCATCAGGCTTGGAAATCTTTCTAGCGTATAGCTTTGTCTCATGGATGTTCAGCATTATACTTCAATTTGTTGAAGCTCATGATAAATGACCTGGCAGAGCATCCCGATCAATTAGCTAGAGATACTCTGCCAGGTCAATTATTGTCAGCTATATGAGTCTAGATTTTACAAATGAATTTCATATAGTGCACCAACATTTACCCTGGACATCTACATATGTAACGACCTAACATCGGCAGTGTTTTCTTTAGACGCTCATCTGATGAATAATTAGAATTTTCTCCTTTTATCTCAATGTTTTCTATGCTATATTGTACAAATATACATTTCGGCGGTGTAAATGCAAAACCTCGTATGTCGATTCTTGGGATTTTCAAAGTACAAACTTGTGCGCCCAGCTAAAGACAATTCTTGCAGGTTTGGAGAGATTTTTACTGATCAATATTAATAACAAATCATTTGCAAAACAATATGTCCAAATTTCAAGTAAAACAATTCAGTTCGGGAAAAGTTATTACACCTTTTTCCCTCCCCTTTAAAATTTTCCTAAAACGAGATACGAGGTTTTGCATTTACAACGACAATTTATCATTGTCTATCTAGTTGTCTGTAGCAGATTTAACCCTTTCCCGAACGGCAAAATTCTAGGACGATCCACTTCAAAAACTGTCACAAATGACAAAATGGAAGTAATTAAAGATGAAATTTGTGTAAAATATGGCATAGAAAATATTGAGACAAAAGGAGAAACTGCTGGTTATCAGCAGTTTCTTCTTTTGTTTCAATGTTTTCCCAAGCCTTTTCTAATAGGAACGTCAGAACCAGGTCTTGTTTGGGAAAGGGTTAAAATTGGACCACCCTAATGTTTTGATGCTTAAAAATGTGCGAAGAGAAAAAGCTTTAGATACCATTGAGAGAAAAGAATTCATTGAATTGATTGAAAGGGGTATAAAACCACTCTCAACTGTTATGGTCATATTGCGATGGTTGGACCAAACCATATATGCCTGTGGGTTCTTTCACCAGTATTACCACAACATCTTAATTAAGCCTCCAGCTGCTCACACACATAAGTTTATGATCCAACCATTGATGACATCATTTGTATAAATATGGAGCATTCGAAACACACCTCTGATCACTTACTTCCAGGAAAACAAGATGTGTTTGTGAAACACTAATGCCCCCAAATGGCATATTTTTTGAGAAAAGGCAAATGTGACGTTTTCGGGCAGACAGACAGACAGGGACAGACAGACACAAGTAAAACAATATGTCCCAGTCTTTCCATTCGATGGCGTAAAAAGTGTTGTGTAAGATAAAAACAAAGAAATGAAGAACACAATCATTTTATATATATATATTGCTTTAATACTTGAAAAAATGTAAATAGAATCTGAACCTATAAATTGGATAACATACATTGCTTTTCAACAAAAATCTCGTAACTGCAAATCAAGCTGCTGTTAGGATGATCACTTTGAAAAGCCACAATAAATTGCTTTTCTTCTAAAAGCTTGTACTATGTTTTGGTGATTTGTGAAATGTTGTTTGGAAAGGGTTAAACAACTGGATAAAATTTTGGAAGATTTATTGGGATTTAAAACTGTTTTCAACTGCTATGGTCATATCATGGCTGCTGGAGCACCTAACCATGGATTCCTGATGTTTCTCTCACTATTACTCACGGTGGATAATCACGTGGTACAATATTTTCAGAAAATCTTCAATAATTTTGTAAATACTGGACCGATTTGAATTTGGTTTGAAGCAGAGAATGTGGACAGACGTCACACATTAAATGGACGTGGTTGATTTTTGAAAAATCAACTGATGAAAAAGTTATTGAAGATAAACCAAAATTTTGGTTTATCTTCAATAACTTTTTTATCAGATGATTTTCTAAAAATCCTCAACGTCCATGTTATTCCTAACATTTTTTCCAACTTCTCTGCTTCAAACCGAATTCAAATTGATCAGGTATTGACAAAGTTATTGAAGATTATTGGAAATTCAAAATCACATGATTATACACCGGGTTACTACCCCAATATCCTCAAGCTATTACATTTAGGTGCATCAAAATGTGTTACTATAATTGGGCAAAATGGTTAAACAATTGGATGACATATTTTTAGTAGCAGTATAATAAACCCATTACCAGACAGCCAAATTATAGACTTGTCCAAATTTAAAGATGGCCCAGACAACAATTTAACCCTTTCCCAAACAAGACCTGGTTTTGACGTCCCTAATAAAAATGTCCTGGGAAAGCATTTTCTCCTGTTGTCTCAATATTTTCTGCGCTATATTGTACACAAAGCCCTTCCTTTTTAACATCAATTTTGTCATGTGCTGCAGTTTTTAAAAAGGACTACCCTAAAATTTTGTTGTATGGGAAAGGGTTACAGTGAATAGAATTTTATTTGTTTGGCACATAAGGGTAGAAAACACTGTAGAAAATGAAGAAATTGCTTGTCACAAGCAATTTCTTCATTTTCCACAATGTTTTCTAAAGCTTTTATCTTGTACGGCTGATGATCAGCTCTTTCTTCTTTTGCCTCAATGTTTTCCTAGGTCTTGGTTATTAGGGTTATTAGTCAAAACCAGGTATTGTTTGGGAAAGGGTTAACCCATTACCACACAGTGACACCTTTGGACACCTTACAAGGTAATGGCTTGGAAAACCTTGCGGAAAATGAAGAAATTGCTTGTGACAAGCAATTTCTTCATTTCTCACAATGTTTTCTACCCAGAAAAGAGCAATATTCCAAAATTTCATCACATTGAAAATGTCATCTGTAACACCTTTGAATTTGGAACAGACCAAAATTTTGTTGTTTGGTAATGGGTCAATTCACTTCAAGAAGAAAATGTCCTCTAAAATGTCACTGTCATCCATGGAAATCTGTTTCTTCTGACTTGATTGGTATCTGTGAGCCGTTGAAAAAGTACCTGTAACAAAAGCATTATACAAATAACCTGAGTTTTCCCTTGACTTTTACTAGAGGGGTCATTATATCCCCTTGGTCATCACATTAGAGGGTTGTTCCTATTGTAAAATTGACCAAACGCCAATCGACAGATCGCTCCGCCCAACATAGAATTTAATACAAACAATGGACATGTGTTCGTTTATAGGGAACGATTTTATCCAGTAAATCGTGAAGTAAATTCGGACAAACAGAATAGTATTTCGTAGGTGTTGTTATAAAATTTCGTAACTACGGCTTAATTTAAGCCGTAGTTACGAGATTTTACAACAACACCGACCGTTTATCAAAACATACAGTAACCTAGTCTATTGTTAGCACAAAATTCTTTGCAACTGGCATGTCGATAGTTTTGATTGTCAGTCGATAAATCGATACAATAACACGTGCAACGAAGAACAATTGGAGCATGACATTTTTCTGATCGCCCATTGGCTATTCGATGTTTTTGATTGACAGTCGGCGTTTGGTCAATTGTATCTTCATATTGCAGCTTTTTAGAGGGTCATTCAAGTTAAAACTGTTTCAAAAACACAATTTTGCACGCCAGGGTAAACACAGAATTAATATACCATACAAAGTTGTGAAATATTCATAGCAAAACAGACCTCAAAACTGTAAGTTGAAAATTATAAAGTTTCGACATTCATTTTCTATGAAAATATCCCTGTTTGAGAACAAAAGAGTGCTTATATGTTAACAGGAACTCCTTTCATGTAAATATTAGCTATTCTCATTATATATAAATCATAAATGTGACCTGTCATGCTAAAAGGGACCCACAGAGAAGTCCATAAAACCAAATTGACCAAACGCCGACTGTCAATCAGAAACATCGATTAGCCAATGGGCGATCAGAAAAAAGTCATGCCCCAATTGTTCTTCGTTGCACGTGTTATTGTATCGATTTATCGACTGACAATCAAAACAATCGACATGCCAATGGCAAAGAATTTTGTGCTTACAATAGACTAGGTTTACCGTATGTTTTGATAAACCGTCGGTGTTGTTATAAAATCTCGTAACTACGGCTTAAATTAAGCCGTAGTTACGAAATTTTATAACAACACCTACGAAATGCTATATTGTTTGTCCGAATTTACTTCACGATTAACTGGATAAAATTGTTCCCTATAAACGAACACATGTCCATTGTTTGTATTAAATTCTATGTTGGGCGGAGCTATCTGTCGATTGGCGTTTGGTCATTTAGAGATAAAGGTCAGACTAATCTGGTGGCAACAATATGTAGCATTTAGAAAATGAACATATAAAATTTTGCTTTTTTGGTAAAGGGTCAAATATATTACCTTTTGGACTGGCCGTTTTCCCAGCAGATTTCCTAACAGACTGTACAGGCCTATTCTCTATATTTGGTCGATTATAACTGTTATTAAGTGACCCAGGTCCTTCATCCAATGAATTCACTAACTCTATCACATTCAATGTTTTTTCACTGTAAAATATAAGATCATGATAAGTTTTTTTTATCATACTGTCGCTTTTCAACAAAAACCTTGTAACTGCAGCTTAAAACAAGCTGCAGTTACAAGGTTTTCTTCGAAAAGCATTGATATATGAATATCAAGAAAGTCAATCTTTCACTGCCCTTCACACTGTTTAATATCCAACAACAAGCTACAATAACTAAACATATAAGCTAGGTAAAGTTGTGGTTCTTGTTCACTGCATTTTTTACCATAAAAAGAACACAAATGCCAAATTTCAGGTCAAACAGACATAAGATGAGAGAGTTATGCTCCGGACAAAGACGTGGACCCCAATGCTACAGGTGACAAGCAGTTTCATAATTTCCTATCCAGAAACTTGAAAAATTTTAAACTCCAATCACTTGAAATTGTCATCAGCAACATCTTTAAATTTGGACAAGTCTAAAATTTTGCTGTCTAGTAAAGGGTTAATATACAGCATTCTTACCCTGGTGACCTTGTGACTTCATCTTTGTTCTTGTTGTTGATTGGTTGTTTCATAAATGGACTGGTTTTCTGTCTATTTGACTGTAAAGGGAGGTTACCCTGCCTGTTACTGGTATCAGTCAGTGGTGTTCTGAAAATTCAAATATTACAGATTCATGAATCCTTTTGCCTTAATATTTTCCAAGGCTTCACTTTGCACATATTGTTTGACCAGATTGAACTGAGACTCCTTGCATATTCCGTTAAATATTCGGGTCTTTCCGTATTTTCTACATCGGGACTATAATCTGTATAACTACTGTTATACACTTCGCAAGATCCACCGAAAAATAGTGGCCTAGTGGGTTAGGCGACTCTCCTGTAAACCATATGTCCGTGGTTCGCATCCCAGGAGCGCTTTTGTTTAAATATTTTTACTTTCAACATTTATTTCTTTTTTTTTTTTCAAATGCATGCATACAGATTGTAAACCTCAATCAGTTCACTTGAATCCTTTCACTTTAAGTAGTCATTCAAGAAATGTCGAAACCGTTTAGATACAGGTAATATAAAAACTTGTTTGCTGATATTGCAACTTTTTTAGACAACTGGGGGACACAGAACTTTTTTCCTCGCTTAACCATCAATACAATTGGAGTAAGCAGGGTCAATGTATTTTTGATTCGAGAGAAGCTGCGAGAGACCAACACATCAGCAACGTTCAAGGGAAGATTATAAATTATAAATGAGCGAATAAAGATTATGATAAAAAGGGAAAAGATATTTAGTGAGTGAAATTTAAAAAAAAATGAGTATTTCATGAATCAATAAATTAATACATTAATTAAGTATTCCATTTCATAGGAAACAAGAGCTTCGCAAAGCGGCGCATATACGCCCGAGAGGGGCTTGTCAGTAAAATTGGCCATTTTTTTTATTCAAGGGCAGTTAATTCAAACATGGAAAGTTATCAAAAGTTTTTGTTTCCACAACAAGACACCATAGAGATTCATTGTGGCTAGTTTGATTAAATTCTGGTTGAAACAATAGGAGTTGCACACAGCAGAAAATGGACATTTTTGAGAAAATGGGCATTTTTTCTTAAATTCAAGGGCAGATAATTCAAGAACGAAAACAGTTATCTAAATTCCGTAAGCGGTGTGCACAACTAGACACCATGGAGATTCATAGTGGCAAGTTTGATCAAATTCTGATCAAAACTGTAGGAGGAGTTGCGCACACAATAAAATGGGCATTTTTTTAATTCAAGGGCAGATAATTCAAGAACGAAAAGAGTTAATTAAATTCCGTAAGCGGGATGCACAACTAGACACCATGGAGATTCATTGTGGCAAGTTTGATCAAATTCCAATCAAAACTGTAGGAGGAGTTGCGCACACAAGAAATTGCTAACGGACGGACGGACGGACGGACAGACAGACGGACGGACAGACGGACGGACAGACAGACAGACGAGCGGGGCCATAACATAATACGACCCTTCGGGCGTATAAAAAGAAAGAAAAAAAGCTTAACAAAAGTTTCATCAGTAAAATGCTGGGTTCGATCTTGAGTCTCTGTAAATGAAAGTCCAGCGTCTTTCCACTACGCTAGTTTTTTCTTCAATGAGATTACGCAGAAATAAAGTTAACATTTTTCACAGCGCAGTGTATAAGCACGCGGAAACTGTCGAATACGCCGATGAATGCTGGAATACGCTTACGGAAAACGATGAGTCTCAGGTAAATTTGGTCAAACAATATCATATCATTATCAACATGAATTATTCTATCAACATGGATTATTTGTCCGTGCCGTTTAATAGGTCCACCTTATCTACAAAATTCCTGGTGTTTTTCCTCTTTTCTGCTTCAAATGATTTTGAAATCAGTCACATGTTATTCACCCATTCACAAACAATGACTCTTTTTTTGTTCCCCATAAGATGATGACTTTGGAAAACATTATGGAAAAAGAAGAAATTGCTCTTGACTAGCAATTTCTTCATTTTCCACAATGTTTTCTACCCCAAAAGACCAAATAATTTCAATACTCATTCACATATTATAAATGTTTGGATTTGGACATGTCTAAAATTTAGCTGTTTGGTAATGGGTTAAGTAAGACAGAGCTGTTATTAACCAACCTGTATGAGATACTGGTAGCAGCGTCCACCAATCTTGGTGTGGTATAATCTTCATCATCGGGCGGGGACGGACTGGTTGCCATGGAGATTTTCTGGGCTCTTGGTGTTACCATGGGTGATGTACTGGCTGACACACGACTACGGATTTGTACATCTTCATCTAAAATATATTTCATAATATTCTTGACCTTTTCCCAAATAAGGCAAATGTTTTGACAACCTTGCTGCGATATCGTAGCCACTAACTTGATGATGGGTATTGGTTTGTGGCTACGAGTCCACCCTATTCCTTCTTGTGGAGCAAGACAAAAGAGTGGAAAACACATTTTCTTGCATAAATTTTTGAATAATAACATATTTAATCAGATGTGGATCCCATAAAAAGATATTCCATGGCACAAATTCAATTAAAAAGTATCAACAAGAATTGTTATCAATTATTTCTTCCAACGGAAAATTCAAGTCTCAGTAGAATAAAATGGGTGGGTACTCCGCTTCAAAATTGAATTAAACTTTATTTGAAAGTGATTTCAACATAAAACTATGCTGGATTGACAGAAAAATAGTTAACCTGATGTCAGGTAACATTCTTACTACATTCCATAGCTTTATTTTGAAGTTTGACTGAGCTAAACTTGCTGGAATGAATCATTCCAGCACCTGCTCCATTGCAAGGAATAGGAAAGAATTGTAACCGAAACCCATATCAAAATTCAAAGAAGGTTTCGGTTACATTATTGCAACTATTGACAACCCTACAGGAAATGGCTTGGGAAAGCATCGAGCAAAAGAAATGAAAATGTAGGTGACCATCCTTTTTTTTTTCACTTTTCTTCAATATTTTTCTGCGTTTTATTGCACATATAACTTATCCTTGTCAAAATTCATTTTGTTGTCAACAGAGACTTAGAAAAGGTTAAACCCATTACAACACAGTGACTCCTTTTGACTCCCCACAAGATAATGGCTTTGGAAAACATCGTGGAAAATGAAGAAATTGCTTGTGACAAGCAATTTCTTAATTTCCCACAATGTTTTCTACCCAAAGAGACCAAAAAATTCAAAATTTCATTCACTTGAAATTGTCGTCTGCATCATCTTTGAGTTTGGACTAGTCTAAAAATTCGCCGTTTGGTAATGGGTTAATGTCATTGGTCTTTCGTAAGGTATGTAAACAATGAGGGAAAATCATGTTGCTGAAAATTAAAACAACATGATTAATGACTTTATTTACTTTTTTAACAAATATGTACTTGTACTTTAAAGCACTGTAACAAAAGAAAGGAAAAGAGAAAAACTTGTGATGCAACTAAAGACTCCTAATATGAGAAAACATGTTTGTAGATTATAGATGATTAGACATAATGTTTATTTTTTTTTTATTTTTTTTTCATTTTCTCTTTTTTTATCATACAGATTGTACAACTTTTTTGCATGAAAACAAAATGAGCCAGGATCTGGTAAAAGGTCCTCTACGGATTTTGAGCTCAACATGGTTCCCGATCAGCCTGTGTATACATGCAGTCAAGAACCATGTTGTTCTCTAATAGTGCCTTCAGACTCTATAGTGCTTGTAAGAGAGCAACATGGATTGCAGTCATTTTGAACTAAGGCACACTGGCACAGGCTGATCTGGAAACATGACTGTCTCAAATGCTTTAAAACCCATTTCCACACAATGAGGCTTTTGAAGCCCTTCAAGAATAGGCTTTCGAAAACATTGTTGAAAATGAAGAAATTGCTTGTGACAAGCAATTTCTTCATTTCCCACAATGTTTTCTAAATGAAAACATGGAAAACCATTGAATTCTATGCACTTAAAATTGTTTTCTGCAACATGGTCCCAAATTTTGCCATCTTTGCCGACCTTTTTCCAGATCACGGCTCAAATGAAATTGGTAGGCAGTATTTCATGGCTCATACTGCAATGATTATGAGTAGGTTATATGTTTACATGCTGTTCATTCTGCAAAATGCAATGCATTATCTAAATTCATCCTCAAGGCTTAGTCCTGACTGTCCATTTACAAATTCATATGGTTTCAAATTGAAAGTAATTGCAGATGTAACATACAATCACAAGTAAGAAACTACAAGTAGTATTTCAATTGTTTTGATAAAATATTCTGCAAGTATGTTATTTTCATTCAAAGAAATTAAACATGCATGCACATTTTTAAGATGCATTAAAACATGCAAGAATTCATTTCCATATCAAGGAATATATACACAAGGCTATCAAATTCTTAACTTATTTTACTCTAAGCCATTGGTTTAAAGTGATGCAACTTCTGTTAAATTGTAAAAAAATCTTTGATCATAAAAAAAGTTCACATGCAGTAAAGAATATAGCTTTAAGCTATATTCATTTAGAGATTTTGATAACCCCAAAGGATTAAGCTTTTAAAACTTTTTAAAGCTGATTGACAAAAATTCTAAAATAATACTCTTTATTTAGAACAGTCAAAATATGTCATTGTATGCATAAATTGTTGTTGCTTTTTGTAAGCCATGCAGGTCTCCATTCTTGCATTACATAATAGTATTAGTTGCATATAATTACCAGAGTCCTCAGAATTTCTAATCACTGTTATTTTTCTCCTAATAACTAGAAATATAACACACAAAGTTTGACCAGGATTCACCAGACATTATAAAGGTTATGGATCTTGATCATGAAAGGCATTTCCAAATATTTATTTCAGGCAGAATGAACATAATTCCCATAACTTCAGCATTATTTTTCAGGCAGTTCTGTACAATCATTCAGGAGTAGAAAGAGCTATTTGGTCAAATCTTTATCTAAGCTCCATTTTAAAGCAACTTAATAAAAAAAAATACATTTTTTCAAGTTGATTGTATAAAAAGAGTTGTTAAGATGAAAATTATTCATGTTCTACAAAAAAAGTATTTTTACTTTTATTGCCTGACATTCGAAAACTCCATTGCTTCAATCATATTGAAGAAAAGTTGAAGATTTTAGCATGGAAAGGATTTTCTTATTGCTTTCAAAACCATTTTCGGACATGGACAATTCTTTTTAACCTTTCACAAACAGCAAAATTTAGACTGTTCCACTTTGAAAGCTGCTTCAGATGACAAACTTGGCATTAACGAAAGGGAAATTTGTGTAAATTGTAGCACAGATAATATTGAGGATGTTGTTGATCAGCATTTTCTTCTTTTGCCTCAATGTTTTCCCAAACCTTTCATATAAAGGACTTTAAAAACAGGTCTTGTTTGGGAAAGGTTTAAGTATATCATAATAAGAGGGCCAGAATGGCCCTATATCGCTCACCTGAAAGAAGTTTGTGACACGCCCACTTTTTTTACAAATCAAAAATTTGTGAACAAGTTTTGAATTGGGTCACTGAAGGAACATTGTTGCCAAGTTTGGTTCAAATTGGCCCAACGCTTGATTTTTAAAGAGTTTTCTTATGGTTTCTCTAAGTCCGATAACCCTGCCCTGCCACAACCACATTTTTAGACAACAAAGAAAATCTGTGTACGCATTTTTAAAAGAGTCACTCAAGGAAAATTCTTGCTATATTTCGTTCAAATTGGCCCAATGTATTTTTTAAAGAATTTTCTTAGGGTGTCTCTGACTTCGATAAGCCACGCCCGCTTTATCTTATGAATCAAAATTCGCAAACAAATTTTAAAAAGAGTCACCCAAAGAACATTTCTGTAAAGTTTGGTTCAAATTGGGCCAACGGTTGATTTTTGAAGAATTTTCTTTGGATTTCTGTAAGTCTGATAAGCCACACCCAATTTTTTCTGACGAATAAAAAATTTGAAAAAATGTTTTGAAAAGAGTCACCCAAGGAACATTTCTGCTAAGTGTGGTTCAAATTGGGCAAATGGTTGATTTTTAAAGAATTTTCTTATGATTTCTCCAAGTCCGGTAAATGCTGACCTGCCACGCCCACAATTTTGGATGAATAAAAAATCCGCGAACAAATCTTAAGAAGGGTCACCCAAGGAACATTCCTGCCAAATTTGGTTTTAATTGGCCCTATGGTTAAGGAGAAAAAGATTTTTGAAGATTTTTTTAACAATTTCTCTTGGTAAGATAAGCCCCGCCCTGCCACACCCACATTTTTTGACGAAACTATAAATTTATGAACAAATGTTGAAAAGGGTCTTTCCAGGAACAATTCTGCCAAGTTTGGTTCACATTGGCCCATTGGTTGATTTTTAAAGAATTTTCTTAGGATTTCTCTAAGGCTGATAAGCCCCTTCCTCCCTGCCACGCCCTCATTTTTTGACAAATGTAAAAATTTGTGAATCAGTTTTGAAAAGAGAGACTCAAAGAACATTCCTGCAAAGTCTGCTTCAAATAGGCCGCATGGTTAATTTTTAAAGAATTTTCTTATGATTTCTCTAAGTCTGATAAGCCCCTTTCTCCCTGCCACGGCCACAATTTTTTACAAATGAAAATATTTGTGAACAAATTTTAAAAAGAATGGCTTAAGGCACATCCCTGCAAAGTCTGGTTCAAATTGGCCCAATGGTTGATTTTTAAAGAATTTTCTTATGATTTTTCTAAGTCTGATAAGCCCCTTTCTCCCTGCCACGGCCTCGTTTTTTGACGAATCAAAAATCTGAGAACAAGTTTTGAGAAGGGTCACTCAAGGAACAATTCTGCCAAGTTTGGTTCAAATTGGAACAATGGTTGATTTTTAAAGAATTTTCTTAGGATTTCTCTAAGTGCTATAAGCCCCGCCCTGCCACGCCCACATTTTTTGACTAATCAAAAATCCGCGAACAAGTTTTGAGAAGGGTCACTCAAGGAACATTCCTGCCAAGTTTGGTCAAAATTGGCCTCATTAGTTTTGGAGAAGAAGATGTTTGAAGAAATTGTTGACGAACGGACAGATGGACAGACGGACGACGGACGGTGAGTGACCACAATAGCTCCCCTCGAGCACTTCGTGCTCAGGTGAGCTAATAATTACATACCTATATCAACATTTTGCGGAGTCACTCGTCCAAGCTCCATCGCTTCAGTCTCTCTATCTTGTCCATTCTCTCTTCCGTTAACCGCCAACCTATCATCGCCCGTCTCGATGTTCACATTCACTTGAGTCCCCGATTCACTCTCGCCATCAAAATCCAGCCTCAAAGCCGGAAACTTTCCACCTTCTTTGTAAAAATTCATCCTTTCTTTCTGTAATTCCTCACGTTTTTGATACTCATATTGTCTTAGCTTTAGGGCTTTCTCTTGCTTTTCTAGAATAACTCGAAGTCTTTCTTGCTCATCCAAAAGAGCTTGTCGTTGTTTAAGAAGCTCGCGTTTACGACCTGACGGTGATAGTTTCTTGTAATACTGGGCGTAAACGGGATCATTGAACATTTTCGGGTTTTTAAGATTCGGTGAATGTATCTTGGCACCATCGCTAGTTTCTTGTTTGTCACTAAACACAACTTTACTGTGGTTACCATGGTTACCATGACCTTGACCTAGCCCCTTATCAACTGGTGACTGACCCCTAACTGACGACCCCCTAAGAGATGACCTTGGGCTATCAAGGTCAATGTCATGGGAAACTAAATTCTCCTTAATTTCCATACTTTTATGTGTACTAGATGCCACTGGTTCATTTAAGGGTCCGGTTCCACGAATTTTAGGAGGGTACGTAAATTTTGGTCGACCATCCATTGGAGACACACTTCTTGATCGTGATCGAGCAGATCCGTGTGAACTTCGACTTAACGATCTTTCTCTAGCAATCTCTTTGTCTATCAGTGAAGTGTATGGTCGTTTAATGTTGTCCTCTGGTGTTTTGTTTTGAAGTAGATCTGTCACTGGGTCTGCCCCTCCCTCGCCATGATATAGTCTGTTTTCTTTGGAATGAGACTGAAGATGGTTCTGTGAAGTAAATAAATGCGCCGTGATATAGGATAATGTCTCTTAAATAGCATTTGATTAGCCTGTGCCTAAATGCAGCCTGACTAGGATCCATGCTGCTGTCTAGCAGTTGCTTCAGGTCAGGAATAAGCTTTTACAGACCAACTAGGTTCCTGATCAGACTGTGTGTATATGCAGCCTGATCGGTACCATATTGAACTCAAAAGCAATAACGGACCTTTTTCCAGATCATGGCTCAAACAATTTGTCATGTAATTGGTCATTAGACAAAAGTTAAATAACACATTGTCAATGACAAATTTTTGAGATGTCCAAATTCAAACAATTTTACGAGAATAAAATGTTACACTTTTTTATCCATCTGTGTAGAAAGCATGTGGGAAATGAAGAAATTTCGCTTATCATACTATTTTTGGACAATTATAGGCAAAGAAATCTTCTTTAAATGCATTTATAATAGCTTTAAACAATTGTCTCAAAATATATATTTGATTTTATTTCATTTTATGTTCATATCTTAAAAAAGCAAATCTGCTACTAAACAATTTATAACAGTCTCAATCAGAAAGCTACTCAAATTTCATAAACCTTTCTCTATCTTCTCTAAAATTAGACTAAAATCTATGCACATGTACATTAGATGGTAGCTCAAACACACAATAAGGCAAACATGCAAAATAATTTGAAGCTGTAGTGGCATATTATATTTATAAGTATCCATAAACCTTTAACGACAAATTGCTAATGCAAAAAATTATGAATAAAAACGTAATGGGAAAAGAAGAAATTGCTCATTTTGAGCAATTTCTTCTTTTCCCATTATGTTTTTATACAGAATTATCACATTTTAATGTATAAGGATGCATTATTTATCAGTTTTTGACAAGAAATACCTCTAAATGTCTCTATTTTGTGACTATTTTGGAGAAATTATGCTGTAGGGATAATTTTGAAGCTGTATGGACATCATAGTGATTTACATGAAACTGTAGAGGGGCCAATACAACTTATTCGGCTAATGATAATCTGCTATGATTATTTCTATATCTCACTCCAAATCCAAGTTAATCATTTCCAAATGATAAAATCAAAACAGACTCAAATCAAAAGAGTTGCCAAGACAATATTTGCCAAACTTTGTGTATGAACTTTTGACATCAGTGCCTAGAAATTTTTCGAGAAAAGGGAAAACACTGGTATTTTATGACCATTGACCCCAATCATGCTAATCATGGATACCATAGTATATGTGCAGTCTGGCCTTATTCTTTACTGCCTGCTTCTTTAGAATTAACATGACAAGCATTAAAATTAGTCACACCAAGACACAGAAATTACAGCAGTCACCAACAAGAGTTGTCCGCAGACAACGTAGCTCGCCTATACGGGAGCTTGTCACAAAAACAGCAATTTTTTAAAAGTAGGTCAAACTCCAAGGTCAAGGTCACAAGGTCAAAGGTCATGGTCACAAATGAAAGGTCTTGTCGAGATGTATCTATGTATGAAATATCAAGGCTGTATCTCTAATAGTGCCCAAGATATAGGCCAGGTTAAAGTTTTTCAAAAGTAGGTCAAACTCCAAGGTCAAGGTCACTAGGTCAAAGGTCATGGTCCCAAATGAAAGGTCTTGTCGAGATGTATCTATGTATGAAATATCAAGGCTGTATCTCTAATAGTGCCTGAGATATAGACCAGGTTAAAGTTTTTCAAGTGAAGACACTACGGAAAGGGACGGGACGCGACGCTGACGCCGACACTAGGGCTGTGACATTAGCTCCCCGGACATAAAGTCCCGGCTCGCTAAAAATTAGTCACATAAGACACAGACAAAATTACCGCAACTACACACAAGTGCACACCTCAATGAGTCTAGGAGTAAAATCCATGAATTGACATTAGTTCTTGTTTAAGGTCCATGTTAGATATATCAACACATTCTACAACCTTTGTAGGAACAAGAGCAACTTGTGTGACAACAGGATCAGCTTGTGTGACAACTTGGGGCTTGCTTGAGAAACATTAAAATTAGTCACATAAGAGGCACACAAAATTACATAAACTTAACACACAAGTGCACATGTCAATGAGTCTAGGAGTGAAATCCATTATGGACATTAGTTCACATTCAAGATCCAAGTTAGATATATCAACACATTCTACAACCTTTGCAGGAACAAGAGCAACTTGTGTGACAATAGGATCAGCTTGTGAGACAACTTGGGGCTTGCTTGAGAAACGTTAAAATTAGTCACATAAGAGGCACACAAAATTACAGCAACTTAACACACAAGTACACACCTTAATGTGTCTAGGAGTGACATCCATTATGGATATTAGTTCTTGTTCAAGGTCCATGTTAGATATATCAACACATTCTACAACCTTTGTAGGAACAAGAGCAACTTGTGTGACAACAGGATCAGCTTGTGTGACAACTTGGGGCTTGCTTGAGAAACGTTAAAATTAGTCACATAAGAGGCACACCAAACTACAGCAACTTAACACACAAGTGCACATGTCAATGAGTCTAGGAGTGAGATCCATGATGGACGTTAGTTCACATTCAAGGTCCATGTTAGATAAATCAACACCTTCTACAACCTTTGTAGGAACAGGAGCAACTTGTGTGGCAATAGGATCAGCTTGTGTGACTTCAGGTGCAAGAGGAGGAGCATTTGTGATTGCCTGTTGTTGGGTATTTTTTGGTCCATTCACATCATCCTTTGAAAATGGGGACAGATAACGTAAGATTTTAAGAAAACATTTTTGTGCTATTTTGAACAGAAATCCTCTTTTTATTAACACTATTTTTGTGGTCTGCAACACCTTCCCAATTGGACTGGTCTTAATTAATGGTAATAAGTATACATTGAAAGATAAACTTTTAATTTGCACTCCAATGATATTTAAAAACACTCTTACTTTAAGTCATAAAAATTCATTAAAATTGAAATGACAGTAACTCTTTCACTGCCATAGGCGACTTTTGTCGCTTTACCGTTCCCTGCTATAGGCGACTTCAGTCGACAAATTTATGGGGGCAAAATATGTGAATATTTCTTACAGCTAAGTGGTTTTCACACATTCTTTTTCTTATAGCACCGTTTTAGTAATCAAAATACTAGTGTTTGACAGATGAAACAGTAGAATTTGTGTTACAATCGGTAAGCTTTTGGTATTTTTATGGGGAATTTTCCGAGACAAAAGACAACAATATGGCTGCCATTAGATCATACACTTGCTATTTATGCCTTCAAGCTGTAAATATCACTATGAATGACACCAAAAATGCTGGAAAAGGCTTCAGGATAGTTTGAAATTATGTCTAGTTTACAATTCAACAATCTGTTCCATCAAAATATTATACTTTCAACAAAAACATTTAGTCAAAGATTGCCCACCCAATTTTTTCCATTGTTCTACAAGATTGTAACAACTTGTGAGTTAGATAAAAAAGAAAAAAAATATTGTCATTTCATGAATAACTTTGAAATTTTGGTCACATAGAGATGCTTCAATTGTCTGTAAGTCCTGAAAATTTGAAAGGAATCCATCAAATGAGTAAAAAGTTATGCATGATTTTGTGTACAGGGTATCGATTCTTGGAAATTTCTTCGAATTAATTCGGCGGTGAGAGACGCGTCAAAGGTCAATATTTGGCAGTGAAAGGGTTAAATTTAATACCATAAAATGTCAAAAATTCTGTCCCTTATGAAAACGGTTTCAACAAACAATGAGACGAAAAAAGACAAAGCTGATGATCTGCAATTTCTTTGTTTGCCTCAAAATTTTCTGTGTTTTGCACACAAATTTGATTTTTATAAGCATATGTAGTGTTGTCTGGAGCCGCTTTTAAGTTGTGAGAGGCATTTTCTGTAGTTTAAGAAAGGCTTAAAAATATGAAGAACACAAGATAGAAACTTTAAACGGACTAGCATTTCAAAGTTTAAAGAAGATTCATTGTAACAGTTTTTTCAGCACACAAGTGCCATTGCTACTTTAAAATTACATACCTCTCTTATATTGGCTATAGAAGTGTTTATTCTGTCTTGTTTGTTGAGTAACTGGCCTTGATATTCTGTAAGTAGCTGTTGACATTGAAACAGCTTAGTTTGAATATCTGAAACCAAGAATAAAGTTATTAATTGACCCTTTTCCAAACAAAACCTCTCTTATATTGGCTATAGAAGTGTTTATTCTATCTTGTTTGTTGAGTAACTGGCCTTGGTATTCTGTTAGCAGTTGTTGACATTGAAACAGCTTAGTTTGAATATCTGAAACCAAGAATAAAGTTATTAACCCTTTCCCAAACGGCCAAAATTTGGACTTTTCCTATATGAAAGCTGCTGAAAACAACAGAATAGATGTTGTAAAAGCTATGATTTATGTATCATATAGCACAGAAAATATTGAGACAAAAGGAGAAACTGCTGGGTATCAGCAGTTTCTTCTTTTGTTTCAATGTTTTCCCAAGCCTTTTCTAAAAGGGATGTCAAAACCAGGTTTTGTTTGGGAAAGTTTTAATTGACCCTTTCCCAAACAAAACCTCTCTAAGCTTGGCTATAGAAGTGTTTATTCTGTCTTGTTTGTTAAGCAACTGGCCTTGATATTCAGTTAGTAGTTGTTGACATTGGAATAATTTAGTTTGGATGTCTGAAAAACAAAATACAACAACATTTTACCATAAAGACATTTAAACAAAATAGTTCCTTGTCAACAAGACTGCGAGATCTAGTCAATTTTCATTATTTACCTTTCCCTAACAACACCTAATTTTGACAAAACATTGGGAAAACATTGTGGCCAATAAAAAGAAGCTGATAATGAGTATTTTCTCCTTTTTGCCCTATAATATTTTGTTCTATATCAAACATAAATCTCATTATTGTCAACATCTTCATTTTGTCATGACAAAGCCAAATATCTTCAAATATGAAAGCATTTCAGGGAAAGGGTTTAAGAAAACAACAATAAAATCTTTAACTATTAAAGAATTTGAAAGCCTACATACCTTCCCTTTCACTCAATATTTTCTCCTGCTGTTCTACGAGGGTCATTATCTGTTTCTCATGATGTTCTCTCTCTCCGTGTAATTCTTGTACCACTCTCTCTTTCTCCTCACCAACTCTGAGAAAGAAAACAACAATGAAATCCATTAAACCACAAAATTTTGGGAGGGTGCTTCATTTTGAAGGCTGCTGCAGACAACAAAACTAATGAGAATTAATATGGACTGTGTAAATGATTGCACATAAAATGATGTTCAGAGCAAGATAGGGTTGAATGACAATGTTAAGGGAAAAGAGGAAAATGCTAGTCATTAACATTTTCTTCTCTTTTCTAAATGAAAGTCTTCAGGACACATAAATTATCTTTCAGAGAAGCAGTGACTAGATTGAACCATTACTACACAGTGATGCCATTTGATGCCCCTAAAGTAAAAGCTTTTGAAGACATTGTGGCAAATGAAGAAACTGCTAGTGACAAGCAATTTCTTTATTTCCAACAATGTTTTCTACCCAGACAAACCAAATAATTTGAATTTTCATTCATTTGAAATTGTCTGCAACGTCTTTGAATTTGGACCAGTTTAAAATTTTGCCGTCTCTTAATTGGTTAGGTCGTTCGATAATTACTGTAGTTTGCTAAAGGGTAAAAGAAACACAAATCTAATGCAGATCTAGTATGTCAATGTGTATGTTAAAAAATGTCTTGACTATGATTTAAGCCATCCCCACATAATGACACTTTTTGACGCTCCATTAGAGCTTTCGAAAACATTGTTGAAAATGTAGAAATTACTTGTGCCCAGAAAGACGAGATAATGTTAAATGTCATTCACTTGAATTGTCGTCTGCAATGACATTGAATTTGGACATGTCTAAAATGTTGCCATCTCATAATGGTTTGAGGTATTCCATCTATCATTAGATACCAAACATTTCATGCAATTTCAGGGGTGATCCATGGCAACAGATATCAATGATGACATCAATTTCCGGTCATCATCTGTAGCAACAGATATTAATGAGGAATACCATGGTTGATTATCGTTGCCACAGATGACGCCCGAATTTGCATGAAGAGTTTGTTATCGAACAATGGATGGAATGCCTTATACAGGGTGTCCCAAAATATGTGTCCCCATTTTAAACATAGATCTATGAAATTGACAAATGTTGTCACTGAGTAAAATTAGTTACATAGGTATGAAGGGGACATGATGAAGTTTTGTATGATATATAGAACATCTATATTTACTTTGAAATTTTATTGCACATAACGTTTTAAAAAATATGTCATTTTTAGCTGTTTTGCCAAATGACGTCAACGACGTCATGAATCTTTTTTCATTTAACAAAGTTTCTTTTTCCAAGCTAAGATGATCAAATTGATCCTTTCAATTTTGTCTTCCATGACCATTGTGGCTTAAATAGATGCAGTGAGTGTCTTTAACTCTTAACATCATTAAATTTTGAAGCGGTCCCCCTTTACAGCACCATTTGCACCATCATCCAAATTTTCAGTGAAACAACATCTTTCCTCGTTTTGAACTCTAGTTCTTATGATTATTTTCATCCCTTCAAAATTTAATGATGTTAAGACTTTCACTGCATCTATTTAAGTCACATTGGTCATGGAAGATAAAATTGAAAGGATCAATTTGATCATCTTAGCTTGGAAAAAGAAACTTTGTTAAATGAAAAAGATGACGTCGCTGACGTCATTTGGCAAAACAGCTAAAAATGACATATTTTTAAAATTTTATGTGGAATAAAATTTCAAAGTAAATATACATGTTCTATATATCAAACAAAACTTCATCATGTCCCCCTCATACCTATGTAACTAATTTTACTCAGTGACAACATTTGTAAATTTCATAGATGTTTAAAATGGGGACACATATTTTGGGACACCCTGTATAAGCTGTAACTGAGTCATTTTCAAATATAACCAACACTATTCTTACTTTGCCAGTTCCTTTATAAGATTTGCTACTCTCTGTTTATCTTCAGGTCTCAAGTCCTTCAGGGAAGCCGTGGCTCGATTTAGTCGCCTGATACTTCTCTCTGCAAAAGTCTGTCAAACAAAATAAGAGATTCAGTTCATGAAAACAGGCACATACAGTATATCTGATAGGTTAGAAATGTGCTATAATTAACTGTTCCTACACTAGGGGTGACTATCGAGGCCAAAATCCACTATCGCGATAGTATTGGTATCGCAGAAACCACTATCGTGATAGTATTGATATCGCCAGTTACTATTGCGATACTATTGCGATACTATTGCCTAAAGAACAAAAGACGGTATTGCTTCCCATTTATCGACTTCTGTGCCGAAATCTGAAGCTGTAAACTACACTGGTGAATCCTTGGTATTCCCGAAATATAAACCACTTAAATTTAGTGTACATACATATTGTGGGTTTTGAAAACAATGTGGAAAAAGTAAGAATTATATGCAGATGCTGAAGTCGCCATGTTGCCATGGACAACGACTTTGTTTCATCCGAAATTATTTGGATCCATAAATGGGTCTCAAAATTCTAAAACAAACAAAAATAAAAAAAAGAAGAAGAAAAAAACAAGTACGGAAAAATGCGGAAATGATCAGACAAAATTAGTTATTTTTTGTTGCTTTCCTATTAAGGAAAGTATTTTGAATAGTGTCCGAAAATTCAAGTTTATTTTCAGCATGTCGGAAAACTTCGAAGAAGAAAGAGATCTGATATGATCGTAAAATGGTTCCAAGGTCTAATAAATTGCTACATTCAATTGTTCAATATTGCATAGATCACATTATGCGATCTTGTTTACTATGAAAAAAAAACAACAAACAAACAACAAAAACATTTGACAGAGGAGTTCGTGTTTTTAACTTTTGCTACAAATTCATCTTGGGAATCACTTTGGGCGCCGCTAAAATGAAAGGGATTCGTAGCCTACCAAAAATCTTAACAGACAAGCGAACAAAACCAAAACAACTATCAAATATTTGTTTTGAAGTTTCCCGAGATCAAAGCTTACTGAAAATTCTATCTGATATATTTTCCGTAGATTGAAAAAAAAACGAGTGCTTTTGACTAGATTTAATTTTAACGGGTATTGATAAAAATAGGCCTACCATGTCATAATAAATCCATGTGTAACATTACTTATCCAATTAATTGTTTGCAATGTTTGGGAAAGATTTAACTGTCAAAATCAACAGCCCAAATGATTTACGTAGAGTTGAAAATCGATATGGTTTAACTAGGCTACAAATGTTGGGTAGTTAAGCGGTTATTGCTTGAAGAAATGACGAGAAAAGTGTGTTTCCTAATATAGCCAAAATAGCGGCGCTTTTGATGCGTTTGAGAACCGCGCGGCGACCTTCATTCGTGTACTTAGAAGTCGGCCGACACAAACGTCACGTGTAAAGTCACGTGTGTGTTTAATCATTTACATATCAATCAATCTTTCGGGTACAGTTCGGGGGCGGGGCTAACGGTTTCATTAGACATTATTGGGTTTGATGTGGTTCAATTACCTGTCAATCAATTAGGAAAACTGCTTTGCATCACCCATAACTTAATTAAAGCGACGTAATAACGGGTCCTCGTAACAACAGCTTATTATCACTACAGTTACAACATCGATAAGACCGAAAATTAATGGAAGCTTGTTGTTGGAATATTAAAATGAGTTCGGAATTTATTATTTCTTTCGCAAAGAAAGAAGGTAGATTATATCAGAGTTTCATTTTTGTACACAAATACCATCGAATATCCGGTTAAAGCTTCTTTTGTTCCGAGTCATGTATTTATGTTATTTATTGAATCGACGCTAAGCATATGTATACAATCGTAAGGGACCGCAATTGCAATGCACGACTGGATTAATCGGGACAAAATGGGAATTGTAAAAGTATGAAACTTATCTGAACAAGTCATACTCACGATGAAATGAAATGTAATAGAATAGATTTAGTGTTTAGCAAATTTAAATAGCCTGTTCTGTGATGATTTGCGGGCTCATGTTACGATTTTTTTAAAGTTAGTTTGTATTTTCAATTCAAAATATTTTCATCTTGTGACCCTGTTGTTCAACTATCGAAACTATCGATATTTGAAGTCACTATCGCCGATAGTTATCGATTTATGACATGACCATCGATATAGTACTATCGGCTTGCTCGCCATCGCGATATATCGATAGTCCGATGTATCGTTACACTCCTATCCTACACAGTGATAATTTTTTGCGCCCCTGGCCTCAAAGCTTTCCTCTCAATACTTTCTCAGGCATTTCAAATGCTGAGCAATTTCTTCTTTGCTAAGATTTTTTTTCAAACATAATCATATATATAAACCCTAAAATATGTTTCAGTCATAGCGAAGACTGTCAGACTTTCAGACATAAATGATGAAATTTCCCTCAGTCTGATAACTTTTTGCTTATGTCAGTCACTTTATCTGACACTAATATTTTGATCTGTAAGATAGTGAATGATAGTTCGGTCTGCCAATTTTTTAATCAGTCTGACAGATTATTCAGTACTGTCAGACCCAATGTCTGACAAAGATTTCTGGATCTTCATTGTGTTAGAATTGTTTGAGGTTTGCATTATAAAAATTTAATGATATACTTTCCAGTTTCCACTAAGGCTTCAAATCATTCTGTGATTGAAGAACCCTGTCATCCCATTACCAGACAGCAACATTTTCAGGTGGTTACATAGTATTAATCAAAAGCTGATACAGATCACAAAACAGATTTTTATAAAGATTTGACTTGTGTGCAATATAGCAAGGAAAATATTGAAGCAAAAGGAGATAATGCTGATCATTGATCAGCATTATTTTCTTTTGCCTTCATGTTTTCCCAAGCCTTTTTTAAAAGGGACATCAAAACACAGTCTTGTTTTGGAATTGGTTAAGGTATTTTTCCAATATAGCTTCAAATTATTCTTTGGAGACTTCCAAGAACCCTGTTAACCCTTTGCCAAACAAGACCTGAATTTAACGTCCCTGATTGATAAGACTTAGAAAAACATTGAGACAAAAGGAGAAAATGTTTATAAAAACTCATGACTACGGCTTGATTCAAGCCGTAGTTACCAGATTTTATAACAACACTGACGGTTTATCGATACATAACAGTAAACCCAGTCTATTTTTAGCACAAAAATCATTGCAATTTACCTCATTTGCACCAGAGTCAGACTGCTCGCTACCAATATCACAGGACAAATCCACCGGCTTTTTCATCTTCACCTGCCCTCCCTGCCTTGGTTTCATCGGCCGACTTTGTCTTGCCTTAGCTTTACGGTCTTGAGACAATTTCTGTTGTTTGGCGGCTTCATCATCCGGTGAGGACAGCACATCCTCAACTAGTGGTTGAGAGAGAGGAATTTTGGGCTGGATCTCTTTCGTTCTTCTAACCTTCACCCTGGAAGGTCGCTTGTTTCCTGGGGCGGAGAGGCCTGTAACAGAACATGACACACATAATTTAATGGCATACTTCAGATATGCCTGATAAAATAGGAATGTCTATAAGTTAATGATCATTTTCGTGCTCATTTAGGTTTTACCAGTGCAGAGCAACATATAAGAAGGTGACTGTGAAGCCTATCTAATTTTCTTATTACAAATCCAAAGTTCCAACCCTATATTGTTGGTACTCATTTGAATCGAAAAGACAATTCTAATGAGAACCCACAACATAGGTATTAGCAGCCTTTTTAGGACTTATATTATAATAAAGTTTTGGGAATGGGTCCGAAACCTGGCAAATTGGGAACAATGTGTTGTTTTGTCAAAATCTGGGAAAGTATTTTCACGAATCAGACTACAACAGATAGTGAGTTTTGAGTATCGTTTACTATATGAAGAACTTCCAGTTTGCCTGTGGAGTCTGGATTTTCTTTCAACATATGAAATAGAATGATAAATTTCCTTTCAAAAAGAAGGAAAAACTTTTGTGTTGGGAATTTTCTTTCCAGATTTTGGGACAAAAATACCCTTTCTGACATTGGGAACAGGTCCTTTTAACCCTTTCTCAAACAAGACCAGGGCCCGTATTCACCAACAAATTCTAAATTTTAGAATTAGACTTTGTCTAAATTCTTTACTCAGCCAAGAAACTTCTAATTCCTTATTCACCAACGCAATTTAGACCAGTCTTAATTTAGAATAGTTTGTACGCGGCGTAAGCGGCCACAATCCTGCGCTGGTTTCCGGATTTTTATAGAGCATAGGCAAATTGTGTAACCAGCATCATGGTCTGTATATTTTGAGGATCAAAACATAGTAGACACCCTTCAACTTCTTTAAGGGTCCGTTGGATCAAAGTCGAAGCGAAGAGACGGCATTGATCCAAACGGAACGAACGAAAGGACAGACTGTTTGACAATCGGCAAGCACTGTATTAATTTTGATCTTTTTAATACCGTCGATAATTAATCATTAGTGCAGCGTGTCCCATCTTCAGTAATATGTATTACAAAGCAAACGATATCTTAAGGTATCCAATCCCTCAAAAGCACCAAAGACCCAGATGCGAAATTTGAAAAGTGCCAATAATTCCTAAACTGTGTTACATTTTCATTCCAAATACAAACATAAGCATATTGAACGGTTTAGAATTTTGAATTAGTGCATTCTTATGGAAATATTTGACGAAAATGTTCAAAATTACCTCCCTTGCATATGAGTAAAGAGTAAAATAATATTTGTAAATTATTTTCTTCTTGAAGCATAATCTTGAAAGGTGACACGGTGAATCAACTTATTTGAAGTGTATTTACAAGTGCATGTAATTTGATGCATTTCCTATGGCTAGAAAGTGGTGATTTTTTTAGGGTTTGTAAACCTTAATAGATCTAACGATTAAACATTTATTTAACTGTATAAAATTCTGCATCCTAACTAAAGTGTACAACAACTCAGTTTTATATTTACCCCAATAATATATGGCAAATGTCTGTGAATCAGAAAATGATAAATAGACTGTGCCATTAAATCCTTAACTGTTATCGAGAGCACTTATTAGTAGACATAAAGTTCCCCACTTTAGGCCCCTAGATTAATGATCTAAATATAAACCCAAGGTCAAGTTCAAAGCTTTTTGTGATGTAATTCACACAATCTGTGACGTTTTGATTTCTCTGGAGATGCAATGTTTACAGAACGACAAACCGAGAGGATTCTAATTCTGTGGATTTATGAGGGATAGAGATCATCAAGAAAGTGGTTATTCATCTAATTTCAAGAAAATGGTATGCCTTGTGATAAGTCAGGGTACCGTTGGTTTGAAATTTGCCTTTTGGCCACCATCATCACTCGTCTTGTTCAACTTCTTGGAGACTGTTTGAAAATGGACGGACACCGATAAACAGGACTAAGGTCAAGAATTTAGGAAGTTGCAGTTAGAGGGACTAAGGGATCAAAGAATATAATGGTATGTGCTCATGATCGTGTTAAATTTGCTACGTTTTTCTCCGTTTCAAATTAATTTTGTTCTTTGTTCAAACCGACCCTTCGGGCTTCCGATCCCAACCCACACTCGCTCATGCGCACACTAAAACACACCGGCCAAGGTTCAGAGCTAGTTGTAAAGTTGAGTTGCATTCTTTGTCGTTTGAGCTGATTTCTCTTTGATTTCTCTCTGACAATATTTGATTAACGAAATGTAGGCCAACATGTTTGTTTTGCCAATGACAAGTGAAAGATTTTGCATCAGACAATCCGTCATGTTTACAAGAATGGCACTTTTCTTACCGGCTGACCTTTTGAGCCTGTCGAGTTACGATTTGCGCATTCAAATATCTTCAAAAAGTGCTATCTCGTGGAATTTTTGTGTAAGATTAAGTTTTAAATAAACTATTGTTTTGTTTTTGGATTCCTTTGTCGATTTTAAGCATGTAACAAGCCTTGAAGCGGTGAACGGCGGCCATTTTTTCACCCATGAAACGTACTTTAGCACGGCAGGTGGTAGACTTGGAAATCTAAAGAATTTTCTAAAGATTTAGATTTAGAATGCGTTGGTGAATACATACTTTAGAATTAGACTCCCAATTTATCAAATTCTTTAGATTTAGTCTAATTCTAAAATTTAGAATGCGTTGGTGAATACGGGCCCAGGTTTTGATTTCCATATTAGAAAAGGCTTGAGAAAAGATTGAGACACAGGGGTTTTTTTACGAAGAAATTGGATCCGAATTTCGGCCCCTTCTCCTCTGGGAATTTTTCTCCTAAATTGTAATTTTCCCCTCATAAATCAATGTTTCAACCTTTTCAATGTTCTCCCATGGGAGTATTTATGTTAACAATCAAAGATCTTCAGTTTATCAGCTTATAAATTGCTATCAAAATCTATTTTCTTTGTGTTTTCGCTAAAATATTTGAAGCATTTTCAGTATTCAAACAAAAACATGCTTGAAAAATTTCCCCTACAAGGGCTCGTTCGACACATTTTCCCCCATATTAAGGGCCCAGGGCCCCTTCCCCCAACCATTCAAAGAACCCCTGAGACAAAAGAAGAAACTGCTGATAACCAGCAGTTTCTCCTTTTGCCTCAATATATTTTCTCTGCTACAGTACATTGTACACAAATGCTACCTTTATCAGTATCAATTTTGTCGTCTGTGGCAGCTTTCAAAATTAACCACCCTAAAATTTTGCCATTTGGGAAAGGGTTAACGGACCCGTCCAAAGAAGGATACAAAACACTGCCTGTTATAGGCTGCCAACCCCTAAACTCGTGGTACAAACAATTTAGTTTGGTAACAAATCAATGCATGTGTTACGTGGTCTTAAATATATGAAATTCTTATTACCTTATCAAATGCTCTTTCTATAAAGTTTATTCTTTTTGGTGAAAACATTTTATATTTGATGAAATTAATCCTTGTTTACAAGGATGGTGGAAGCCGCCGTCGTAAAACAGTGACGTCATAATCTCGTGGTAACCTAAAATTTTTATGTAAAGTGGCCAATGCGTACCAAGAGAACGTGTTTGGTTTAAAGAAACTAATACAATTTTCATTGTAGAATTATTTGATACAGTTTTCGTTTTTGAATTTATTTAATTTATCTGTTGAAAAAGAACAAAAAACGAGTGTACGAAAATAAATTTGTGAAATTGGATTAACATATCACGTGACAGGGATTCGGACATAATTTGACTTCATGATTTAGAGAAAAGTAGGCAAATTACTTTGGCTTGAACGGGAAAAAAGAGTTTTTATTTCATATTTATGTGGACATTAAATAATTCTTTCATTCTCGGAAAATTTTAGATAACACGAGATTAAGGTTGCCACGAGATAATGATAGGAGTATACCTGGTATGTAGGCATCTTCACCACTTGAGTCCATTTCTAAAAACAGAAAATGAAAGCAACATTTTGTAAACAATTCAAAGATTAATTTTCCACACTTCAACTTGAATGTTTTGAAAGAAAGGATTTTTAACATTAGAACACCAAAAAGTCCTTGGAAAATATTGAGACAAACTGAGAAAATGGACTAGTTTAGTCTTCAATGTTTTTCGTAACTTTAAAACACAATATGCACATTAAGACGGGTATTAAATTCCCCTTTAATCACATTGTAGTCTATTCTAAGACTGGAATGTAAATGACAATATCAGTTGCATCGTACTCAGTGCAGTTAAAGTTAGAGGTTTCAAAACAAAAACATTCTCCTGTGCATGTCCGAACGTGAATTCTGACAAAAAACGACTGTAATCATTGATATAACAACACAAACTGTAACAGAAACATCTTACAATTAAAGAAATATATGTAATACATATTTCTATCAGACGTCAAATGTTTTAAGACCTTTGATTTACCTATGTTTGACCAAAATACATCTCGGGTAAAATTAGTTTCTTCTCTCTCCGCCATAATCGGTGGTTCGGTGAATTCACACTTCTGTGAGATTTACACTATATTCTCCTCCTGTGGGGGGGGGGAGTCCCGGCGTCTCAAACATCAATAATAAATTGGAAACCGTTGAGAGAACAGTTGAAAAAAAAACCTCATTTTCTACTTCAAAAATTTCTTTGCTTTTTTGATTACTGAAAAAGTTTCTAATTTGAGTAGGCTACCACTAAGTTTCTCATTTGCAACGGGGAAAATAGACATGTCTTTAATAGAAACCTTTGTTGTTTGGGAAAGGCACCGATCTCGTGCAATAAAGAAAACGAAAAGAAACAGTTAGAGAACATTTCTAACAGGCTCCGACCAGTATGCACTTAAGCCATGCGCCAATTTGATACCGATTTTTTTAAATCTAGCCTACATGTAGGCCTACATGGTTTAATTTCTTAATCCGTCTTAGAGCAGTCATACTGTACAGCGTATGGAGGCAGGGTATTAGTAACGTAAGAAGAAGAAGAAGAAGAAGAAGAAGAAAAAGAAGAAGAAGAAGACGAAAAAGAAGAAGAAGAACAAGTAGAAGAAGAAGAAGAAGAAGAAGAAGAAGAAGAATAGGGTGCCACTTTAGTCTTTGTGCTTATGACCAATTGAGAATGATGATCAGATACTTCAGCAAGTGCATGCACATCCCTCCAGAAACACATCTTATAGTATCTTTTGTTTACGCTTATCATACGCTAGTATTACGTTCCGCACTCGTTTCTCATACGTGAAAAGTACGCTGATGTACGCTACTCATAAATCGGTATACGCTATTAATTCGCTACTCATAAGTCGACGGTACGCTAGGGCTTTTGTTTAATACGTTTCTCATTCGCTGACTCTATACGCTGTAGTGTGACTGCACCATAAAGGCATAAGCTAACTATGTTATATGTTATTCTTAGCGGTGGACCCAGGATTTCTGTGGAGGGAGTTTGTAAATACAAATATGGGGTTCGTTTTCCTAGTTTTACACAATTTTGAATGAGTTTCTCCTTGAAAATGAAATGATGAGTGTACAGAACCGCATCTTGGTCCGCCACTGAATGATTCTCATTAAGATATTTCCGAATGACGAATATTTCATTGTTCCTTGAATTCTGAAAGAACCTGAACTCTTTCACAAATAATGATTTATTTAACGACTGCCCCGCAATTGTGTTGAATGGAAAATCGCTAAAACATCCTTTATAGGCCTAGATCTAGGCATGTACTAAAAGACTATGCAAACATTGTATGAAGAGAAGAAAGTGTTGATATTAAGGTACGCCATCCTATTGTAATTCACATGACGTCGTAATTACTCTGGCGATGTCGTAGAAATTCGGTAGTGGAACGTTCCGCCGCCGAATGTTTACGACAACCCCAGAATAGGTTCAGACCCATAACAAATGTTAACTAGACTCCGTCGCACGAAAGAAAACCGAGGTCGCACGAATCCCATTCATTAGCGCATGGACAACCTTAACTTGCCCCATCACTTCCTTGCATTTTGTAGGATTGCACGATATGATTTAAGCAATTACCGTACAGTGACTCTTTTTGACTCCCCAAAAGATAATGGCTTTGGAAAACATTGTGGAAAAATGAAGAAATTGCTTGTGACAAGCAATTCCTTCATTTCCCACAATATTTTCTACAGAAAAAGACCAAAAAATGTAAAATTTCAAAAGTTTGCCGTTTGGTAATGGGTTAATTCTGGGATTTGAGACCACATAGACACGCATTATCTGAGAGGGAAAATATTCTAAAATATTCTAAACAGAGCCCCAGGCCTTTCAAGAAGCAATATACCACTTGTTATCTATCAAACCATACGTTGTAGGTACTCATTGGAATTGTCTCGTCGAGACGATTCACATCATCGCTTTTTGATTTGAAATGACAAATTTTAAATACGTTCATTCCATCTTATCTGTTGCTCTGTTCTAAAGGGTGATCCAATGCAAAAGCTAGGCTAAGTAATGCAGCTAACAAATTCAATGTTGATAAAATTTCATTTTGATTAATTTTTGTGGTAGTATAGCCTAGCATAGAAAATACTGCTCAAGAGAAATGGAGAGAAAATTTGGTTTTCCAAAACAGTTTTTAGTTGTGATGTCCTTGGAGGAAAATGTTTTGGAAAAATATTGAAAAAGAAAGACAATTTAAATTTTCCCTTTTCCTCAGAGTAGCCTATAAATAATGCTATGAAACACAGTTTCTGCCTTTCACGACATTTATACATTGTAGTGGTATCCAGAACTATTCTGTTTTGTTAGAGAAAGGTTTGATATCGTCGCTTGTTTTAAAGTGACATCTTAATAATTGATGCAAAGATTGTTTATTCTAATAAGTAGAAATGCTATCAGTTTTTTTGAAGTTGTTATTTATAAGCGACAAATACGCATTTAAAGTTGAGACAGAAATGACAAATTCTAAGTAAATCTGAACTGTTGTCCACAACAATTTGTTTAATTTTAGCACAAAAGTGTATATTTCTCGTAAACTGTTTAATATTTTGGCTTGAAATTTTCAGAATTTTCATAAGAAAACATGATCTTTCAGACAGAATAAAAGTAAATTTTATGTAAAAATAATTGTGAAATGTCACTTTAAGCTGCAGTTACGAGGTTTTTTGTTTTGTTTTTTTGTTGTTTTTTTTTTGTTTGTTTTTTTTTTTTTTTTTTTTTCGTTGTTGAAAAGCAAGGGTATCCTCAATCATAACAACATATTTTGTTGTAAATGCATGTTTTCACGTCAGTGAGTCAACAGATACACCCAAATTCTCTCAGAATAACTCTTTGTTTACTAGAGAAAGCCAATTTTTATCAATGCAAAACGTTTTTATGCTTATCGCCAGATGTTTTGAAATAGGATACATTCGCAGGTATCCCAAAAACATCGTATCTTCACCGTTAACAAGCTGCAATTAAGACGTTTTAGACACGCCGCGATAACATCAAGATGCGATTCCGATTGGCAGAATGCATCACGAGTTTTGTCGGAAATTAGCGAACATGGTCCGGAATATTTGGTGTTTTATTCCGTAACATACACTCGTCGCTTTTTAACAAAAACCTCGTAACTGGAGCTTGTTTTAAGCTGCAGTTACGAGGTTTTTGTCGAAAAGCAGAGCAATATAGTTCATACGCGAATAACCGATTGGGATTCCAATGGAAAAAGATCATTACGGAAACGACCGAATGATATTCGGGTATCTTCGGGTATGCTCGTGCTAATTGTTTTGTAAGCTGTCTGCTCGCTGATGAGGTTAAGCATTTTGTAACAATGCCTCTGTGAGAGGAACGACTCGGAAAATTGTAAACAGATGGGGAAACTCGGATTATTTTTGTGACCATTTGTGACTCATTTAGTTTTAGTGTTTATTATTTAGGAAAATGGTAAGCGTATTTTTTAATTTAAGTTATTTCATTAGCCCTATCTATAGGGCTACAAAAAGTAGTAGATCTATATAACTTTTTAGCAAGAAATCCAAACAGACTGTCGGATGAAAGCTAACGAAAATACGTATAAACGTATATAGACGAAGAAATATTCACGACAGATCACTCTCTAAACAAGCTTTGGGCTTTACTCCCCTAGCCGATCATAAGTGGGTCTAGGTAGACTAGGTGACCATCATTTTTCTTTTCCTCTCATTGCTTTCTATGCTATAACTGTAAACATAACACATAAACCATTGTGCTTTTCATTAGATTATATGTGTCGTCTGCATTATCACTTTCCCAAACGACACAATTTTGGAATTGTCCGAAATTGAAAGGAGTCGCAAGCGACACAATGTCAATTTACTTTATACAAATTAAAAAGGGAGAAAGCATACTCTTTTATTAATTCATAGCACAGACAATATTGAAGCAAAATTAGAGAATTATGCTTATCAGCATTTTCTTCGTTTGACAAAATGTTTTCCCATGCCTTTACTATCGGGGACATCTGAACAAGGCATTGTTTTGGGAAGAGAGTTAGAGAACAAAAACTGGCTGATTACCGTCCCAGATCATAATGATCAATGTAAATCAAAATTACGCATGTAATCATTTTGCCGACATTTTTTAAGAAAAAATAGATGGGGTATTCTGAAAGACAAACGCAAAGTGACGGACTGTCTGAGAAGAAGCAAGATGTGGAGAGTGGATGGTGTAGAGAGAGAGAAAAAAAACAGCAGTCAGCAAAAATTGATGGTTATATAAACTATCAAAATATGTTTCTTTGTTTGAGTGACTTTTTTATTTCAAGTGCAAACTCCTTAGGATTATCTTGCAATCTTATTTCGGAAGTTGGATAAACTTATGTCAAGCCTCGTATATTATGGGAACAAAGAAACCGATTGAATCGCAAATACTTTGCTTCAATACTTGTGCCTAATAAAATCTACAATGGACAGCTACCGAGATCCAAGAGTTATCCTGAAATTGCCCTTGATTTAGCGGGATTTATCTCCCTTGAAACCAACTGGGTAGTTCCGGTCTATTTTTGTAGATACACTAAAGAGTAAAATTCATCACTTCGCACGCAAAATACGATTTTTTTCTTTACAAACGCATATTTAGCAGAATCGTCGTATACCATCGGATTGTTCAGTTACTTCTGATTAAACCAGAATAAGTTTCGGCTTTGATTTCATCCAATTGATATGTTTAATCCAGGTTAAACATCGGCCTGTTGAAAGCCATAAAAAACCTCTGTCCAGCTCGCCGCAAATTTCCATAATTTCCGAATATAATGGTCGAGCAAGTTTTTATTTAGTTTTGCATATTGTAGAAACAATGTAGATTCTATTTTCAATATTTTATTTTAGTTGGATTATTTTCACTTTATTGGTGATTCTGCATGGGTGTCAATGAAAACGTGAAAAGTGTTGTAATATTCAACATTAATTTTGGAATTTGTTGATCCAAGTCACTCTTTACAAGCGGTCAATATGAGAAAAAGTCTCCTTACTGTGAAATAAATTCAAAATCCAAATAACTACACATCTAAAACGCTTTTTAATTATTAAATATGAATTAATACAAAATATTTTCGTACATTTTGAGAAAAGGGAATGTATAGTTTTCTCTCAAAAGGCTTTTAAATCCTTCCTCTCCTTTGGCATAGTTACTGACCTTCTAGTATGACAAACTTAAGTTTTATTGTTTGGAAAAGGATTAACAATTAATTGTCTACCGACAAAAGGTAATTGGAATGTCAATTACCACGGACCTTGTGTATACCACACCAATCAGTTAGCCAAATTCCTGTAATTGATCTCCGCAGATAAATCGCAAGTTACTGTATATTAAAGGGACTTATCATAATAGACAAAAGATTGACAGACCCGAATGATAAATTTATAGGTATGACAAAATTCCAACTTGCACCCTTAATTACATAATTTTACGACTTATTAAACACCTTTGCTTAAGTATGTTAAACTGAGTTTGCCGACCCGTGCCAAACAAACAAAAATAAAAATAAAACCCTGTTGACAGTTTAACCCTTTCCCAAACGACCGCCCTTTAGACTACTAAAAGAATGTTAAAATAAGATTGCAAACCCGTGCTAAACAAAATTGAAAAAAAAAAAAACAATATAAAAAAATAAAAAAAAAGGTTGAAAGTTTAACCCTTTCCCAAACCACAGCCATTTAGGCTACTCAAAAATGAAGGCTGATTCGGGTGACGAAATAAGGCAAAAAATGTGTAAATTGTAGCAAAACTATCAAAGGAGGGATAGAAATTGCACATTGTCAACAAGTTTTCCTTTTCTCTCGAAATTTTCCGAACAAAAATCAAGGTCGTCAAAACCAGGTCTTGTTTGGGAAAGTTTGAATTATTAGGCCTATCATCAGCAATGAATGATATTGGATAATGATTTTGGATTTATAACTATATAGCAGCTGATAAAGCAGGGTAATTAATTCTAAAATTATTATTTCAAATCTTAAACATACATAATGGGTACGCATTTCAATCATCTTTTGGAGATGATACAATGAGTACCTTCAGCATATGGTTTGAAGAACAATTCAAGACATTTTGCATGTTGAAAAAGCGATACCTGTTCTTATCTGTAGCCCTTACCGGAAGCGGAACAACCCAATAATTCAAGGAGGATAATTATCAAGGGAGATCACTCCAGAACCCGTTACACGGCCATTGATCGCCCTTATGTTGAATTCGGCTACACGGTTGATAATCACGTGATAGCCTACAACAATTCCAGAAAATCTTAAATAATTTTGTTAATACGGGACCGATTTGAATTCGGTATAGAGCAGAGAAGGTGTGAAGACGTCATGGACGTGGTATATCTTTTAGAAGCCAGCTGATAAAAAGGTTGATCTTCAATAACCTTTCTATCAGCATAATTATGTTTTAAAAATCACGTCCAAAAATATTGACGATTTTCTGAAATTCTGAGTCTCGTGATTATACACCATGGTTTAACTCGAATAACTACGAGCGTCGAAGTGAAAGTCTGGCCTGCCCTTTCAAAAGAAACAGTCGATGAATAGATAGAATTCTTTAGCTCGAAAAAATATGATTTTTTATATATTTGTTTTATTCATTTTTATTCGTTGTATAAAGCATTGAGACAAAGTAAGAAAATGTTGTTTGATGTCTGTTTCTTTTTCCTCAATGTTTTCTATAGAGCACTCCAAAACAGGTATTTGATAGTTCGTCTCTTAAATCCCCAGTGACATTGAACGGTACCTTTAACTGAACTGCCGTTTCTTGCTTTTCTTCTTCTTTATTTTTTACCATTCTGCACTTTATTATTGACTCGTTGTGCTATATTTACAGTCAGGAGCAATCAACATAAAACAACTTAAATATTTTAGTTTGTATACGTGGAATTTTGTATTTTGAAAATCAATTTCTGTCTTTCCATCTTTTCAGTTATACCGAATCATTCCAGCGTTTGCAGTCTTCCTGACTTTTGTTACCCCTTCATTATGCCGTAAGTAAATGCTTTTTATTTGAGCCAGGATCTGGAAAAAGGTCGCTTAACCCTTTCCCAAACAGGACCTGGTTTTGAGGTCCCTAATAAGAAAGGCTTAAGAAAACATTGAAACAAAAGAAGAAACTGCTGATGACCAGCAGTTTCTCCTTTTGTCTCAATATTTTCTATGCCATATTTTACACAAATCCCATCTTTAATAACATGCATTTTGTCATTTGTGGCAGTTTTAGAAGTGGATCACTCTGAGACCAACATGATTTCAGATCAGTCTGCGTATATATGCGTAGTCTGATCAATAACGATGACTGTCTCCAATAGCTTCTTCATGACCTGTTACAATCGTGCGAGTGCAATATAGACCCAAATCATACTACACTTGGACATGGGATGCTCTGGAATCATGATTGGCTCAAATGCTTTCAGAGACCTTTTTCCAGATCCTGGCTCATTTCATTTTGATATACAACACGACGAGGATCATTTGACACAGCATTTTCGATTATTTCCATAATTCTATTTATTCGTGACCGATTTGAAAAAAAAAAGTTTGAAACAGAGAATACGAAACACACCAACAATTTGCTTTACATGGTAGATCTTTCAAACAAAATTTTGTTTGCTTGATAATAGGGCTTTTATCGGGTGTTGTTTTAAAGACACATAACATCTAAACTGGTGGTGAACTTGTCCAAAACGGGGTACGTTTTTTCGCGATCATAGTATTCCGTCCGTGTTGTTATAAAATATCGTAACTACGGCTTCGATAAAGCCGTAGTTACGAGATTTTATAACAACACAGACGGTTTGTCAATACATATCGGTAAATTCGGTCTATTTTTAGAACAAATTCATTGTTTTTAGAAAAACTATCCAATCAGATCTTTAAACTCACATTTAAACGCAAAATATCTGTACCTTGTTGTAGCGAAAAACGTCCCTCGCTTTGGCCGAGTTCACCACCAGTGATCTACATCATTGACTTGTTTACTAAAAAAAATGTTGTTATTATTATTGTTGTTGTTGTTGTTTGTGGTGGTGGTGGCGGTGGTGATGGTGGTGGTGGTATATCACGTGATTCCCAAACGCGCGAATTAACCCGATCCCCAAAAATGACATTTAGAGTAGACCAAATTGAACGCCATTGTAGAATAAAAGGGGGAAATTCTACCTGTCTTAAAGGCTCTGTCACATACGATATCGCGTCCATATCCATATAATATCGCGTCTACATCAATTCCAAAATTATGCTGCAAGGTTCCCTGTTTTAGACGAACTTCGGTCGTGATATGGACGTAGAAATTTGTATGTGACCAGAGGTGCGTTCTTTACAGCGAGATTTTTTAAGATTTCTTAAGACGTTTTTGATAAAGCGTTTTTAAGACCGAGACTTTGACCGAGCTGTTCCGAATGCTCAATATTTATATGACGTCATCATGACGTCATTTGTATAAAGTATGGGGCATTCGGAACAACTCGGTCAATCCTGTCTTATATTGTTTCTACAGAGTTGACCAAGGGGTTCCGAAAGAAGAATAGGTAATGGCGTCTCCCATTTAACGTCTTAAAATCTTGCTCTAAAGAACGCTTTATCCAAAAACATCTTAAGAAATCTCAAGATATCTCAAGAAATCTCGCTCTAAATAACGCGCCTCAGGCCTTATGCCTAGCCGACAAGTAGAGGGCAACGTTTTCAGTGATCAGCGATAGGTTACTGCACTGAAAGGTAGCACACACTGTTGACGTATCGGTGTGGCTTATCAGTAATGTGATCTGTTGTATAATGCTTGTCTTTGTCACAAGTAATCACTTATCTCTTATCATTAATCAGGCGGCGCTATTGTTCTCACCGGGGCATGGGTAAATAATATACGGATATATCGCTGCTTTTCATCTATTTGAAGCCCCATAACTACAGCTTTAAGAAGCCGCAGATACGTGGTTTTGAAGAAAAATGACGATAAAGTGCATCAGATATATCCCGAGATTCCGAAAAAAATGCAATAACCCAACACCAAAAAGATTTCTTTATCCAGATTCTAATGGACAGGCAATAGAGCTTTCCCGGAACGGCGCATGTACACACGAGAGGGGATTGTCTTTGAAAGTGGACTTTTTTGAAATTTAATTCAAGGGCAGATAATCAAGAACGACAATAGTTATCTGAATTCCGTAACAGATATGTATCACTAGACGCTAAAGACGGATTCATGGGGCCCTTATTAACTAAGTCTTTATGGCAGAAATGATAATTACATATCGCTTGTTAAATTTGTAAACTGTTGTTTAAAGTATCGCCCTACTACCCCGACGGTATTCAGCTTTGACAATTTTGCTAATCGTAATTAAATAAACTGTTGTTTCGGTATTTTTGAAAGTAACAAAGTAAAGGTCCGACTTGAAAATCAAGGGCAGTATCCACCAACATTTCTAAAACGTTTTCTAAATCTAAAAATATTATACCGGTAAATGTTCTGATTTGACGAGACAATAAATTACGTCTCGGCCAATCGGGTTGGTTGTTGTGCAAGTTTAAAGATTCTTAAACCTGGAATTATACTGGTTAGTAAATGCATGTATCTATGGAAGCCCTGGAGGGTCATTTTGCATTTTGAGTTTTGACTTTCTACTTTTGACTTTCGACTTTGCATACACGCCTTGTAGAGAGTCAAAACTCAAAATGCAAAATGACCTTTCAGGGCTTATTTTCAAAAAGTCGAAAGTCAAAAGTAGAAAGTCAAAACTCAAAATGCAAAAATGACCCTTCAGGGCTTCCATTTTCAAAAAGTCGAAAGTAGAAAGTCAAAACTCAAAATGCAAAAATGACACTTCAGGGCTTCCATTTTCAAAAAGTCGAAAGTCAAAAGAAGAAAGTCAAAACTCAAAATGCAAAAATGACCCAGTGCTTCCATTTTCAAAAAGTCGAAAGTCAAAAGTAGAAAGTCAAAATTCAAAATGCAAAATGACCCTCCAGGGCTTCCATATGTATCAGTTATTCACCCAATATTATTATCTTAAAGTTGTTTCCTTTGTTTCGTCCATACACGGCGTACACTGAGAGTTTTGTAAGATATTGTTAGGTGATAAAAGTCTGTGAGTCAGTCAACACGTCAGTCTAGTTTAATTATCTTGGAGCAATATATCTATCATCTAACTGCCATATGTCTAACGCCACGTTAAAAAGGCATTGTGCTAGTTTATGAAGAATACAGGCAGTCTGAAGAACTAGATAAAACACAATTCAAGAAGTATCGTATGAAATAGCCAATCAGTATTGGTAGATCGCTTAGACTGTCATTTGAAAATTTGCCCCGAGTAGGCCTTTCGTCCCAATCAAGCCTTATCTTTTTTAATGGACAAGGCTCCAGTATCACTATTATTTCCGAATAATAGAATTTAATTATATTTTTACTGTCGAAAGTAGGCCTACGAGTTATAACCAGTTGAAATATAAAATGAAAATGGTCATCGATCTTGTTTTGATTTTATTTGCAATCGTATGATATACCCCTACAGGTCAAAAAGGGACTTTTGCCCCTTTCAAAGGTCACGAAAATACTCAGAAAGAGCTAAATGACATTTGCTTAATCTCGAAAATTGCTTTAAATTAATGTTTTTAATATGCCATCGTTTTGTGAATCTCTATTAAAGATATTCTAACTAAAGGTAGTCCCCCTAATGAGATTCAGGCGGCGTCATAAACATTCGGTGGAGGAACGTTTCACTGCCGAAGTTTTACGACGTCTCTCGAATAGCTTCGGATGCGTAACGAATTTTAACGAGGTCGAAGGAAAAATTACGACGTCGCGGAAAGCTCATTAGTGGTGGACTACTAAAGAACCCTTTTCCAGATCCTTAATCATTTTCATTACAGAATACAACGATAGATGCATTGAATGTACAGCATTCGACTTGAAACAAAGTCCTAACACAATCTTCAAACACACGGACGGATGTCTGGAATACACGTGCGAGTGCTTCTGTAACGGCACGTGGAAATGTCCACGTGAACTCACCAAAAACACGTGCCAAGGGGAGTGTAAAACATGCTCAGCGGCCGGTCAGGTACGTTAACTTACCTCTACAGCTCGCCAACTTTCAAGCGGGATCACCATAGGTATAATATGCCCAAGGGTTAACTATTGTAATCCGTACGTAGTTTGTACACCGGCCTGTCAAAATTACAGAATACGACGACGACAACAACAACAACAACAACAATGAACAATTAGGTCTCGAGCTTTGGACTTTGATACCAAGTTGTTTACTCCAAAACCCACAAAGCAAAAAGCTTTGGTTTTGCATGTAATATTTTCACACAGTCCCCAAACATATTTTAGAAATCATTACTTTGCAAAGAATTTAAGCAATTGTGCTGTCTTATGAATCTATATGTTATATAAACATCTAAAGCCAACTCTGAATCCTTAGAATATCGAACATCTCGGTACCCCTGAATTTGAGATACACTGGATGTCCTGTACATGTATTTTGTTTCTACCTTCAGACCTGGAAAGGTGGGGAACCATTCCAATTTAAAGAAGGATGTTTTCAGTACAACTGTTTTTGCCAGTGTGACGGGGGTTGGAATTGTCCAAAAGAGCGTACAGAGGATATTTGTAACAAAAACCTCACTACTGGCTGTTATTACTGCGATGTTCATGGTACAAGATATCAGGGTAACTCCCAATTCAAACACGTGAACGGATGTATCGAATACGCATGTGTGTGTAACTGCGACGGAAGTTGGAACTGTCCCGGAGAAAATGCAGTCGATACTTGCAGTATTAACAAAGATAGTGGGTGCTACTATTGTAATGTTCATGGAGAGAAATACGAGGGGAATTCTTACTTTAAGCACACTAATGGCTGTATAGAATATGAATGTGTTTGTAATTGTGACGGCTCCTGGAATTGCCCGGGTGACCGAGCTGTAGATCGATGTCGGACGAATGCCACCACCGGATGTTATTACTGCGAGGTTGATAACTATTTATATCAGGGGAATTCCCGGTTTCCCCTGGTTCGGGACTGCTATTTATATCAATGCGAGTGCGGCTGCGACGGAGGATGGACATGTAAAAATTCGATCGGGGAGTATGTTTGTGACGAAAATGGAAATGTCCCCCAAGAGTGCAAGTCATGCAACATCGGTGGAAATTTATATTATGGAAATTCCCGTTTCTTTTACCAGAAAGAATGTGTCAAGTACATGTGCACTTGCGACTGCGCGGGGAGATTCTACTGTGCTGGAAGCGAGGCTCGAGTCACGTGCGATGACGTCGACATTCCCGTCATTCCCTCCTTAAGCATTTCCGCTGATTACAAATCTGGTGGTGACTTCTATAGTGAGTCGAGAAAATCTGGAATAAACGCAGATGGTTGTTTACCATGTACTGTTAACAGTAAACCATATCAACCTAACTCAAACTTCGCAATCATATCAGGCTGTGAGCGGATTCAGTGTCATTGTCCCTGCGATGGTATGGTTAAGTGTACAACGAGAACGCCCATAAAGGACTGTGTCCAACAAGATGGCGGCGCCCAAGGTTATGGTGCTCTTACAGAGAAAAGAGCGATCGAAGAAGGTGTTGGAGTAGACACGTGTATCAAATGTAAACATGCTGGCGTTGAGCACGAAAGTAAGTGACTCTACCATTTTCTTTCCCTAAATAGCAAACCGTCGGTGTTATTGCAAAACTTCGTAACCCCAGTTTTAATCAAGCTGAAGTTACGAACTTTTGAAATAACACCAACGAAACGCTTTACCGTTGAAATTCAAAAGATGCTTCAGGCGATCAATGACTGTTTATAAAGGAAGAATTTGGTTCAAAACAGTGCAGAAAATACTGAGGCAAAAGGAGAAAATGCTGATTTCAGCATTTTCTTGTATTGCTTCAATGTTTTTCCAACCTTTTTCCTTTAAGGTGTTCTAAAAGGTGTCATTCTTTGGTAATGGCCTGTGTCATGCGTTGTAGGAGAGAAGTGCTTTGAAACCACATCCACCGAATGTTTGGTGTTACCGTAGAAAACTATAAGAAAAAAGATTTGAATCTCTATACCTGTTAGTGTTTGCCTCGCTGTAGCTTATTGAAAAGCAATTCTTGGCTTGTTTGGATTGTAATTCTATAATGTACATCTTTATGCATATCATTCAATTAAGTGAAAAATCAACCAACTAATGAATTTTTGAATGAAACTAATTAAGTTTCCATTTATTCCTATTTTGTTTTGATCTATCTTTGTTTGAACCGTTGTTTATACTTTTCACACTTTTATCAACGTTTAAAGACGAGTCAGATTATTGGCAACACAAATGCAAGTGTCAGAGCATCAGAAGGTATGATTGCCAAATTGTAGAACAGCCGTGTTTAATAATCATATTTGTTTTTATGGTTATTTACATTTGGCTTTCTAAGTTGTTGGTATATTAATTTACGCAACTATGATCTGCTTTATTGTTTTAGGTTTATCTACGTTTGAGTACGAGTCGGATTGTTGGCGATACAAATGTAACTGTCGGTGTAACGGAAGTTATGATTGTCCGTCGGAAAACAGCCGTTATATTTGTACAGGTCCTATTACGTGTACTAAATGTAAAGTCTCAGAGAGTCAGATCTTCGAACCAAACACAGAGTTTTCTCTGGAACAGGGATGTTTTAAGTTCGATAAATGCAAGTAAGTGAGAAATAAAATCTGATTAAAACTAGAATTTTCATCTGATTCTATACAGTAACATCTGAATGTCACCGGTTAAAGGTCACATTCATTGACCCCGGGAAATCCAAACCCGTTATTCTAAGCAAATTCTTGTGCTGTCCGTATATGGTTGTCCACGGTAAATTCGCGAAAACACTTGGCTGTTCACTAAAGTTAGATGTAATCGCGGGATAGTTTTCTATTTCAATCATATTCAGAATCTTGTAAGCGTTTATTTTATTGGTCAGAGGAAAATGTTACTGTAGAATTAACATCGAATTTTAATTAGATTTGAAAAAATGAATGCGCTTATGTTTTCTTAAAGAAGTCAAGTTGTATATTTTCTCTTCTTCGCTAGCCAAATTCAATTGCGATAACCGTTATAACCTGCAATTTCTCGTTTTGACTTTATACTATCTGTGCTATATTTTACACAAATTTTATCTTGATTTACATTCACTTTGTCGTCTGCATAACCTTTCAAATGAGATAAGTCTACTTTTCACGTTTTAGGAAGCGTTAAAGTATGGTACTGAAACATTTTACAACGTCTAGATATCCTATACTCCGGTTACGACACTCCGGTTACGACATTATAGCACATGTTTTACCTTTTTAAATAAGGGGGTCGTTCTGAATTTACAGTACACATTTTGCACGTGCATGTTTGAACACCTGCAAGATTCGAACAATGACATGCTAAATTGAAGTAGTTTTAAGTCAATATCGCGATGTTTTCATCGGTATGTATTCTAAACATGAGCCATGATATCGTGACCAGCATATAGGTCTTATCCTCATGGCGACTTTCAGGAATTCCAGTCCTTTGATATGAGCCAGGATCTGGAAAAACATCCCTTATAGCATTAGAGATAGCCAGGTTTCAAGATCAGACAGTGCCTAGATGCAATCTAGCCAGCGGCCATGTTACTCTCAAATGGTTGCTACAGACTGTAAAGAATCTATCGAAAGACAACATGGTTCACGATCAGACTGCGTGTATACGCAGGCTGATCTGGAACCATGTTGTTCTCAAATGCTATAAGGGACGTTTTTTCCAGATCCTGGCTCATTTATGTTTTTTTTTTATTTTTAGATGTAATTGTGATGGAGGGTGGAACTGTGAAGACGGAGAGTACACATGTGAACGTTGTCAAGGTAAATACAATATACTCTCTATAACTCGAACTATAAAATTCTATAACTCGAATAACTGTATAGCTAGAATTAGATGACTCTATAACTCTATATATGTCAAGGTAAATGGAGTGCAGTCTCTACAACTCGAACTATAAAACTCTATAACTCGAATAACTTTACCACTCAATTTATATAATTTTATCACTCGAATAACTTTATAACTCAAACTATATTACTGTGTAATTCGAATGACTTTATTACTCGAACTATATGACTATAACTCGAATAACTTTATTACTCGAAATTTATGACTCTATAACTCGAATACGTTTATAACTCGAACTATATGACTATAACTCGAAAAACTTTATAACTCAAACTAAAGAACTCTATAACTCAACTATTTTGATAGATCGAATTATATGACTCTATAACTCGAACACCTTTTTATCTCAAAATATATGACTGTATATCTCGAATAATTTTATAACTTGATCTAAACGACTCTGTAACTCGAATAAATCTATAACTCAAACTATATGACTCTATAACTCTAAAAACTTTATAGCTCGAATTATATTACTCTACAACTCTAATAGCTTTATAACTTGATTTATATGGTTCTATCACTCGCATAACTTTATAACGCGACCTATATGACTTTATAACTCAAACTAAATGACAATATATCTCGAATAACTTTATAACTCGAACTATATGACTGTAAACTCGAACTACGTGACTCTATAACTCAAATATCTTTATAGTTCGAATTATGTGACTCTGTAAGTCGAACAGTTTTATAACTTGATATTTATATGACTCTAACTCGAATAACTTCATAACTCGAACTATATGACTGTATAACTCGAATAATTTTATTACTTGATCTATATGACTATAACTCGAATTACTATAACTCGAACTAAATGACTCTATAACTTGAATAACTTTATAACTCTGTAACTTGAATAATTAGCTACAGTACAATTTAAGATAGATTCACTTCTATTCTCAATATGTTTGGTCGAATCGCTTTCTTGTCTGTATGTCTGTTTATCCCTTTCCCAAACAGTACCTTGTTTTGATGTGTCTTAGAGAAAATACTTGGGAAAACATTGAGACAAAAGAAGAAACTGCTGCTAACCAGCAGTTTATTCCTTTGTCACAATATTTTCTATGCTATATCACACACAAACTCAATCTTTATCAACATACATTTTATCGTCTGCAGCAGCTTTTGAATTCGACCAACGCCTTATTCTGCCATTTGGGAAATAGTTAAATATCTATATAAACAGGTTGTAACGTGGATGGAAAGCGATATAAAGGCAACACCACATTTTCCTTAACACGCGGATGCGATTCCTACGAGAAATGCACTTGCGGCTGTGACGGCAAGTGGACTTGTGATGCAGATGGTTTAAAGGACCTATGCGGAGATTGTCGAAAATGTAAAATCGGAGATAAATATTATGATGGTGGACAAATCGGCTTTAGAGGTAAATAATAATCATATATCAAAATATAATCCCTATAAGGGATCTACTGGTTCCCGCCAAAAATATAGACCATACTCATTTTTAACGATAAGTAATTAAAGTGACATTTCAGAATGTTTTGTCATAAATTTTACTTTTATTTTTATCTGAAAGAGCATATTTCCTTGTGAAAATTCTGAAAATTTCAAGCCAAAATATTGCACCGTTTACGAGAAATTTATATTTTTGTGTTAAAATTGAACAAACTGTTGTGGACTACAGTTCGGATTTATATGCAATTTATCGATCGTGTCCCAACTTTAAATGCGTGTTTCTCGCTTATTGGCAACAACTTAAATCAAAGTGCTGAGAGCACTGTAATTGGACGTCTCTGATTGATTGAGCGGGATTGTACATGAACGAAAGATATTTTATTCATTCTTCTGTGTTTAATTCTATAAGATCGGTTTCGGACATACGAAATCGGCTTTATAACCATAAAACCCCTCTCAGGCTTCAAATTGATTTGATTGCCGTTTCAAGACAACCGATTTGTCTCTGAATAATCACTTTTAATTTGATTACCCAATTCAATTAAGGACAGATCCTCCATTTATTTCCTACGGTAAGATTTTTTTTAATTTTTCTGTACTGATGTTTAAATACATGAGAAGTAAAAAAAATGACTTAGAAATTATAGGTCACCAAGCGAATTAAAAAGTTATTAGATTTCATGGGAGACTACTCTTGTCTAAAATTGCAAATGAGGTGTCACTTAACCCTTTCCCAAACAAGACCTGGTTTTGACGTCCCTAATAGAAACGGTTTGGGAAAACATTGAGACAAAAGAAGAAACTGCTGATAACCAGCAGTTTCTCCTTTTGCCTCAATATTTTCTGGGCTATAACACAGACAAGTTGGCCTTTTGTGATCAATTATTTTGTTGTCTGCAGCAGCTTTCAAATTGGACCGCCTTAAAATCGTGTCGTTTGGGAAAGGGTTAAATACCCACAAAAAAGGTGTTCGAAATGACAAGGATTACACAAATAAGACTTAATTGTTTTCAATATGTTTTATTCTGTCTAAACGAGTATCAATTTGGGAAAATTTAGTGATGATTTTGAAATTTTTAGTAAAACATTCTTTCAAAAGTAGCTGAAATTGCTCTTTTGTCGCAACGTTTCTGATAATAAAAGATATTCCAGCGGTAAGAATTTTTTTCCTTTTTGGTATAGACATAGTGCTTGGTCATACCTACAAAAACAAAAAAAAAAAAAAAAAAAAGAAAAATATATCAAACCAAGCGTTTTTCTTAGTTACACGTAAAATTTGGTTTACTTTTTTCAGCTCTGTCCGAAATTGTTTCACTACTTTTATCCATTTTCTTCCTTATTACCAGCTTTAGATAACAAAAAAGTGTCATCTTTTGTGTCTATCTGAAGCGGACTAGCTCATAAAGACACCGCTTTGCTTTTGTTGCTCCGTTTCCTATCGCTAACGCCACATGTTGAACGCGCAACAGAAAGCCAAATTTACCATCCGAGTACTATTACACTTTAATTGACCAAACAGAGAAAATTGAAATAACCGAAAAGGGTATTGTCATTTATCAACCAAACATTAAATACATGTAAAAAAATACATTTGCTGAAAAGGGCAATTACTGAAACATCTTTATTTCGTTATTTAAGAAATACGCAGTAAGTTGCGCAGTAACAACTGGAGGATCTGTCCTTAAGGCTATGTGATTAGTAATTTTGTCTTCTTGTTTCGTTTTAATTATGAGTATTATCGTCAGTTACACCTTTCATTGATTTTATAAAGGACGATACAAAGCAATTTATTCAAAATGTAAGCCAACGCGCTACATAAATGAAAGCCGCGATAGCTCAATTTGCAGAGCACTCACCTTGTACTCTTTACACATGTCTATATCTGGAAGGCCCTGGGTTCGAATTCTACGTAGACATTGTTTTTTTTATCATCTTTTCTCGACTTTTATCTCCTCCATCGTTTAGGAAAAACAACCGCAGTGATTTAGAATCGATCTGAACACAAATTCAACGAATTAAAGTAATGAAACGCCGATCATTTACATACAATTCCGTCCAATCAATCAGAGACGTCTAAATATAGTGCTCCAAGCTTTGATTTTTATTCGTGTTTAGAGTAAGAAAAACACGGCAGCAGTTTTCCCTTGTTGTGGTTACAAACCAATCAAATTCAATACATACTTTTCCTGAAACAAAATACCAGATGAATTGTAGCACCTAACCATGGATTCCTCATACCAGTACTACCGCAGCATCCTTACATCTACAGATGTGCATGCAAACAAGAAATTGGGAACGTGCCGTCGGAAAAATGACAGAGTACAATACGCAATTTAAATCTTCATATCATTATCAACGAACATTTGAGAATAGCAATGTCCCTATCTTTACACATATTCATACGATCATCCAGGTACCATCGTCACTGCTGCATATCCATTGCTTCATCTTTTTAAGCACAACACACGTAAACGGGTCACTTAAACGTAATAAATACAGACCGCTGTCACTCGATCTTATACTAGTAATAATCATTGTTGCCATGATCATTGATCAGTATGTAAATAAGTCATGATACTGTCGAATATCAGTGATACAGATGCTGGAGAGAAACAAACTCGTAAGAGCAACTATTTTTCTGAATAGGTGGATATCACTAGCGTCCCATCTGAGGCTATTCAGATGGAACCCCAATTTGTCATCGAGTCGAACCCGAGTTGCGAAATGAACTCACTCCCCGAAAATCAATTTTAAAATCCTGATTCCAAAATATGTCTCGTGGAAACCCCGTTTCTTTAAATATGTCAAAAAACAACAATGATCAAAGAAAAAGAATTTACCATACATAATACGTGCATTAAATTGAGTAATCATCCTAAAATGTCTGCTTTCGGTAAACACATCAAGAAAACAGACGTTTTAACAAATGTTGTACAGAAGAAATAATCCGATCTGGTTTCGAACAAACGGCGTTCCATATTTCATACTGAAAAAAGGTTCAGAGGCTAATCCTTTCCCGTTTGAGCTATCGCTGCTGCTGATGATAAAGGGCGTTTGTTAACTTTATTAACATAGTGTATGCACGTATCGCTTCCTAAAGATCTTACCCTTTACACAATATTACGAAAGTCAAATCACTACAAGAAAATGGTTAAATCGAAAAAAGATCGTAAAGTTGGTTAAGTCGTGGCATGAATTGAATCGGCCAATGAATCTTATAGTGTTTGTTAGAGAACACAATGAAAGCAGGAAAAGATACGACAGTTTTCCTGTATGGTCGCAAAATCTATTTTGAATTTTGGTCAACTGGCAATTGAATTTGAGAAGGGTTTTTTTGGTAATGAAAACTCATTTCGCCTGTCGAAAAGCGGTTATAAGAATTGTACGTCCGAAGGACGTCTAATTAAAAACTAATAGTATTTATACTCATTAGAATAACCAATCTTGGCATCAAGACATACTGTAAAAAAATTGAAATAGGGATGAAATGTCCCTTTAAGATATATAGTTGTGACATTTAGTTCCACATTTGTCTCTTGCATGGTTTTAAATGGGGATGCATGTATAGTATTATCTATTTTAACTTCCCACATTTTTCATTTCAAGATGTTATTATGAGACCAGTTTGTGTCCTCGGTAGAAAGTGAACAATTTTATCGCAGGGTTTAAATTGCTTTCTTTTTGGTCCTGAATAATGGAGGCCCGTAGTAACAGGTGGCTTTGGGGGCAAAGCCCCCCCCCCCCAAGTTTGCCCAAAATGCTGAATGTTCCTTATTTTACACTGAAAAAAGGAAAAAAATCTTATTTAGCCCCCCCCCCCTCCTCAATATTCAGACACAGGTGCTTGAACCCACCCAATATGAAATTGCTTCCTTCGGGCCTGTAATGTAATGCACCGCGCAAGTATGGTAACTCTGGCTGTCTTCCGTGTAGAGAAGCCTGAAAACTCTAGCAACGGTTCTTTTACGACAGTATTTTCAGCCTGTACGAAACATATTATATGCATTAAACCATTCGAAAAATCTCGGACTCTTATATTTATTTGCCTCGTTCTGACAATCAAAAGTAATGAGTCGGTTTGTTGGAAACACATGACTAAATGAGTAATTCGATTGATATTTTCATATTTGATTGACTTCTGTGATTTGTAAATTGCAATATATGAGGATAAATTAACGATATTATTGTTTTAATTCAAGTTTTGTTTCTATTCCAGCCGAAGTAGGGTGCACGCGGTATCGTTTCTGCGCATGCGACTGTGACGGCACGTACGAATGTTCACGTGGAACATACACGTGCAGCGAGAGAAGTGATCAGCCGGTAGATGGTCTCTGTAATGATTGTGTACATGGAACCAGAAGATATGTGTACGTATAGTCCAATATTTTGGCGCATGTTCACAAATTTACCTTTGTAAAAACACAAAATTGAACTAAATTGTATTGAAAATTGAGAACGCATTTTCTCTCTGTTCCTACAGACGTAATGCAAATCTGGTACCGACTCTATGAGTGGAAATTAAAAACGCTTAAAGTGACATTTCACAATAGTTTTTACATAAATGTTACTTTTATTCTATCTGAAAGGGCATTTTTTCTTATGAAAAGTCTGATAAATTTCAAGCCAACATATTGAACCGTTTACGAGAAACATATATTTTTGTGCTAAATTTAAACAAATTGTTGTGGACAACAGTTCAGATTTATATAGAATTTGTCATTTCTGTCTCAACTTTGAAGGCGTATTTTTCGCTTATAAATAACAACTTCAAAAAACTGATAGCATTTCTACGCATTATAATAAACAATCTTTGCATCAAGACATACTTTTAAAAAATGAAATAAATGTGAAATGTCTCTTTAAAACATTTTTTGAGTTAATATTGTTAACAATCGGAGAATAGAAACAAAATGATGAGTATTCGTTTGAGCAATTTCTGATCCATTTCTTTTATAGCTCACTTATTAACGTACATGATGAGCAACATAAATGGCTCAATCAAATCATTTAAATAGAAACTGAACAAAATGCACGAGTCGAACTCCAAATATATATAAGATGGAAAAAATGTTACAAAAAAGTTGCTACAGTTTTACGAACCTTTGGAAGAAAAAAAAGCAGTAAATTATAAAAATAAGATATTTCTGGCTATATTTGCAGACCCGGCCAGAGTTTCGACTATGAGGAAGGCTGTTCTCAGTACCGAGGTTGTGAATGTAAATGTGGAACCACTCACTGCCAACAAGTCATTGATAAGTGCGGAGAATGTCGGTCATGCGAGATTAACGGCACTCAATACCGCGGAGGGGTGGAGTTCTCCCTACAGGTCGGGTGCCGTCTATACCAGAAATGCGACTGTTTTTGTAATTCAAAATGGCAATGTTACGGAGAATCGGCCGTCGATAGCTGCAACACATGCAGAAAATGTAACGTGGAGAATAATGTTTATGATCCGTTCAGTAGATTTACTCTAGACCAGGGTTGCTGGAAATATCAATGTTTCTGTGGGTGTGACGGTTCAACACGATGCCCGAGTGAGACGGTTATAAACACATGTAACACCCCGGATGTTTGTCGCAGTTGTGATGTAGATGGGCGATCAGTCCGCGGAAACACGCATTTTGAGTTTACTATGGACGGCATGACGATGTCCTGTCGTTGTAATTGTGACGGGTCCTATATCTGCTTCGCTGAATGGGTATATATGAGAACCGATCTATCTATTTCCGGTTCCGGTATAGGTACAGGCGGGATCAGCTGTTTCTCGTGTGATATTGACGGTCGTATTTACAGAGGGAACTCCAACTTCTCCATTCAACGTTCGGATATCGAGATGAACTGCCAATGCTTCTGTAATGGCGGATATTATTGCTTCGGAAAGACAGTCTTCGATGGTGGCTGTCGTTCATGTCGAGTGTTTGGTCAACAATATCTAGGAGAGTCATCGTTCGACTTGGTCTATCGAGGTTTACCCGTGACGTGTCAATGTTCATGTGATGGCGGATATGTTTGTTATGGTTCTACTGGCGAGGTTGTTATCACGTGTATCGACGGTAATTGTTTTGGTGACACGTGTGGCAGGTGCTCGGTTCAGGGTGAAGTTTTCAACGGTCGATCTATATTTGGAACGTTCTATAAGAGCATGCGACTGGAATGCACGTGTGGTTGTGATGGCTCATACTACTGCGAGGGTTCAGGAGGGTTTGGTCTGTCCTGTTTCAATGGACAGTGTCGGGAGGTCGGATGTACCTCATGTAACCTGTTCGGTGAAAGTTATCCCGGAGACAGCGAGTTTAACATTATCTACAGAGGTCTAAAGTTATCATGTGATTGTCAATGTGGAGGGACCTATCAGTGTCTAGGAAGCCAACAAGAGGTGGTAGTGACTTGTCTGTCTGATGGTACTGGATGTTTACCTGGTACTTGTTCATATTGTAATGTTAATGGACGACGGCTTGCTGGTCGCAGTACGTTTAGATATGACTATCAAGGAATAGAGATGCAGTGTACATGCGCGTGCGATGGGAGCTACTACTGCCAAGGACGAAGTTTGACGGAACTAATTGAGATTGCATGTGTCGGTGGAACATGTACGCGGATTGGTTGTGGTGGATGCAACATATTTGGTAACAACTATGCAGGAGAGAGTAGCTTCCCGTTAATATACGGTGGCATTAAATTACAATGTGAATGCGCATGTAACGGTAACTATATTTGCGCTGGATCTGCAGGTCAGGTTATTGTACAATGTACCAATGGTGTTGGCTGCTTGACACAATCCTGCAGACAGTGTATAGTAAATGGCCGCAGCTATAATGGTGGGTCCACTTTCCTATCATCATATAAAGGTGTAGAGATTGACTGTACGTGTGGGTGCGATGGTAATAGCTACTGTGTTGGTGTCAGTACAAGTATTGAAGTCTCCTGTGTGGGAGGGACGTGTACAAGAATAGGCTGTCGTGAATGTACAATATTCGGCCAGGAATATCTTGGCGCCTCATCTATTGATTTTATCTATGATGGAATGCCAGTAACCTGTACGTGTGATTGTAAAGGCGGTTATATATGTAGGTCAAACATCGACCAAACACCCGTGATAGTATGCCAGGATGGTGTTGGACCGGATTGTCTAAGTTACCGATGCAGAAGCTGTGACATTGATGGCAATAGAGTAGACGGAAACACGAGGTTTGATTACAATTACAATGGAATAGAGATGAGTTGTCAATGTGCATGTGATTCTTCATATTACTGTAAAGGCGTACGAGAAAAGATAGAGTTGTCCTGTGTCGGAGGAAAATGCACTGCACTTGGCTGTAAGACATGTTCAGTGTACGGTAATGAAATTGCCGGAGCTTCCCAGTTCCAGCTTGTCTACGTTGGTATCTTATTGAATTGTCAATGTCGATGTGATGGAAGCTACGAATGCTTCGGTTCTGATAGCACTAGCGTATTCCGGTGCCGAAACAACAGAGGTACATGTCTTACAAGCGCTTGTAATTCATGCGATTTTAATAACAGACAGTATGAGGGTGGTTCTGTATTTACCGAAAACTACAAGGGTATGGCTGTCACATGTACATGTGGATGTGACTCGTCAATTTTCTGTTCTGGAGAAGGATTAATGACCCTGTCATGTATCGGAGGACTGTGTACACACGGTGGATGTCGAGACTGTACCATATTCGGCAGAACATATGAAGGTATTTCGTCTTTCCCGCTCGTTTATTCTGGTTACATGTTGAACTGTCAATGTGATTGTTCTGGCGGGTACGTGTGCCAGGGTGAGATATCTGTTAGCTGTAATGACGGAAGAGGTCAAGGCTGTTTACCACAAGTTTGTAACAGATGTTCATTTAATGGAAACGTCATCAGAGGTGGGGACACGTTCAAATATAAATATCAGGATTATGACATGAGTTGCACCTGCGGGTGTGATGGTAACGTATATTGTAATGGTGTGACGTCTAATATTGAAATCCGTTGTCTTGGAGACAATTGTACTCCTATAGGATGTTCATCGTGTCGTTATTTCGATCGCGAAATTGCACCGTTTGGTACATTCCAGATAATACACCAAGGTGTTCGTCTAGATTGCTCATGTGAATGTAATGGATATCGCTGCGTCGGAGGCTCAGGCGATGTAATTATTGACTGCGGTTCCGGAGATTGCTCGCCGTCGAGATGCTCACAGTGTATGGTCGATGGCTCTCGTTATGACGCTTTCAAACGATTCCGGTCACAGTATCAAGGAATTGATCTTGAATGCGAGTGTGGGTGTGACGGTAGCGCTTATTGTATCGGTATACGTGAAGAGATAGAGGTATCATGCATCGGCGGAGTGTGTTCGCCGAGAAACTGCCAGACTTGCAGCGTTTATGGCAGAGAGTATGAATCAGTCTCAAGCTTTAATATCATATATAGAGGCTCCGAGCTGACTTGTAAATGTGCGTGTGACGGCGGGTATGAATGCAGGGATTCTACTGGAACTATCATCGTCAGTTGTGACAGGTTCGGTCGTAATTGTCTGCCAGCTACATGTAGAGATTGTTTTGTAGATGGAATTAGAAGATCTGCGAGAGAAAAGTTTCCGTATGTTTATGAAGATATCGACATGGAATGTACGTGCGGTTGCGATGGATCATCGCTCTGCCGAGGTAAACTTACGGAAATTACCGTAAAATGTATCGGAAATAATTGTTCGCCTGTCGGATGTCGCTCCTGTAGTATATTTGGCGAAGACTACCGCTCGCCTTCATCGTTCGATCTGATTTATCAAGGAACAAGACTTGCATGTGATTGTTCTTGCGACTCTAGTTATAGATGTCTAGGATCAACAGGCGAAGTTATACTTGAATGCCCATCAGGAAGAAGTTGTTTACCAAACACTTGCAAGAATTGTGTTGTGAATGGGAATACCTACAAGAGTTACACAAAATTCCCTTATAAATATAAAGGTAATGAAATGAGGTGTGAATGCGGGTGTGATGGGTCTTCATATTGTCGGGGAGTTGATTCCAGTTTCGAAGTTTCTTGTATTGGTGATAGATGTTCACCAACCACATGTGGAACTTGTAGCATATTCGGCGTGGAGCATGACGGTGACACTACATTCCCTTTGGTATACCAGGGATCCCAACTGAATTGTCAATGTAATTGTGATACTTCTTATCGCTGTACTGGACGCTCGCCCGAAGAAGTCGTAATTGAATGTGGAGTCAATGAAAATTGTGTTCGTCCAAGGTGCCGTAAATGTAGAGTCGGAGGTCAAAGGTATGATGGCGGCAAGAGTTTTGACTTCCGTTGGAAGAGTTATGATATGTCGTGCGTATGTGGATGCGATGGCACATACTTCTGTCGCGGTAAATCAAGTGATATAGAACTATCCTGTCAGCGAAATAGACGTGATGGCTGTAAACAAGTTGGCGGTTGTCGACCTTGTAATATATACGGTAAAGCATACCCCGGTGGTTCACGTAATGACTTTGTGTATCAAGGATATTTCATGACATGCTCATGTAAATGTGATTCCAGTTATGAATGTCTCGGTGTACGAAATGAGGTTGTAACATCATGTCCTGCTGATGGAGATTGTCTAAGGGATTGTAGATCATGTCGAGTGGATGGTAGGAGTTTTCCCGGTAATACGGTATTTGACACAGTCTATGAAGGCAAAAATATGGAATGTACCTGCGGGTGTGATGGAAGTTTTTACTGCAGATGTAAGGACGACGGGTCAGAAATAGCCTGTACGTCACAGGATAGCTGTACATGGGTCGGTTGTAAAATGTGTCGATCGGATGGACGAGAATACGGAGCCTATAGCGAGTTTAATAAGGTTTATGATGGAATAGCAATGAAATGTCAGTGTAACTGCGATGGTTCATATAAATGTACAGGGGTAGATGTTCGTATCACTGTGGTATGTACAAACGATAACTGTAACGTTGTAGGATGTAGATCATGTATGGTGAACGGACGAGAACGACCATACAAGTCAACATATGAAATCAGAAAGAGTGGAAAGAGACACAGATGTCGGTGCGAATGTGACGGTAAATCCTCGTGCTCTGAAATTGAGGAACGAGTTTGTAAGACGTGTCGAATTGACGGTAAGACATACAAAGGACATTCACGTAATCGTGTGTACAGGGGGTCTGATTCCTATGTATGCGATTGTTATTGTAATGGTACACATAAATGCGAGTTGGAATTTACAGGCTGTCAGCAATGTCGAATAGGAGGACGAAACTATGACGGTGATACACAGTTTCCTACAGTACTAGAAGGAAATAGAGTAGATTGTACTTGTAGCTGTAATGGCGATTGGAAATGTACGGGTAATAATGTTGAATGTACGTATAGAGACGGGTGTCGTACTATATGTGAAAGCTGTCTTATCGAAGGTAAGACGTATGAAGGTGGGAACTCGTTTACACTCTTCCATCGCGGTCAGAATATGGAGATGACGTGTAGCTGTGAATGCGGAGGGAGCTACGAATGCCGAGGTGGAACCGTCATTTGCACAAACACTGGTTGCCGAGATACTTGCTCTGGATGCACCATTGAAGGTAAAACATATAAAGGCGATAGCACATTCACTATTTACCATCGTGGTCAGAATATAAACATGAATTGTAACTGTCGATGTGGCGGTGGGTATGAATGCACGGGTGGCACGGTAACTTGCACTAATGCTGGATGTCGGGACTCGTGCTCTGGATGTACTATAGAAGGAAAATCATATAAAGGAGATACCACTTTTAACATATACCACCGAGGTCAAGATTTGAACATGAACTGTGAGTGTCGTTGTGCTGGAGGTTATGAGTGCACCGGGGGCACGGTCATCTGTACAAATTCTGGCTGTAAAGATACGTGCACCGGCTGCGAAATTGAAGGCACACCATACAAAGGCGGAACAGCGTTTTCGATTTTCCACCGTGGTCGAAACATCGACATGAACTGTAACTGTGAGTGCGGTGGTAGTTATGAATGTCGAGGAGAAAATGTTATATGTACAGAGTCTGGTTGTCGGGATATATGCACAGGGTGTGAAATAGAGGGCCGACGATATAAAGGCGGGGATACATTCAGAATATTTCACCGTGGTAACAATATTGACATGGATTGCACGTGTAACTGCGGTGGTGTTTATGAGTGTCGCGGCGAATCTATCATATGTACAGCGAGTGGTTGTACTGAAATTTGCGCGGGATGTGAAATCGAAGGTAGGTCATATAAAGGAGGCACTACTTTCCCGATATTTCACCGTGGTTACGATATGGACATGAACTGTTCATGTGAATGTGGCGGTAGTTATAAATGTAGAGGAGTTCGATACACAGAGTCTTGCATTGGTCCTGCATGTCCAAACCCTGGATGTCGGGATTGCGAATTTAGAGGGAGAAAATATCCTGGAAATTCCCGCTTTCCAACTGTGATAGATGGTATTGACGTTGATTGCACGTGTGATTGCGGCGGTAACTTGGCGTGTAAAGGTACAGTCGTCAATAGAACATGTTCCGGTCCTGATTGTAACTTCAGATGTAGAGACTGTTTTGTCGATGGCAAAAGGGTACCGAGTAAAACTCGCTTCCAGAGAGAACAAGATGGAGACATGCTTGATTGTATGTGTAATTGCGACGGCGGGTATGACTGTCAGGACACTTCCGGACGCTGTCCGGGTCCCAGGTGTGGAACACAAGGCTGTCGAAGATGTGTTATCAATGGGCGACAGTATTCGGGTAACACTAAGTTCACTGTTAAAGATGGCGAGTTTGAAATGAGCTGTTCGTGTTATTGTGACGGTTCGCATTCGTGTATATCATCTGGAGGCATTGAACACTCGTGTCTAGGTCAAGATTGTGCTGATAATGTCTGTACTGAATGTAGACTTGATGGACGGACTTATTCTGTCGATACGAAGTTTAGACTACAGAAGAATAGACTGATAATGAATTGCGTTTGTGAATGTGACGGGGCATATCGTTGTTTTAGCGTAGAAGGCAGCTGTCGTGGTGACGAATGTGATGAGTATGGTTGTAGCTCATGTAATATTGACGGACAATTATACAAAGGAGGCACAGAATTCGTACTAAAGCCAGGAACCGTATGTTCGTGTAGCTGCAGTGGCGAGTTTACTTGTAGGAGTTCGGGATTGTTCGTTTCGTGTGTCGGTGAGAATTGTGGTGTCGGTGGATGTAAATCGTGTAACGTAGACGGACTAATTCAGACAGGCAATCAGAGATTCCAGTTTACAAATTATGGACTGTTCATGCAATGTGTCTGTAACTGTGACTCATCATACATATGTAGAGGTTACCAGATTATTGGCAGTGAAGGAAATGTAGATCGGGATTGTAAACAATGCGAAATAGCTGGGCGACTTTATAATGGTGATACACGATTCCAGGTGTTAATCAATGGACGGCGCCAGGTGTGTTCATGTGAGTGCAGCGGTAGACACTCCTGCTCTCAAGCCGTACAAGAATGTCGTGAATGTATTGTAGGCGGTGATAGATATGCTCCAAACAGACAGTTCACGTTAAGAAGGGGAGGTAATAGCATCACGTGCCAATGTGGATGTAACGGTGACTTCCTGTGTGAAGGACGGCGGGATTACGGCGACGTCATAGGGGAATGTCGTGATTGTTACATATTTGGAAACAGGTATAAAAGTGAGCAGAAATTCACGACCGAAATAGGCGGTGTAAGAATGTTATGTGAGTGCTTCTGTAATGGCGGATACTCTTGTAAAGGTTACAGAACCGTGACGGACGTCATACTCCCAGCTGAGCCGGAGGAGGTTTGTAACACGTGTATAGTCGGGGACGAGGAATACGCGGGCAGAAGTCGGTTTACAATACGTCGTGGATGTTACGGTATATCCTGTTTGTGTGGCTGCGATGGTGGATGGAGCTGTCCCAGACAAATACCCCAGTACCTCTGTGAGGACCGCATTGAAGAAATAGAGCGATATGATATTAGTCTCTCTGGTAGTTTGATTTATGCCAATGATCCTGTACTATCCGAGGGTGCTTCTAGGGTTATTACCAACCTAGAATCGTCATCTAACACCATTTTCGGTACAGGAGCATGCAGATCCTGTTTCATTGCAAATCAAGAATTCAGAGGAAATTCCGGCTTCACTTTACAAGATGGGTGCTTAAGATTTACCTGCTCGTGTGAATGCTCTGGAGCATGGAATTGTTCATCGGTTGAAGGATCTGATTGTTCATTTGAGAGCCCGTTCAGAAGTCCTGATCCTTTCCGTAAAAAGGAATGTCGACAATGTCAAGCTTTTGGTAAGTCGTTTCCTCCTAATAGAAGATTCGTCGCCTCAGATGAGGACGGTTGTTACCGATATACATGCATGTGTGACTGCGATGGTTCTTATGAATGTCCAAAGGAGCTGACAGTGAAGACATGTGATGACAGCGATATCATATACAACGAAGAAAGGGGCACCTGTAGACAGTGTGTGGTGGGACGAGAATCATACAACGTAAATGACAAGTTTAATCTGATCGACAACTGTAAACAATACACGTGTACGTGTGAATGCGACGGGTCGTACAATTGTCCGGGATCTACCGCTGTACAAGTCTGCAGGACTGGATCCGGTCTACCAGGCAGAATACCAGGAACTGGATCACGAACGATAACCCAAACAGGACGAACTATAGTCTCTCTGCGACCAGCCGCATCTGGGAGCGTTTCCGGTGTACAGGGAGTGGAAGGACCTGGGGGTTATTCTATAATGCGGGAAGAGGTTGTTGGCCCGGATGGTAGAGTAATTTCTGGGTATACCCGGCTAGAAGGAGGCGGTGTTGCCAATGCGCAAGGTGGTATTACTAGAGTGGTAGCTCAGAGTGGGCAAGGCGGCTTTGGAAACTCTCAGTCTGGCTATTCACGTACGGTGACAAGAGTTGGTGGGAGTGGTGCAGCTCAATCAGGGTACGCAGTAGGTGGCGGCGGCGGCGGCGATGCCCAGTCGGGATACTCAAGGACGGTCACTAGGGTAGGGGGCGGTGCTAGAGTAGGGGGCGGTGCGCAAGCAGGAGGTCAAGGCTTTTCTAGAACGGTGTACACGAAGTATTCGGTAGAAGGCGACGGTGATGTGTCAGGAATAGCTAGAAGTTATGTCGGTGATGACGCCGCATATTCAGACCAATCACGTAAGTTAATTTGCTTATATTTCTTAAATCTTTTATTCATTTCGTCACTTTTCGTTTTGAAAAAAAATCTCGTTTTTACAGCTTGTAGCTTGTAATTCTTTTCAGTTTGATATCTTTCCGTAAGCCAATTCTTTCCTTATCTCCGTAATTGGCGTTTTCAACTGAGCAAGCTACCAGACATGGTATCTAAATAATTTGAAGGTGTATGTATACTGTTTAACCCTTTCCCAAACGACAAAATTTTAGGTTGATCCACTTCAAAAACTGCCACAATTGAAAAAATAGATGTTATTAAAGATATAATTTGTGTAAAATGTGGCATAGAAAATATTGAGACAAAATGAGAAACTGCTGGTTATCAGCAGTTTCTTCTTTTGTCTCAATGTTTTCCTAATCCTATTCTATTAGGGACGTCAAAACCAGGTCTTGTTTGGGAAAGGGTAAATAGATGTAATTACATCGCATCTCACGCGGATGAGTCAATGGTGCATTTTCGTTTCAATGATTGTGGAGGCACTTAATCCGAGTCTTCTCTGATGTAAATACGCTCTTTGAGAGTTTGATATTTCGGTATGTACATCAGAGAGCGTTGCTCTTTGAAAAAATCAAGAAGTTCTCAACAAATTGTTGCGCATCGTTCACCGTCCGATCTTAAACGCTATCGTTAAAACCCCTGATGATTTCGATCAATGAACCATTTATTGTCATACATGTTGAAAAATTTACGGCCAAAAAGTATTTCTAAAAGGTTTATAGGCAATGTTTTTCAACAACCCTCACCTGAGCAGCCTTTGTTTACCTTGACCTTCCATTCAAAACCAAAGGTTATACTCTTCAAGCAGGCCGATTTGAAATGAAATTTTTGGTCAGGTATGACAAAAAATTATTTATTGATCTATACCCTACAGTGTTTTACCGAGTGATTCGATATGATACACAAAAACAAAGCTTCACTACTTGTAACGTTACCGAACTTTCCGCTGTTTTCATAGAGCAACGCTCTCTGATGTAAATAGCGAAAAATCAAAATATCAAAGAGCGTATTTACATCAGAGAAGACTCGGATTATGGAGGCACTATAATAGCTCTCATTCTACCTTTCAGGGTCGGGGTTATCTCCCATTGTTCCTGTAGGTGGCCCCTGTCAGGATTGTATCGTTAACGGAGAGGTAATGTCCATCTAGTAACATTACACAGCCACATTTAAGGATTACTGCTCATCGTTATCTACAAAACATAGGCGTGCATCTTCGGTCGTCATTCGTGGCGACGGAAATTAACGAGGGTATCTTTCGTCAAATTTCGTTGCCACGGATGACTTCCGGAACTTCTTGATGTACACTTCGTTAATTTCCTATGTCACGTATGACACCCGCAGATCGATGCAGCAAGTGTTGTACATAATGATGGGTTGTAATTCTTAACTGATACTGGTTCATTTCTGCTACTCTCTACATATATGTCACTTAGACACAGTTACCTAGTTAGAACAATTGATATAGGCAAATATACTCTGGCTCATATCATACTATAATTTGAGCAACGTTTGTCTGTTTGTCCGTTTGTTCCCCTACTCCTCCCAGGTCCTTGGGCCGATCTTCACCAAACTTGGAGGTAAGGTGGAGGGCGGCCCCGGGTATTAGCTTGAGGGGTTCATTTTTTGAAAGGTCAAGGTCATCGAGGTCAAAGGTCAAATTTATGTTTTTACGGGTTATGGGTATCGTTTTTACGGGTTACGGGACGGGATTGCTTACGGGTTACGGGACGGGATCAGGTGGAGGGCAGCCCCGAGGGCAGCCCGGATAGGTCAAGGTCATCGAGGTCAAAGGTCAAATTTCGAAACGGGTAAAATTGCTAGTAAATAGAATACCGGTATAATGAGGTTATCTAACATGCCTTTTGAACAATACTGAAATCTTCTGGATGGGTACACTGCATACCCAGTCTTAATTTTGACGAGACAATATTCAAGTTCAAATATAGACTGGCTCTGTAATATAAGAAGTTCTGACAAACAGATACGACCATTTGTTTTGAAAATAAAGATTAATTTGTTTTTAATTGCGTACCATTGTGCAGAGAGGCAATAACCTTATTTCAAAACTATTTTTCAGTCATTACGAGGAGGCCGTGATTTCACGTTCAGAACTGGGTGTACGGAACATTTATGCGAGTGTTTCTGTAACGGAACGTACGTCTGCCCAGAAAACAGGAAAACTAACTTCTGTGAAGATAAGCAAGAAGGAGTGGCGCAAGGTATTTTAGTAAACAAATTCAGATACTATATTGTGACTTCTCATTTGAATCGTCTCTATATGAAATAAGCTTTTAATAAATAAGATATTGCATTTTGAAAGGCTAGTACCCCTTTTATGTATACAGGTCTGGGAATGTAGTGTGTGAACCTTTAGTTTTTCACATTTGTGACCCGTCACGCTAAAAGGGACCTTATCCGAACTCCAAAATTCCAAATGTTGGCAAACTTGTCAGACTCGGCACAGATCAACCAGACCCCGTATGCAAAAAATGAACTTATAGTAAGACGTGGGAAATATTCCAGATTTAGAAAATTGAATAAAAGTGAAAAATGCGGACTGCGCAGCCTGACTAGGGTCGATATTTTTCACACATCCGATAAGGTCCCTTTTAGCGTGACGGGTCACATTTTTCTTTTATGCTGGTTGCCGGATTTCTAATCAAGTCTACAAAATGATTTTTTCCCAAAATACATGTATCTATTAATAGCATGGGTTCATTTAAGCTTCATTAACAGTTAGTGGGTTTTTGTTTTGTTATTTTTTTTCACATTTTTCCACTGCATGTCATTGGCTGGGGTAATCGGGGCTACAAGATGAACTTATTATCCTTTACGTCTAGCATGATTTCCTTTCAGCTTTGTTAATGTAGTATAGTTTGTGGTTGAGTTTTTCACATTTTCCCATTTTCACATGTTTCACATTTTCTTCTACTGCAGGTTGTCGGGTCGGTAACCGAGTTTACAAGATGAACTTATTCTCCTATACAGAAGATTGTCTTAAACGTAGTTGTCGCTGCTATAAGGACGGACGTCACAAATGTGACCCCAAGAAAACAAGACGTGTTTGCTAGTCAATTATAGAGCAGTAAACAGTGTTCAAACACGTCTTTATTTTATAATACAGGCCACCGGCCAACAAAGCATAATGTCAAGTATCATTATCTTTATTATCATTTTTATGTCAAATCCATAACCGAACGCTATAAGGACGGACGTCATAAATTAGAGCCCAAGAACACAAGACGTGTTTTTTAGTCAGTTAAGAATAGTGAACTGTGAACAGGTCTTTATTTCATAATATAGGCCACCGGCCAACTAGATATAATCTCAATTATTTTCAACTATTTTCTTTATTATTATCTCTATTTCAAATCCAAACCCAAGAAAACAAGACGTGTTTGTTAGTCAGTTATATAGCAATAAACAGTGTTAAAACACGCTTTTATTTCATAATATAGGTCATCGGCCAACTAGACATAATCTCAAACTATATGTTATCTTTTTGTATTATCATTATTTCACATCCAAACCCTATGTTGTGGGCACTCATTTGACTCGTCTCGATGAGACGATCAAAATGAATACCCACAACAAAGGGTTCGATGAATTACATCTATAAACGCAATAATTAGGAAATAAACATTTTGTTTTTTTTAAAAAACTGTCCATTCTTATCTGTAGCTCTGTTCGTGGCGAAATAATGTTTATTCTAACGTTATTTTATATTCATAATTATTTAATTGATTTAGTTCTACCATTATTGCCGTTCAAGGCTCGATCGTATAAATACTTTTTGGTTAGCGCTATTAAACGCCCGGTTACATACACCATTCGGTGTCCTCATTACGGCCGGAGCACGTCTAAACAGATGACTCGTGTAGCATAATTTTGGACGAAATGTGGACGAAATATGGACGCTGAATCGTATGTGATCGGACCTTAAACAAGTGGTTAAATATCTGTTTTGGTTAGATTTCCCTATAACAACACTAATTAACATGCAATTTAACCAAAGCAGGTATTTAACCATTTTGTTAGTGCAAGCTTACCAATGTTTATACAACCGGGCCCAGGTAGGTCTACCATAAGAATGTTGCTATTTGTTGGTGAGAATCATTTCATATTCATGACTGTTCGAATTACATATACATTTTTACTGATTTAGTTTGGATTCTACCATTTTTGTCGTTCAGATGTCATAAGAATTTAGAATATTGAATTTTTTTGGTGCATGTTCGTACGTATTTGTGTAAATAAAACACCCTCTGTTGTAGATTATGTTTCTTTTATAGACATGTATTGTAATTGGTCTAAAATGAGTATAGGTCTGGAAATTGGCAATGAATTTTGTGCTAAAAATAGACTGTGATTACAGTTAAGTACTGATAGACCGTCGGTGTTGTTACAAAGTCTCGTAACTACGGCTACTGTCGAGCCGTAGACTTTGCGAGATTTTATAACAACGCATAAGAAATGATATTGTTTGTCCGAAATTATGCCACGATTAACTAGATAAAATCGTTCCCCATTGATCTGCAAATGGGATTTTGGACGAGCATAATCCACATTTTACTTCTTATATGTCGAGGCTATTCGATAACCGTTCATTGAACGCATGTGTATATGTCGATAGCAATCTTAGGACTGAGCAGTTTTAAAACTGTTTAAGTTCCAACAATGCTCAAAACATATTCACTAACATCCCGAAATATCATTATTAACGATCGAGAATTTATCGTTATATAATTCTATGAGCTTTGGTATGAGAAAGGGGGTCCATAATACATTTGAACCCATCAAGAGTTAAGATTAGACTACGTATATATACGCACAGTCTGATTAACATCCATTCTATTTTCCAACATTGTCTTAGTTACACGTAGCATTTGGAATCTGGCAAGAATTAACCACGTGACTCAGAATTTCAGAAAAGCATCAATATTTCTTTAATACTTTACCAATTTGAATTCGGTTTAAAGCAGAGAAGGTGGTAAATGCCAGGAATATTCTGGACGTAATGGATTTTTCAAAAATCAACTGATAAAAAAGTTATTGAAGATCAACCAAAATTTTTGTTGATCTTCAATAACTTTTTTATTAGCTTATATTTCAAAAAATCATCACATCTACCTAATGCGTGAAATCTGTCCACCTTCTCTGCTTCAAACCGAATTCAAATCGGTTTCAAATCCCGTATTAAAAAAAATTATTGAAGTTTTTTTCTGAAATTGTTGTCGCACGTGATTATCTACCGTGTTAACTAAACATACAATGCTCTGTATCCAGTGATTGTGCTCTTTAAAAATGCCATAAAGATACTTTTCCGATCCAAGCTCATTAAATAATAGCATCATTTGTAATTGTCAATTTTAAGACTGATTTTCTGAATAAAAGTGATTTCTATCACAAAACTGGTTTTCGTTATGTCTATAAGAAATTGGCTTGAATGGTAGAATCTACTTTGAAGAAATATCGCAGCTGTTATTCCAAAACCTCGTAATGTCTGAAGCCCAAACAAACTGCATTTACGAAGTTTTTGAAGAAAAGCAAAAATGTTTTCATGTCCACTGGATTGGGGTCCTAAACAGTTCATAACCATTGACCCCAACAATAGCAGGCTTTCACGTCCCGGTGCTCGTATCATCAACGATCGTACAACTATTTTTGTGTAATTATTCATTACAATAATCCTGATTGGTTCAATCTATTTTCTCGTGCGATAAGATGTTTTGTTACACAGTTGACACAAAAACGTGGTCATAGATCGTTGATAATACGGGGCCCCGGATAGGACAATATCCTAACATTTTACACAATTGGCCTGTTTGCCATCCATGTATTTACGAATCGCCTACTAGACGGAGGATTGGATGTTGTTTTTACTTAAGGTAGTCCACCGCAAATGAGATGTCTTAGTTATACGATGGTAACCACGTTCCTTGAGTTTCTAGCTGATGGTAGTCCATCCCTAATGAGATTCACACGTCATCGGAATTGACCAAACGCCGGCTGTCAATCAAAACCATCAATAAGCCAATGGGCGATCAGAAAAAAATGCCACGTCACTATTGTTTGTCTTAAATTCTTCTTTGCACGTGGTATTGTATAGATCTATCGACTGACAATCAAAACAATCAACATACCAATGCCCCATTTGTTTGTATTAGATTCTACGTTGGGCGGAGCGATCTATCGATTGGCGTTTGGTCAATTATTCAGCGAGCGACTTCCTAAACATTGGGTGTTGTCGCCCAAATAGGTTTGGATACGTAGCGAATGTTAAGGACTTCAAATGAAAAATTACGGCGTTGCGTACATCTCATTAGGGGTGGACCACATGAAAAGAAAAATATAGTATCGCAAGTTTCGAGTTTCTCGGTATAAATTAAATACATATCATGGAAACTTTAAATGAAGTAAGATAATAGCAATGAATGAAATACTGAAGTAAGATAATAGCAAAATTGTTGGAAAATATGTTTATTAATGAATGATTTACTATTTACAAAACGTTTTGAACAACGTGAATATACCATAATACCAATGTTACAGTGTAACGTATTGAAACTAAACCATTACAAGTTGCTTTCTCGAAGAGCAGTTGATACATATTGAAACTTCTCCTGTATTGATCTTTTTACCTGAAAGTACAGAACAAACATCAAAGATATCTTGCCAAGGCGCCGTACACTGCTATTGCCAATGGCGAAACCCATTTCATTAATTCTTCAATTTATTAGTTAGGCAGATATATCCAAAATTTTGGGTCAATCGTTCACTTTTTCAGGAAAGCACCAAATTTGGCACACATGTAGTATAGACCCATACAAATGACTTCCTAGGTAGATCCCAAAATCTGACCTCCCTGATGGCCGCCATATTAACACCAACACTTTGAACAGTTGTTGTCTCAATAAGACCCTTCTCAAATTGGTTCGAGTTGGCTATTTTGAATTTCAAGATGGCCGCCATTATGTCGATGAGTTTTTTCTCGTTCTTTCACAATATACATGTAGGCTATGTGACTTTATCAATGGAACATGTAGTCATTGAATTGTCCCAATTATGATTTTAAGTGTAAAAAGTAAAGGGAATATATTCAAAATTGTAACTTTGAAGTAAAGACAAAATTACTATGTTAAGATTTGTCTGGCTGCCATGTTCCAATATACACGTGTTTCAATTAATGGCAATCTTTTCTATATACAAAAAGTTACTTATCTTTTCTGTAAACAGAGCTTGTTAATATCTATTATGCCCCGTATCGAAAGTCGGGGGCATATTGTTTTACTCGTGTCCATCTGTCTGTCCGTCTGTCTGTCCGTCCATCTGTCTGTTCGAAAACTTAACATTTGCCTTTTCTCGGAAAGAATTGGTCATACAAAGCTCAAATTTGGTATGTAACCTTATTTCAATGATATCTATCTGTTTCATGCAATATGACCTTCTTCAGGGTCATTTGTTAACCCTTATCAACCCTTTATACGAAAACTTAACATTTTAGAAAAATGGCCATTTCGGGGGTATTTGTGTCTCACAAACACATAATGTTTTGGTATAAAAATTGTAATATCAAGAAATATATTGTTCTTTTCTTATACAAAGTACATGGTTGCCATACTGAGATAATCGAGTATGTAAATTGTACATTTTTGAGAAAAAAAATCATGGCACATTATCGTTGCTTATCAAAGATAGCTACCACAAGAGAAAGTAATACATGATTATATGTACAGTGCGTTCATATAGAGCTAAACGTCTTAATATATCATTTTACTTTTGGAATTTGAAGCAGAAGATGGAAACCATTTTAAAAGAAATGACAAATGAGATTTGTCAATGATTAATATCATGTTTCGTGATTATAATATTGTCCACGACCAAATAAGAGATGACTGCCAAACAAAACTTAAATATTCCTTCAAATTTAGTTCTTCCTTCTTTTCGTCCCCTTTTAGCGTGATTATTCATGAAAAGGGAGTTAATACATTCCAGACATCCAGGTGTCAGCGTTGTGGTAATGCTTTGGTTAAGTTTAATGTGAAACTGTCATATCTATTTCTATAAAAGCTATTGCGCTGAAACTTTGCACATTCTTCTGTGATTATAATATCACACTTTATGCAAGAATTCTTTTATCTAAATTATTATCTAATTAATTTTAAAAGTGAAACTTTACCTTTTTCGAACATATACATTCTTGGTAAAATTGCGTGAAATTGCATATATCTGTGATAACTTTAATTCTGCTTAAGCTATTGCTTTCAAAGTTTGCATGTGTTCCTGTGATTGCAAACAATGGAATGAGATGTTACTGGCAGTGTTTTTAAAGACTGGGCCAGTGCAAGATTGCATGTTGGTTGTGGAATTTATGTCTGTGCGGTTGCAGCTGCCGTAGAAACAACAACACACATTTCTTTCACTATTCAGCACTCGATATTTCTTCGACTGCTCTTGATTAAAGTAAGACCATAAATTGTAGTTTGTAAATAATTGTGCAATATAATTATTTGTGCAAATTCCTAGTCATACTCATTGATATTCTATGACAAAATTCCAATGCAAAAATTGATGCCAAAAGCATTTATTTCCCAAATAGATGTAATTTTAAAAAAAGAGCATTTACAACTGGTAGTTAAAAACCACCAGAAATTTCAATTTAACTACCAGAAATTTCAATTTACCAGAAATGTGAAAAGAATGTGAAAAAAAATATTTTCAGCCTGATTTTATGTACATGTACAGAATTGTTCCTTTTCCGTATCCTTCCGTCTATTTTGGTACTCAAAATGGTGATAGAACAGGTACCTGCTTTGCAGACTTGAAGGATACATGTATTATTTTTGCAATCATATATTGTGCTATGTGTTTTATCACTATGTGCACAAATGTTGTCCTACATTCATTTCATAAATGAAGCAGCAATACTTGTTCATTCTGGTTCTTGTCTTCTAGATTTCATTTCACTCATTAGGTCCCGGTTTCAAGTCATGATAAATCTTTTTATTCATTCTTCCTACATGACAACCACTAAAGATTTGGGTGGAAGCAACAACTTGTCCCCACTTTGTCTGCCTAGACAATACATGTATTAAATCAATCAGCAAATTATTTGCTTAAGGTGTAAGAGAGGTTATAAATTTAAATTCACCTATACGTAACTTTTAGGCAGACATTGACAGATCATTTGTATCAGTTGTAATTTTAGAAATAAAGACAGAATTATAAATGATAGGCATTTTGAATAGGAAGGTGGCGATCCCACATGTATGCAGAAATGACTTCAATTTCAAACAGAACAGAAATCTGCCATTTATTTATCAACATTCTTGGATATTTTTTTAAAGATGTCATAGCCATATCAAATTCACCGTACGGCAGTAAAATGCCAAAGATAAGTCCTTTGTTAAACAAATGTACCCTTTTCATCGGCGGCCATCTATGAATTACAAACATACATTCAGTAATTATAAAAGAGGACAATTATAATTATTAGTCAATCTCAATATAAATTTAAGTAAATTTCAACTCTCGGTAACATTTGAAGTAAATGTTTACCCATTTGAAGGATTATCGTTCATTAGATGGTATCCATTTTAGAACATGGCAACTAGATGAAACTTCTGGTGGTTATCACCTTATACATCAAAATGTTCATAATGAGCTATGATTCCTCTAATTTTATGCTTAAAGTACAAACTATACAACGTGATGTCTTATCTCCCCCACTTATAACTATGTCATCTATATTTTGCTGTAAAAAGATGAAAATAAATGAAATACTGGTCGATTTACGGGCGGCCATCTTGATATTGAAATGGCCGACTCAAATTCTTTTGAAAATGATTTCATTGAAACAAAGCTTGTAAAAGTGTTTGAAGGTCATTGAAAGATCATTTGTATCAGTTATAATTCGAAAGAAATAAACAGAACAGAAATGTGTGGCGGCCATCTTTGAAATCGAAAATGCCATTCCAAACGCATATATGAATGAATTCGTTTGATCCGCTGGTACTTCAAATATAGGTGTAGACGCAAAAGGTTAGTCAATATCCGCCATAGTAAGGGAGACATGGCCATTGATAAGTCAAAATTGGCGGCCATATTTGAATTCAATATGGCGGCCGTCAGGAGGGTCAGATTTTGGGATCTACCTAGGAAACCATTTGTATGGGTCTATACTACGTGTGTGCCAAATTTGGTGCTTTCCTGAAAAGGTGAACGATCATATGCCATATCTGCCTAACTATATATATCAGTCCAAATTGAAAGGAGTTGCAGACAACAGAAGAAAATTGTGTCCTCAGTAGAAAATATATAGGATTTTGCACAGGAAATAATGATGTCCAGAGAAGAACTAGGTATTTCTAACATTTGCCCAAAACGAAAAAAGTTTCGGTGTTCCTTTGTAAAACTGCTACATACGACTAAATGTATGTTACTGAAGCTGTAATTTGTGATTAGTATAGCAAAGAAAACATTTACAAGCAATTTTCTTCGTTTGTCGCAATGTTTTCCAAAGCATTTTCTTCTAAGGACTTCAAAACCATGTCTTGTTTTGGGAAATGGCCAATACAAAAAGCATCGATATACCTGTGGTTTGCAAGCTAGAAGTTTTCCTGAACAATACTGCGGACACAATTGTTTGATGTTTTTGTCCCCACATAAACACATCTCCCTCTGTAGAATGCTGGTTACCAGAAACTGCCTTAATGGTTTCCCGAGCCTTTTTGTTATTAAGCACTTCAAAACCATGTCTTGGTTTTGGGAAAGGGTTAAAAAAGCGACGATATACCTGTGGTTTGCAAGCTGAAACAACTCCACATTGCCCAGAACAATAACGCGGACACAATTGTTTGATATCGTTGTCCCCACACAAACATATTTCTCTCTGTAGGCTGTCACACACCGCGTCATTTGATACTGGGTCCCCGCAACTGTTGTAGGTTATAGGGATTGTCGGCAAATCTAGAAAATAAAATAAAAAAAAATAGTGTAAAGGTATATACTTGTGGGTTTAAGTTAGAACCGGACATTTTTCCAACTTTTAACTACAGTCATAAATTTGGTAGATCAATAGATCTTTTAAAACTAGAAGCTATCTATTGTACTAATCTGATATTTGTTTTCTCGTTCATGACGTGACGCTGTTACCACTACGACGTCAAAATAGGCACTTCGCACGATATTGCATCGATTTTCTATGGACTTTAATGCACAAAAATGTGTTTTAATCGGTCATTTTCGACTCCAAACCAATGAAAGTTACGTCGATAGAAAGTGGTTTTCATCGTTATAAAGGGGTGCAAGAAACATTTGTTTACGACCAATATTGCAGAGATAAACGACGAAAGTTAAGCTCTTTTATTGTCAAATTGCACAACCATATTATATCAGACTCAAGCAAGAAATCAGAAAAGTTTACCGTACATTTTTTTTTCTTTAATAAAACATATTTAAATATCTTTATATTTAAAATGTTCATGCTATAGTCAAGAAAATATTGAGACAAAAGGAGCAACTGCTGGTTATCAGCAGTTTCTTCTTTTGTCTCAATGTTTTCCCAAGCCATATCTACTAAGGACGTCAAATCCGGTCTTGTTTGGGAGAGGTTTAAGACATTGTTTAAAAACTCACCGCACTTGTTACACGTTTTCTTGCAGTACTTCTGTGCGATTTCAGGATCTTGACAGAAAAATCCGCCCGACTGACATTGGAACACATCCACACAATCTTAAAATGTAAATACATATGTGACCCGTCATGCCAAAACGAACCTTAACCGAATTCTAAATATCCAAATTTTGGCATTTTTTTTTCAGACTCAGCACAGGTCAACCAGATACTGTATGCGACAAATGAACATATAGTAAGATAGGGAAAACATTCCAGATTAAAACAATGCATACAAGTGAAAAGTATCGGTCCTAGTCTGGCTGCGCGGGCTGCGCAGACTGACTAGGGTCGATATTTTTCACACTCCCTATTAGGTTCCTTAAAGTTAGCGTGATGGTTCACATACATGAAAGTCCAGTCAATATATACTAAGCTCCAAAAAGAAAGTGTGCACTTTCGCGTTTTGCTTTTACCTCATTTTCACAAAGTTAATGGCAATTTAGGGAGTAAAAGTGATATCATACTTCAGATTAGACCTTAAAGCAATTTGGCATCAAAACAGATGTCGATAGAACTGTTCATACTGCACACACGCAGCCAAATCATTCTGGTGTTGATGGTGTTGAGATTTGTACTCGTTACAGCTTCTTCTGTGGAAAGAGTTACACGCGTATATGCCGTTGTTGGGTTTGATCAGGTCTTTCAAGCAATTTCCGGGCTAAAGTTTAAACTTTCCTGTAGACGTTATGTGTACGTTAACGTTAGAAATCGCTACGTTAGTAGTCTAGTAAATTGTCGTCGAACTGTGCAGCAACGTTCTACAACAAATTTGTATGCCTATTAGATGAAATAAAAATGGACACTTGCTATTAGAACATAAATACCGTATAAATTCACATTTGGTGATGGCTTTTGGTATCACCAAGTTCGGTCGTGTTCACCGACGTTAGTTGTAATTCGTTTCACGTTAATGCACTATGTTCAAATGTAATGAAAAATTGATTTTATGTTAAGGTATGGCAAAAGCTTTGCAGTGAGTGTAATTTCTGACCAATAACTCATCCAGCACGTGAGGCATACGTAAAACACTAAAATGCAAAATCGCAATAAAGCCGAAGATTCGTGCGTGCTTTGTGATTTCTGAATCAAAATATCGTTTGTCAATAAATAGTCTTGAGATATGTCATACAAAATTCCCTTACGGTAGACGGTAAACTTTTCGAGATATTCAAAATTTAAAAGTGCACACTTTCTTTTGGAACTGAGTATATTACGACACGTGCCACCAAAATAGCGATGTATGCAAAGGTATTAAAATGTGTCATCTCAAAACAATTTTGCCAGTGTTGGTTGGAATATTGTAGTGACACAGGTCTGCAAGATATAAACCCATGCAAAATTACAGTCGTTTGGAGTCTATATTGCTTTGTTTACATCAAAATGGCAATATCTAAGAGCGCGTTAATTTTATAGGAATTGCAGAGGGAAAATATAGGCCTATAATGCTAAAAGTAGAAAAATGCGAATGTTCTAAAAAAAAAGAATATGTGGAAGGAAAAGGAGAACTATTCATCATATTTTCCGACTATGTTTTCAAAGAAAATTTCTCCACTGACGTCGTAAAAATGAAGTCTTGTTTTGGACAGGGCTAATGACCTGATGGAACGATAACTTCCCGATTTTTTTATTTTACTAGACCATCCATCATTAGGTAACAAACTCTTAGTGCAACTTCAGTGACATCCGTGGAAACGGAGAATGCCGAGTGTATACGGATTTTCAAAATCCGGATACACTCGTCAATTTCCATTGTCACGAATGCCGAAGACGAAAGCAGCACGCAACGGTTCTATCTACTGATGTGTGGAATGCGTTAACACGATGGATAATCACGTGATACAATATTTTCAGAAAATCTTCAATAAATTTGTAAATACTGGACCGTTTTGAATTCGGTTTGAAGCAGAGAATGTGGACAGACGTCACGCATTAGATGGACGTGATTGATTTTTGAAAAATCAACTGATAAAAAAGTTATTGAAGATAAACCAAAATTTTGGTTTAACTTCAATACCTTTTGTATCAGTTGATTTTTCAAAAACCCAACACGTCCAGCTTATTCCTGGCATTTTCCCACTTTCTATGCTTCAAACCGAATCCAAATTGGTCAAGTATTAAAACAGATATTGAAGATTATCGGAAATTCTGAGTCACGTGATTATACACCATTCCGGGTCAACATCACGGACGGGGCACGTCTAAAAAAGAGGAACCGTACAGCATAATTTTGGACTTGATGTGGACACGATATGGACACATAATCGTATATGACCGGGCCTTTAGCCCAATCAATAGAACGAGGACTTACCAAATTTATCGCAGAGATCGCACGTTTTGTTGCATTCATACATGACGTCGGGATCTTTACACACGGCATCAACAACTAGTGAGCAAAACTTAAATCTACCACTATCTCTACAGGAGCTGTCTGAAATGAATCCAAGGTCAAGATCAAGGTCACTAGGTCATGGTCACAAATTAAAGGTCTTTGCAGAGATCGCATGTTTTGTTGCACTTGAACATGAAATCTGGTAATTTACACACAGCATCGACAACTAGTGTACAAAACTTAAATCTGCCGCTATCTCGACAGGAACTGTCTAAAATGAATCAAAGGTCATGGTCCCAAATGAAAGGTCTTGACAGGTCGCTTTTCAACAATTATAATGTATTTAAAGCTGTAGAAACGAGTTTTTTGTTGAAAAGCAACGATATACCGTTGGTGGGGAGTCAAAATCTCGTAAATACAGCTTGAAAAAGCTGGAGTTACGAGGTCTTGACTTCCCACCGACGCCATGTGAAATACCGGTATAAAGGCTCTACCAGAATCTCTAATGGTTCCTACACTTACGGCCATGTTAACACGGGAAGAGGGGGCCGCCCCGATACTTTCCAGCATATCCTATGTCACCCCAATGTTTGCTACAAGTAATCGCTTTATTTTCCGCAATGTTTTCCAAAGCCATTATCTTGTGGGGCATGAAAAGGCATGGTTATGCGACAATGGGATAGCCGGGATCTGGAAAAAGGTCCCTCTTAGCATTTGAGTAGTCCGTGTTTTAGAATCGACTATTGCCTAAATGCTAGCTGACAGAGACCCATGCTGCAATCTTAGGTCGTAAAAAGCTGTTGTTGTGCAATTGAAATTGTCATCTGTATCATGTTTGAATTTTGAACAGTCTAAAATGTTGCTGTTTGGTAATGGGTTTCCCAAACGACAAAATTTTAGGGAGGTTCAATTTGAAAGCTGCTGAACACGACAAAATGAATGTTATTAAAGGTAAAATTTGTTAATAATCTAGCCTAGAAAACAATCAGGCAAAATGAGAAAATGCTGATCATCAGCATTTTCTTCTTTTGCCTCAATGTTTTCCCAAGCTAATTCTATTAAGGACGTCAAAACAAGGTCTTGTTTGGTAATGGGTTAAATAGTTATTATACCTGTAGTAACAACAGTAGTTTGTGTTGTTGGTGTTGTAATTTTTGTTGTAATTTTCCTCGTTGTTGTTGTTTGTGTTGTTGTGGGAGTAGTCTTCTTTGTTGTGGATATTGTTGTTTTTCCATTCAGTTGGTTGATTTCGTCTGTGGAGAGAAACAAGATGCGTTTATATAACAAAAGGCCAAAAGGCCAGTGTTAAGCTGTCACGTTAAGTTTCGGATTGACAGATGGACAGAGGATAGAGAGACAGACAAACAGGCAGACAGAGAACGGTAGAACGAATCAATGATCGGGGCCATAAAAGTGGTCAAATATCACTTAATGTATTCCATTCGCCAATAGATACCAAACACTTCGTGCATATTCGGGCGGCATCCGTAGTAAACGGAAATTTTGACTATGGTATCCTGTATTCAAAATCCGAATACCCTAGTCAATTTCCACGCGTCTTCTGTTGCCACATTTGACGCCCAAAATTGAACGAAATGATTGGTAGATAATTGTGGAATGTAATGTACAAGTTATACACTAACAAGTTACAGTTTTGTATCGTGTCATCGAAATGGCTTTGTCATTTGCTTTCTAGGGCAAAAAGATTTTAAGCATAGTTATAATCGTTTTGACAAAATAGAGAAGAAGATTAAAAATGAAATTAAGAACACACAGACAAAATTTAATAAGACTAGGTTACCCGGACATCCATTGTCATGACATTGTCTAAATCTCACCATCAGGCAAAACTCGCATGACGTAATTAACATGGAATTTTATGGGAACAATGTAACAATTTATAATTAAGTGTTTTGCTCTTTTTCCCCAATGTTCAATGCTTTTTGCCAAATGAACTGTTCCTGTTTAATAAAAGAACAGGGTCCATATTCACTTCACCAACATGTCTAAATTGATTTTCTAAATACAAATTGCAAGGTTTTATTTTTAGTTCACCTGAGCAACATGCTCAAGGTGAGCTTTTGTGATCACCCTGTGTCCGGCGTGCGTCGTGCGTCGGTCGTCGTCAACAATTGCCTTAAACATCTTCTCCTCCTCAACCACTGGACCAATTCTTTCCAAACTTAGCAGAAATGTTCCTTGACCCTTTTCAAACTTGTTCGTGAATTTTTTATTCGTCAAAAATTGTGGGCGTGGCAGGGCGGGGCTTATCAGACTTAAAGAAATCATTAGGAAATTCTTCAAAAATCTTCTCCTCCTCAACCACTGGGCCAATTCTTTCCAAACTTAGCAGAAATGTTTCTTGGGTGATCCTTTTCAAAACTTGTTCGTGACTTTTTGATTCGTCCAAAATTCTGGGCGTGGCAGGGCGGGGCTTATCAGACTTAAAGAAATCATTAGGGAATTCTTCAAAAGTCTTCTCCTCCTCAACCGCTTGGCCAATTCTTTCCAAACTTAGCAGAAATGTTCCTTGAGTGACCCTTTTCAAAACGTATTCGTGAATTTTTGATTCGTCAAAAATTGTGGGCGTGGCAGGGCGGGGCGTATCGGACTTAGAGAAATCATGTGAAAAATCCTTAAAAATCAATTATCAGGCTAATTTGAATCAAGCTTGGCAGAGATGTCCCTTGAGTGACTGTTTTCAACACATGCTCATGAATTTTTGATTGGGTGAAAATTGTGGGCAGGCCAGGGCGGAGCTTATCAGACTTCGAGAAATCATAAGATAATTATTCAAAAAATCTTCTTCTCCTCAACCATTGGGCTAATTCTTACCAAACTTGAAAGGAATGTTCCTTAGGTGACCCTTTTCAAAACTTGTTCGTGAAATTTTGATTTGTCAAAAATTGTGGGCGTGGCAGGGCGTGGCTTATCAGACTTAAAGAAATCTTTAGGTAATTCTTCAAAAATCTTCTCCTCCTCAACCACTTGGCCAATTCTTTCCAAACTTGGCAGAAATGTTTATTGGGTGATCCTTTTCAAAACTTGTTCGTGAATTTTTGATTCGTCAAAAATTGTGGGCGTGGCAGGGCGGGGCGTATCGGACTTAGAGAAATCATGTGAAAAATCTTTAAAAAATCAATTACCAGGCCAATTTGAACCAAGCTTGGCAGAAATGTCCCTTGAGTGACTGTTTTCAACACATGCTCATGAATTTTTGATTTGTCAAAACTTGTGGGCGTGGCAGGGCGGGGCTTATCAGACTTAGAGAAATCGAAAGATAATTATTCAAAAATCTTCTCCTCCTTAACCACTAAAACTTAAAAGGAATGTTCCTTGGGTGACCCTTTTCAACACTTGTTCGTGAGTTTTTGATTTGTCAAAAATTGTGGGCGTGGCAGGGCGGGGCTTATCGGACTAGGAGAAATCATGTGAAAAATCTTTAAAAATCAATTATTCAGCCAATTTGAACCAAACGTAGCAGGAATGTCCCTTGAGAGACTGTATTCAACACATGTTCATGAATTTTTGATTGGGTGAAAAAAATCGGCTTACAGGGTGGGGCTTACCAGACTTCAAGAAATCCTTAGATAATTCTTCCAAAATCTTCTTCTCCTTAACCATCAGACAATTCGTTACCAAACTTGGCAGAAATGATCATTGGGTGACTCGTTACAATATCTGTTTGAGAATTTTTTATTCGTCAAAAAATGTGGTCTTGGCGAAGCAGGGCTTATTGGACTTAACAAATTCATGAGAATTCTTTAAAAAAGTAATTATAGGGCTAAGTTGAACCAAACCTTACAGGAATGTACCTTGAGTGACTGTCTTCAATACATGGTTGAGAATTTTTGATTAATTGAAAAAATGTGGGCATGGCAGGGTGAGGCGTGTTGATTTTTAAATGAGTTATGTCCTTTTGTTGAAAATTGGTATTTACATGTGTTGTTTGGTCTGTTGATTTTTTTGTTTGCTCTTTTTCCCAATTGATCAGATCACAGTTCAAATGAAATGTACTTCTCAAAATGCACAAAAACTGTTTGGGGGTATGATCACTTTCAGTGATATTCTAGTTTACAATAATTTAATATGACATAATACTGACATATGTATTTGTTTACAACAAAACCTATATTGTACACAATCAAAAACACGAAGAACTCAGGTGAGCGATATCAGTGCCTTTCAGGCACTCTTGTTTTAAAAAAATCTTAGCCAGGCAAAACTACATACTTTCACTTGATTCGACGAACTGGGGCAGCCCCCATAAGGACATTGTCTAAATCTCGTCATAAAACAAACACCATTAGAGATCTGACAGGAATAATTTTCCCAGACTGACCACAAGGCTGACTCTAGCCCATATATTTAATCTTTGTTCGCTTCCGGTTTTAGATTACAAGCATTTTCTTCTTTTCCCTTGAAATATCTGTTTTACAAAACAAACTCTTGAACATAATAATAAAAATACTCACCCGGGCAAAATTCTTTGGTACAGACTTTAACTTGGTTAGACGACCCGGGGCAACCACTGCCAGGACACTGTCTAAACCTGGTCATCAAACAAACACCATTCGTGATTTGACAGGCATATTTCCCCCATTCTGACCATTGTGGAGGCGGGGTTGGCTGTGCAGCTGATGTAGATGCTGATTGGGCGGCTGATGTTATAACAGGGGCCTGTGTTGTAGCTTTGGTTGTCAGTGGGGCGTTCGTAATTTCGTCTAAATGAAATGGAAATGAAAAAAGGATTGTGATCTGAGAAATGGCACTCACAGAAATATATCGCTACTTTTCAACAAGCTTTAAAACAAGCTTCAATTACGAGGTTTTTGTTGAGAAGCGAAGGTATACAAAAGTAATGTGTCTAGACAGGAATAATAGACGTCTGCGAGCTTACTCGTGTAGCGACCATAGACAACCCATCACACTAATAGATACTTTGAAATTGGAACAGTCTATTGTATTACTCTTCAGTAAAGGGACAATACAAATCCCTGCATTTCAACAAAAACATCGTAACTGCAGCTTACAACAAGCTGCAGTTACGAGGTTTTTGTTGAAAAGCGAGGAAATACTTACTACATCGTTTACAAGTCCGTGGACACAGGTTTCGTGCACCCTCTGGGTCCGAACAAATAAAACTTTGAAGTGCGGGACAGTTAGCTGCTGGATTGTCCTCACAAAAACCTTCATTCAACGAAAATTAAAGTATTTGAGTTGGAATCATGGGCCGTATATGCATAATATATGTACAGTCTGATCAGGACCCTTGTTGTTCTCTTGTAGCTTTTCCATGGTCTGTATCAACTATTAGGGAACATCATGGGTCCTGATCAGCCTGAACTTTGGTATACTAGTAGTCTGATCTTGTAATATGAAAATCTCAAATGCTATAAGGGCCCTAATTCCTGATCTTGGCTCAAATTGATTCTGCACATCCAAATTAGGCTATATTACAATTCGTCTGACTGGACAAGACGTATGTCTCGGCCGTTTGGATGGATCGTTGTGTAATTTTAAAAGTAAACTTGGAATTATACAGGTTGATGAATACCACTCTTGGAAAAGTGTCGTGTTTCCAGATCAGCCGGCGCCTAAGTGCAGTCTGATCCAGGGTCCAGTTTCATCAAAACATTTAAGACGTATTTTTGTCTTACCGACGACTTTCGACAAGTTTGTGGCAAGAAACGCATATCGCCAATCTACCAAGACCTGTGTTATGCGATTGTCGTTTTGAGTGATATTTAAGACATCGGTAAGTCAAAAATAGTCTTAAATGTTTTGATGAAACAGGCCCCAGATCCTACCACCAATACAAATTATCCTTGGATCAAAACAAAATCAAAAAATCAAAATAAAAAAAGACATACCTTTTGGGGGGTTTTGTAGTTATTTGTTGTTTACAACTCCTTTCTATTTTGACGAGCCTAATATTTTGTCGTTTAGGAAATGGTGAATCTAAATCATTCGTTCGCTTGCCCAAAATAATTAAATATACGTGTATGTAGAATTATTATTCCAAAACAGATGCAACTATATATCACGCTGCTTGTATTAACATGAAACTCGTAACTCCACTTTTAAACAAGCTGTAGCTACGAGGTATTTGAAGCAAAATTGACGATAGTTACCTTTCGGTGGAGGGACAACTTTTCCTGGCAATAAACCAAAATCTGTTGGGAAAGAAAAAGAAAAAATGAGAATAGTACAAAAAGTGAGAAAATTTCACCCATCTGCTCAGTCTTCCTTCGTTTTGTTACAGAAATAATCACGGTGGATAATCACGCGAAGCAACAATTTCAGAAAATCTTCAATAATTTTGTTAATACGGGTCCGATTTGAATTCGGTTTGAAGCAGAGAATGTGGGCAAACGCTACGCATTAGATGGATGTAGTGGATTTAAAAAAAAAATCAACTGAAAAAATAGTTATTGAAGATCAAGCAAAATTTTGGTTGATCTTCAATAACTTTTTTGTCAGTTGATTTTTTTTAAAAATTCTTCACGTCCAGGTTATTTCTAACATTTTTCCACCTTCTCTGCTTCAAACCGAATTTACATTGGTCAAGTATTAAAAAAGATATTGAAGATTATCGGAAATTCTGGGTCACGTGATTATACACCGTGATAATATCAGTAGGCTACATATTCTTCAGTTCACTTTCTGCTTCATAATATACTCTATGGTAAAGAGAAAATGAAAGCAATTTTATTTCCATGTTTCAAATATTCCTTATTATTACAAATATGTTTGTGTTTGCCATGCATCAATCAAATACTTCTCCCATGTTAAAAAATGCTCTAATTCTATTTAGCAACAATTTTCCAGAATAATATGGGCAATGCGGACATCGAAACAAAAATCTATATTATCATCGCTTTTTAACAATAACTTCGTAACTGCCTGATTGTTTTAAGCTGCAGTTACGAGGGTTATGTTGAAAAGCAATGATATTATACTTACTACATTTCCCACATGTTTTGGGACAGAGCGTTATACTTGTAAATTCATTCTGACAAACATAAGCTTTAACGAGGCTACAGTTGGTGGATGGGCTGTCGTGGCACGGCTCTGTGTAAGAAAATTATTTGAAATTGTTTTAAAAATGAAAAAAATAAAATGGAAATCGCTGCTTTTCAACAAACACCTCTCAACTTCAGTTTAACCCTTTCCCAAACAAGACCTTGTTTTGACGTCCCTGGTGGGATAGGCTTGGGAAAACATTGTGACAAAAGAAGAAACTGCTGATAACCAGCAGTTTCTCCTTTTGTCTCAATATTTTCTATGCCACATTTTACACAAATCCTATCTTGAATAACATCCATTTTGTCATTTGTGGCAGATTTTGAAGTGGATCACCCTAAAATTTGGTCGTTTTGGAAAGGGTTAAAACAAGCTGCAACTATTATGAGGATTTTGTTGAAAAACGACGAAATATTGATTAACCCTTTACCAAACAACACGATTTTAGAATGGTCCAAATTCAAAGATGTTGCAGACGACAATTTCAAGTGAATGAAATTTAAAGTTTGTTGGTCTTTTTAAGTAGAAAATATTGTGGGAAATGAAGAAATTGCTTGTCACAAGTAATTTCTTCATTTTCCATGATGTTTTCCAAAGCCATTATAGTGTTGGGAGTCAAAATGAGTCACTGTGTGGTAATGGGTTAAATGTAACGTTGACAGTCGCATTTAATCATGGTAACGAACGAGTGCGAATTAAGAATCTGGCTACCTTAAGGTTTACAGACCCTGAAAAAAAACAGCACTTTCTAGCCATACGAAATATATCAAATTTCACACACTTGTAAATTAACTTCACATAAGTTGATTCATCGTGCCGGATTTCAAAATTATGCTTCAAGAAGAAAATAATTGACAAATATTTTTTACTCTATATTCATATGCAAGGGAGGTAATTTTGAACATTTTTGTCAAATATTTCCATAAGTACGCATTAATTCAAAGTTCTAAACCGTTCAAAATGCTTATATTTGTATTTTGAATGGAAATGTAACAGTCTTCTGGAATTATTGACACTTTTCAAATTTCTCCTCTGGTTCTTTGGTGCTTGTGAGGGTTTGGATACCTTAAGAACTTTTGGAACCCTTTAACAGATCGGTACATTTATCCCGCCCACTTCTATTGTGAAAAATTAAAGTAAAAAAGCCAATGGTAAATAAAAATATCATAGTATTACATTGGCATTGTTTTACTCCACACTCATGGAATCCGTCCTGGGTATAACAGACTGGTACATTTATCCCCTTCCCCAGCCCCTATCGTGAAAAATATAGTAAACAGCCAGTTGTTGACGGTAAAAAAACATGATCATACTTTTGCATTGTTTAACTCCACACCGATGGAATCCATCTTTTGTATAACAGACCGGTACATTAATCCCGCCCCCGGTACTCCCAGTTTGGATTGGGTTCCTACAATAACTACCCGCTGCAGCCTTTGTTTTGTCCACAAAGTACGAATCCGGCAGCGGCCAGTTCACATGGTATACCATTGATGTTGACAAGATATTAATTTGTATTGAAGGTAGCATAAGAAAATATTGAGGCAACAGGAGAAATTGCTGACTGATTTATCAGCAATTTCCTCTTTTGCCTCAATGTTTTCCCCAGCCATTTTATTGAGAAAGTCAAAGCCATGTCTTGCCTGGTAAAGGATTAAATGAATAAAACAATTTAACAGAAATGAAAAACAAAAATAATAATAATAATAATAAAAAGAAATAACATACTGGTACACTGCTTCACTCCACAGCGATGAAAACCGTCTTTCGTATAACAAACCGGTACATTTATTCCACCACCAGTACTGCCAGTTTGGAACGGGTTCCTACAATAACTTCCCGCTGCCGCCTTTGTTTTGTCCACAAAGTTCGAATCCGGTAGCGGCACGGGCAGACTGGGGCTAGTCCATGGTTCACACGATGTTCCGTTCTCGTCTGTTTTCTTGTAGCCGTTGTAAAGTCGGCTTTGATTGGCGAAGTAACATTCTGTTGGACAGAAAGTAACAATATGCTCTAACATAATATATTTAAGCATATTTTTTTATCATTTTCTCATCTAAGATTAATAATCCATCCCATACATTGACCCTTTTTGACGCCCCATAAGATAAATTAGTTTGGAAAACAATGACGGAAATGAAGAAATTGCTTGTGACAAGCAATTTCTTCATTTTCGACAGTGTTTTCTTACCAGAAAAAAGAAAAATGTAAAATTCGATTCATTTCAAATGTTCGTCTGCAACAAAGTTCGAATCCGGTAGCGGCACGGGCAGACTCGGACTGGTCCATGGTTCACACGATGTTCCGTTTTCGTCTGTTTTCTTGTAGCCGTCGTAAAGTCGGCTTTGATTGGCGAAGTAACATTCTGTTGAGAAAAAAATAAGGATATGCTAGGTATTATTATTGATAAACCAATCCAAAAACTAAATTGTAGAATTTGTAGAATCTTGTTGCCTGAAACCTTAGCGCTGATGCCCTCAAAAATGGTTGCTGTGCCATTTTACATAAATATATTGAATTTAACAAAGGTAAAACACCTCTTGAAAGACGTCATAAACAACGGTACAATTTCGAAAGTAGACTGTGTTGTTGTGTTTAGTTAGCTTACAATACCCAATGGACTCAATCAAGATTACATGGTGTATTTGTAAGTGTTATCCATCAATTCCAGACTGCGAACCATTATCGACATTTCTGTTAGATTAGAACAAATTGTATCACCTCTTAGAAACGAGGAAATGGCTTCTTTGATTGGTTGAACAACAAAATATGAATTCACTTGCTACGTAAATCGTTGTTTTCTTCAAAAGTATAGCTGTAGTTATTTCAGAAAAATATTGACATGGACTCTGTAACTTCTATTAGCATGCAATTTATACTCCATTGAGACTATTTAGGTATACATTCAGATTGTGGAGTATAAATGTATTCTTGCATATCGATGCTTTTCATCGAAAACCTCGTAACTTCAGCTTGAAACAAGCTGCAGTTACGAGGTTTGCGTTGAAAAGCGACGATATTAAAGGTAAACATCAGGTCAAAACTGTTCTGCAATACGAGGTTATGGAAGCACATCAACAAAACAGAATACATACGTTCACAGAACGGTACCGGACAATAATCCCAGTCGTTATTAGTGGAAGTGAAACACCAGGGATGACCTCGACCTTGAAAATAAAAAAGAAAAAATCGGTTCATGAATAGCTAAAATGATTCTGCAGAATAACATTTTGAAAATATTTGAAAAATTAATTGACGACCAATTATTCTTTTCTTAACAGGGTGTTCTTTCTCAATATAAAATACATCGCAGTCAGTTTGAATATTCCACAAAAACAACAACTAAAATACCCCCTTTTCTACTTAAATGACCAATTTATGCCAAAACTATGTTCCCATACATGCGACATCTTGAGTTTTTACCGTAGATACACATGGATATATAATCTAGCACTGCATTTTTTTCGCCAATTTAGTTTGACCACCCTCTGGGAAAATACCTGGATGGAACCGCATATGGTAATAATCAAATTGCTTTGTGTGGAGACTTACCATCTGGATCCCTGCATCTATTTTTAGCATCTTGTAGAGTGGCATCCGGAAACATGGACGCCATGGAGTCAACATGAAACACGGCCGTCCAGTCTATACAATCTTTTCCTGTAACCGTAGTTTCGTATGCGCCCTGATACTTCTTACTATCGAAGAAACAGTCTGTAAAACAATGATTTTTTTTTCTAAAATCCGAGCTATTTCGTTTTTTGGCAGGCGGAAAAGATTCAGAGCACCTCAAGACTGTTCTGAGTCATTACCCCATGTATGTCTCTGCCCCGGTAGCCTTAGTTTCGTACGCTTCTTGATATTTCTTAGCGTGAATACTTCTGCAGGGTAATATTCTTTTTTCAAAAATAATCATTATGGTTAATTAGCTTAAATAGTTAAATCTTTTTCGTTTTTTGACTAACGCATGCAAAATTGCATTGAAATTAAGATGTTTTTTCTCTTGTTTATATAGATACGTTTGTAGATACGTGTCATAATATCGTGAGTGAACTATGGCACTGGTGGTGGACTCGGCCAAAGCGAGGGTCGTTTTTCGCTACAACAGGGTACAGATATTTTGCGTTTAAATGTGAGTTTAAAGATTTGATTGGATAGTCTTTCTAATAACAATGAATTTGTTCTAAAAATAGACCGGGTTTACCAATATGTATTGACAAACCGTCTGTGTTGTTTTAAAATCTCGTAACTACGGCTTTATCGTTTTTTACAACACCGACGGAATACTATAATCGCGAAAAAAACGTCCCACGCTTTGCCGAGTTCACCACCAGTGTATGGGTTGAATGGTATAAGAATATGTGTACCTGTTGCGGGCAATGGCGTTCCCGGGTTTATAGTCGCAACTGTTTGAATAGAAGAAATGATAGGGAAGAATTAATCACTCAATTAAGCTATTCCAACTATCATTAGATACCAAACACTTCATGAAACTTCGGGCGCCATCCGTGGCAATGTACCTCGTCGATTTTCGTTGCCACTGATGACGACCCGAAATTAACGTAGGTATGTACATACCATCGCCAATTTCCGATTCTTCCGTTTCCAAGGACGACGCCTAAAGTTGCACGAAGTGTATCTAATACAGGATGGATTACCTTAATTAACATTTGTTGTAATAGCTTAATCATTAAAACGGAATGTTTATAGGAAACAACATGGACAATATTGGTGGTGTCCTGAAATCTTTGGTCATCGGTATTTTCTACTTTTTCCCAAATCTGTAATATACGGGACATCATAACCGAAAATGAAGCGAGAAGCATTTGGAACGTTAAGATTGCTTGTAGAATCAAATAGTTAATGGTCTCGGAGCATCTTAATCGTATGTATAGTAGTCCTACAGTATGTTTTTAATAGAAACGTTTCCAATATTTACCACAAGTTCCACAGGTCCGTCTGCATGCATAATGGGCTATACCCGGCACATTGCATTCAGTTGGGTCCTCGAGTACCAAGACTTTACAACTTGTTTCTGTTAAATCTACACAGGAGTCTGTCCTTAATGGTGGATTTACCAGGGTTAAAACTTCAATATCTGTAGATAATGGAAAAGTGCAATATACATGAAATATTCGTTATAGGTCCTGATAAATAACATGGCAGAGCTATTGGCTGGAGATGATCTGCAAAGTCCTTTATCTTGAGCTATTATTATCTCAGTGTTGTTTAATCAAATATATGTTCATGTCTATATCAAACTTTGGTGAAATGCTTTTTAACATAAATCTGTTGTACCCCTCACCCGGGTTTCTACCCACATTCTTTGTTATTCACTTATTCATTACTTTTTTATCTATTGTTATTTTTGTTTGTTTTCTTAGCGATAATACATATAAAACATATATCTTTATAAAATTTCATCTGCAACAGTTTTAAAGAAATGGTCGGAGAGGTGGAAATCATCACTGTTTAGGAAAGGTTTAAATTTATGCTACTTATTTCTTACTTGCTGGTTTTGGATCTTGCGCATTACACAACTTCCGGTTACAATTTCCGGCCGTCCCGACTGTATCCCGGCAACACTGGTTACAATAACTGTCAATCCGGACATTAGGGTTGACTAAAAACCGTTTATGTGAGGAATTTAAAATTGATGATCTTGAATTTGCGGATCCTAAAATTGAGGATCGTAAGCCTGTGGAATGTAGGCCAGCAGATCTTAAACCTGTAGTATCACTGGCGGTAGCTGTGGCTCGACAGCTCTGAAATACAGTCAAAAGAATGTTAAGGTTTACGAACTGAGAATGAAATGCAGAGCCAGAGGCGAAATTTGAAAAGTGACAGTAATTCCTAAACTGTGTTACATTTCCATTCCAAATACAAACATAAGCATTTTACAAGTATGGTTTAGTATTTTGAATTAATGCATACTTGTGGAAATATTTGACAAAAATGTTCAAATTACCTCCCTTGCATATGAATATAGAGTAAAGTAATATTTTTAAATTATTTTCTTCTTGAAACATAATCTTGAAATCCGGCACGGTGAATCACCTTATGTGAAGTGTATTTACAAGTGTGTGTAATTTGATGCATTTCGTATGGCTAGAAAGTGGTGTTTTCATTTCAGTTCGTAAACCTTAAGTTGAACCTAACAAATATTTATAACGGAAGTGTCAAAAATTGGTCGAAAGATTCTCCAACTTTTTTTATAAAAGACCCCTACGTTGTTGATAAACGTACATTCTAGCGTCGATGGTGTAAAATGGTTAACAGTCGTTGGCTTTAATTGTAATAAAAATATTGAAAAGTACGATAAAATTTAGCGATGGCTTTGAATATTGGGTTATGTTACATCGTTTACGAAATACTTGCTAATATCTTTTTTAACCCTTTCCCAAACAAGACCTGGTTTTGACGTCCCTAAAAGAAAAGGTTTTGGAAAACATTAAAACAAAAGAAGAAACTGCTGATAACCAGCAGTTTCTCCTTTTGTCTCAATATTTTCTGTGCCATATTTTACACAAATCCTACCTTTCATAACATCCAATTTTTTTTCAGTTTTTGAAGTGGATCACCCTAAAATTTTGTTGTTTGGGAAAGGGTTAACGCAGAGACGGTAGTCTGCACCAGCTTTCAGATAGGACAAGTTTTAACTTCTGTAATTTAAGAAAGTGTTAAAATTGGAATCGCAAACAATCTGAAAATATTAGTATGCGTGTACTCACGTTTGGGTCAATGCATCCCATCCTGTATCTGTATTCTCCGTTACGTTTTATGTATTCCGCGTAACAAATCTGTAATAAAGAAAACATTTTATTCATAATTGGGCGGTTGAAACATGAAACATTGTTCTCAAGTTGTCTATTTTCATCTAGCACTCAATTAGTACTTTTAAAACTCCTTGAGCGGTCCCACTGAATGTGGATTACGGACAAAACCTTACAAGAAATGAAGAAAATGCAATTACATAGAAATTCCCCATATGCACATAAGCCTCGTTCGGCTTACATAATACGGTATTCTCGCATATGGTCGGGTCTATGACGTAGTGAGGGAATTGGTTAACGCTATTAACTTATATAAGTAATATAGGGGACGCCTACCTGGTTCGGCTTACATAATACGGTGTTCTCGCATTGTGTTGGGTCAATGACGTCATCACAGCGTAAACAATAGGTACGGTTACCTAAATCGGCTGTAAATAAAAGAAAGAAAATATTCTAAAAATAATACATTTTCATCAAAAATATTCGAAAGGTACTTTACTAAGCATCCAAGTGTCAAAGAAGTAGATCTAACATTCATTTCTTTAAATATGATATCATTACATCGTACAAGAATAATGTTACCTAAAATGGCTGTTAAAAAAGAAGTAAAAATCGATGAAAGTAAATCATATACTCATTAAAGATTAATCAAAATGAAATACCTTACCAGCAATTAGTAAATTATCTAGAGTGTTATTCAAAGAAACGATATATAGACCGGTTTTCACGATATCGGACCGATTTCTTCCCGTTATTCAATGCTAATAGCGGCCTGAAAGCACTCATTTTATGCAATAATCATAATATTATTGCATAAAATGTGTGTTTTCGGGCGTTATCAGCATTGAATAATGAGAAGAAACCGGTCGTTATTCGGGAGATTCACGTGCGATATCGGACCGGCTTTGCACTCAAATATCCTTGATTTGACCCTTCAAAATAAACAGTTGTCTCTTTTCCCGCAAAATTCTCAACGTCTTATGTTTTAATAAGCGACGTTCGCCTTTGGCGCCAAATTATGACGTAACGTCGTTTTACCGACGCCATGCATAACAAAAATTCCTGGAAGATTTATCAGAACAAAGTAACAATGGCGGACATTTTTTTTATTTCACCTCGGCTCTTTTTCGCACATATCAAGGGGTTTGGGGGTAAGTAATCATTGGCATTTTATGCTTTTTATGCAATAATAGCGTCAAGTCACGTATTTTTCAGTCGTTAACATTCACAGAGGCCCGCAAAATACGAAAACGATCCTCGTTCTTCGCACTCAGGTGTTAACGTATTTCTTGGACCTCTAAGAATGTAAACGTCCTCAAAAACGTGAATTAACCCTATATCATTATCATCATCAGAGTCAATAACTAAGTTGTTCTCAATACATACGTTGCGTTCCACTAGCACACAAATCCCTGTTACAATAATCTGTACCACAACATTCATTACATACTGTTATATCGTCCGCATTGGACACGTATCTCTTTGTCCTACAACTCTGTAATATCAAAACGGAAATGTGACCCGGTCGCCCGTCTCGCCAAAGGGGACCTTATGAAAGTGTGAAAAGTATAGATCTTGGTCAGTCTGCCTATTTCGCGCAGCCTGACTAGGATCGATAGCCTACTTCTCATTCTATAGAATATTTTTTCTAAATCTAGAATGTTTACTCTATCTTATTGTGTGTTCGTTTTTCAAAATACATGTACGACATCTGATTGACCTTTGTTGAGCCTGATTTGTTTATCAAAATTTGGTTTTGTAGACGTCTCATATAGGGTTCCTTCTAACGTGACGGGTCACAAATTCATGTATTGACTCAAAGTATATTTTCTGTGCTTTATCTAACACAAATCACACCTTTATCAGTATCAATTTTGTTCTCTGCATCAGTTTTCAAATCAGAACAATCTAAATTGTTGCTATTTGGACTGTTGACGTCCAAAATAGAAAATGATTGTGAAAGCATTGATGCAAAAGAAGAACATGCTTATTATCTTCATTTTCTCTCTTTACCTAAATATTTCTCTGTCACAATTCACATAAATACCATATTTATTTATACTTATTTTGTGAAATGGTTAAGCTTACGTTATACTAAAACAATTTCTTACCGCTGAACAACCAACGTTATATAAAGAGTTTGCCGATCCCGTTATAAAACTTGTAGCTTCACACTTCTGTAAATAAATAAATAAATAAATAAATAAATAAATAAATAAATAAATAAATAAATAAATAAATAAATAAATAAATAAATAAATAAAATTAATTAATAAATAAATAAATAAATAAATAAATAAATAAATAAATTAATAAGTAAATAAATAAATAAATAAAAACATGTAAATATTAAACAGATGATAGATATATAATATACTGACACGCAAAAGAAAGCGTGGGCTTGCTTTTTGAAAATTTTTGCACACTTATTTGAGCAAAATGATATCGATGGTTATCAAAATACAAAAGTGTTTTACATAAAAGTTGACAATTGCTAGATATTTTTTTTACGTGTGAAGAACAGGGGAAGAAAAGTAAAAGTTGAGTTCGGATAATTTATCCATTACCACACAATGACACTTTTTGACTCCCCACAAAATAATTGCCACGGAAAACATCGTGGAAAATCATGAAGTTGCTCAAGTGACAAGCAATTTCTTCATTTCCCACAAAGTTTTCCATAAACAACCTAAAAATTGAAAATCCCTTTTACTTGAAATTGTCGTCTGCAGGATCTTTCAATTTGGACCACCCTAAATTTTTGTCATTTGGTAATGGGCTAACTGATCAAATGCAGTTTAGTAAGGATTCATTATATGCAAACTTACAGCTGCTATAGGTCTCAATAAACGACCTGGCAGAGCAAGTCAAGCTTTTAGCTAGAGTTGCTCTGTCAGGTCATTTATCCGGACCTGTTGCAAGGTACAAAAATACATACGTACTTCGCCAGTTGCACACTGCACTATTCTGTTGCAGTCACGTGGGTACGGGATGTTCTTGCAGCTTAAACAAAGAGGTCCTGAAAATGCATTTTGTCATATTCGAATAGTGTCGTATTCGTGTCAAAAATATTGATGACATTTGAAACCAAGCCAGTGTTTTTACTTGATAAAATCGATTGGCAGATACATTCAACATATATATCAAGCCAAAACATGTACATAGTAAGACCTATTCATGCACCCAAGTGTAGTTTGTATCTAAAAAAGTATTTTTTAGTCTGAAGAAAAATTTTACATCTCACAATTATTTTTGCCTATAAAGTTTTGAATATGTACAAAAATGAAGGTGTAAGAAATGACCTATAGTAAGCGAAGGTGCAGGCATCTCAGTCAGACTCCGCCGACTGACTATACGGAACCTTTCCAGAGACCCTGGCTCACTGTTGGTGAACTCGGCCAAAGCGTGGGAATTTTTTTCGCAATCATTGTATTCCGTCTGTATTGTTATAAAATATCGTAACTACGGCTTCCATAAAGCCGTAGTTACGAGATTTTATAACTACACCGACGGTTTGTCAATACATACCGGTAAACCCGGTCTATTTTTGGAACAAATTCATTGTTATCAGAAAAACTTTCCAATCAGATCTTTAAACTCATATCTAAACGCAAAATATCTGTACCTTGTTATAGTGAAAAACGTCCATCGCTTTGGCCGAGTTCACCACCAGTGTGGCTTACATATTTTATTTCTTCTGTGTTATTGCAAAACTTTGTATCTACAGCTTTAACAAAGCAGTATGTACAAGGTTGTGAATTAACACTGACGACTTGATTCAATTCTTACCTAGAGAGTTGGCTAGTTGTGATACACAAAGAATGAGATAAAATCCAACTGAAAGAGAAAGACGAACAATAACATTAGTCCCGGTTATGCTAGGTTCCCACTGTCGATCAGCTAGACTCGATCAACTAGATGCCTAAATCCGACCAAATAACTTTTAACTCGATCTAAATTCGGGTAGTAATTAAGTCATGGTAAAGCAGATCTAAGATTGAAAGGTCGATCATTTCGAACACTCCAGATCACCCAATCCGATCGAGCTCACTTTTAGCTCACTTGATAGAGTTGATCTGATCGGCAGTGGGAACATACCATTATCCAGAATAACAATAAGAATAAGAATATTTATAATGCTCAGTTTTGCTCATTCATGGGTTAAATGCATACATTTACACATACATAAACACATAAACACATTATACACATTTTCACATTATACAAAACGTTTATGTGCAACTTCAATCACATTAATTTCTATGGAGGTCTTGCGGCGTATTCTTTTATGCTAGATCTATCTGACTTTTTGTTAACGTCTATTTTTTGCCAATTGTGTAGAATGCTTTACAGCAATGGTTACGGATATTTTTATGGGTGTCTTAATGAATAGGACAAACAAGATATGCCCAAGGAATTATGACCTTGACCTACATGTATGGTATTGACCTACATGGATGAAACTTGGTTGGAACTTAACATTTCCATTGTTGGGTTGTGTGTGTAATACTTGTAATGAAAATGTCATTGGTGTAAAGTTTTCATGTTAAGGAGCATGTTAAGAGTTGATAAGGATTAAAGACTGGCCCCGAGGAAGGCCAAATTACAAATTGATATCATTCGAGCTTTATGATTAATTTTATTGTGTCTGATACATGTGGCGAAAATTTCAATGTTTAGTCTTCCCGGTAAGTTTTCGGACAGAATGACAGACAGACGGACGGACAGATAGACGGACAACAGTAAAACAATACAAGGGCATAAATTACACTTATACCATGGTTTCGTTTCTCCTTGAGTATACTTCTCTTATCTGTATTTTGGCGAAAACTTCGTGTTTTTATTGTCCTCTATAAAGGTGGCAGTTCCATTAAAAAGGGCCACTTGGAACGTGTGAAAAGTATCAATCCTAGCCTGTCTGCGCGTACTGGGCAGGCTGAGTAGGATCGAAACTTTTTACTGTAAGCCATTTTTCGTAATAGTGAAGGAATTTCGTGTTATGTATTTATTTTCCAAATGCGACATCTAATTGGCCTCTGCTGGGTCTGATTCATTTTTAGCTCGACTTTTCGAAGAAAATGAGAGCTTATACTGTCACCCGGGCGTCGGCGTTGGCGTTGACGTCGGCGTTGCAACAAAGGTTAAAGTTTTTTCAAACATCAATAACTTCCATAATATCAAAGGAATTAAACCCAAACTTGGAATACTTATTCACCATCACACCCTCTACCTTACTATCAGGGCCTATGACCCTGGGACCACTCTATTTGGAGTTATGCTCCCTTTATACTAAGCAACTTAGAAAGTCGAGTGCGCTGTCTTCGGACAGCTCTTGTTCATCTATTGGTTTTCTGGACTTTCCAGATAGTCCCTTTAAGCGTGATATGTGACTAATTCGTAAACTGTTGTAGCCTAGTTTTAAGGCTGTATTTCGGTCAAACATGCCGTATAGCCCTTTCCCAAACACGACCGGGACTTGGCGTCTCTGAAGGAGAGATTTTTAGAAAACATTGACGGAAAACTTTGTTCATGTGTATCAGTTTATCTTGGCTCCTAGGCAACTTGGCCCTTTGGGGCCAAGACACCCGCGGGCAGCTTACCCCCCCCCCCCCCCGGAGGCAAAATACCCAGGGGTATCTTAGCCACTACTCGGGTATCTTGGCCCACGGGGGCAAGATAAACGGGCTGGGCTATCAAATTAATTTTTCACCTACTGGTAATTGACTTGAAATAGGGGACGGGAGCCAAGATACCATGACCGGGGTAACTTTTATAGACATGGATTCGTATTTTGGGGGACTATGGAAAAAGATTTTAGTCAGGGCCAAGATACCGCGACCTTGGCCACCACTGTTACCAACCTCTTTTCCTAGCCAAAAACGTGAACAATTAATTTTGAGAAAAAAAAACTTTGGGTTTTCTTTACATATGACAGTAGGCGTAACATTTATAGACATTGTTTTGTATTTCTCTTTTTTATTTTTATTTTATTTTTTTTTTTTTTTTTTTTTTTTTTTTTGGTAGGGGGGGGGGGGGGGTCTGAAAAAGATTTTAGATGGGGGTCAAGATACCCAGGGGAGCCAAGATTAATTGTTACACCGAGTGGCTCTAATAAAAGTCACATTTAGTTGCATAAGAAACCCAAGATATCTTAAAGGAGTGACAAAATCGTTGACCTTTTATATCTAAATTCTATTACATCAATGAAAAAATGTTATGACCCCTTTTCTTCCAGTAACATCTTAAGACAATCAATAAGTAATTTATACCTAAACCATTTAATTCAGTTTAAAATACGGTTATTGAAATATAACGAAAATTCCTAGACATATAAATTAAAGAAACATCATATTGCTTGTACTTGAAGAATTTAACAAAGTCGAGTAGAAAAAATATTACGTCTTTGTTTTCTTATTTCATTTTCGTAAACATGTAGCTAAAATTTAATTTTGGAGAAGATAAATAATTTCGCCCAACTCTGCTTTCTGGTGATTTTTTACAAGAAATACAGCATATCCACAATTAATTTATCGCGTGTTAGTGTCTTTCAAAAGCTTATTGTAATAATAGCTTTCACAAAAGCAAATGTGAAGCCTTGAAATAATAACCGTAACCCATTACCACACAGTGACTCCTTTTGACTCCCTATGTACAAGATTATGGTTTTGGAAAACATCATGGAAAATGAAGAAATTGCTTGTGACAAGCAATTTCTTCATTTACCACAATGCTTTCTAAGCAAAAAGACCAAGAAACGTACAATTTCATTCACTTGAAATTGTCGTATGCATCATTCTTGCATTTGGGACCAGTCAAAAAGTTTGTCGTTTGGTAATGGGTTAATAAAATACATGTAATGTTCAAAATACAACCAACTTACCCGAAAAAGAGTCAGTAGTCGTCCACCTGTTGTTTGACAAATATAAAAATCTTTTCATTTTTAATGGAAAAAATAAATAAATAGAATAAATAAAGATAAGCGTGTTATCTTTTTGTTCTAGCGCTATACAATAATTGAACCTAATCGAGATTTAAGGTCACGTGGCTGTCAAGAGAAGTCACGTTCTAAACACTTTCACAGAAGTCCAAATTGCAGACGATAAAATCTAATGGAATTGGAACGTCTGTAAGTCATGAAACTGAAAAGTATAAGGATGGTGGTTGTCGACATTTTTATCTGTTCCCTCCTCGCCCCCCCCCTTCCTCTCCATGTACATCCATATTGGCATCCAAAGCGGCCATCAATACTTATCACCCCCGAATTTCGTTAATTGGGAAAGGGTTAAAGAATGAACGGACTGATGAGCATACCAGCAACCAACACGGAAATAAAATGTTCAACCCATTCCCACACAATGACTCTAATTTTGACTTCCTACAAAAATTTGGCTTTGGAAAACTTTGCGGAAAATGAGGAAATTGCTTGTGACAAGCAATTGCTTCATTTTCCACAGTATTTCCTACCACAAAGGAACACACAATGTAATAAAATTTTCATTCACTAAGAATTGCCGTCTGCAATATCTCTTTTTTTTAATTTGGGAAAGTTAGCTCTTCCTTCCGTAATGACCACATTGGAAACTTTTCTAATCAGAGTAACAAATAAGAGGGATAAAAACCTTCTAAAGCTGTATCGTCGGTGTAAATGCAACCAGATTTCTACTTTCGCTTTGAAATGCCTAGCTACACGCGAATACTAGCAAGGCCTACTAGACAAGATGTCTATGTCATTAACCTTAAAATACCCACTTAGTTGAAAAATCAATTATTGTGAACGCGATTAAATGCATGGCTTATCGAATATCATTGTTTAGTTTCGGACATTAAAACGTGTAAGAATTTGGGCATAGAAAGATTCTAAAAATAGACGTGTCCTAGTTCCTATTTTTAGCGCTTGAAGTGGGTCGCATATTTCATAGTTCAGTAAACTTGACTGACCCATTTTCAACGAAAGATATTGGACTGGCTATTGAACCGTAATGAAAGCAAATTACTACGTGATCGTTTCTCCTCTTTTAACACATGTTTAATTGGATGTTTCATCATCGGTCACACAATTGAATATCTTATGTACAACTATAGAGTTCAATATTGAATATTCGAAAGGTTGTTCTTGTCATTGATCTTTGCTTTTGATAGAACTATTTATAGTGAGGAGGACCGGGAGATGTTGTGTGGTATGCAGAGAATGGTAAAGTGCAGAGAAACACGGCTGCAAAGAAAAGCAAATTTTGCAAATTTGCTTCCCAAAAACCTCGTATGTCGATTGGTGCGATTTTCAAAGTACAAATTTGTGTGCCCCGTGTAGACGATTCTCGCAAAGTTTGAGATGTTTTTACTAATCAGTATTATTAACACAATATTTGTAAACAATATGTCCAAATTTCAAGTAAGACATTTGTTTGGGAACAGTTCCTACACCTTTTTCATTACCTTTTAAAATTTTCCAAAAACGAGATACGAGGTTTTGCATTTACAACGACGTGTTATTTCAAATCCAAACTCTATGTTGTGGGTACTCATTCGAATCATATCGACGAGACGATTCCAATAAGTACCCACAACCCAGAATTGGTGAACATTAAATGAAAAATTGCACTTTGAAAAGCTTTTACTCCTTCTTATCCACGATGGATAATCACGTGATGCAATATTTTCAGAAAATCTTAAATAATTTTGTAAATACTGGACCGATTTAAATTCGGTTTGAAGCAGAGAATACGGACATACGTCATGCATTAGATGGGCGTAGTTGATGTTTGAAAAATCAGCTGATAAAAAAGTTATTTAAGGTATCCAACCCCTCAAAAGAACCAAAGACCCAGATGCGAAATTTGAAAAGTGCCAATAATTTCTAAACTGTATTATATTTCCATTCCAAATACAAACATAAGAATTTTGAACGGTTTAGAATTTTGAAATAATGCATGCTTATGGAAATATTTGACAAAAATGTTCCAAATTACCTCCCTTATATATGAATAAAGAGTAAAATAATATTTGTAAATTATTTTCTTCTTAAAGCATAATCTTTAAATCCGGCACGATGAATCAACTTATTTGAAGTGTATTTACAAGTATGCGTAATTTGATGCATTTCGTATGACTAGAAAGTGGTGATTTTTTGAGGGTCTGTAAACCTTCAATAACTTTTTATCGGTTGATTTTTCAGAAATCCAATACGTTAAGCTTATTCCTGGCATTTTCCCACCTTCTCTGCTTCAAACCGAATTCAAATTGGACAAGTATTAAAAAAGATATTGAAGATTATCGGAAATTCTGAGTCACGTGATTATACACCGTGTTATCTGTAGTCCTGATTCTTTGCATGCACTTCCTGGTTGTTTCTTCTTGAACTCTTTCCAAAACAAGACCTGATTTTGACGGTCGTGATAGAATTTGTTTGGGAAACCACTGAGGCAAAAGAAGAAAATGACGATAATCAGCATTCCCCCTTTTGCTTCAGTATTTTCTATGCTACTTTGTAGACTAATTTTATCTTTACCAACGCCTATTTAGTCGCCTGCTTCGGCTTCTAAATTGAATGATCAGTCTAACCATGGCAGTTTGCAAAAGGATTAACCCATTATCAAACAGCACAATTTTCGACTTGTCCAAATTCAAAGATGTTGTAGACGACAAAATAAATGTTGATAGATATAGTATTAGTGTAAAATAATCCACAGAAAATATTGAGACAAAAGGAGAAACTGCTGGTTATGAGCAGTTTCTTCTTTTGTCTCAATGTTTTCCCAAGCATTTTCTATTAGAGACGTCAAAACAAGGTCTTGTTTGGGAAAGGGTTAATCCTTTCTCATTTAGCAAATATGGCCCTGTAAAATGATGCAGACGACAAAATGGGTGTTTTTCAAGTCATTGAGTTATGTACAGTCTATCAAAGAAAATTAATGAGGTAAAATGAGAAATTGCTGGTGATATGTATTTTCTTCCCTAACTTTTCTACCTTGGACATCATTTGTCACCAGTGCTTGTTTTTGTGAAAGGTTTAACCCTTTCCCGAACGACAAAATTTTAGGGTGATCCACTTCAAAAACTGCTACATAAGACAAAATAGATGTTATTAAAGATAGAATTTGTGTAAAATATAGCATAGAAAATATTGAGACAAAAGGAGAAACTGCTGGTCATCAGCAGTTTCTTCGTTTGTTTCTATGTTTTCCCAAGCCTTTTCTTATAGGGACGTCAAAGCCAGGTCTTGTTTGTGAAAGGTTTAAGATAAGACTTTTTCATTTCCCGCAAATAAGAAATTATGAACGATTGTCTTCTTTTGCTATTAAGCATTCAGTGTAACGGTGCGTGATCGGATGATACATCTTTTTTTTTTATATATATTTTTCAATTATTCTAGAGATATGAAGGACCTGAAAAAGATTTGAAGCATAGGTGGGAAAACACCAGGAATTATTGCTGAATGGAATGCCAACGATCTTTTAAAAATCGCCTGATAAAAACATTATTGAAAATTCAATTTTGGATTGTTGTCAACAACTTTTTATCAGCTGATTTTATACAAGATCTACCATATCAAATTAATTCCTAGCATTTTTCCCATCTTTGTGTCATATTAGAATAGTAGACCTCGTTTGTGAACGTACGATCATTGAAATTTTCTTGTCGCGATGTATATTCAATAATAAAAGAAAAGTTATATGGAGGACATTGACGCCTGATAAAAGACATTTTAACCCATCCACAAACAATGTAATTGATGTTTCGAGTGAATGAGGCTTGGATTTTTTAGCAGAGTTGCCTATTTTTCAAGGCTTTCACATTTTGGCATGTTCAAACAAGCCACATTTTGAAAACAAGAGTTGTCCGCGGACAACGAAGCTCGCCTATACGAGAGCTTGTCACAAAAACAGCAATTTATTTAAAAGTAGGTCAAACTCCAAGGTCTAGGTCACAAGGTCAAAGGTCATGGTCCCAAATTAAAGGTCTTGTCGAGATGTATCTATTTATGAAATATCAAGGCTGTATCTCTAATAGTGCCTGAGATATAGACCAGGTTAAAGTTTTTCAAGTGAAGACGGGACGGGACGGGACGGGAAGCCAACACTAGGGCTGTGACGTTACCTCCCCGGACATAAAGTACCGGCTCGCTAATTATTTCTTTCTGTAAATAAGGACAACATACTAGATCTATTTCTTTCCAAAAAAAGGGTTTATTGTGGATTATAAAAATACAAAACATGTTATAAGTATAAAGGTAAATAGAAAACCCTTTCCCATATGACAAACAAATTAGTGTGGTCCAATTTGGAAGCTTCAACAGATGAGCAAGCAAGTCACTGCTTTTCAACAAAAACCTCGTAACTGCAGCTTGTTTTAAGCTGCAGTTACAAGGTTTTCATTGAACAACGACAAAGTGTTGCTTGAGATAGGATATGAGTACAATATATCACAGAAAATATTGAGACAAAAGGAGAAAATGCTGATATTCAGCATTTTCTTCTTTTGTCTCAATGTTTTCAAAAGCCTTTTCTATAAGGGACGTCAAAACAAGGTCTACTTTGGGAAAGGGTTAAGATGTAAGTTTAAGTACATATAAGTTCAACAACAACAATTTCCAGCATTTAACCCATTACCAAAAGACAAAATTTTAGGGTGGTCCAAATTGAAAGGTTTTGCAGATGACAATTTCAAGTGAATGGAATGTTTAATTATTAGGTCTTTTTGGATGTAAAACATTGTGGAAAATGAAGAAATTGCTTGTCACAAGCAATTTCTTCATTTTCCACAATGTTTTCCATGGCCATAACTTTGTTGGGAGTCAAAAAGAGTCATTGTGTGGTTATGAGTTAAATCAATTTAGAAACGTTGGTGAATACCAGCCCTGGAGTGATTTAAGACATTTTCCACTCAACAATGTGTTTGGATTTCAATACTTATCTAAATGTTACCCATTTCTAAAACAAGAGCTGGGTTTCACATCACATCCAAAAAAGACAGAGCTATGGAAAAATAAGAAGGCGAAGTAAGAAAATGCTGATATTGAACACCCAGATTTTCTCCATTTGCCCCATCACGATGGATAATCACGTGATGCAATAATTACTGAATATATTCAATAACTTTGTTAACATGGGACCGGTTTGAATTCGGTTTGAAGCAGACAATGTGGACAGACGTCACGCATAAGATGGACGTAGTTGATTTTTGAAAAATCAACCGATAAAAAATTATATAAGAGAAACCAAAATTTTGGTTTATCTTCAATAACTTTTTTTATCAGTTGATTTTTTTAAAATCTATCACGACCATGTTATTCCTGACATTTTTCCACCTTCTCTGCTTCAAACCAAATTCAAATTGGTTAAGTATTGACAAAGTTATTTAAGACTATTGGAAATTCTATGCCACGTGATTATACACTGTGCCCATTGTTTTTCTGTTTGTCTAAAATACACAAACCCAATCTAATCTGAGGCCTGTTTCATCAAAACATTTAAGATGCATTTTTGATTTACTGATGTCTTACAGAAAGCTTATTACAACAATCGCATAACCTAGGTCTTGATTGAAGAGGGGATAAGTAACTCTTGTTCCAAATGTATAGTAAAACATTGGTAAGACAAAAATATTTCTTAACCCTTTTCCAAACGACAAAATTTTAGGGTGGTCCAATTTGAAAGCTGCTGCAGACGACTAAATAAATGTTGATAACAATAAAATTTGTGAAAAATATTGCACATGAAATATTGAGGCAAAAGGAGAAACTGCTGGTTATCAGCAGTTTCTTCTCAAAAGGAGAAACTACTGGTTATCAGCAGTTTATTCTTTTGTCTCAATATTTTCCCCAAGCATTTTCTGCCAAAGACGTCAAAACCAGGTCTTGTTTGGGAAAGGGTTAAATGGTTTGATGAATCAGGCCCCAGCATCCTTTGCAAAAGCCTTCCAATTGGATGAGTCTAAACTTTTGCATTTTGGGAAAAGAATAGAGCCCTGCTCAATAATTAGTCACATCAAAATAACATACAACATATTGTTGCTTTTCAACAAAAAACCTCGTAATTGCAGTTTAAAACAAATGGGTCAGTCTAAATTTTTATGTTTGTTTTTTTTAAAAGCGTAAGAGCCCTGCTCAATAACCACGGATGGTAACCGATGTGACTTTTAGAAAGCTTTCACACAGAAAAATTGTCGCTTTAAGTATATTTCGTTTAATTTCTCAGCTAATACTATATGGATTTTGACGAGATAAAGTGCACTGTACCCACGTTTTATGAGGGCCATTTCATTTTCTAATTCACTCTGTACCAAACCCTGTGGTATCTTCAAACATTCAAAATAATTGCTTTTGCTTGAATGTTCGAAGAAAGCATGGGATTTGGTGCAGAGTGGGTTAGAATCGGGAATGGTCTTCTCAAAAGCAAATACAGTGCACATTACCTTGTCAAAATCCTTAGAGTATACAGTGAGAAATTAAACGAAACATACTTGAAATATACAATTTTTCGGTACGAAGGCTTCCCAAAAGTCATGTGGGTTATCCACTGTGATAACTTGTCACATCAAAATAACATACAACATATACAAAATAAGTGTTCAACAATTTTACAGTTACAGTCGAAACTTGTTATGTCGACATCGGATTAGTCGAAGTTCCGCTTAAGTCGAAGTTCATATCTGGTCCCGTACTCATTAATGGACATATTTTTTTCCAAACAAAATAATTTCGAACTGAATATAGCCATTGAAATTTAGTAGGAAAAGGATAGAAATTGCTCGAAATGAGCAATTTCTTTCCTTTTCCTACTAAATTTCAATAATAAACGTACTTGGTTAGTTTCAAAACCAGTCAAATATCAATTTTATCGAAACCGAAGAAAATCAGTTGAGTCAAACTCTGGATATGTCGAGATATTTTGCCAGCTCCCCCGACTTCGACACAACGAGTGTCGACTGTATATTGTAATGGCTGGTACACCTTACTAAATTATAAATTTGAGCCGGGATCTGGAAAAATGTCCCTTATTAGTCTAGGAGCCAGCTTTTACAAAGGGGGTTAAATTAAAAGTTCTTGCAACCGGTGCCCTATAAAAATTGGAGTGGTATTTTTCAATATGTTAGGGTCCCACGCTTTGGTTAAGGGTGGATGACATGCTTAAAAGTGGTAGGATTTTTTTTAAAATCAAGGTCAAAGGTCATTCGGTGCACTTTTCATACATACCCCCTAAAATACCCCATAACTTACTCATTTATTAAGCTAAAACAATTATTTTGGTATCAAAATAAAGCTGATATATTGCACTTTGACTTACATGAATAATAAACAGCTTTTTGATATTGTATTTTTGATAATATTGATAATTTTAGCAAAAATTGGCTAAAAATCACCAAAATAAGTTTTGTCTACAAGTGAAAAAAAAGTTTTTTAAAAGCTATGTTTGTGTGGTTGAAGTCATACTTAAAAATTGCCCAGAAACCTGTTCTTGAGTTATGTGTATTTCTTCACAGAATTAGTCTTTAGCTTAGGCTTGTAGTCATAGCTAAAAGTGGGTGGGGTAAATTTTCCCAAAAATTACAAAATATGCAAATATTGATGTAACAAAAAATCTTACACATAAATGTGATGTTTTAGTAGAAATTATGCTTTTGAAATCATATTTGCAGTGATTTGTAAAGCTTTTAATGCATATTCCTGGAAATTAATTAGAATTTTAAGAGCCAAAATAACAATTCAATAAAACAGCATGTGAGATGGATACAGATTATATCAACACCATAATGTCAAAGCAATGACTCTTAAAACGAATATTTATCAAGTATCTATGTACTAGAAATCGGCAGCTGAAAATATTCCCCGGACCCGTGCCAGATTTTTTAGGAATTAGAACAACATTGGACGGTCAGAGTTTGCATTGTTGGGTAGTGCATTGCTTTTATAGAGCCAAAGGGAAAGGAATTTAGGGCTGGAACCAAATAGCTCATACACAAAATTTTGCAGTTCTATCATGTAATTTTACATATGATGAATAACACATCACTTGAAACACAGTTTACAGTTTAACCCATGACCACACAATAACTCTGTTTAACTCACCACAAGATTATGGCTTTAGAAAACACTGTAGAAAATGAAGAAATTGCTTGTGACAAGCAATTCCTTCATTTCCCACAATGTTTGCCATCCAAAAAGATCTAAAAATTAAAAAATTCCATACAATTGAAATTGTCGTCTGCAGGATCTTTTATTTTGGACCGCCCTAAAATTTTGTTGTTTGGTAAGGGTTAAGCGAATAAAACAATATCTCTGGTATTACATACTTATTAGGGATACAGATACATCTTTTTTTTCAAAATCATCTTTGTGTTTTGTCAAAAATGGCCAACTAATTTCAAGTTGGCCCCCATAATTATGTATCGAAAATTTAATATAGATAAAAATAAGACCACAAAATAGTCATTTTGATGCCCCCTATCGATAGATCGATGGCATGATGTCTTACTGTTGTCGGTCTGTCTGTCCGTCCGTCCAGCTCGCCATCTGTCTGTCCGTCCGTCAGTTTGCCTTTTCTCCAAAAATATTCCACATGCAAAGCTCAAATTTGGTATGTAACCTTCTTTCAATGATATTTATCTGTTCCATGTAATGTAATATGAACTTCCTCAAGGTTATCCATTAACCCTTATCATCGCTTAACATGAAATCTTAAAATTAAAACTTATTAACGTGAAAACTTTAACATTGGCCTTTTCTCCAAAAGTATTTCACATACAAAGCTCAAATTTTTAATAATATCTATCTGTTCCATGCAATATGACCTTCCTCAAGCTCATCCATTAACCCTTATAAACCATTTACTTAAAAGCTTAACATGAAAACTTATCATTGGCCTTTTCAGAGACATTCCTGCTTCACAAACACATCTTGTTTCAAGATTGGGCTGAATTATATATGAATTCTTGAGCCAGTGATGTGCATTTTAGAAAGTAAAACCAATATAAAGAGTTTAATTTGTCAAATGATGACCGAAATGTCTTCTGCATGATAGTTGCGTAAAGCAGAAGTCGTGTATAAACTCATTGTTTTGTTCATTTTATGTATCTTGTATACTTTACTAAATATAATGTTCTTATTCCACACTATCCTCATCGTCACCATCATCATCAACAGCAACAACAACAAAACAACAAGACACATGAAGCAATAACCAGACTTTTAATATCCATAGCTACCATATAAACACTTCAATACACTTAACTCAGGCCACATATACTAATCATTATCACTGTCTAATGCACCAAGATATGTCTATTTATACACAGTTCTGACTCACAAGCACATGCATCAGTGCATAAAAGATCTTCTCTTTGACACTTACACCTTCGCGTGTGGCAGTCGGTTTAACACGAGCATTTTGTGATGTCAATGAAAGCTAGAGGTGCAGGATCTTTACGCATTCTTATAGGAACTAAATCGTTGTTGTCATTAACATTGGCATTTTCTCCAAAAGTATTCAACATAAAAAGCTCATTTGGTTTGTATGAGGGCTGTTAATAAAGTATCCGGAATTATGTCATAACTTTTTCATGTACTAACTGTTAGGATATTTTCAAAACTTAAAATTTAGGAAATAATGCTTTTGATCCAGCAACAAAATCTAAGTTTTTTGCATTAAGGTGCATTCTACAGTTGTTATGGCAACGTAGGGTCATATTGAGTGGCGCAACTTAGGTCTGAGATGGATACGTCAGGAACGTCTGTATTACACATCTAATACATGTATTTACATCTTTTCTATATATTTGCCACTGCACGATATCCACATTTCCCACATATGAATTTATTCCTCAAAGAAGCGTCTGAACTGTAGTTGGGAAATTAACAAGAGCTGTCACTGTAAGATGACAATGCCCCCGACACCGCTTTGATTTTAAATTATGGCCAATCTATGTTCAAGGTCAAGGTCATCCAGGGGTCAAGGTCACCAAAGTATGCGCCTACAGAAAGGTAATGTACCAAGGAATGTTGTGGTAAAGTATGAAGCGAATATGTTAAGTAATACGGAAGTTATGGCCAATGTTAAAGTTTTTGGACGGAATGACGGACAGACGGACAGACAGACGGACGGACGGACAGACAAGTCAACTTTATGATGCCTCCCTATCGGGGGCATAAAAAGATAGTTTCTGGGAAACAATTGGCAAGTCATTGACGATTTGCCGACGTCCAGATCTATTGAGGTCAGAAGCATCATGGGTAAAATCATTTATAAATGCATTATACCACTCATAAATGCTTGTTTTTTCTCATAGAAGTACTGCTGTACGTGTTCATAATCATGAAGATCGTCTCTGATTTTAATTTTCCAATTGACACTCAAATCATTATTGAATGCCATTGCACTAGCACCATATTTGCTATATGCTAAGCGATGTATTCACCTACGGTTGTTTACGGAAATTGACTCCAAATGTCAGCTGACGATGTTACGTTTGCCGAGAAAAATGTCCGCTCCAAGGTAACAAGCATTTCTGACAACTGTTGAAGTGATAAATACAAAATATGATCGCTTTAAAAGCGATTGATAAGTCATATTTTTGCAAATCATCCAAAGTTTTCCCGCTCAGCTTGACCTTATGTTTCCATAGCAACTGTCGAATGCGCCCTTATCCGAACAGCAGCGTTTTTGTTGCAGGATCAAATGTATAATTCTTCAATGCATATGTGTTTAAAATTTCATCTCGGTTGGTTTAAAAGTCAAAAAGTCATGCTACTGCAAACGACAAAATGGGTGATTTAAAAGATTTGATTTGTGTACAATATATCCTAGAAAACATTGAGGCAAAAGAAAATGCTGATAATCAGAATTTTCTCCATTTGCATTAATTTTGCCCAAGCCTTTCTCCTAAGGACATCAAAACGAGGTCCTGTGTGGGGAAAGGTTAATGATTTCTTTGATATAGATTACATAGATACTTACAAATGATAGATGCACAATTGATTACAACAAAAGTTATTACCAGGAATAGTTTTAGTCGTGTAATAAGTAAAACATTGTCCAGATTTTTGTCAGGTATATTTTTGTGGGGTTAGAGCTATAACAACCGTAGGTCCGAAGATTTCCTTTATTTTTATACCAAAAGTTTCTCTGTGTCTACTCAAATATGTATTAGTCGTGAATCAATAAACAAAGTTATGTTATTATGATGGGATTGTGAAGGATGGATCAACAACTGTGGTATCTTTATTTTCTACTATTTACTTGTAACATAATGTCACATACAATGAATGATTTGCATAATAAAAGATATAGGGACTGTTGGGTTCAATTTCTTGTACAATTAAAGCTTATTGGGTCACAAATTTGATTAAAAGACCAGATACTCTGTTGTCCCTTTTGAAGGCATGTACATAAACGAATATACGGTACTAACATGTTCATGGTTACTTTTGGAGACCTTCATAACCACACATAACAACCAGATTCCAGACTGATGATAGTGATATGTATTCACAGTATACAATATTCTGTTCCTAATTACATTTTATGTATACATGTTCGAATGTTCGCTACCAGGTGTAAGCATTGTAATGACGACAGTTTTGTAATTATCGTTAACCCATTACCACACAGTGACTCCTTTTGACTCCCTACAAAAAATGGCTTCGGAAAACATTGTGGAAAATGAAGAAATTGCTTGTGGCAAGCAATTTCTTCATTTCCCACAATGTTTTCTACACAGAACGACAAAAAATGTCACATTTTATATACTTTATATTGTCGTCTGCAACATATTGGGATTTGGATCAGTCCGAATTTTTGCCATTTGGTAATGGGTTAAAGAGACCCATGCTAGGTTGTCGGGCATACAAACATATATGAAATATGTTCACGAAATATTGTATGGAATGGTCGACCTGGATAGCTAGATCATTTCTACACAAGGAAATTTCAAATAAAGTTCATTTACGTTTATTCGTAGTTCTTCTAAATTAAGTCTGTTCTTCTAAATAAAGTGTAAATAATTAACTTACCCGCACTTAATATTTATAGTAACATTTATGTGTCACCGAACCTTGATAGTGAAAAATTTAGTTCCAGCGCTATTGCTTTCCTTTTGGCCCTATAAAAGCAATGCACTACACAACAAAGCAAATTCTGGCTGTCCCCATGTCGTTCTGATTCCTGAAAATCTGGCATGGGTCTAATGTCATATGCCCGTAAGATAGAAAGAGGAATATGTTCATCTGTCGATTATGCTAATTTGAGTCTTGCTTTATATAAAAAAAATGTTGATGTTTGATTGATATTCGTTTTAAGAGTCATTGCTTTGACATTATGGTGTTGATATAATCTGTATCCATCTCACATGCTGTTCTATTGAATTGTTATTTTGGCTCTTAAAATTCTAATTAATTTCCAGAAATATGCATTATAAGCTTTACAAATCACTGCAAAAATGATTTCAAAAGCATAATTTCTACTAAACATCACATTTATGTGTAAGATTTTTTGTTACATCAATATTTGCATATTTTGTAATTTTTGGGAAAATTTACCCCACCCACTTTTAGCTATGACTACAAGCCTAAGCTAAAGACTAATTCTGTGAAGAAATACATATAACTCAAGAACAGGTTTCTGGGCAATTTTTAAGTATGACTTCAACCACACAAACATAGCTTTTGTATTTTAAAAACTTTTTTTTCACTTGTAGACAAAACTTATTTTGGTGATTTTTAGCCAATTTTTGCTATATTTATCAATATTCACAAAAACACAAAATCAAAAAGCTGTTTATCATTCATGTAAGTCAAAGTGAAATTTATCAGCTTTATTTTGATACCAAAATAATTGTTTTAGCTCAATAAATGAGTAAGTTATGGGGTATTTTAGCAGGTATGTATGAAAAGTGCACCGAATGACCTTTGACCTTGATTTTAAAAAAAATCCTACCACTTTTAAGCATGTCATCCACCCTTAACCAAAGCGTGGGACCCTAACGTAATGAAAAATACCACTCCAATTTTTATAGGGCACCGGTTGCAAGAAAAGTTCCATACCAGGACCTGGCTCCTAGACTATATAGCATTTTTAAAATTTGAGTTTCAAGATCAGCCTGTCGTCAAATGCAGTTCAGTATGCATCCATGCTGCTCTCTTTAAGCTACTACAGGTCACGAAAAAGAAATTAGAGAACAACATGGATCCTGATCAGACTGTGCGTATGCACAGGCTGATCTGGATCTATGTTGGGCTCAAAAGCCTTAAGGGACATTTTTCCAGATCCTGGCTCATGTAGATTTGTAGATCAATAGGGCCCCAGGCGAATAAAGTTTATCAATTTAACATGAAGACATGTTTAATTGTTGGCAATAGCAAAGGACAAGAGCTGTCCGAAGACAGCGCGCTCGACTTTCTAAGTTGCTTAGTATTAAGGGGGCATAACTCCAAATATAGTGGAGCCAGGGTCATGGACCCTGGTAATAAGGTAGAGAGTGTGATGGTGAATAAGTACTCCAAGTTTGAGTTGAATCCCTTTGAAAGTATGGAAGTTATTGATGTTTGAAAAAAAATTAACCTTTGTTGCAACGCCGACGCCAATGCAGACGCCAACGCCGACACCCGGGTGACAGTATAAGCTCCCTTTTTTTTTTTTCGAAAAGTCAAGCTAAAAATATATCATAACAAGTCAGGTATAAAACCTGTGTAAATAAACTGAACCCATTACCACACAATAATGCTTTTTGACTCCCCAGAAGATAATGGCTAATGAAAACATTAGAGAAAAAGAAGAAATTGCTTGTTACAAGCAATTTCTTTATTTCCTACAATCATTTCTACCAAAAAAGACCATGAAATTTTAAATTCCATTCACTTTAGATTGTTGCCTGTAAGATCTTTGAATTTGGACAAGTCTAAAATTTTGTAGTTTGGTAATGGGTTAATAAATTGCTGTACAATGAGGAAGACTTCTTGATCATGGATTAACAGTAACATTCGTTTACACCAATCTCAAGAGCAAGATCTTGTTTTGATGTCCCTAAAAAGTAAAAGCTTGAGAAAACATTGAAGCAAAAGAAGAATATGCTGATAACCAGCATTTTTAGCTCACCTGAGCACGAAGTGCTCAAGGTGAGCTATTGTGGTCGCTTTTTGTCCGTCGTCCGTCCGTCTGTCCGTCTGTCCACAATTTGTTGTTACCACTCTAGCATCCACAAATATTGACTAATCTTGACCAAACGTGGTCAAAACATGTAAGACCATAAGTTCTCGGACGAGTTCGATTTTGGGTCAGATCGGACCAGGAAGTCAGGAGTTATGTGCCCCTGAATATCAAAAATAGCTAATTTAGACTTTGTTACCACTCTAGCATCTACAAATATTGACCAATCTTGACCAAACTTGGTCAAAACATGTATGACTATAAGTTCTCGAACAAGTTCGATTTTGGGTCAGATCGGATTAGGAAGTCCGGAGTTATGTGCCCTTGAATATCAAAAATAGCTAGTTTTGACTTTGGTACCACTCTAGCATCTACAAATATTGACTAATGAAGACAAAACTTGGCCACAATGTTAGTAACCTTAAGATCTTGGATGAGTTTGATTTTCAGTGTCATAAGAGCAGGAAGTCTGGAGTTATGTGCCCTTGAAAGTCAAAAATGGCTAGATTTGACTTTGTTACCACTCTAGTATCTACAAATATTGACCAATCTTGACCAAACTTGGTCAAAATATGTATGACCATAAAGTCTCGGATGAGTTCGATTTTGAGTCAGATGGGACTAGGAAGTCCGGAGTTATGTGCCCTTGAACGTCAAAAATGGCTTGTTTTGACTTTGTTACCACTCTAGCATCTACAAATATTGACCAATTAAGACAAAACTTTGCCACAATGTTAGTTACTATAAGATCTTGTATGAGTTTGATTTTCAGTGTGATAGGAGTAGGAAGTCTGGAGTTATGTGCAAAATTGTTGTTTTCGACTTAGTTTACACTGTAGCATCTACATTTATCGACTAATCAAGACAAATCTTGGCCACAATGTTGGTGACCAAAAGATCCTTGATGAGTTTTATTAAATTTTCAGCTTGATTTGGCCAGAAAACCAAGAGCTATTGGCCCTTTAATTTAATGAAATTTCCGTTTTTCACTTTATTTTCTCTCTAACAAACAAATATGGACCAATAAAGACACAACTTGGTCGTTGTCAGATTGAGTGGACTAAAAAAACAGAGTTGTGTGCCCTTGACGGTAACAAAATTGTCATTTTCGACTTTGTTTTCTCTCAAACAGCAATAAATATTAACCAATAAAAAAAACACTTGGACATAATGTTGATGAGAATTTCTTTATCAGAACAGAGTTATTTGCCCTTTACTGTGACAAAATTGTTGTTTTCTTCCACTTTGTTTTAACTGTTAACAGCTACAAATATTGATCATTCAAGATTATGAAAGCAGTTTTCAGCTGGATCATAATCTCGCATCTAAAATTATGTGCTCTTGAACTTGGCAACATTGGGACTTTCATTCTATCTAGGTGCAGGTGAGCGATATAGGACCATCATGGTCCTCTTGTCTACTTTTGCCTCAATATTTTCTGAGCTATATTTGATAGACCTATGTTAACATATACAACCACAACCCATCATTAGCACCAAAGAGCCAGAGGCAATATTTGAAAAGTACCAGTAATTCCTAAACTGTGTTATATTTCCATTCCAAATACAAACATAAGCATTTTGAAAGATTTAGAATTTTGCATAATTATGGAAATATTTGACATAAATGTTATAATTACTTCCCCTGCATATGAATATAGAGTAAAAAGATATTTGTAAATCATTTTCTTCTTGAAGCATAATCCTGAAATCCGGCACGGTGAATCAACTTATTTGAAGTGTATTTACTAGCGTGTGTAATTTGATGCATGCCCCAAGGCTAGAAAATGGTGTTTAATGATGGGTCATATACCTTAATATGTTATACAAATTTCAACTTTATCAACATCAATTTTGTTATCTGTAACATTCTTCAAATTGGTGCCGTTCAATTTTTTGCCATTTCGAAAAGGTTTATCGTTTACAATCAAATACTTGTTCAATACACACTCAACAAAATATCAATACATACACAAATATATGTTACATTTAATAAATTTTTGTCACTTTTCAACTAAAACCTCGTAACTGCAGCTTAAAACAAGCTGCAATTACAAGGTTTTTGTTGAAAAATGACAATGTTACATTAATCAATTTTTGTCACTTTTCAACTAAAACCTTGTAACTGCAGCTTAAAACAAGCTGCAATTACAAGGTTTTTGTTGAAAAATAACAATGTTACATAAACCCATTACTGCACAGTGACGCTTTTTGACTCCCTCACAAGAGAATGCTTGGGAAACATTTTGGAAAATGAAGAAATTGCTTGTGACAAGCAATTTCTTCATTTCCCACAATGTTTTCTATACAAAAGCAACAAAAAATGTAAAATTCCATGCACTTGAAGTTGTCGTCTGCATGATCTTTCAATTTGGACCGCCCTAAAATTTTGTCGTTTGGTAATGGGTTAATAAATTTGAGCCAGGATCTGAAAAAGAAGCCTTTTTGGCATATTAGACCAAAGTGGATCCAGATCAGTCAGTTTCTACCTGGCTGCTGTCTGATCATGATTCATATGTGGCCCATCATGCTAAAAGGGACCTTATCGGATGTGTGAAAAATATCGACCCTAGTCAGTCTGCACAGTCTGCGCAGCCAGACTAAGGCTGATACTTTTCACTTTTATGTAATTGTCTGAATTTGTAATGTTTTCCCTATCTTACTATAATGTTCATTTTTCACACACGGTATCTGGTTGACCTGTACTGGGTCTGACAAGTTTGCCAAAATTTAGATTTTTGGACTTCTGATAAGGTCCCTTTTAGTGTGACGGGTCACATATACTCTCAAACAATGTTTACAGATCATAAAGAAGCTGTGTTCTTCCCAGCTCAATAGGATTTAACCCTTTCCCAAACGACACAAATTTTAGGGTGATCCACTTAAAAAACTGCCACAAATGACAAAATGGATTTAATTTAAGATAGAATTTGTGTAAAATATGGGATAGAAAACATTGAGACAAAAGGAGAAACTGCTGGTTATCAGCAGTTTCTTCTTTTGTTTCAATGTTTTCCCAAGCCTATTCTAAAACAGGTCTTGTTTGGGAAAGGGATAAGGGCCCTGCTGTGCATTCATAAATATCTGTGTACATATATATCCCTACAGCTTAATTTCTTCGAAATTGTCATGAAATAGGGATATTTTGAGATATTTCAAGTCATAAACTGATAAATATCCTCGCCTCCCCATGGTCCGTCACCCTAAGCCGGCCACGCTAAAATGCATATGCATTACATAATCAAGTAAATCATCCTGAAACACTCGTAACCCCTCTAGATTTAAGGAGTTTTCTTCCTTTAAATATCTGTCTTAATATAATTTTACTTGAAAAACAACTCTGTGTATGTAAACACACTGTAAGCCGTAGGAAAACAAAAAAGGTGACGATACATGGCGGGTGACGGACCATGGTAAGTCGACGATACTGCATTTTTTACATTGAAAATGTAATGATTGTGTACAAAAACATGATAGGAAAAGAAGAAATTGCTCAAAAGGAGCAGTTTCTTTTTTTCCCATTATGCTTTTATTATACCATTATTTGCATAAACACTGCATTTCAAGCATTACTGATACTCATAATTTGCCACTATAGCTTCAAATTTTTCTTTGAAGAACCCTGAGAAAGTATTAAAGTTAAAGTTAGGGGTTAAGTCTGTATGTCTTGAGGTAGATTTCACAGACTTTACACTTTAAACTACGATCATCGAATTTCAAGTCGGCTGTTAACACATGGCACCTACAGCTAGCCACAGCACATTAACATTCAATCCCAAAGCCTATGTCCTACCACTAGACCACAGCGCGTAATTATTATCATTAAAGCACCCCATTATTATCATTGGAAAGTAGGATGGATTCCAGGGTTCTCCCCAGAATAATTTGAAGCCGTAGTGACAAATTATAAGCATTGGTAAACCTTGAAACACATTATGTTCAAGCAAATTATTGTGAATAAATATATAATGGAAAAAGAAGAAATTGCTTAATTTAAGCAATTTCTTCTTTTCCCTTAATGTTTTTATACAGATTCATTACATTTTGATTTATAAAAATGCTTTATTTATCAGTTTTTGACATAAAATACCTCTAAATGTCTCTATTTTGGTGACAATTTTGAAGAAATTAAGCTGTAGGGGCATCATAGTGATTTACATGAAGCTGTAGTGCGGCCGATACAGCTTATTGGGCTAGGGAGAACACTGGATTCAGATCAGATTGTGTACATACAAACTTTAAGGCTCATCTGGATCCATGTTCGTCTCAAATACTATAAGTGCACTTTTTCAAGATCCTGGCTCTTTTGCATAGGTATTTTTGCCAAAATAAATCAAAATCAAACTGAAATCATGTAAATGGTAGAATAAGAATTCGAGTGCCCTATAAATGGTGCAAAAACCATTGGCTAATGGTTAGGACAACCCTCTTGGAAGCAGAAGGTTAAACATTCGTATCCCTGCGGAGGCCAGCTTGCCAGGGAAGAACCGAATCAATGGTTTGGTGAACTGCTTAAACCTATTGTATAAGCTTTGGTTAGCATTAACCAAATAGTTAAATACCTGTTCTGAATAAGTTTTCTTGTGTTGTTATAGGCAAGTCTAACCAAAACAGGTATTTAGCCATTTGGTAACACAAATCAAAGTTTTCAAGAACAATTGGGCTCTGCTAGTTAAAGAATGATTACTTTTAACCCATTTCTGCCACATCCTCGGCATTATGAGCGGGGAACTGATCAATCAAAGGAAAGTGTCTCATATGCCAAAACTGGCAAACTTTTTGAACACCAAAAATAAACAAAGCTTTTAACTAAGGATTAATTCTACACAAAACAATGAAACATGGATTTCTGTTATATGCTAGTGCCACTAAAACATCCTTCCTGGGAAAACAGTTACTCAACTGATAAAACCCTTTCCCAAACAAGACCTGGTTTTCTTGTCTCCTATAGAATAGGCTTGGGAAAACATTGAAACAAAACTAAATGTTTTCTGTGCTATATCATGCATGAATTTTACCTTTAGTAATATACATTTTGTTGTCTGCAGCAGCTTTCAAATCCGATTATTCTAAAATTAAGTCGTTTAGAAAAGAGTTAAATGCTCAAACATGTTAAGCGACAAATACGCGAATAGATATAACATAGTAGCTGCGACATTAGATCAAATTTGGAACCCCATATTCAGATCATTTAGGGAACACAAGCGGAACTTTTCATAGCCTATGGAAAAAGGTTATTTTTAGCAACCATATCACTCATTCTGCACAGCCAATTAAGAAACATTAGCTTCACATTTTGATAGCCAAAGCAATATTGTTTTTTATGCCCTGACAAATTATTTGTTCTACCAAAGTTTTTGTCATTTATGGAAAAAAAAGCCTCACTTTTTGATAGCTCAATCAATGCTCTATTTTTATGCCATTACATATTACTTGTTCATAACATTTAGTCTCATTTAGGCAAAACAAGTTCCACTTTTGTATTAAGTGCCGTGATATAATTAGCTAATGATTTCTTCAAACTTTGTCTCATTTAGGAAAAACAAGTTTCACTTTTTGATAGCCCAAACAATATTGTATCTTATGCCATGACGTGTTACTCATTCTACACTTAGACTACTAATTCAAACTTTGCCTCATTTCGGAAAAACCAGCTTCACTTTTTGATAGCCCAAGCAATATCGTTTTTTATGCCGTGACATATTACTTGTTCTACACACTTTCCCGCATTCTTCACATTTCAACATCTTCTCCAAACGACCTTGACCTCTCGACACAAGAAGACCACAAACCGGATTCTTCGACGATCCAGGAGCAGCTTGTTTCTTGCCGAAAAGACTACTCGGTGACATTCGATTTGTCTCTATATTTTGATTCTGAGCCACTTTTGACATAGCCTCGACTTCCTCTCTGGATAAGGTCGGGGTTGTAAATTGATACGGCAAGTCTGACGAATCGTATTTCATCAAAGCTCTTTCCTTCAGCTGAGAATCAATACTTGCATAAAGATCATTTTCAATGCTACCCAAATTCTCATTTTTACCCAAGTTCTCAGTTTTTATAATAGGGCCTGTTCTCACATGTGAATCTCCTTTACCTAAATGATTAATTGCAAGAGAGGAGGAATTATTCATCATATTAAACATTGAATAGTCCATATTTGAACTAACACCGGGCATGAGAACATCTTCAGCTGTGTTGTTAATTGATTGTTTATTGTTGTTAACAAGGTTCTTGCTCCACAAGACCTTGTCATCAATGCTTGCAGAAGAATCATATTCCTCCATATTGCTGTTATGATACCTCGCTTCATTATCTTTACTTCCAGCCCTATTCACTATGGATAATCTGATCAATTCTTCCTCAGAAAAGGCGACAGGGAAATTTGAATCATCTGAATCATTGGTGAACTTCGTTGTAAGAGTGACATTGTCTATATGGTTGGTCTTTAATCTTTTTGGTGGTTTTTGTTTTCTTCTGGATGGTTTTGGGTCTTCTAAATTCAACGGTTGGTTGTTCAAGTCTGGTACATTTGTTGAAGGGCTGGGCGCTTGTTTCCTCTTAGAATTACCTGTAATTAATGAGTTATGATAGCTTACTAACTTTATCCTTTCCCAAACAAGACCTGGTTTTGATTTCCATAATAGAAAGTTTGGTAAAATATCACGGAAAAAGAAAACATTGCTGCAAGTCAGCAGTTTTTCCTTTTCCTTCAACATTATCTTTACAACAATTATTTTTCTATTTCATATATTGATTATTTTGTTATCAGCTACTCCCTTCAAATTAGCCTAGCATGAAGCCTGACTATTTGGGAAAGGGTTGTAACTATTTAGAATACAATACAAACTTTATGAAAATTTTAGATTGATCCAATTTAAAAGTCAGTGCATACAACAACTTCAAGTGAAAGAAATCTAAATTCTTTTGGTCGGTTTAGGGTCACAAGCAATTCTTTATTTTCCACAATGTTTTCTAAAGCCATTATCTTGTGGGAAGTCAAAAAGAGTCATTGTGTGGGAATAGGTTAACAACTTGTACCAAGCCTTCTTGTGTGTTTGCTTCAGGTCATAATGTAACAAAATTGTGAGAACTTTCCCAAAACAATATCTGGTTTTGACATCCATAGTAATTCAAGTAAAGTAATGTTGATTTAACCAATTACAAGTCCATCCAACAAAATTCAAAGATGGTCAAATTTGAAGACAACAAAATGGATTTTGATAAACTTGGATTTCATAGCATGGAAAATATTTAGGCAAAAGGAGAAAATGCATTTACTTCAATGTTTCCCCTGGTCTTTTTATTGAGGGGCATCGAAAAGCAATAATGCGTGCGAATAGGCTGATGAGTACCAAATGTAGAAGCTTACCTTCTGTTTCACAATTCTCTTCAAGATTGCTTTCTTTGTCGTCACATACATTTATTTCATGTACAGTAGTAGGCACACCTTCAATAGCACCATGTCGACAACGAAAATATTTTTCTACAATTAAGCTAAGAAAATATTGAGGCAAAAGGAGAAATTGCTGATCATGAGCAATTTCTTCTTTTGTTTCAATATTTCCCCAATGCTTTTTATAAAAGAATTAACTGAATAAGTACCAAATGTTAAACTTTACCCTCTGTTTTACAATTCTCTCCCTGATTGCCATCTACACTATCTTTGATCGATTCATCATTCATTTCATGTACAGTAGTAGGCACACCTTCAATAGTACTATTTGGAAAATGGTTAAGTAGTAATTCAATGTGGATATAATGTGGAAGCTTACCCTCTGTTTTAGAATGTTCTCGCTGATTGCCATCTACACTATCTTTGATTGGTTCATCATTCATTTCATGTACAGTAGTAGGCACATCTTCAATAGACCCATTGACTATCTTCACATCTGTATAGCCTGGTTTTTGTTTCTTTTTGTGATCTGTAGGCTTTAGAGATGTGGATTTGTTTGCCGTAGCTTCAAGCAGGCTTTTTATTGCTGAAAATAGTTAAGGGGGCCCTGGCCACTTTGTTGGAAATACAAATAGGTAAAGAGGATGTGTTTGTGAAACACCAATGCCTCCAAGTGCATACTTTTGGAGAAAAGGCCAAAATTATGTTTTGAGCAGACAGACAGATGGAAAGACAAACAAACAGATGGATGGACAGACACAAGTAAATCAATATGCCCCTGATCTTTCTTGAGAAAGAAATGACAAATTCCATATACAGTCGACACTCGTTATGTCGACATCGGATAAGTTGAATCTTCGCTTAAGTCGAAGTTCAAATCTGGCCCCGTCCTCATCTATTGACATAATTTTTTTCAAAACAAAATGATTTCGAACTGAATATAGCCATTGAAATATAGTAGGAAAAGGATAGAAATTGCTCGACACGAGCAATTTCTTTCCTTTTCCTACTATACTTCAATAATATTCGTACTTGATAAGTTTCAAAAACGGTCAAATATCAAATCTCGAATCCGAACAAAATCGGATGAGTCGAACTCCGGATATGTTGAGATATTTTGATGGCCCCTCCGACTTCGACACAACGAGTGTCAACTGTACATCTAAACTGCTGTATACATCATTTTTTTTAATTTCAATACAAAAATATATATTTCTCATAAAAAGCTCAATACTTTGACTTTCAGAATTTTCGTAAGCAAAAATGCACTTTCAGGTAAAAATAAACGTGAAATTTATGAAAAAATCTGTTAAATGAAGAGTTTACCATACCTTTACTGGATTTCTGTGTAGTGGATTTGTTCTGTGAGGTTGATTTGGATTCATCTGCTAATTTGGAGAAGTGACCTGTTCAACAAAGAACATTCCATTATTTAACCCTCCCCCATACAAGACACGATGTATAATCATGTGACTCAGAATTTCCGATAATCTTTAATATCTTTTTTAATACTTGACCAATTTGAATTAGGTTTGAAGCAGAGAAGGTGGGAAAATGCCAGGAATAAGCTGGGCGTGTTGGATTTTTAAAAAATCAACTGATAAAAAAGTTATTGAAGATAAACCAAAATTTTGGTTTATCTTCAATAACCTTTTTATAAGTTGATTTTTCAGAAATCAATCATGTCCATCTAATGCGTGATGTCTGTCCACATTCTCTGCTTCAAACAGATTTCAAAATTGAAATCAGTGAAGTATTTACAATTATTGAAGATTTTCAGAAAATATTGTATCACATGATTATCCACCGTGATACAAGAGCTGAGGCGTGTTAAAGTCTTTAGAGCAAGATTTCTTGAGATATCTTGAGATTTTTTTAAGGATGTTTTAGTATGATGCGTTCATTAGAACATGATTTTTAAGCTCTACATGAAAGGCGCCTTTACCCTATACTTCGTGCAGAACCCCTCCATTGCATCTGTGCAAACAATACAAGAGAGAATTTACTGAGTTGTTCCGAATGCTTCATGGTACCATGATAATGCTATATACTTCATACAAATGACGTCATCATGATGTCATTTGTATGAAGTATGGAGCATTTGGAGCATTTGGAACGCCTCGGTCAGAATCTATTTCTTTAAAACACTTTACATAAATTTTGCTCTAAAGAACGCCCCTCTGGTTTTGACATTCCTAGTGCATGTAGATCTATTACAGGCTTGGGATAATTTTCTTCTTATGCCTCAATATTACCTGTGCAATTTTGCATACAAATCAAATATTTAATAAAACATGTAGTATAAATAATTATATTTGTCAATACTACAAAATGCTTCACATGAGAAAACATTGTAAAGGCAAAGGAAGAAAAAATTGTAATATATTATACACAAATCCTCAGGCTCTCTTTATTTCAAATTTGGTGTATGCAGCACCTTTCAAATTGGATGATCCTAGGTTATTTTTGCCATTAACACCTTCTCAAACAAGACTTGCTTTTGACTTCACCAATATAGGCTTGGAAAAACATTGGAGCAAAAAGAAGAAAATGCTACTAATCAGTACTAACCTTTATGTTTTCTGTACTATATTTTTCACTAATTCTACCTTCAGTAACATCAATTTTATCCTCTGTAACAATTTTCAAATTGGACTGCCTTCATTTTTGGTTGTTTGAAAAAGGGATGTTAGAGTAAGTTCACCGTTTATCGACACCTTAAGCTTTCACATTTATTATTATGACTCGTAGGCATCATTCATTTGAGTTCTTGCAAGATTTGTGTAACGACACCTTTCATTGGTCATTTCTTCGTATTGTATATGTATTTTGCACTTTTCAGCCAATAAAATTCGTGATTACAATGTAGGCGTTGAAACAGTAAAATTTTCCACATTGCCCTTTTATCGACACCCTCTTTCCCTATTATCGACATCCAATTTTTTTCTTTAGAAAATGAGGACTTTACTTGTTTTATGTAACCATTTACAAGGCATGGCCCCCAGCTTTGACATTACTACTTAGATTTGCTGTGGAAAACATTCAGAGAAAAGAGAGAATCGTTCACAATCGTTTATTTCTCCTTTCCTTCTCCCTAAATAATTTTAATGTTATTAGATCTATATCAAATTCTTTCACTTGTGACACCAATTAAAAATATGTTCTCGTCTGCAACTCCATTCAAAAAGAGTACTCTAAAACTGTGATGTCTTGGAAAGGATTTATTTGATATGTAAATAAAAATTATTCATGCGAAGTATGGAGAAACCCTCGTTTGTTAACACAATAGTGAAACAGACGCCAGTAGCATGAGGAAACTTATGAAATCGCCGTGCAAAAAGGATAAGCCATTCAACACCATGAGAATATCCGGTTAAATGAGTTGTTTTTAAAACCATGCATCCATACAAAATGCGACTATTCACCATGATGGGCACACGAAAAAAAAAAATGAAAGTGTTGGCTCTGTAAATGTGATAGGCCTACCTTGTCACTGAATTATTCCAATTAATGATTTAATTTATCCACAACCCGATTCAATTAAAACTTTATCTGCACACCATGAACATTAAACAAGAGGACCATGATGGTCCTAAATCGCTCACCTGAATCAAGATGGCAAAAGTGATAATGGCAATTTTGTCAAATTCAAAAGCATGAAACTGATAGGGACTTTCTGTTTGGAAACAATCAAGAAATAATTTTGTTCCAATCGATCCTGTAAGGTTGGGTATGATTTAGCACAATTGTTGACGGTTTTTTTCTCCAATACTAGTAATTATTTAATGATTTCGCAATATACAACATAGGGCTAATTTTCAAAGCATTCTGATCTGTTAGAGATTGATCATTTATGATAGGCTCAATTAACAAGATTTGGTCTGTGATTGAAATAATATAGCCCAGGATTACCATCTGATAAGCTAAGGCTAATCCCTTATTTGTTTACATAAAATAAACATGGGGCCAGCCAGAGCAACAGATAAGAGAAATAGATAAGAGAAATAGGACAGAATTCTCTGAGTCCGATAAGCCCCTTCCTCCCTGCCACAGCCTGATTTTTTATCAATAGTAAGAATTTGAGAACAAATTTTGAAAAGAGTGACTCAAGGAACATTCCTGCAAAGTCTGGTTCATTTGGGCCCAATGGTTGATTTTTTAAGAATTTTCTTATAATTTCTCAAAGCCCAATAAGCCCCTTCCTCCCTGCCAAGGCCAATTTTTTGTCAATTGTAAGAATTTGAAAACAAATTTTGAAAAGAGTGACTCAAGGATCATTCCTGTAAAGTCTGGTTCAAATTGGTCCAATGGTTGATTTTTAAAGAATTTTCTTACAATTTCTCTGAGTCTGATAAGCCCCCTTCCTCCCTGCCACGGCCACATTTTTTGACAAAGGTAAAAATTTGTGAATAAACTTTGAAAAGAGTGACTAAAGGAACATTTCTGCAAAGTCTGGTCCAAATTGGCCCAATGGTTGATTTTTAAAGAATTTTCTTATGATTTCTCCAAGTCCGATAAGCCCCTTCCTCCCTGCCACGGCCACATTTTTTGTCAATTGCAAGAATTTGAAAACAAATTTTGAAAAGAGTGACTCAAGGAACATTTCTGCAAAGTCTGGTTCAGTTGGGCCAAATGGTTGATTTTTAAAGAATTTTCTAATGATTTCTCTAAGTCCAATAAGCCCCTTCCTCCCTGCCACGGCCACATTTTTTGACAAATGTAAAAATTTGTGGATAAATTTTGAAAAGAGTCACTCAAGGCACATTCCTGCCAACTTTGGTTCAAATTGGCCCTATGGTTGATTTTTAAAGAATTTTCTTAAGATTTCTCTAAAATCTGATAAGCCCCGCCCTGCCACGCCCACATTTTTTGACAAATCAAAAATTCACGAACAAGTTTTGAAAAGGGTCACACAAGGAACATTCCTGCTAAGTTTGGTTAAAATTGGACCAATGGTTTAGGAGGAGAAAATGTTTGAAGAAATTGTGGACGGACAGACGGACGGACAGACGGACGGACGGACGGACGGACGACGGACAAAAAGCGATCACAATAGCTCACTTTGAGCACTTCGTGCTCAGGTGAGCTAACAAGTGCACGCCTCTAAAAAGCCGTATTTTGTGAACAATGTGTAAAGGATTGAATAGTAGGTGTTGGCAGCTCTGTTTGATGTTCACAAAGTTTCCAAAACAGTCTGTGGTGTGACGAATATATGACGTCATTTTGTTCCGACAAAGGAATGTGAAATCAGCCTGCGGACTTGCCTGTCAATCAATCATATTAATCACGGATGGGTGGGGACTGAAAAACTGTTTTTGCCAATCAATTAAGCGGTTGTACATCATAGATAACTCTGTATGTAAGACCATCGTAAATTAAGGGATGCTTTTCCCGAGTGTTGTAGTGACTATCCAATGAGTTTCTACTCTTTCAAACTAAGTAACAGGGGTCAATTTATTCCCCTAATTATCGACACCCATAGATTTTTACAGAAATTGAAAGGCAATACACATTTAACAGTTTAAAATGTAAAGGATAACATATTTTAAGCTAATGAATGGTATACGCATGGAAAATATGCCAGATAAAAGTTAAGATTTTTCGAGAAAAAAATTCAACCAGCCTTATCTCGGAAGTTAAGACTGACCCAAAATTATGTTGATCCTGAAAAACATGGACAAGAATGTCACCTGCAAACTCCAAAATTGCATCTTTTAGTGATGACATCGCAAATATTGATATTTTCATATCAGGAGCTAGACTGGAATCGTATTTATGATAAAATCGTGGGGGTGTCGATAAATGGACAGTGTCGACATTAGGTGAACTTACTCTATCAGAGATTATTACAATCAACTTACGATTTATGCAGAAGCCCATAAATTGTGATTTGATATCGTTGTGGCCTTCTATAAAGTCCCGCCCACATTCTGTGCCGATATCTGTAATACTTCCGCTATCTAAATTAGCCGTCAACACGACCGTCTCTTCTCCTATCTTGTCTGCAAGTTGATCAACCTGAAAGTTTAAAATTAACATTAAAGGGCCCCATGATAGAATTTCCCAAACGACAAAACATTAGGGTGATCCTCTTCAAAAGCTGCCACAAATGACAAAATGGAAGTTATTAAAGATAGAATTTGTGCAAAATATGGCATAGAAAATATTGAGACAAAAGGAGAAACTGCTGGATATCATCAGTTTCTACTTTTGTTTCAATGTTTTCCCAAGCCTTTTCTAATAGGGACGTCAAAACCAGGTCTTGTTCCGGAAAGGGTTAAAGGGGCCCTTGATTTAGAAGGACTAAATGAAATGTGCAGATATCCATTGTACTCAATACAAGCGAGTACCCATAAGATAGGGTTTGTATTACGACCGTTATACTCCTGCTATCTAAATTAGCTGTCAGCACGACCGTCTCTTCTCCTATCTTGTCTGCAAGCTGATCAACCTGAAGTTCAGAAACAAGAGCTACAGTTAATACATATAATACGGCCTGGAGTATTTTCTTTTCAAACTGCAAAATATCAGTAGGTGTTCATCAAACCCTATGTTGTGGGCACTCATTGGAATCGTCTCCTTGAGATGATTCAAATGTGTACCCACAACATAGGGTTTAGATTTGAAATAAAAGAATTAGCATGCAGTAACCCCCTCTTATCTGTTGGTCTGTGAAACATTAAGATTAAAGGGGCCCTTGATTTAGAAGAACTAAATGAAATGTGCTGATATCCATTGTACTCAATTCAAGCGAGTACTCATAAGATAGGGATTGTATTACGATCGTTATACTCCTGCTATCTAAATTAGCCGTCAACACAACCGTCTCTTCTCCTATCTTGTCTGCAAGCTGATCAACCTGAATTTCAGAAACAAGAGCTACATTTACCGCAATTCCCAAACAGTGACACATTTTGATGCCTCTAATAGAAAAGGCTTGGGAAAACATTGTGGAACATGAAGAAATTGCTTGTGACAAGCAATTTCTTCATGTCCCACAATGTTTTATCCCCTAAAAGACAGAGAAATGTTTCATTACATTCACTTAAAGGGACATTTCATTCTAATTTCAAATTTCAAAGTATGTCTTGATGCCAAGATTGGTTATTCTAATGAGTATAAATAATATTAGGTTTTTTAAGTTGTTGCCAATAAGCGAGAAACATGCATTTAAAGTTGAGACATAATCGATAAATTGCATATAAATCCGAACTGTTGTCCACAACAATTTGTTCAATTTTAACACAAAAATATAAATTTCTGGTAAACGGCGCAATATTTTGGCTTGAAATTTTCAGAATTTTCATAAGGAAATATGCTCTTTCAGATAAAAATAAAAGTAAAATTTATGACAAAAAATTCTGAATTGTCACTATAAAATTGTCTTCTGCAACACCTTAAATTTGTCTAAAATGTTGTCGTTTGGGAAAGGGTTGAAAGGCAGTATTGGCTTTTAAACTGCAATATAGTATTCAATGTTCTTTAACCCATTACAACACATTGACGCCTTTCGACTCCCTCATAGGAAAAGGCTTGGGAAGACATTGTGGAAAATGGAGAAATTGCTTGTGACAAGCAATTTCTTCATTTTCCACAATGTTTTCCAACCAAAAATGGAAATATTTTTAAAATCTCATCAACTTAAAATTGTCGTCTGCATTATCTTTGAATTTGGACCAGTCGAAGATGTTGTCGTCTGGTAAAGGGTTAAACCCTATGTTGTGGGTGCTCATTGGAATCCTCTCCTAAAATGAGTCCCTACAAAATAGGGATTGTATTATGTCCATTATACTCAGTCCCGCTATCTAAATTGGCCGTCAGCACGACCGTCTCTTCCCCTATCTTGTCTGCAAGCTGATTAACCTGAAAGTTTAAAATTAACATTAAAGGGCCCCATGATAGAATTTTAGGGTGATCCACTTCAAAAACTGCCACAAATGACAAAATTGAAGTTATTAAAGATAGAATTTTCAGCAGTTTCTTCTTTTGTTTCAATGTTTTCCCAAGCCTTTTCTAATAGGGACGTCAAAACTAGGTCTTGTTCCGGAAAGGGTTAAAGGGGCCCATGATAGAATTTTCAGGAATTCTATGTAAATACAGTACAGATTGCGGCGAATCACCGCATTTGTTTGGAAGTGCCAGGTAAGACAAACATTATCTGTCCACAGAAATCACAGCGAATCGCAGCGATTCGAGGTGGTCGAGTGGAAGATCGCAGCAGTTCCAGGGGATTCGGGTGGAAAAATGGGCTTGCGGCAGTCATCGCGTTTCTTCCACGGGAATCCACCCGAAATCCAATCGCGGCAATGAGTGGAAATAGGCAAAACATTCGCAAGCTGTACTGTATTATAAGCTACTTTAAAGTGACATTTCACAATTATTTTTACATAAATTTTACTTTTATTCTATCTGAAAGAGCATGTTTTCTTATGAAAATTCTGAAAATTTCAAGCCAAAACATTGAACCGTTTACGAGAAATATATATCTTTGTGCTTTAATAAACAAATTGTTGTGGACAACAGTTCAGATTTATATAGAATTTGTCATAAATTTCTGTCTCAACTTTAAAGGCGTATTTTTCCCTTACAAATAACAACTTCAAACAAGAGTGCCTGAAAGGCACTGATATCGCTCACCTGAGTTCTTCGTGTATTTGATTGTGTACAATATAAATTTTGTTGTAAACAAATATATATGTCAGTATTATGTCAAATTAAATTATTGTAAACTAGAATATCACTGAAAGTGATCATACCCCCCATTGATTTTTCACATGATTTCTCCTAGTCCGATAAGCCCCGCCCTGCCACGCCAACAATTTTTGACAAATCAAAAATTCACGAACAAGTTTTGAAAAGGGTCACCCAAGGGACATTCCTTTCAAGTTTGGTAATAATTAGCCCAGTGGTTAAGGAGGAGAAGATTTTTGAATAATTATCTTACGATTTCTCGAAGTCTCATAAGCCCCGCCCTGCCACGCCCACAATTTTTGATGAATCAAAAATTCATGAGCATGTTTTGAAAACAGTCACTCAAGGGACATTTTTGCCAAGCTTGATTCTAATTGGCCTGATAATTGATTTTTAAAGATTTTTCACATGATTTCTCTAAGTCCGATAAGCCCCGCCCTGCCACGCCCACAATTTTTGACGAATCAAAAATTCACAAACAAGTTTTGAAAAGGGTCACCCAATAAACACATCTGCCAAGTTTGGAAAGAATTGGCCAAGTGGTTGAGGAGGAGAAGACTTTTGAAGAATTACCTAAAGATTTCTTTTAGTCTGATAAGCTCCGCCCTGCCACGCCCACAATTTTTGACAAATCAAAAATTCATGAACAAGTTTTGAAAAGGGTCACCCAATAAACATTCCTTTCAAGTTTGGAAAGAATCAGCCCAATGGTTAAGGAGAAGAAGATTTTTGAATAACTATCTTACGATTTCTCGAAGTCTGATAAGCCCCGCCCTGGCCCGCCAACAATTTTCAGCGAATCAAAAATTCATGAGCATGTGTTGAAAACAGTCACTCAAGGGACATTTCTGCCAAGCTTGATTCAAATTGGCCTGATAATTGATTTTTAAAGATTTTTCACATGATTTCTCTAAGTCCGATAAGCCCCGCCCTGCCACGCCCACAATTTTTGACGAATCAAAAATTCACGAACAAGTTTTGAAAAGGGTCACTCAAGGAACATTTCTGCAAGTTTGGAAATAATTGGCCTAGTGGTTGAGGAGGAGAAGATTTTTGAAGAATTCCTTAATGATTTCTTTAAGTCTGATAAGCCCCGCCCTGCCACGCCCACAATTTTTTACCAATCAAAAATTCATGAACAAGTTTTGAAAAGGGTCACCCAAGGAACATTTCTGCCAAGTTTGGAAAGAATTGGCCCAATGGTTGAGGAGGAGAAGATTTTTGAAGAATTTCCTAATGATTTCTTTAAGTCTGATAAGCCCCGCCCTGCCACGCCCACATTTTTTGACGAATCAAAAATTCACGAACAAGTTTTGAAAAGGGTCACCCAAGGAACATTTCTGCCAAGTTTGGAAAGAATTGGCCCAGTGGTTGAGGAGGAGAAGATGTTTAAAACAATTGTTGACGACTTCCGACGACCGACGCACGACGCACGACGCACGCCGGACACAGGGTGATCACAAAAGCTCACCTTGAGCATGTTGCTCAGGTGAGCTAAAAACTGATATCATTTCTACGCATTTGAATAAACAATCTTTGCAGCAAGACATACTTTTAAAAAATGAAATAAATGTGAAATGTCACTTTAAGCTTCTATATATCCTTAATTTCTTTTTTTTATAAGAGGCAGTAAGTTTTACCTCACTGCCACCCACTCAATACAGCTGGGTAGATTGGGGCTGACAATTTTGTGTCTTGCTGAAAGATACACCTTACCCGAGTGGGGCTCAAACTCGTAACCACCGGGCTACAAGTCGAGTGCGCTAACCAATGGGCCACTCTGGCTGTCTTAGGCCCAGAGCTCCAGATAAGAGGGGTTGATGAATTTACAAAAAGAAATATTTCACTCAGATTTCATCAAACCTTTAAAGTTGTGGGTACTCATTTAAATTGTCTCCATGAGACTATTCAAATGAGTACCCACAACATACATACAGTTTAGATTTAAAATAAAAAAAAGTTAGTTCTAAGTCTTCACCCCCTCTTATCTGGAGCTCTGCTTAACCCTTTCCCAAACAAGACCTGGTTTTGACGTCCCTAATAGATAAGGCTTGGGAAAACATTGAAACAAAAGAAGAAACTGCTGATAACCAGCAGTTTCTCCTTTTGTCTCAATGTTTTCTATGCCATGATATTTTACACAAATCCTATCTTAAATATTATCCATTTTGTCATTTGTGGCAGTTTCAGAAGTGGATCACGCTTAAATTTTGTCATTTGGGAAAGGGTTAAGCCTACTTCTAAAGAAAAGATGAAGTGTATACTCACTAGGAGTTGTATTTGGGATTTCAAGATGGATTTCAAGATGTCTCTGTATAATGGGTGTTCTTCATTGTGCTCTACTGAGGCTGCGATCACAGACATGTTTAGCTTAGTGCCTGTTTGCACACCTTTTTGCCTAAAAAAGTATTACAAAATAACCAATAAGAGGGGGTAAAGGCATTCTAATAGGGAACAATTTTATCCAGTTAACAGTGATGTAATTTCAGACAAACAATAGTATTTCGTAGGTGTTGTTACAAAATCTTGTAACTACGGCTTGAATCAAGCTGTAGTTACGAGATTTTATAACAACATCGACAGTCTATCAAAACATTAGTGTAAACCTAGTCTATTTTTAGCACAAAATTATTTGCTATTGGGATTTCACGATGGATTTCAAGATGTCTCTATACAATGGGTGTTCTTCATTGTGCTCTACTGAGTCTGTGATCACAGACATGTTTGACCTAGTGCCTGTTTAGTATTTACACACCTTTTTGCCTGAAAAAAAATATCACAAAATAACCAATAAGACGGGGTAAAGGCATTCTAATAGGGAACGATTTTATCCAGTTAACAGTGGCATAATTTCGGACAAACAATAGTATATCGTAGGTGTTGTTACAAAATCTTGTAACTATGGCTTGAATCAAGCGGTAGTTACAAGATTTTATAACAACACAGACAGGCTATCAATACATTACAGTAAACCTAGTCTTTTTTAGCACAAAATTATTTGCTATTGGGATTTCAAGATGGATTTCAAGATGTCTCTGTATAATGGGTGTTCTTGATGCTGATCAACTGTAGCTGCGATCACAGACATGTTTAGCTTAGAGCCTGTTTACACACCTTTTTGCCTGAAATAGTATTACAAAACAACCAATAACATGGGGTAAAGGCATTCTTATTTTGTTATTTTGAATCCAAACCTATATGGGAACTATTGAATTTAAATCATCTCACTATAACTTGTCTTCATAAACCTTCCCACACCATCACAAATTGGGATGATCAATGCAAATCACAGTGCAGTATTCTCCCCAGCCCAATAAGTTGTATCGGCCCCACTACAGCTTCATCTTAATCACAGTAAGGCCCCTACAGCTTCAAAAGCACCCCACAGCTTAATAGAGGAATTTGAGTTATTTCATGTCATAAACTGATGAATTTAGGCATTTTGTACAATAAGTATGCATAATAAAACATTATGGGAAAAGAAGAAATTTCTCAAAATGAGCAATATCTTCTTTTCCCATTATGTTTTTATTAACAATTATTTGCATTAACACTGTATTGTAAGCTTCCATCCATACTGCCACTACAGCTTCAAATTATTCTGGGGAGAACCCTGCAGTGTTTTGATTAGAATATCGCAGGGAGCAAAGTGCGTAATCACCACAATTTTCCACTCGCAATTTATCATTACAATGACAGGGTTTTTTTTACTAAGAAATTGGGACCAAAATTCAGCCCTTTCTCTGGAAACTTATCCTCTTAATTGTAATTTCCTCCTCTCAAATCGATGTTCCAACCTTTACAATGCTCTCCCATAGGAGTATTTATGTTAAATATCAAAGATCTTCAGTTTATCAGCTTAAATTGCTTTCAAAATCTATCGTCTGTGTGTTTTCTAAAATATCTTGAAGCATTTTATCATTCAAGCAAAAAAAGGCTTGAAATCTTTTTCCCCATAATCAGCTTGTTTTAAAGGGACATTTCATTCCAATTTCAATTTTTAAAGTATGTCTTGATGCCAAGATCGGTTATTCTAATGAGTATAACTACTATTAGTTTTTTGAAGTTGTTGCCAATAAGCGAGAAACACGCATTTAAAGTTGAGACATAATCGATAAATTGCATATAAATCCAAACTGTTGTCAACAACAGTTTGTTCAATTTTAACACAAAAATATAAATTTCTCGTAAACGGCGCAATATTTTGGCTTGAAAATTTCCGAATTTTCATAAGGAAATATGCTCTTTCAGATAAAAATAAAAGTAAAATTTATGACAAAAAATTCTGAAATGTCACTTTAAGCATTTTTCCCAAAATTGGCTTGGAAAATACAGCCTCAAATAGCGTTCGGTTTTCCCGTGAAACAGATATGTCATCGTCACTCCTCACTGGTCTAAAAATAGATTGGGAATCCCTTATTGTACAAATATGGCTGTGAATCTGGCGAAGTTTTTCCACGTTCAACTTGCCGAAGATGACATTCTAAGAGCTGGATGGCCGTAATCATTTGTTGAGAAACATTCTAATTCAGAGTTGAGAAGGTTGCTGCACTGTCGTGTACTTTTTAAGATCGGTAACTATGAAATAAGCAGTTGACAAGTAATGTTTACACATACTGTCCTGTCTTGGCTTCGTCGTGCCGCTCGTGCGTACTCGCTTACCCTTTCCAAAACGACAAAATGTCATGTTGGGCCAAATTGAAACAAGAGCTGTCACTGTAAGATGACAATGCCCCCGACACCGCTTTGATTTTAAATTATGGCCAATCTATGTTCAAGGTCAAGGTCATCCAGGGGTCAAGGTCACCAAAGTATGTGCCTACAGAAAGGTAATGTACCAAGGAATGTTGTGGTAAAGTATGAAGCGAATATGTTAAGTAATAAGGAAGTTATGGCCAATGTTAAAGTTTTTGGACGGAATGACGGACAGACGGACGGACGGACAGACAGACGGACGGACGGACAAGTCAAATTTATGATGCCTCCCTATCGGGGGCATAAAAAGTGATGATGACAAAACGGATATGAATACTTTTAGTGTTTTATCTTAGAGAAAATATTGAGGCAAAAGAAGAATGATCATCAATATCCAAAGAAGTTATTCACATCGATTTTGTCTGCTGTGCAGGCCTTTTCAAATTGGTCGATCATCATTTTCTTCTTTTGCCTCAATGTTTTCCCAAGAGTTTTCTGTTGGAGACGTCAAAACGGGTCTTGTTTGGGAAAGGGTTAATATAGAAAAACAAGAGGCCCAGGAGGGCCTGAATCGCTCCACTGGCTAAAGTGGAAGAATTATCCCATAATTTCTTGTAAGCCAAATATTGAAATTTGTGAATAAATTTTGAAGAGAGACTAAAAGAACATTCTTGCAAAGTCTGGTTCAAATTGGCCTAATGGTTGATTTTTAAAGAATTTTCTTATGATTTCTCTACGTCTGATAAGCCCCTTTCTCCCTGCCACGGCAACATTTTTTGACAAATATAAAAGTTGTGAACAAATTTCAAAAAGAATGACTAAAGGCACATTCCTGTAAAGTTTGGTTCAATTGGGCACACTGGTTGATTTTTAAAGAATTTTCTTATGATTTCTTTAAGTCAGATAAGCCTCTTCCTCCCTGCCACGCCCACTTTTTTGACAAATGTAAAGATTTGTGAATAAATTTTGAAAAGAGAGACTTAAAGAACATTCCTGCAAAGTCTGATTCAAATGGGCCCAATGGTTGATTTTTAAAGAATTTTCTTATGATTTCTTTAAGTCTGATAAGCCCCTTTCTCCCTGCCACAGCCACATTTTTTGACAAATGAAAAAATGTGTGAACAAATTTTGAAAAGAATGACTAAAGGCACCTTCCTGCCAGGTTTGGTTCAAATTGGCCCAATGGTTGATTTTTAAAGAATTTTCTTATGATTTCTCTAAGTCTGATAAGCCCCTTTCTCCCTGCCACGCCCACATTTTTTGACGAATCAAAAATTTGCGAACAAGTTTTGAAAAGGGTCACTCAAGGAACATTCCCGCCAAGTTTGGTCAAAATAGGCCCACTGGTATAAGAGGAGAAGACGTTTAAAGAAAAAGTTAACGGACGGACGCACGCACGCACGACGGACACAACGCCATGACAATAGCTCGCTGGCCTTCGGCCAGTGGAGCTAAAAACTAGAATTTGTCGCTGAATGTGATTTGATACCCCCACAGGCTTTCACTACAACAAAGGACAATAACTCACAAAAGAAGCAAGGTAGAGTTATGCTCCTTGTACGTTGCACTTCTCCTTGGTGAGATCTATCTATCTGAGAAGTTTCATGATCATAGCTACTTTACTTTCAGACTTTTCGATGTTTTTCTGGTTAAGCTGTTGAGGAATCTCAAGAAAAAAAATTTGTCATTACTGGTCTGTCTCTGTATCTGGAAGCATTGTTGCATGTTGCATATGCGCAATGTTTCGTAGTTTTAGTTCCCGCCTGCATTATCTATGATCGACAAATCGTCCCTTGACAGCCAGAAGTGGATATCAGCAGTTTTTATAGTTTTGAGAAAAACGCATTTAAAGTTTTAAACTTGTATCTAAATTAACACAATTACTGTATGTAAATGGAATTTTGCATAGTGGTAGATACGCCTCTGAAGATTGTTCGTATAAAATATTACATATCTATTTTGAACATAAAGGTCTTATTTGGTAAAAATAGCTGATAGCCACTTCTGGCTCCCGACATTTCTTCAGAAATGTGTTGATTTGTGGCAGCTATCAGCAGACTTAATCCGTAGTTTTATCAATTTAACACATCGTTAATTGATTTTTTATTCATCATTTAACAAAAAATAAGTTTTGATTTATATTTTATGCAGTTTTAAGTTGTTTTTCTGGAAATGGCATTTATACATCACAAGCATGTATTACATATCACTAATTTGTCCTCTTATTTCGTCTTCTATTTGTTTTGTTTATAATTAATTGTTGCCAGTGTTGTCGTCAATACTTTAGAATTAAGAAGTCGTTTATCTGTACTTAGTATGGTTGAGTGAACAAGGGTAAACATGGCTTTGATGAATTTCAATAATAATTCTGAAAGAAGACGCACACAAAAATATGTGCATTTTTAAAAATTGGTTGTCTTTCTAATACAAACATAAAACAAGAGGGCCAAGATGGCCCTGTATCGCTCCACTGGCTTTTAGACAATTTAGACTACAAACTTCTTCAAGGAATACAATAGAGGTCTATTCAAAGAAGATCCATGCTACACCAGAATGAAATCCAATAAGTGATTAAGGAGCAGAAATGTTTTTAAAATTTTCTTAAGATCACACTGTTTCATATAGCGAAAAAAAAAAAGCCTAGCCCACAACGGCCTTTTCAACGGATCGTGAAGGAATTTGGAACAGATTCATGCAAGGAAGATTCCTGTGAAGTTTGGTTGAAATTGGTCCTGTAGTTTTGTAGAAGAAGATTGTTTAACAAATTTTTTGAAATTTCAATCTAATTAAATTTATCAAAATTTAAGTTCTACACGGAAATTATTTTTTAAGGAATTTAGAGGAGATAAATGCAAGGAAGATTCACGTGAAGTTTGGTTAAAATTGGTCTAGTAGTTTTGGAAAAGAAGATTTTTCAAAAATTTAATTCAATTTAATTAATCAAAATTTAAGTTCTACATAGAATTTTTTTGAAGGAATTAAGAAGAGATTAATGCAAGGAACATTTCTGTAAAGTTTGGCTGAAATTGGTCCAGGAGTTTTGGAGAAAAAGAATTTTTAAAGAATTTTCGAAAATTTAATTCAATTAAATTAATTAAAATTCAAGTTCTGCATCGATTTTATTCTTTTGAAGGAATTTGGTAGAGATTCATGCAAGGATGATTAGTGTGAAGTTTGGTTGAAATTGGTCCAGTAGTTTTCGAGAAGAAGAATTTTTAAAGATTTTTCGAAAATTTAAATCAATTAAATTAATTAAAATTCAAGTTCTGCACGGATTTTATTCTTTTGAAGGAATTTGGTAGAGATTTATGCAATAAAGTTTTCTGTGAAGTTTGGTTGAAATTGGTCCAGTAGTTTTGGAGAAGAAGAATTTTTAAAGATTTTTCGAAAATTTAATTCAATTAAATTAATTAAAATTCAAGTTCTGCATAGATTTTATTCTTTTGAAGGAATTTGGTAGAGATTCATGCAAGGATGATTCGTGTGAAGTTTGGTTGAAATTGGTTCAGTAGTTTTGGAGAAGAAGAATTTTTAAAGACTTTTCGGAAATTTTAATCAATTAAAATTAATTAAAATTAAAGTTCTGCACGGAATTTATTTTTTTGAAGGAATTTGGTAGAGATTTATGCAAGGAAGATTTCTGTGAAGTTTGGTTGAAATTGGTCCAGTAGTTTCTGAGAAGAAGAATTTTTAAAGATTTTTCGAAAATTTGATTTAATTTATTTAATTAAAATTCAAGTTCTGCACGGAATTAATTTTTTTTGAAGGAATTTGGAAGAGGTTCATGTAAGGAAGATTCCTGTGAAGTTTGGTTGAAATTGGTCCAATAGTTATGGAGAAGAAGATGTTTAAAGAAAAAGTTTACGCACGGACGGACGGACGGACGGACGCACGGACGACGGACACAGGGCCATGACATAAGCCCCGCTGGCCTTCGGCCAGTGGAGCTAATGATAATTTTGTTGATGTGTATGTTTAAAAAAAATGGTATTTTTAGATCATTGCTTAAGACAAATGCCCATCTAATGCTGCACACAGATACACAAATACAAAAACAATACGGTTGATCCCTGAAAAAAACAAATTTTCGTTTTTGAATGGTGTGGCTTTATTTAAAAATGTTTAAATTGAAAAGTAATGAGATTAACTTTTGCCACAAATACATGTACATTACTAATTTATGAACTGGATTGATATTTAAGATTCATAGAAACATATATTTTGGTATTACTTAACTAGATTTTGTGCGTTACAAAAAAGAACCTTTAGATCCTACATTTTTTTTTTATTTTTTTTTTATCTGCAATCAAACTTTGCCGGATTATTAAACTCGAATGATTCTGACATTGATATTTCAACCAAAGGAATGCATTTTATTCATTTATAGCAATCATTGTATAGAACATTTACAGAAATGAAGTTTGAAATTTGATACTGCCAGAAGGCGCTATCAGCATTCAAAACTTACAAAAAAGTATGATTTGAGATTTGTTCATTCTGCATCTTAAATAAAAACACAATCAGTTAAAGAAGTGAAACGATTCTGAAGTTATTTAAAGCTCAGAATGATCAAAACACAGAGTGACAATATTTGGGATGGGGTGCCAGAAGTGGCTATCAGCAAAAGTTTAAAATCCACATTTTAAAACACCAATAGAATGTGTTCGGCTTATCTACATAATATCAAACACGTCTAGAATAAACATTTGAAATGGTAGAAGGCCAATGAAATAATAAACAGATGCATATGGGTATGTTCAAAAATAATGAAGCAAGATTTCATTTTTTTGATGAATTTTAGATGCTAAAATAGGACAAAATCTTTGTTTGCATCGTGAAAGAAAATGATTCAAATTTGATAAATTACTAGGGCCGTGATGATAAGTGCAAACATAAATTCACAACTAAGGCTTTGCTTTAAACTTTTAGTTAAATTTTGTGAAAAAAATGACAGTTTTTGGTACCTTATTAGAACCCAATAAATCATCCAATCAGTGTTTTTTTCATTATTTCAAATAAAAATATGTAATATTCAAAGCGCACAATGCCAAAAAACACTGCATAGCTATAAACAAAATTGAAAATTTGAGATTTTTCACTTTTTTTACCTACTTTTTTCAAATGTGCACCTCTAAAAGTTTTGTTTATGTTTGTCTGGAGAAGAGAAGGATTAAAAAACTCTATGTTTACTAGAATTTATGATATTCCTAAAAGAAAGACCAAGTTTCGTCTGTGTATGTCAAAAGTTGTGTCACATATTGCTTGTTAAAAATGGTGCATAATATGGAGATATTTCGTACACTTGGGACAATTGATCAAGATAAGAACAATGATTCGAAAATTACACATATACAAGCAACTAAAACACACAAAATTCATATTATTTATACTTGGCATTAAAAAGCCATGTTCCCATTTTCACATTTTGGAACTAGCAGTTGTTCTAGGAAATCTCATGATTAAAAACAAGAGCATTGTCTTATTTTGAAATTTCAAAAATGTATTCATCTTTCAATAAAGCTGCCAACAGCAAATAAGTGTAAATTTGAAAGTATTTACTCATCTTTATCCTTACTATGCTAAAACAATTAAACATAAGGAAATGTTAAATTATTTTTTGAAAAATAATAAACCATATTTGTACACTTGGGACATCTATGTATGGAAAGGCATAAATAGCTGGGCCGATAAAGTCGATTTTTCACTGAAATTGTGCATTTGGTGAAACAAGCATGAAATTTTGCATAGATGTCAGCTAATGATAACTGTTTACAAAAAACCCGTTGGCCACCGAAAAAAATCAAAATGGCGGCCATTTTCCAAGATGGCCGCCATTGGTATGTTTTTGTCCTTTTTTCGGGTTAATTTCAGCTAAATTATGTCTTTTTAATTGAAATATTCAGTGAAAATCGTACAAATGTGTAAACCATTTATTTTCAAAACTGATTTATTAATTTTGTTTAACTTATGGGGATACTGCTTTAGTAAGATCCAAGATGACCGCCATTTTTATGCTTATTTTCATGTACATAGTATTAGCATGTCATCTAGACGGGTATAATGAAATAAATGAATGATTGTGATTCACAGTTATTTGTCAGGTGTGTTCCTAAAATGTTTTATTTGGAAAAAAAGTAGAATAATCTTACGAAAAAGAATACACAGCCAATGACTAGACTTTTCCTCGATCATTAGACTTACTATTTATTCATGTTTAAAGAAATCCAATGTGTTTATATGGGATTATAATAATCTTATACATCTACATTGCATACATTTTCTTTAATAAGAGTTACATGCTCAATTCACCCAAAGACTGGTTGTCTTTATACAATCAGAGTGTATACTTGCTTATGTCGTCAATGGCAATGACTCAGCATATTGGATACAACATCGGCAATATGAAACCCCAAGTGTTACTTGTAAATGTATATGGAAACGACCAACAAAGCCTTGGAATTTACAGTGGGCAAATTCCTATTTAACAAGCCCGACAATCAAACAAATCCATGCAGCATCTTTTGTTGGGCTCATCACTAAGACCGCCTACACTGACATCACATGTCGATTGTCAATTATACATCTTTGCATATTTGTAGAATCATGAATTCATGGAGTTTTGCAGATTTGCTAAAGCTAAATATAAGGTTCTACAATACATAGTTACGCTATCTTTAATATATGGCATGGATATGGAAAGGCCCATTATCGCAATTTAGGCACATGATGATCCAGATCAGTCTTTGCCTGTAATGGGTACAATCTGAGAGAATTGTAGGTAATGAAGGAGCTATTAGAGACAAAGGACTAGATCTCTATTAGACGTTTTATAAGGCTTATCTGGTCTCAAAAGTTATGGTATATTGACCCTATTTGCAGATCCTGGGTCACCTTGGTACAGGTTTATAGGCAGAAATCTGATTTATAGTTGGGAAACTTGCTGGAATTTTGTAATTATGATAGTAGATTACATTTGACATGGCACAGCTTTAGGTTTTATCATAATAATAAATTACACACAAGAGCTTTTTCCGACAGATACCAAGGTTCAAACCCAGCACCCAATGTTCATGAGTTGCATTCCGTTTACACTTGTGTACTGTGATTTAAGTCTCTTTGATGTGTGTTAGGCTGTTAACAATATATGGACACGTCTTTCATACTGACCAGTGTCATGTCAAATGTCATAAGTAATACATGTAGTTTCAAAACAAAACGTTTCTTTGCAAAATGAATGTAAGGAAAAACATGCGAATGAAACTTTTGAATAACCTACTTATATTTGTGACAATATATATTGTAGCAAACGAGAAATATAGTAACCAAAGCAGACGTTTGCCTTGTTAGTTTGTCATAGGAATAATTGTTGCTGAAACTTAACTGTATATCTTACTGTGTTAATGGAATTAAAATTTTCCCTCCTTTGAGTGTTCGACAGACCATTAATGTCTGTATTAACGAATGCCAAAATAATCAGAAACAAGTGTTGTCCATACTGTGTATTACTGCTATTCCAGTCATACATTATTCCCTAATGATCAAGGACTAAAGCATGGAAATATAAACCTTATTTATTTAAAACATAATACTTATATATAAATGGCCATCCCATCAATTTCCTTGAGACAAGAGAAATATATCCAACAAGTTTTAAACGAGAAATATATCAAGGCCCAGTATGCTGTGTCTTCAAATATCATGTCGATATCATTACAATTATTCGATGTAATTAAAAGGTATTTTAATAAAAATGACTAAGATTGAATATTCTAATGCATCTAGTGGTAATGGGGATAATTTCGAAAAAGGTCCACTAAAATGACCCTTTGACCATAACTTTCGATAGGATGTTACCAAATTCAGTAGGCATCCCAGGTAATTGTATACTTTATCTACTAGTTTTACAAAGATTTTGTCAAATGTTGTTCCCTAGAGAGCCTTAAGACTGAATTGTTGGCCACTGACAAAGTGTGTTGTACAGCGCATTCCGCAGTCTGTCGACGATCACAAAGTCTCACTAAGGAGTGCTATTTAAATGCTAAAGACGCCCAATAACTTTAAAAATGAAATGTATACGATGACGCTTGGCTTAGGTACATTCGATCCATTTCAAATTCTGGAACATCTTTCCTGTGATATGCAGATTTTAAAAAAAGTAGGTGAACGTTTTGTGACCATTCTTACCATTTTTTTTTATGTAATCTTACTAAATTTAAAAGATAATAGTTATTTGCTGACTACCAAACGGCGTATCTGGAATATGGCTTTGCAATTCCATTCTTGATATTGAGTGACGGGCAAGTTGTCACTCTTGGAGCTCTCGTGGAGTTTGCTGTGGTCTTGTACAGAAGTTGACAATTGCAGATCAACGTCATGCAAAAATGTCAAATTATAAGGTGAGAAATTTAATGTCATTCTGACGCTCTTACTTTAGCAATTTTGCTAAATTTGAGACAAAATGTCTGTGAATCGGGCTCAAACTTGTATAATTGGGGGTTTTTGCTCATATAGTTTCCGGTCAATTGTTGTTCTTAGACTGACAAAGGGTCACTCTTGGAGCTTTGGCTGAGTATGTTGTACTCAGGTGAGCTAAAACTAAACAAAATAGATAAATATTTGATTTTCGTATGATCAATGAAACACAATGTTTTAACACAAAAATCACAAATATTGATCAATGACGACAAGCTTAACACCAAGCATCAAATGGCTGCCATTCCAAAAATGGAAACCATTTTAGGAATGGCTGCCATTTTGCCCGCCGTTTTTAATAATTGCATGGCCAACGATTTCTTTCAAATGAGTCGACCATGCTGAGTCTATATGTCAAGTTTGCTACATTGCTACACGAAATACACAATTTTTCCCTTATCTGCCATGCATTCTTGATTATAATGTGCTCATGTGAGCTAAATTGATGAGAGTAAGCCAAATCCACATGAATTCCGATTTCCTGTCATCAAAAACATACATTTTGACACTAAAATCGTAAAGATCGGTCAATTCTGTCCAGTTTAATGTCAAAAACAAGTATTATTTGGCCGCCATTTTGAAAATGGCCGCCATTTTGGCCGCCATTTTGAATTTCAAGTGGCCAACGATGTTTTTTGAAATAGTAGGACATGGTGAACCTACACACCAAGTTTCATGCTTGTTTCACTAAATGCACAATTTTTCCACTTATCGGCCCAGCTAAAAACACCTAATTTAAAAATAAACATATTGTGATTTAAAAATATCTCTGAAAATAATACCGATAGACTCACATATACATGGAATAGTGCTTTTTAATTCACTATTGAAACATAAGGATGTTTGAATCATATCATAAGGAAATCGACAAAAACAAAGGCACAGATCATCCATGAAATAATTGCCTGACTGACTAACTAGCACCTTTGCTTAAAATTTGCTACTCACTAAATAGCACTAACTGTACTATCCCTCTTTTATTATCTTTCTGACCCTTCTAAACCCCTTCCCTTGCTGTGCAGCCTGAATTGTGTCCAGTGTGGTGGAAAACCCAGACTACAGGACTGTTCTCTCTCAAATATCACATGACCAGGACTAAATTTCACATTCTTTTTTACACAACCCCGTTTCTTTTGATGTCACCTACAACTCTTTTGTCCCTTGATAGTAAGATATTCAATCAGCATCCATCAATAGATTACAAGAACTTGCATACAGTTCTAAAAGTAAATACAAAGCCACAATTCTCTGTACGATTAGCAAAATGTATATTGACCATGTCAATGTTCACAACAAAGGAGGTGCATCTCTGAATTGATTCCTCTGAGCTTGATCCTTTTCCGTGGAAAAGTTCTGATTAATTGACAATCACAACAATGACTGTCATGGACTTGCAGTTACTATAATGTTTGTCAAATTGATCTTGGAATGCTAGGTAAATCGCTTGTTAAGACCCCTTTGGAGTGTAGAGTGGTACATATATCTTTCATGGGTTGCTCTAAAACATAGATTGTTTTACTTACTAGTTAGAACTGCTCATGTCAGACTATTCTTACAATTATCCACAAATTGCTGAAACAAAATACTGTTATTATTTTATGACTGAAAAAATTCATTTTTGCAACTAAATAAATTCCACTTATACTTACATAGGTATGTTTTTTAATGTGTATAGGGTTTGAAACTTCTACATAATTTATTCTACAAAAAGATTGTGATTCTATAGAACCAAACTGTAATATCAGCTCTTAAATGTAGACATTTTCTAAAATAATGATAATATCAATTGTTTTTACAGAAAATGCAATTTTTGGAGCTAAAAAAGAAAATGCATTGACAAGTTTTTGTACTGATGACAAATTCTCAATTTTTTGTCCCAAGTGTACAACAGTTAATAACCATTTATCAGTACCATATAAATGCAAAATAGATATATATTCTATTGTAAAATTGATATAATTTGAGGAAGAGAATGTTGTTTTCTTTAGTTAAATATCGTTAATTTAAGATATTTCTGAATCATTTTACCTCTTACCTGAAATATCAGTACAAGATGTTTCAGCAATACAAATTATCAAGCAACCAGAAATGACAAATTCACTGTTTGATGTGTAATTTTGTCAATTTCTGTAAATTGGTTAAGAAATGTGTACCTGAAGCTAATGTATTAAGAAATTAGAAGCTGTCAATCAAATGTGACAAAATTCCGTACACTTGGGACAACACAAGATAGCATCATGGACGAAAAGTAAAGACCACTATGGCATAAGGGTTTATCACAACTTGTCCTGAGTGACCATATTGTGAATTTAAAAGTGTAAAACTTTCAATAAATCATTCCTTGAAAAAAATATCTGAAATTTAAAGCAAAATGTACACTTGGGACAAATTCAGAGTGCATTAGGTAAAGAACTTATATTTATTGATTGTTACAGAGTATTGCACCAAAACTTGGAAAACCTTGAAGGATAAATATCATTCTGCTGAATTGTGCAATTTGTTCTTGTAAATATTCAATCACATTGTATTACTGCACCTTTCTTTGTAAACAATGACAAAATTTATGGCATGAAAATGACAAGCACCTCGATGCTTTAAACCTGTATAACAAGAAAACAAAATGTACACAAACTTTGAAATTCCATTTTTCTGAACCTTAATATGTCTGCCTACTTGATAAACAATGATAATGTAGTGAAATCCTTCAACTTAAAGTATAGTGAAGGGTTGAAGTTAAGGCTTAAGTAAAAATGTCACGCAAAAACCGTACACTTGGGACATTTTTGGCTTGTTTTTTGGGAATATCTTTTTAACTTTAGAAGTGAGATATCACAATGAAACTTTGCACTCAAGTTTGCCTCATGTAAACACATCTTTTAGACCTAAAAGCAATTCTATAAAACTTCATGCTAAAGAAATATATGGCTTTTGCCTCATTATTTTTGAACATACCCATATCTGATAAGAATTCTTGCATAATAGAGCTCAAGTATGGTATGTATGCAAGATATAGGTGATTGTAGATAACTACTTCTGGCACCCCATCATCTGCTGATAGCTTCTTATGGCAGTCAATGAATATGCCGGTTGCTGATAGCACATAAATGTCCCTTGTCAGTTTTACCATTTATAGTTGGAATATGACTATAAAATTTTGTATGTAGGTAGAACACCATATTTACACCTCATTTATGCTAAAAAGTGCATTTCGGCCAAATGTGCTGATAGCCACTTCTGGCTGTCAAGGGACGAAATATCTTGCTTGAAAATACTAATTCTTTGCTAACACTTACGAAAAAATGTCCGATTCATGACCGATAAACAAAATATTAGACTGGTACCCGGCAAACGTTGTTGGGGGTATTCCCATCAGAAATCTATTTTTAGCACAAGAGCGCGCGAAAACTGTTCGCTATTGGGAGTTCAATATATTGATCTCTCTTTCTTATGTTTTGAATAATTGTTTTATATAACCAGTGCAAATCTTTACGTCCCTTTAGAGTCTTATGAGGGATATGTGTTGCAGTAAGTTGGTGCATCTTATTTTTAAAAGCTAACCAAGCTTTGTTTGGGTCGTCATACTTTTTAGCGAGAAAACATTCTGAGAAAATATTATAAAATAAAGTTCTTGTTTTCATATCCAAGAACAACTGGAATTCCATTTGGTTTTTTAACTACCAGGTTTACTAAATTATACGAAGAACTTACCTTTATTTGATGAAAAAAATTTACGCCTATTTCTTCGAAACTGGTGCATTTTCCCAATTTGGCTGGTTTCAGACCCATACCCAAAACTATGGGTCCCAAAAAAAGCTGCATGCTTTAACATTTTTCCAAAAAACATTGGATTTGATGAGATCCCAAACTAACACATAGAAGACTCTCAATTTGTACAAGTTTTATAGCTCGGAAATGTTTTCTAGAAGCAACGTGCAAACAATGAAGCGAAAACTTGATCCTGAATACTTTTGGTACTTTGATTATGTGACAAAGTGGGACAAATTTTCCTTTTCCTTCTACATTTACGTAAAGATTTAATGTCTTTGTGTGACAGTGTGATCAATTTACAATAAATACATTTGTTTGAAATGAAAACTTACCAATTTATAAACGTTTTAGATGTTTTTTCATTCAAAATTGCTTCAAAGGGAAACAATCCGATTTGTTATTGTTGTTGTTGTTTTGCTCTGGAATAGACTGGGATTTCTAGATGTGCATAGACTAGAAAATTCGAACAAAGCGTTTTTAAACATTTCCACAATCTGATTAATTCTTTCAAACAATACCTCGTTTTGATGTCCCTTGTAGAGAGAGCTTCAGAAATAATGAGAGAAAAGAAGAAATTGGTGATAATCACCAATTTCTCCTTTCCCCTCAATATTTTCTATGCAAAACCCATACCTACTTTATAAAGGCCTAATTTTTTTCGCCTGAAGCAAAATTCAATGTGGACCACCCTAAATTAACATTTTGTCATTTGGTAAAGTCAGTTAGTACACGGTGGATAATCACGTGATACAATATTTTCAGAAAATTTTCAATAACTTTGTAAACACAGGTTAAAGACGCGGTGATTGGTTGGTGGGTTATAGCCCACCCCCTTTGAAAATTATAAATATGGGACCTCAGAATCACCTAAAATTATTTTTTTTTATCAAATTAAATCCAAAATAATAATAAAAAAGATTTTCTCATTTTTTTATCACTTTCTTTTAGAAAGGTCTACTTGTCTTCAATCTCGGAAAACAACAGTGCCTCCACTTCTCCTATCATTTTTTTTTTAATTCTCAACTGAGCACCAGAAGTAACATACAGAAATACGCAGCAGAGGTGTGGCCAAAACATGCCCTTGGTCCTCGGTTGAGAATTAAAAAAGTTACGATGTGAGAAGTGGAGGCGGTGTCGATCTCCGAATTAGAACATATTTACCTTTCTATAGAATATTGATAGAAAATGAGAAAAAAAATCATATTATATTATTTTCGATTGTATTTGATAGAATAGAAATAATTTTAGGTGATTCTGAGGTCCCATATTTAATTTTCTAAGGTGGAGGGGGGTAGGTGTGTGTGTGTGTGGGGGGGGGGGGGGGCTATAGCTCACCGACCAATCACAGCGTCTTTAACCTGTGTTTGTAAATACTGGACCGATTTGAATTCGGTTTAACCCTTTCCCAAACAACAAAAATTTTGACTTTTCCAATGTAAAATCCGCTGCAGAGGTCAAAATAGATGTTGATAAGGGCGGTATCTGTGTAAAATATAGTACAGAAAATACTGAGACAAAAGGAGAAATTGCTGATAATGAGCAATTTCTTCTTTTGTCTCAATGTATTACCAAGCCTTTTTCTACTAGGGACGTCAAAACCAGGTCCTGTTTGGGAAGGGGTTTAAGCAGAGAATGTGGACAGACGTTACGCATTAGATGGACGAGGTTACAGTCCCTGGACTAGACTCCATTTGACTGAAACCGACTGATATGTGGGACTTAATACACACAGCACCGTGAAGGTGCTAGTTGGGGAGCCTAGTCTCTTATCTGGTTAGGTGATTTTGGAAAAATCAACTGATAAAAAAGTTATTGAAGATAAACCAAAATTTAAACCGACGGTTTATCAAAACATAATTATAACAGTAAGTCCAGTCTATTTTTAGCACAAAATTCTTTACCATTAAATTTTGGCGACTGGAAGGCCTTCTGATTTTATCCATATTGTGAATACTGGTTTATTTTGGTGTCCATGATTGAAAAAAAATATTGGGAAAGGGGGAAAGGGAAAATATAATTTATCTATTCTGATTCATTCTAATTCAGCTTCAATCTATCAACTTGTTTTGGAAAAGGTTGAACAGTGTGACACCGTCTGGCATTGCATGAAAATCCTTTTATCCTGTTAACTATGACGTAATTTCGGACATACAATAGAATTTCGTATGTGTTGTTATAAAAATTCGTAACTACGGCTTTATTCAAGCCGTATTCACTGGTGGTGAACCAAAGCGAGGGACGTTTTTTCGCGATCAATGTACATGTATTCCGTCGGTGTTGTTACAAAATATCGTAACTACGGCTTTATCGAAGCCGTAGTTACGAGATTTTATAACAACACCGACAGTTTGTCAATACAAAACGGTAAACCCGGTCTGTTTTAGAACAAGCTCATTGTCATTAGAAAAAAATCTATAAACTCACATTTAAACGCAAAATATCTATACCTTGTTGTAGCGAAAATTGTTTTAGTTCACCACCAGTGATTATACACGAGAATTGATACAAAAATGTGTTTAATTTAGGTTGGACAGGTATCAGTGTGTATAAGTTGTTACTATAAATAGCCAAATATACATCCTGCCTCCCCTCTTTTCCGTTATCGGTCTGGTCCCTCATTAGTAAAAGATTTTGAATCGTTTATAGTTACACGATTTTATAACAACAACAACGGTTTATATAACATAACTGTTAACTCAGTCTGTTTTAGCACATTAGTCCTTTCCCCAACAAGACCTGGTTTTGACCACAGGGGTCCGTAATTTGAGCCTTGGCACCATCTAGACTATTCTATTGACATTAGAATAGGCTAGATGGTGCCATGGCTCAAAATACGGACCCCTATGGTTTTGACATCCCTTATAGAAAAGGATTGGGAAAACATTGAAACAAAAGAAGAAACTGCTGATAACCAGCAGTTTCTCCTTTTGTCTCAATATTTTCTATGCCATATTTTTCACAAATCATATCTTTAAAATCTTCCATTTTGCCATTTGTGGCAGTTTTTGAAGTGGATCACCTTCAAATTTTGTCGTTTGGGAAAGGGTTAATCAACGTTTCTACATTTTCCAAAACAGTAGTAACGCCTTTTGATGACACGGATAGATCAGGCATGGATTCTAGGTTTGGAAAGTATGCAGGAAAAGAAAAAGTCAATACCACTGGTGGTGAACTCGGGCAAAGCAACGGACGTTTTTCGCGTGCAATGTATTCCGTCGGTGTTGTTAAAAATCAATACAAAACGGTAAACCCGGTCTATTTTTATAAACAAATTCATTGTCATTAGAAAAAAAATCTCACATTTAAACACAAAATATCTATACCTTGTTGTAGAGAAAAACGTCCCTCGCCTTGGCCGAGTTCACCACCAGTGAATACTGTCTGTCACTGATAACCAACATTAATTTTCTCTTTCAAGACTTCTGTGAATATTTTATATATAAAGTGGCGGATCGAGAGGGCTGCATGGGCTTTCAAACGAACCCCCTCTGTAGCCTTTTCTTTTAGTTTTCATGCAGAGATTCAGTCAAAATTATATATAATGCCCTGGTTCTAGGGAAACGAACCGCCCGATTGGCATGTTCGAACCCCCTTAGGCCTTCACAGAAATCCTGGATCCGCCGTCTACTCCTTTGAAGTTGGGAGTCCAAAGGCGGGGATTCAAACGAATTGTGTAATACCGGTAAATGCACTAGGAAAATGATCCCCTATCTATATTTTCGAACCCCCTTTACTGAAATCATGGATCCGCGGCAGTGGGACAGTCCATTTTTGCCGTTTTGGGAAACCGTAAGTTTAATATAACAAATGGAAACTACCAGCATCTCTTTAAAACTATATTATTAGGTCCCTTTGTTTATTATCATTGGCGTGCCAGCGGCGGATCCAGGATTTCTTTGAGGGAGGTTCGAATATACAAATGGGGGGGGGGGGTCGTTTTCCAAGTGTTACACAATTGTGACTGAATTTCTGCATAAAAATGAAATAATCTGGCTACAGAGCCCCCCGAACCCCATCTGGATCCGCCACTGGGTGCGTTTATGGTTCTCCCATCGGTAAAAAAGAAAGCTTATCAGAAGATTAAGATTATAAATAAGCTTTATTTCTAACTATAACAACGAGAGGCACTATAAATGGTGTTTGAAAATACGACATTAACCCTTTCTCAAAAGGCAAAATTTTAGACTGGTCCAAATTCAAAGGTGTTGCAGACGAAAATTTCAAGCAGGTCAAATTTTAAAAATCTTTGCATTTTAGGTAAGAAATTGTTGTGGATAATGAAGAAATTGCTTTTCAAAAGCAATTTCTTCATTTTCCACATTGTTTCTAAAGCCTTTATCTTGAAGGGTGTCAAAAAGCATCAATGTTTGGAAATAGGTTTAACCCTTTCCCAAATGGCAAAATTGAAAGTGGCTGGAGACAATCATTCATGACAAAGATTGGATTTATCTACAATATAGCATCTAGAAAATGTTTGGACAAAGAGAGAAAATACCGATTATCAGTATTTTCTTCTTTTATCTCAATATTTCCCCGTCCTATTCTATTAGGGACGTCAAATCCAGGTCTTGTGTTGGAGGGTGTTAATTTTCACAACACAATGCTTTACTGTGTATCACAAGAACTAAACTCTGCTCCAAATTCTCAGGTCACAAAATGAACACAGAATAGAACGGAACACAAAAAATCCTAATTTGATCATCTCTATGACTATAAAGTTTGGACAGCTCTGATTACAAGCATTTTCTCCCTTTCTCCAAATGCACTGCATGACAATCCAGTCATCTGCTCTACCTTTAACCCATTACCAAAGGACAAAATTTTGGACTGTTCCATTTTGAAAGACGTTGCAGATGATAATTTCAACTTGATGAAATTTCAAAAATATTTCGAATTTGGGTTGGAAAACATTGTGGAAAATGAAGAAATTGCTTGTTACAAGCAATATCCTCATTTTCCACAATGTTTTACCCTGCCATTTCTTGTGAGGGAGTCTAAAGGCGTCTCTGTGCAGTAATGGATTAACCCATTACCATATGACAAAACTCTAGGCTGGTCTAAATCTAAAGATGTTGCAGATGACAATTTCAAATAAATTAATTTTTACATGTTTTTGTCATATAGGAAAGAAAATGTTGTGGGAAATGAAGAAATTGCTTGTCACAAGCAATTTCTTCATTTTCCACAATATTTTAAAAAGAAATCTCATGGGCAATCAAAAAGTGTCCATGAGTTGGAATGGGTTATTTGGGTCAGTGCTGAAATTCGCCCTTTGGAAATTAAATGGTTAACTAAGGCAAATGACTTGTCATTGCTGTCACATGATTTTTTTTATTCAGAAAATATGGTGGCTTGTAACATATCAATGAGTGTAAAATATATCTCTTATATATATAAAAAAAGCTATTTGAATGCCAATATAATATTTCCAAACATAGTGTTTTAAATGTCATTGCCAAAAATCCCATGTTTTCCATGTTAATGTCTTCCATATCATTAATCGATTTCAAACCAATGACCCTTTTTACGTCCCACAAGATAAAGCTTTTGAAAACAATGTGAAAAAAGAAGACATTTCTTGAAACAACCAAATTAAATATTTAAGAGAGAATCTCATATTCTTAAAGAGAATTCTCCACGTAGATGTAATCAGAATATGCCAAAAATATTTAACCCTTTCCCAAACAAGACCGGGATTTGACATCTCTAAAGGAATATACTTAGGAAAACATTGAGGCAAAAGAGGAAAGTGCTGATAATCAGCACTTTCTCCTTTTGCCTCAATATTTTCTTGGCTGTAACATACATATTTTCTCCTTTTGATATGTTTTATTTTGTGGTCTGCAACTCCTTTCAAATTGGACTACCCTTAAATTTTGTCATTTGGGAAAGGGTTAAGGAGATTGTTTGACCCTATGTTTGAAAATTTTATATCGGCATTTATTCAATCTTGCATAAAGTATGTAAGCAGTATACACAAAATGGTTTAAATAGCAACTTATGGCAAAATACTAAGAACAGTTCCCCGTAAAGGGGCACTACAATATAAAAGTAATCAACCCATGCCCACACAATGACTCTTTTTGACTCCTATAAAGAGAATGGCTTTAGAAAACATTGTGGAAAATGAAGAAACTGATTGTGAAAAGAAGTTTCTTCATTATCCACAATGTTTTCTATTCGAAAATGAATTTTCTTTTAAATTTTCTTCAACTTGAAATTGTTGTCCACAACACTTTTCCAATTGAACCACCCTAAAACATTGCAGTCTGGTAATGGGTTAAGACTAGTTACATTAACCTTTTCCTCAGATGAAAAAAAATATTTATTTTGTCCAAAAACAAAGGTCTTGTTGATGACAAAGTTAATGCCTGTGATAAATTTTGATAAAGAAAACATTGAGAGTAAGAAAAGAATACTGATTTTCAGTTATTTTCTGTCTTTTCCCTCAATATTTTCAAATGTCATAGGTTAGAGAAGTTTGGGAAAGGATGAAATGTTGAACATAGAGAAGGAAAAAAGATTAGATTTAGAAAATCATGTTAGTTTGAAAAAAATAAATGCTGGTCAGCCTGCATAGTCTGTGCAGACTAACTAGGGTCAAAACTTTTCACACCTCCAAGATGCTTCATATTGGCCCAAGCCGCGTTCTTTAGAGCGAGATATCTTGAGATCTTAAGATTTTTCAGGATATAGCGTTCTTTAGAGCAAGATTTTTAAGACGCTCAATATGGGAGGCGCCATTGCCCTTTCCCGTGCGGAACCCCTCGGTTAACTCTGTATAAACAATATACGAGAAAATTGACCGAGTTGTTCCGAATTGTCCATTGTACCATGGTAATGCTCCATACTTCATACAAATGACGTCATCATGACGTCATTTGTATGAAGTATGGGGCATTCGGAACATCTCGGTCAGAATCTAGGTCTTATAAACGCTTCATCTATAACATCTTAAGAAATCTTAAAAAATCTTGCTCTAAAGAACGCTGCTCTGGCATGTCACATTGACCTTTTACCAAACGGCAAAATTTCAGTCTGGTCCAATTTCAAAGATGCTTCAGGCAATAATTGTAAGTGGATGAAATTTCACATTTTTTTGTTTTATTTTAAGTAGAAAACATTGTGGAAAATGAAGAAATTGCTTGTCACAAACAATTTCTTCATTTTCCATAATATATTCCAAAGCCATTATCTTGTGTGGAGTCATTGTGTAGGAATTGGTAAAGCAATCTCTCTGATATATTTGAAACTGTTTCTTTTCCCACTTTAGAAAGCAACAAAAACACATGTACATGTATAAATAACCTTTGCGTACAATTTTTATGCGTATATATCTTGTGTCATTTTGCTGGCACTTTGCTTTACAATGGAATGTAACAATGAGTTAAATAACAAACCCTTTCCCAAACAGGATATACATAACCAGCAATTCTCTAAATATATTTTGCACTTATTCCATTATCATAAGCCGTCTGCATTAGATTTCAAATGGAGGCAGAATGAAAAATGGTTGTTTGGGAAAGAGTAAAAGAACTGTAATGCTTTAACCCTTTCCTAAACAGCATAATTGTAGGGCGATCCGCTTCGAAAACTACCACAAATGACAAAATGGAAGTTATTCAAGATAGGATTTGTGTAAAATATGTCACAGAAAATATTGAAACAAAAGGAGACACTGCTGTTTATCAGCAGTTTCTTCTTTTGTTTCAATGTTTTCCCAAGCCTTTTCTATTAAGGACATCAAAACCAGGTCTTGTTTAGGAAAGGGTTAAAATACAGAGCTGCAGATAAGAGGGGTGAAGGCATACTAAATTTGTTATTTCGAATCCAAATCCTATGTTGTGGGTACTCAGTAGAATCGTCTCTTCTTCTTTAGTGAATAACACATGAAATATTGCATTTCAAAAAGTCATTACCGCGCCTCTTAGTTGTAGCATATAAGAATATATGTTTAACTGCCATGAAGTAGATTAAAAGGCACTAATTTTGTTAAACCCTGAAGTACATTTTAAGTTTTTACATATCTCACACTGTTCATGTATATTCCTGTCTTGATAAAACCATCGACAGGCAGTATAGACTAAGATCAGCCTGCAAAGATGTACAATTTGAGCTGAGTGTACACTGCCGGCCTGCTGTCTACTTAGTTATTGCTGCAAAATCTCGAGACAAACTGATTGAAATGTCTCTAAAATGGGTATTTTTTATCAAAAGTTAAAATCAAAAGGACAAGGGTTGAAAAGAGCACTAATAAAGTTGCATGCACCAGGTTTTGGCAGGAAATGCATGGCAGATTAAAAGCCTATGTTGAAAATAGACATTGACTAAAAACTGAATTACCCCTTTCCCAAACAAGACCTAGTTTTGATATCCCCAAAAAAGAACACATTGAAAAACAAGGGAGACAAAAGAAGACAAATCTGGGAAACAACATTTCCTGTTTTTCCTTAAAATGTCTTCCATACTTTAAATTTATAATTTACCAAATGTCGACTTAACATATAATTTATTTTTTCCTCTGCAACACCTTTTTAATTCTAATTTTCAATCAATCTAAAATAATGCAGTCTTGAAAAGGGTATGTGGTGATCTGTCCTTTTATTCCTATATTTTGTGTTACCCTCTCGGTTTTTAACTTAGTACAAAATATGCCTTGGTTTTGATGCTTCAATTAGAAAGCATGAGGGAAAATGATAAAGATATTGGTCAGCAGAAATTTCTTCTTTTCTATCAATGCTTTTAAGGCTACGATGATCAACTACCATACTTTTTGTAACATTAAATTTATCACCTGCATCATCTTAGCCTATCTTTGTATTCACCAATTTTCAATATTTTGTAAATTTTTCTAAACTCTTTCTGCTATGGATGTCAAAACCAGGTCTTGTTTGGGAAGGGTTGAATGCACATTATTTGACCTGTCACACTAAAAGGACCCTTCTGGGAAGTCCATCAGACTAAATTTTGAGAAACATATCAGATTTCCAACAGATCTCGTATTAGATAGAGTAAGTTAGGAAAAACAATCTAGATTCAGAAAATTACTTTAGAGTAAAAAGTTTCAATCCTAAAGCGTCCACGCCTTTCTTACTTCCACGAATGTCCATTTTAGCATGACAGGTCACATATTGTTTCTTTTCTTCAAAAACCCTGTAACTGCAGCTTGATTCAAGCTGCAGTTAATGGGCTTTCGATGAAAAGCAGCAGTATAATATATGATACAATATTTTTGTGCAATGACTAAATAAACTCTCCTATTTTTGAGATACAAAAGTAATTGGTTTATTCCTGATTGTCCCACATTTGATTTATCCATACAATTTTCATACTGGTAAGACTAACCGGTTCAACCAATTCCCACCCATTGGCTCTTTTTGACAACCTAAAAGATCAAGGTTTCAGAAAACAATGTGGAAAATTAAGAAATTGCTTGTGACAAGCAATTTCTTCATTTCCCACGATTTTTTTCTAGAAAAAAAAAAGACTAAGTGTTTTAAAATTTCTATTGCTGCATTATCTTTGATTTTGAACCAATCTAAAATTTTGCCGTCTGGTAATGGGTTATTGGGAAATCAAATGTGGGACAATCAGGAAGACACCAAAGTAATCACTAACAGCCACATTTGGAACAAAAGTAACAATGTTTAATCATGTGACTCAGAATTTCAGAAAATCATCAATATTTTTGTAAATACTTAACCAATTTGAATTTGGTTTGAAGCAGAGAAGGTGGGAAAATGCCAGGAAAAAGCTGGTTGTGGTAGATTTTTGAAAAATTAACTGATAAAAAAATATTGAAGATCAACCAAAATTTTGCTTGATCTTCAATAACTTTTTTTCAGCTGATTTTTTAAAAACCTATAAGATGCATTTAATGCTTGATGTTTGTCCTCCTTCTCTGCTTTAAACCAAATTCAAATCAGTCCTGTATTAACAAAATTATTGAAGATTTTCTGAAATCTTTGTATCACATAATTATCCACCTTGAAAGTAATCACTAACATCCACATTTGGAACCACTCTGACTTGATGGTGGGGGTCCTTTGTGTCTCGAGGGTGGTTCAATGTGAATTTTATCGTCATTATTTTGTTCGTCGTGGCGTAGAGTGTCCCCTGTGTGTAACCCGGACGACGGGGAAGTTTCGTACAGTTTTATGAGTCGCTTGGCAACTTCTAAAAATGCTTCTTCTATTCCTGAAAGACAGAGTGCAATCATAAAGAAATTACATTAAACCTTTCCAAAATGCTGAGATTTAATACATTCCCACATCTTAATGACGTTTTTGATGCCCTACAACATAGCTCTTCTTACAGCAGCTTATTTTTAACAATGAATGACATATTCTTTTTTGAAAAGCCATTACCCCTATTATCTGTAGGTCTGATGTTTTTTAACTCTTTCAAAATGATAACATTTTAGGTTGATCCAGAAATAGCATTAACCCTTTCCCAAACAAGACCTGATTTTGGAAAACATTGAGACAAAAGATGAAAGTGCTGATAACCAGCAGTTTCTCCTTTTGTCTCAATATTTTCCATGCTATATTATACACAAATTCTATCTTAAATAAGGTACATTTGTCGTCTGCAGCAGATTTTGAAATGGAACTTTTGAAAATTTGCTGTTTGGGAAAGGGTTAAGAATAAAAGGTCCAAAATTTAAGGCAGAGAAATGATTCAGAGAAATGCTTATCAGCATTTTCTTCTTTTCTCTCAAATGTTACAAACAAGAGCTGTCACTGTAAGATGACAATGCCCCTAACACCGCTTTGATTTTAAATTATGGCCAATCTTTGTTCAAGGTCAAGGTCATCCAGGGGTCAAGGTCACCAAAGTATGTGCCTACAGAAAGGTAATGTACCAAGGAATGTTGTGGTAAAGTATGAAGCGAATATGTTAAGTAATAAGGAAGTTATGGCCAATGTTAAAGTTTTTGGACGGAATGACGGACAGACGGACGGACGGACGGACGGACGGACAAGTCAAATTTATGATGCCTCCCTATCGGGGGCATAAAAATTAGTAGCATCCTGTGGGGTTGTTAAATCCACGATTTGTTTTGGACAGGGTTAACCCATTACCAGACAACAATTTCAATTGACTGAAATATTACATTTTTTTGTCTTTCTGTGTATAAAACAAAGTGGGAAATGAAGAAATTGCTTGTTACGAGTAATTTCTTCATTATCCACGATGCTTTTCTGATGCCTTATCTTGTGACTTGTCAAAAGAAGTCACTGTGTGGGAAGGGGCTAAAAATCAAAATATGAATATAATTGAGCCAGGATCTGAACAAGAGTTGTCAACATAGCTCGCGGACAACATAGCTCGCCTATACCGGAGCTTGTCACAAAGACAGCTAATTTTTCAAAAGTATGTCAAACTCCAAGGTCAAGGTCACAAGATCAAGGGTCATGGTCACAAATGAAAGGTCTTGGCAGGAGGTATCCTTGTGTGACATATCAAGGCTCTATCTATAATAGTGCATGAGATATAGACCAGGTTAAAGTTTTTTAAAAGTAGGTCAAACTCCAAGGTCAAGGTCACTAGGTCAAAGGTCATGGTCCCAAATGAAAGGTCTTGTCAAGAAGTATCTATGTGTGAAATATCAAAGCTGTATCTCTAATAGTGCCTGAGATATAGACCAGGTTAAAGTTTTTCAAATGAAGATGCGACGGGACGGGACGGGACGGGACGCGACGCTGACACTAGGGCTGTGACATTAGCTCCCCGGACATAAAGTCCCGGCTCGCTAAAAAATGTCCATTATAGCATTTTAGGTAGCCATATGCCAGGATCAGATTGTGCCTTGTGGTGACTGGCAGACACCAATGCTGCTCTTTTGTGGCTGTTACAGGTCACAAAGAAGCCAGTGGGAACAACATAGCTCCTGATCAGACTGCATGTATATGCAGGCTAACATGGAACCATGTTGAGTTCAAAGGCCTTAGAGGACCTTTTCCCAGATCCTGGTTCAAGTGAATAAACTACATACCGGTATTTTTTAAGGCAGAAGTCTCAAAGAAATTTGATCCAATAGATTCTGCATACTCTGCTGCCTCTGTTTTAACAACTTGTCGGCCATCTTCTAGATCGCATTTGTTGCCAATTAAACAAGTCACTGAAGAAAGAAATGGTAAAATTAGCTGCAATATTGTAGCCACAAACTTGATGCTGATGGGTATTGATTTGGGGCTATCAGTCCACCCTCTTTCTTATTTGCAGCAAGACAAACCAATGAAAAATGCTTCTGCTTGCATAAATTTTAAATATCAACATATCTTATGAAAACTTAATGGCATAAAAACCTTATTCATTTCACAAAGTAGGTAAGAAAGTATATCAACAGGAATTATTTTCAATTAATTATTCCAATGCCGAATGGAAAATTCAAGTCTAAGAAGATTCAAATGCATGGAAACTAGTCTGATTCAAATTTAAATTGCTTTTTAATTGAAAGTGATTTCAACATAAAACGACTCTGGTTCGGTAGAGATATGGTTAACATGTTGTCGGGTAATATTCTTACTACATTCAAAAGCTTTAATTAGAAAATTGACTTTGCTAGACTTACCCTGAATGAATCACTCCATGGGCTACTCCAATGTAGCAAATAATGATGATTTGTAAAATAGAATTCATGAGGTGGCAAATTAGTTTGAACTAAAACATATTGAAAATCCTAAGGGAGGTCAAGCAATCTCATCTTTAGGTTTGGTCAACTCTGGGACCAACCCCGAACTCACATGGGCAATAGGCATAAGTCACTATGAAATCCCAATGTCACAGTTAGCTAATGTGTGGACCCTTGTCTAAATGAATTTTACTGTAAGATTTTCACATTAGTTTATAATGATTTTGAGAGCAAACCAATTACTAATGGGAAGATGAAAAGATACAAACCTATTGGTGTATCTACATTTCTTTTTAATTCTGGAAAAAAAGAAAGAGCAACAATTATTATAAAAGTTAACAAATGCTTGAAATCAAATCATTACAATTCTGTTTGTCAACAAGAGCTGTCCGAAGACAGCGCGCTCGACTTTCTAAGTTGCTTAGTATAAAGGGGGCATAACTCCAAATATAGTGGAGCCAGGGTCATAGGCCCTGGTAGTAAGGTAGAGGGTGTGATGGTGAATAAGTATTCCCAGTTTGGGTTGAATCCCTTTGATATTGGAAGTTATTGATGTTTGAAAAAACTTTAACCTTTGTTGCAACGCCAACGCCGACGCCAACGCCCGGGTGACAGTATAAGCTCTCATTTTCTTCAAAAAGTCGAGCTAAAAATCAATAGTTCCATATAGCCTATCAACTGCTTCAAATCATAAAGAAAGAACTGGTTTTGGAAAAGGGTTAATTGCAACAAGAACTGTCACAGGAGACTAATACCGCCAGCACTATCAACAAATTCAAATTATCCCCCTTGTGTAACTTTGGGGAGCAGATAAATTACTTCAAGGAAATGTCTATGTCAAGTTGACTTTCGCGTGTATTTTCATTAAAATCTGTCAAGCCGTTTTGAAGAAATTGCACTCATGAGAAATATGGATGGAGAGACAGACACAATGGCAGATCCAGAGGGGATTCGGGGGATGAACCCCCTCTGTAATCTAATTATTAATTTTTCATTTTCATCCAGAAATTCAGGAAGAATTGCTTAAAACTATGAAAGCAAGTCCCCTATTTGTTTATTTGAACCCCCCCCCCCCCTCTCAGAAATCTTGGATCCATAGCAGACACAGATGGACAGACACGGTCAGACAGGATGATTCCTATATATACCCCGGGCCCCAAACTTTGTTTGCATGGGTACAATAATACAAATCCATTAAACCATTCCCATGTGCTGAGGCCTTTGGAGGCCTCATGTGATAAAGGCTTTGGAAAACATTGTGGGAAATGAAGAAATTGCTTGTGACAAGCAATTTATGCATTTTCCACAATGTTTTCTACAAAGAAAGTCGTAGAAATTCCCAATTTAACCAGTTACCGCTAAGAAAATGTTGTCTGTAGAATATTTGAATTAAGACCAGTATAAAATCTTGCAGTCTGATAAAGGGATAAAAAAGAGGAAGTGTAAATGATCCTTACCACTAACCCAGTCTTTAATATCATAGAATGTGTCTGAGGAGGTTATATCATATATCAACATAGCAGCATTTGCTTTTCTGTAATACATTGGTGCCTGAAATGTTGAGATCATTATGTTTGTGATAGGATTAAACATATGATCTCCATTAAAAGTTTGGGGAAACTGTGAAGCAAAAGAATTAAATTCTGACTGTCAGCAGGATAGCCAGAATTTGTTCTTGTGCCTCAGACAGACAGATGGACAGACAGTCACAAGTAAAACAATGTGCCCCCTATCTTTCGATACGGGGGGCATAAAAATGCTAATTATCAACATTTTCTTCTTTGGTCTAAATGTTTTCCCAGACCTATTCTATCACAAACGTCAAAACCAGGTGTTGTTTGGGAAAAGGTTAAGTCAGCAAAATGGACCCTGCTAGACACTTAGGCGCAGAGTAATCTGTAGAGATAGTTGTATCAAATGGTTTTAAGGCCTTTAACCTTTTGCCTACCAAAGGTAATATTCCCCATACCAGAGCCAAATTTACACAGACCCTGTAATAATTTACCCTAACACCATTTTGGCAGTTGTAGGGATAATTTTGGGGCGAGATTTGTGCAAATTCTCTCATTTTTCTGCCAGAAATCTCACTCAAATTTGCTCAATCGGAGAAAAATCTAACAGAAAATTGTAAAATAGTAAGAAATTTAATGAAATCTCTCACTGAAAATTCATTTTCTCTCATAAGTTTTGGCTAAATAAGACATTTTCTCTTAATCAATTTCAGAGCCAGAATTATCCCTGCAGTTGGCAAAATGTGACGTCACATACCAGTACATTACGAAGTAGGTAAACATTGTACATGCATAGCATATACTGACCATATAGCCTTGCAATATACTGGCATTCAATACTAAACTATAGCTGTAGCGACAGAAAAACATCTTGTATGGTATATATAGAGATCATAATGAGACGGAAACTTCCATCGCCGTAGGAAGTCAAAAGATTAAAGTTGTTTTCTAATCCCGCTAAATGCTTTATTTGCCCATGATCATAGGGGTCTGTAATTTGATCCTTGACACCTCCTAGTCATTACTTATGAAAAGGGATTTTTCTACATTCACTCAGATCGTAACCCCCTCTATCACAAAATATGGCGGAACTTTTTCAAATTACCAGATAATCTGTCCAATCTTTCGTTAACTAAGAGCCAACATATTTTTCTGGAAATTACAACTTTGAGCCATTGTAGCAGTCAGACTTTGTTACCTACCCCCAAACAATTTCATTTTCTTTGAAGAAAAAATATGTTGGTTCTCGGTTAATGAAAGATTGGACAGATTATCTGGTAATTTGAAAAAGTTCCGCCATATTTTGTGATAGAGGGGGTGACAATCTGAGTGAATGTAGAAAAATCCCTTGTGATAAAGAATAGTCTAGATGGTGCCAAGGCTCAAATTACGGACCCCTGTGCCCTTGATGACCACTTACCATAGATCTAAATCGTTCCTGGCCAGCTGTATCCCAAACTTGTAATTTTACACGGTAATTATCTACATTTCTGTAAATATATTAATCCATAAACAACAAGAGCTTCGTAGAGCGGCGCATATACGCCAGATAGGGGCTTGTCAGTAAAATTGGCCATTTTTTCAATTCAAGGGCAGATAATTCAAGAACGAAAAGATTATAAATCTGAATACCGTAAGCAGTGTGCACAACTAGACACCATGGAGAATCATTGTGGCAAGTTTGATCAAAATCCGATCAAAACTGTAGGAGGAGTTGAGCACACAAGAAATTGCTAACAAACGGACAGGCGGACGGACAGGCAGACGACCGGGGCCATAACATAATACGACCCTTCAGGCGTATAATAATAACAGAGCTATGTCATGTAAGAGAGGGTAATAACTTTTCAGAATGTTATAATGCATTTAGAAATAACCGGACATAATACATGTAATATTGACTAGATCTATAACTTCAGATTTTTTGTGTGGTGTCTTGATTAAACGAAAAGTCTTCAGTAAAGAAGTGATTTTGTAATTACTTGTCCCTTATATGATGAATAATAGATTCAGATTTTGTACTTACAATTTATATGTAAAGAAAAAAGCACCTATAATAGGACTAACTGCCTTGCTAAACGGATTCCCCTGACATATCTACTTAAATACTTATTTTCCCTACACCTATTAAACTTGGAAAACTTTGAGAGGAAAGAAGAAAATGATGATTACCAGCATTTTCTTCATTTTTCTCAGTGCTTTCCACGCCAATTCATACAAAAAACATAACAACAGCTGGTGCTAATTTGTCCACTGCGTGTCCTTTCCATTTGGACCAGTTAACAGTTTAATTATTGAGAAAGCATAATTCCAACTTTTAACCTTTTCCCGAACGCCAAATTTTTAGGGTGATCCAATTAAAAAAACTGCCACAAATGACAAAATGGATACTATTAAAGATAGGATTTGTGTAAAATATGGCACAGAAAATATTGAGACAAAAGGAGAAACTGCTGGTTATCAGCAGTTTCTTCTTTTGTTTCAATGTTTCCCCAAGCCTTTTCTATTAGAGATGTCAATTTTCAAAACCAGGTCTTGTTTGGGAAAGGGATAAGGCCTACTTTGTAACTTTGGCTTGTCTGATATTTTTTGTACTTACAGTTTATATGTAAAGAAAGAAGCACCTATAGTTGGACTAACTGCCTTGCTAAACATTCCCCCGACATATCTAATCACAACACTGGTTTTACCAACACCTGTAAGTAAAAAATGATACCAGTGGCGGTTCCAATTCATTTACAGCTAACAATAAATAGATGACTTTATGACAAACAAAGGCGATGTGTACATAGTAGCATAATTCGAGTTTTCTCTGATGAAATTCGATCTTTGATATGTTGATGACTCTCATTTATATCAGACCGCACTACCACTCAAAAACAACGGAAAGTAGGTAAGTGTAATCAAATTGGCTAATCAGGTGAGGGTCGTTGCAAAATATTGCCTCTAACCCTTTTAGAAATACTTTTTTGTCTTAATTTTTCCACCAGGCATGACAATAAATGGTTCATTGATCGGTATCATAAGGCAATTTAAGGATATCGTTTAACCCTTTCCCAAACGGCAAAATTTTACGAGGACCCACTTCAAAAGCTGAATCAAATGACAAAATGGAAGTTACTTAAGATAGAATTTGTGCAGAATATGGCATAAAAAATATTGTGACAAAAGGAGAAACTGCTGGTTATCAGCAGTTTCTTCTTTTGTCTCAATGTTTTCCCAAGCCATTTCTAATAAAGACGTGAAAATCCGGTCTTGTTTGGGAAAGGGTTAAGATCAGACAGTGAACAAAGCACCACTACTTGTGTCGAACTTTCCATTGTTTTTGAATGGTAGTGCGCTCTGATGTAAATGAGCAACATCAAAATACAGTGTTTTTTTTCCTTCTTTGCATGGGTCTGTTTTACGGACCCGTTCCCAATGCCAAAAAGGGTCATGTTTTCCAAAAATATGGAAAGGAAATTCCCAATTCAAAAGTTCAACATTGTCTTTTAAGGAAAATTTGCTCAAATCCTTTCATTTGTCAAGCTAAAATATCCTAGAATGACTGGAATTCCTTTAAGTTTGTTTAAATGTATTAATCTTAATGAGGATTTTTCAATTTACAATTTTTCTATTGCACTATGTGATGATTTTTTTTCCCCAATTCTTGAGAAAACTACGCATTTTTCCCAATTTGTCTGGTACCGGACCAGTTCCCAAAATCACTAGAAAAAACACTGAAATATCAAAGAGCAAATCATCAGAGAAAACTCGGATTAATTGTAGCACATACAATATTGAAACAAAAGGAGAAACTGCTGGTTGTTTCTTGCAGGAAGCAATTCAATCAAAAACAAAATTGACCAGGCTGCGTTCAGTAGACAAAATGTTTAGCTAACGTTAGCAACAGCAGAGCTTCAGATTTATTTGAAGAGTTGTGGGTCGAAATGACCCATGGCAGGGAAATTGATGGGTCATTTTTGGAAATGATGGGCCATAGCAATGAAAATAAACATAGTGATATAAAAAATTTGTAAAAGCTTGGGCCGCTTGCCCCCTGGAGTTGAAAAGTGATGGGCCATATTTGCAAATAGTGTGTCAAATGGCCCGGGCCCACTGTAAATCTGAAGCTCTGCAACAGTCGCAACTTCTTTGACACAAATTTGACAGAATTGACCGAGTATTCCGAATGAAACGGCTAACTGTTAGCTAACGTTTTGTCTTACTGAACACAGAGCAGATAGTGAGGAAAAAACTTGTTGAACAACATTGTTGACAACAAATCTACAAACACTAAAATTACCTTGGGAACCGAGGACAACGACTTTAGCCTCGAGAGATTTCATCTTGAAAGACTGGTCAGTTTGGAAGGCAGGGTTTTTACTGTGGACGTTTATTCAGGAAGATGAGATCATCGCGAATGTCAAGTTATTGCGGAAACAGCCAACGAGCGACCATCCACCATTTTATGATCACGTGACCTGTTACGAAAATTTTGATAATTTTTTTGCCTTGGCTAGGAATTTTCTATCTTCATATCGCATAATCTATGTCCAAATAATACTTTTAGCGTTGTAAATTACACTAATAATTCAAAATGATACGTATTTAGACGATATTATCGATAAAAATTGACAACAACAACAACAAAAATAGAAAAATACGAAACTAATCAAGTGGATAGCCATGGCGGATGAAGTGGCGAAAGCTCAAGCTTCCCAGCCGGGTGGCGACACTATATTTGGTAAAATAATCAGAAAAGAGATCCCAACTGACTTCATCTACGAAGATGATCAGGTAATGCTCACGTCTGAATTAATCTGTATAGCTGTCATCCTTTATTTATGTCAGAAACACAATCTAAAAAATGCCCCTTGCCAGGCCTTTGCCTCGTTTTCTGTTCTGTCTGTGATTGTCACCGATATTCCTTTTTGTCCTAGACCTCGATCACGCATTTTTCAACGGATTCGTTCACGGGTTTTTGACAGTCTATGCAATGGAGTGTTGATGGAGAAATGTACAAAATTGAACGAAACGGTGATGAATTGACAAAGAGTGGACTTCGTTAAATGATATTATGTACTCCCTGGAATATTTTCAAGAGACAATTCCCACAGTTTCTCAATTTGAGGCTGTGTCACGGAAAAATGGGCATTAATGTAGAAATTATTTTTCCTCTATTTTCTTTTCATTTAATGATGAGAAATTATTGACATTTTGAACTCAATTCATAAATTAGATGTTCTGAACCATACACTATTTATAGCCTAATTCATGAACAATAAAACATTTCATGGGAAAACTATGATGGCTTTTGCGTCTATTTCTGTAAGTCTGTCATAAGCAAATTCTCCACAACCCTGTGACCAAATAGGATGGAACTGCACATGAAAATCCCCGAATAATTATTTAAGATGGAATTGTTTGTACTAAAGTATTTACATCAGATGCCCTAAACAGACTGTACATAACTTATAATCTAGGTACAAAAAAGGTATCGTGGAAAAATGGGGCTCAATGTATGCACTTTTAATAATCTTTGTACGTTTACGAAAAACGTGTCATAGGAAAAAGGGGTTTATATAGCTTTTCGTATATTTCTCTCAGTAAGTCTCCGAAGACAATCCCCGCTGCGGCGGACCCTTATATATTTTCATATCTTTATACTGGACGTTCACGAGAACGTTGGCTCTTTTCTTTGCTGGTGATGTATGTAGGAAGTGTCTGTTTATGTGATTATACCTTTGTTTTGGACGTGCACGAGAACGTTGACGTATTTGTTGCAGGTGATGTATGTTAGATGTGTCTGGTTATTGGCATACATGTATTTCTTATTCATGACTTGCACGAGAACGTTGACAAGTTTGTTACTGGTGCATGATTTAGGAAGTGTATGTTAATTGGTATATCACTTTATTCTTGACGTGCACGAGAACGTTGACAAGTTTGTTTCTGGTTCATGATGTAGGATGTGTCTGGTTATTGGCATGTACCTTTATTCTTGACATGCACGAGAACGTTGACAAGTTTGTTAAGTACTGGTGCATGATGTAGGAAGTGTCTGGTTATTGGTATGTACCTTTACTCTTGACATGCACGAGAACGTTGACGAGTTTGTTACTGGTGCATGATGTAGGAAGTGTCTGGTTATTGGTACGTACCTTTATTCTTGACGTGCACGAGAACGTTGACGTGTTTGTTACTGCTGCATGATGTAGAAAGTGTCTGGTTATAGGTCTGTACCTTTATTCTTGACGTGCTCGAGATCGTTGACAAAGTTGTTACTGGTACATGATGTAGGAAGTGTCTGGTTATTGGTATTTACCGTTATTCTTAACATGCACGAGAACGTTGACGTGTTTGTTACTGGTACATGATGTAGAATGTGTCTGGTTATTGGTGTGTACCTTTATTCTTGATGTGCACGAGAACGTTGACACGTTTGTTACTACTGCATAATATAGGAAGTGTCTGGTTATTGGTATGTGCCTTTATACTTGACGTGCACGGGAACGTTGACACGTTGTTGCTGGTGCATGATGTAGGAAGTGTCTGGTTATTGAAATGTACCTTTATTCTTGACACGCACGAGAGCGTTGACCTTTTTGTTACCGATGATGTATGTGGGAAGTGTCTGGTTATTGCTATATATCTTATTTTTGACGTGCACTAGAACGTGAACTAGTTTGTATTTAGGAAGTGTCTGGTTATTGGTTGATACGTTTATTCTTGACGTGTACGAGAACGCTGGCATGCTTGTTACTGGTGCAAGGTGTAGATGTGTCTGGCTATTGGTAATGTAAACATGTATTCTTGACGTGCACGAGAACGTTGAAGTTTTATACTGGTGATGTATGTAAGATGTGTCTTGTTATGCTTCTATGCCTTTATTAGGAATGTGCACGAGGACGTTGGCACGTTTTATCAATTGGAAATGCATGTAAGATGTGTCTGGTTATGTTGCTTGACCTTTATTAAGGATTTGCACGAGAACGCTGACACCTATATACTGGTAATATATGTAAGAAAAATCTGGTTGTGTTGCTGGACGTTTGTTAGGGATGTGCATGAGAACGTTGACACGTTTTATATTGGTACTGTTTGTAAGATACATGTATGTCTGACTATGTTTCTAAACATTATTAGGGTTGTGCACGTGAACGTTGACACGTTTCATGTTGGTAACTTATGTAAGATCTGTCTGGTTGTGTTGCTGGACCTTTGTTAGGGATGTGCACGAGAACGTTGACACGCTTTATATTGGTACTGTTTGTAAGATATGTCTGGCTATGTTTCTAAACCTTTATTAGGGTTGTGCACGAGAACGTTGACACGTTTCATATTGGTAACTTATGTAAGATCTGTCTGGTTGTGTTGCTGGACCTTTATGAGGTATGTGCACGAGAACGTTGACACGTTTTAGATTGGTACTGTTTGTAAGATATATATGTCTGGCCATGTCTCTAAACCTTTATTAGGAACGTGCACGAGAACGTTGACACGTTTCATATTGGTAACTTATGTAAGATCTGTCTGGTTGTGTTGCTGGACCTTTATGAGGTATGTGCACGAGAACGTTGATACGTTTTATATTGGTAACTTATGTAAGATGTGTCTGGTTGTGTTGCTGGATGTTTATTAACTATGTGCACGAGAACGTTGACACGATTTATATTGGTGATGTATGTAAGTGGTGACTGGTTATGTTCTTTAACCTTTATTAGGTGTGTATACGAGAACGTTGACACGTTTTATACTGGTAATGCATGTAAGATGTGTCTGGTTGTGTTACTGGACCTTTATTAGGGATATGCATGAGTGCGTTGACACGATTTATATTGGTGATGTATGTAAGAGGTATCTGGTTATGTTGCTGAACCTTTATTATGGGAGTGCACGAGAACGTTGATACGTTTTATATTGGTTTTGTATGTAAGATGTGTCTGGTTATGTTGCTAAACCTTAATCATGGATGTGCACGAGAACGTTAACACGATTTATACTGGTGATGTATGTAAGATGTGTGCGGTTGTGTTGCTGATGTTTATTAGGTGTGTGCAAGAAAATGTTGACACGTTTTATACTGGTTATGTATGTAAGCTGTGTGTGATTGTTTTGCTGGACCTTTATAAGGGGTGTGCAGGAGAACGTTGACACGATTTATATTGGTTATTTATGTAAGATGTGTCTGGTTGTGTTGATGGACCTTTATTAGAGGTGTGCATGAGAACGTTGACACGATTTATACTGGTGACGTATGTAAGATATGTCTGATTGTGTTGCTGGACCTTTATTATGGGGTGTGCACGGGAACGCTGACACGATTCATACTGGTAATGTATGTAAGAAATGTCTGGTTATGTTGCTGGGCCTTTATTAAGGATGTGCACGAGACCGTTGACACGTTTCATATTGGCTATTCATATAAGAGATGTCTGGTTGTGTTGCTGGACCTTGTAATGGGTGTGCACGAGAACGTTGACACGATTTATATTGATGATGTATGTAAGATATGTCTGGTTGTGTTGCTGGACCTTTATTAGGTATGTGCACGAGAACGTTGACACGTTTTATACTGGTAATGTATGTATGAGGAGTGTGATTGTGTTGCTGGACCTTTATAATGGGGTGTGCACGAGAACGTTGACACGATTTATACTGGTGATGTATGTAAGATATGCCTGGTTGTGTTGCTGGACGTTTATTGGGGATGTGAACGAGAACGTTTACACGTTTCATAATGGTTATTTATGTAAGATATGTCTGGTTGTGTTGTTGGACCTTTATTAGGTATGTACACGAGAACGTTGACACGATTTATACTGGTAATGTAGGTAAGATATGTCTGGTTGTGTTTCTGGGCCTTTATTAAGGATGTGCACGAGAACGTTGACACGATTTATGTTGGTTATTTATGTAAGATATGCTTGGTTGTGTTGCTTGACCTTTAAAATAGGGTGTGCACGAGAACGTTGACACGATTTATATTGGTTATTTATGTAACATATGTCTGGTTGTGTTGCTGGACCTTTATTAGGTATGTACACGAGAACGTTGACACGTTTTATACTGGTGATGTATGTAAGATGTGTGCGGTTGTGTTGCTGATGTTTATTAGGTGTGTGCAAGAAAACGTTGACACGTTTTATACTGGTAATGTAGGTAAGATATGTCTGGTTGTGTTTCTGGGCCTTTATTAAGGATGTGCACGAGAACGTTGACACGATTTATGTTGGTTATTTATGTAAGATATGCCTGGTTGTGTTGCTGGACCTTTAAAATAGAGTGTGCACGAGAACGTTGACACGATTTATATTGGTTATTTATGTAACATATGTCTGGTTGTGTTGCTGGACCTTTATTAGGTATGTACACGAGAACGTTGACACGTTTTATACTGGTGATGTATGTAAGATGTATGTAATTATGTTGCTGAACCTTTAATATGGGTGTTCACGAGAACGTTGACACGTTTCATATTGGTTATTTATGTAAGACATGTCTGGTTGTGTTCCTGGACCTTTATTAAGGATGTGCACGAGAACGTTGACACGATTTATATTGGCTATTTATGTAAGATATGTCTGGTTGTGTTGCAGACCCTTTATTAGGTATGTGCACGAGAACGTGGACACGTTTTATACTGGTGATGTATGTAAGATGTGTGTAATTATGTTGCTGAACCTTTAATAGGGGTGTGCACGAGAACGTTGATGACACGTTTCATATTCGTTATTTATGTAAGACATGTCTGGTTGTGTTGCTGGACCTTTATAATGGGTGTGCACGAGAACGTTGACACGATTTATACTGGTGATGTATGTAAGATATGTCTGGTTGTGTTGATGGACCTTTATTATGGGGTGTGCTAGAGAACGTTGACACGATTTATATTGGTTATTTATGTAAGATATATCTGGTTGTGTTGCTTGACCTTTATTAGGTATGTGCACGAGAACGTTAACGAGTTTTATATTGGTGATGTGTGTATGTGTGTGATCGTGTTGCTGGATCTTTATTATGGGGTGTGCACGAGAACGTTGACACGATTTATACTGGTAATGTATGTAAGATATGTGTGATTGTGTTGCTGGACCTTAATTTTGGGGTTGTGCACGAGAACGTTGACACGATTTATACTGGTAATGTATATAAGATGTATGTAATTGTGTTGCTGAACCTTTAATAGGGGTGTGCACGAAAACGTTGACACGTTTCTTGATTATTTATGTAAGACATGTCTAGTTGTGTTGCTGGACCTTTATAATGGGTGTGCACGAGAACGTTGACACGATTTATATTGGTTATTTATGTAACATATGTCTGGTTGTGTTGCTGGACCTTTATTAGGTATGTGCGAGAGAACGTTGACACGATTTATACTGGTAATGTATGTAAGATATGTCTGGTTGTGTTGCTGGACCTTTATTATGTATGTGCGAGAGAACGTTGACACGTTTTATACTGATAATGTATGTAAGATGTTGTGTGCTTGTGTTGCTGGACCTTTATAATGGGGTTGTGCTCGAGAACGTTGACACGATTTATACTGGTAATGTATGTAAGATAGTTCTGGTTGTGTTGCTGGACCTTTATTATGTATGTGCACGAGAACGTTGACACGATTTATATTGGTTATTTATGTAAGGTATGTCTTGTTGTGTTGCTTGATCTTTATAAGGTATGGGCACGAGTACGTGGACACGATTTATATTGGTTATTTATATAAGATATGTCTGGTTGTGTTGCTGGACCATTATTAGGTATGTACCCGAGAATGTTGACACGTTTGATACTGTTGATGTATGTAAAATGTGTTTGATTGTGTTGCTGGACCTTTATTATGGGGTTGTGCACGAGAACGTTGACACGATTTGTACTGGTAATGTATGTAAGATACGTCTGGTTGTGTTGCTGGACCTTTATTAAGGATGTGCACGAGAACGTTGACACGTTTTACACGGTGGGTAATCGATATATTCAGAGCCACTGGCTCCGCACTTTAAGCATTATACTAGACTTCCGGTCCACGTGCGGCTCCGAAGTTATTTGCGGATTTTAGTAAACAACGAAAGGTAGGTGCTGGCTTTTTTGCTTTTCTTTCTTCTTTGACTGACTCTAACCACAAAAATGCAATGCTATTCGATGCCTACGATATTTTCCCCTTGAAAAACACACAGGATATTGAGCAACACCTCTTATTTTTTTCTGAATCTCTTTCATTCCGAGATCAACTGTACAGAAAGCTAAAGGAGTCGGGTGATATATTTCTGTAAAAGTGTATGCTTTGAACCTGTTTTACTAGGTGTTGCTGTTTGAAGTATGGTTGTTTGATAATTGAACAAGTTCAATGTCCATCGCAGGGATAAAGATTAGCAGGGGCCCAGTCGCCCACAGCCCCTAGATTTTGGGCTGGGCCCCTGAGTATTTAGAGAAAATGCCCATACCCTTAATGTTAAATATTTAATTTTGCTATTCTGGGCCCCTAAGTTCGACTTGTTAGTCTTTATCCCTGCATCGAAATGACACCAGTCAAAATCATAGAAAAAATACTGAAAATGGGTGCGACTCTGATTATGTACGATGGATCTGATTATGTACGTTGGCTCTGCAGTTGTTGACAAACGACTTTTCTGTTGGTCCAATGAATATTAATGATGTATAATAAATGACTTTAAATGTATGTGTGATCATTTACAGATGTCATGATTTTATTTACAGATGGACAGAGGGAAATACCCGTGCAGTATTTATAACATACATGTAGTATTTGCACGACAATCAAGTGCCAAGTTCCATGAACACAATATACATGAACAAAGTGTTTAAAAACATACTAAGTGTACAGTGTGTGATAAAACTTTTGCAACAAAACAATGTAGAAGACGACACGAGGCAATAATACATGAAAACGTTAGACCATTCCAATGCTATGTTTGTTCCAAAACGTTCGCGATCATATCTTATCTCGAGGGTCACACGAGATCAGATTATGGGGAGGAGAAACTGAAGTGCCCAACCCCGGAATGTGAGGCAGCATTTGCGTACTCATGGTCACTGAACGAGCACAGAAAGAAATGTGGTAGTGTAAACCCAAAATGCTTTGCCTGTCCTGTGTGTGACAAGTGGTTCTCACACGAGCGGTCGTTAAAAGCCCACGACCAATCGGCACACAATGGCAAGGGATCAGTTTGTGAGATTTGCGGCGAGGAATTTGCATACTGAAACAGCTTGAAGAAACATCTGAAGAGGAAGCATTGAGTCAAAAACTAGACATCGTCGCTTTTCAACGAAAACCTCGTAACTGCAGCTAAAACGACAATATCCTCGCCGCAAATCTCACAAACTGATCTCTTGCCATTACGTACCGATTGGTCATGGGCTTTTAACGATCGCTCGTGTAAGAACCGCCTGTCACACACAGGACAAAGACTTTCGGGCCTAACGTTTTCATGTTTTATTGCCCCGTGTCGTCTTCGACATTGTTTTGTTGCAAAAGTTTTATCACACACTGTACACTTAGTATGTTTTTAAACACTTTGTTCATGTATATTGTGTTCATGGAACTTGGCACTTGATTGTCGTGCAAATACTTTGTTATAAATACTGCACGGGTATTTCCTTCTGTCCATCTGTAAATAAAATCATGACATCTGTAAATGATCACACATATACATTTAAAGTCATTCATTATACATCATTAATATTCATTGGACCAACAGAAAAGTCGTTTGTCAACAACTTCAGAGCCAACGTACATAATCAGATCCATCGTACATAATCAGAGCCGCACCCATTTTCAGTATTTTTTCTATGATTTTGTCTGGTGACATTTCGAGGGACATTGAACTTGTTCAGTTATCATATTATAACCATACTTCAAACAGCAACATCTGGTCACATAGGTTCAAAAATACACTTTTACAGAAATATATCACCCGACTCCTTTAGCTTTCTGTACAGTTGATCTCGGAATGAAAGTGATTCAGAAAAAAATAAAAGGTGTTGCTCAATATCCTGTGTGTTTTTCAAGGGGAAAATATCGTAGGCATCGAATAGCATTGCATTTTTGTGGTTAGAGTCAGTCAATGAAGAAAGAAAAGCAAAAAAGCCAGCACCTACCTTTTGTTGTTTACCAAAATCCGCAAATAACTTCGGAACCGCACGTGGACCGGAAGTCTAGTATAATGCTTAAAGTGCGGAGCCAGTGGCTCTGAATATATCGATTACCCACCGTGTTTTATACTGGTAATGTATGTAAGATGTGTGTGATTGTTTTGCTGGACCTTTATTATGGGGTTGTGCACGAGAACGTTGACACGATTTATACTGGTATTGTATGTAAGATATGTCTGGTTGTGTTGCTGGACCTTTATTATAGGATATGCACGAGAATGTTTACACGTTTCATATCAATTGGTAATTTATGTAAGACATGTCTGGTTGTGTTGCTGGACCTTTATTATAGGGTGTGCACTAGAAAGTTTACACATTTCATATTGGTTATTTATGTAACACATGTCTGGCTGTGTTGCTGGACCTTTATTATAGGGTGTGCACAAGAACGTTTACACGTTTCATATTGGTTATTTATGTAAGACATGTCTGGTTGTGTTGCTGGACCTTTTTAATATGGTGTGCACGAGAACGTTGACACGATTTATATATTGGTTATTTATGTAAGATATGTCTGGTTGTGTTGCTGGACCTATATTAGGTATGTGCTAGAGATCGTTGACACGTTTTATATCAATTGGTAATTTATGTAAGATGTGTCTGGTTGTGTTTCTAGACCTTTATTAAGGATGTGCACGAGAACGTTTACACGTTTTAATTGGTTATTTATGTAACACATGTCTGGCTGTGTTGCTGGACCTTTATAATAGGGTGTGCACGAGAACGTTGACACGATTTATATATTGGTTATTTATGTAAGATATGTCTGGTTGTGTTGCTGGACCTATATTAGGTATGTGCTAGAGATCGTTGACACGTTTTATACTGCTGATGTATGTAAGATGTGTCTGGTTGTGTTTCTAGACCTTTATTAGGTATGTGCACGAGAACGTTGACACGTTTTATTTTGGTTACTTATGTAAGATGTGTCTGGTTGTGTTGCTAAACCTTTATTAGGTGTGTGCACGAGAACATTGACACGTTTTATACTGGTGATGTATGTAAGATATGTCTGGTTGTGTTGCTGGACCTTTATTAGGTATGTGCCCGAGAAAGTTGACACGTTTTATACTGTTGATGTATGTAAAATGTGTGTGATTGTTTTGCTGGACTTTTATTATGGGGTTGTGCACGAGAACGTTGACACGATTTATACTGGTAATGTATGTAACATACGTCTGGTTGTGTTGCTGGACCTTTATTAGGGATGTACACGAGAACGTTTACACGTTTTAATTGGTTATTTATGTAAGACATGTCTGGTTGTGTTGCTGGACCTTTTTAATAGGGTGTGCACGAGAACGTTGACACGATTTATATATAGGCCTAATATTGGTTATTTATGTAAGATATGTCTGGTTGTGTTGCTGGACCATTATTAGGTATGTGCTAGAGAATGTTGACACGTTTTATACTGCTGATGTATGTAAGATGTGTCTGGTTGTGTTTCTAGACCTTTATTAGGTATGTGCACAAGAACGTTGACACGTTTTATACTGGTGATATATGTAAGATATGTCTGGTTGTGTGCCTTAACCTCTATTAGGTGTGTGTACGAAAACGTTGACACGTTGTATACTGGTAATGTATGTTTAGATGTGACTGGTTGTGTTACTGGACCTTTATTAGGGATATGCAGGAGTGCGTTGACACGATTTATACTGGTGATGTATGTAAGAGGTGAATGGTTATGTTGCTGAACCTTTATTAACTGTGTTCACGAGAACGTTGACACGTTTTATATTGGTAATGCATGTAAGATGTGTCTGGTTGTGTTGCTGGACTTTAATAAGGATATGCACGGGACTGTTGACACGTTTTATATTGGTGATGTATGTAAGATGACTCTCGTTATGTTGCTGGATCTTTATTTAGGCTGTGCTCGAGAACGTTGACTTGTTTTACAGATGATGTATGAAGGACGTATCTGGGTATATATTAATGAGCCAGGATCTGGAAAAACGTCCTTTAAGGCTTTTGAGCCCAACATAGATCCAGATCAGCCAGTGCATACGCACAGTCTGATCAGGATCCACGTTGTTCTCGTCTTGCTTCTTCGTGACCTGTAGTAACTGAAAGAGAGCAGCATAGATGCATATTCGACTGAATTTGACAACAGGCTGATCTTGAAACTCAATTTTTAAAAATGCTATAATGGACGTTTTTCCAGATCCCGGCTCATTTATATCTTTATTCTTGATGTGCACTAGAACGTTGACGTGTTTTTACAGGTAATGTATGAAGGACGTGTCTGGTTATATATTTATATCTTTATTCTTGATGTGCATGAGAACGTTGACGTGTTTAATACATGTGAAATATGAAGGGCGTGTCTTGTTATATATTTATATCTTTTTTCTGGATGTGCAAAAGAACGTTGACGTATTTATTACAGGTTATGTATGAAGGACATATCTGGTTATGTATTTATATCTTTATACCGGATGTGCATGAGAACGTTGACGTATTCATTACAGGTGATGTAAGAAGGACGTATCTGATTATGTATTTATATCTCTATTCTTGATTTGCACAAGAACGTTGTCGTGTTAATTACAGGTGACGTAAAAATGATGTGTCTGGTTATATAGCTATATCTTTATTCTTGATGTGCACGAGAACGTTGACGTGTGTATTATAGGTGATGTATGAAGGACGTATCTGGTTATGTATTTATATCTTTATTCTGAATATGCACAAGAGAACATTCACGTGTTCCTTACAGATGATGTAAGAAGGACGTGTCTGGTTATGTATTTATATCTTTATCATTGATGTGCACGAGAACGTCTACGTGTTTTTCCAGATGATATATGAAGGACGTGTTTCGTTATGTGCTCATCAAGATTTTATACAGCGTTTATAAAATAAGCAACATAACCAGACACATCTTACATATATCATCAGTAATAAAAATCGTGTCACCATTCTCGTACGCAAACTTTATAAAGGTACTATAGCAACATAGACAGACACATCTTACGTACAATACCAGTATAAAGCATGTTAATTTTATCGTACACGTCTCTAATAAAGATATAACAACATAAGCAGATATAGCTTACATTCCCTTATTAAATCTAGTGCAAACCTTAAAATGAATATATAAATCTTGTACAAATCTTTCAAAAAAATATATAAACAAAACCAGACATTTCTTACATACATCACCAGAATTAAACGAGTCAACGTTCTCGTGCACATCAAGAAAAAAGGTAGAGCAACATAACCAACCACATCTTACCAATATCACCAATATAAATCGTGTCAACGGTCTCGTGCATATCCTTATTAAAGTCCACAACCAGACACATCTTACATGCATTACCAATATAAAACGTGTCAACGTTCACGTGCACACCCCTAATAAAGGTGTAGTAACACAATCAAATACATATCTTACATACATCACCAGTATAAAACATGCCAACGTTCTGGTGTACATAGTTAATAAAGGTCCAGCAATACAACCAGTTATATCATACATAGATAATCAACGTAAATCGTGTCAACGTTCTCATGCACATCCCTAATAACGGTCCAGCAACACAATCACACACATCTTACATGCGTTACCAATATAAGACGTGTCAACGTTCTCGTTCACATACCTAATAAAGGCCCAGCAACACAACCCAACATATCTTACATAAATAACCAATTTAAATCGTGTCAACGTTCTCGTGCACATAGTTAATAAAGGTCCAACAAAACAACCAGACATAACTTACATAAATAACCAATATGAAACGTGTCAACGTTCTCGTGCACATCCTTAATAATGGCCCAGCAACATAACCAGACATATCTTTCATACATTAACAGTATAAATCGTGTCAACGTTATCGTGCACGCCCATAATAAAGGATCAGCAACACAATCATACACATTTTACATATAACACCAGTATAAAAAGTGTCAACGTTCTTGTGCACTTCCTTAATAATGGCCCAGCAACATAACCAGACATATCTTCCATAATGAACAGTATAAATCGTGTCAACGTTATCGTGCACGCCCCATAATAAAGGTCCAGCAACACAATCACACACATTTTACATATAACACCAGTATAAAACGTGTCAACGTTCTCGTGCAAATACCTAATAAAGGTCTAGCAACACAACCAGACGTATCTTACATAAATAACCAATATAAATCGTATCAACGTTCTCGTGCAAATCCTTGATAAAGGTCCAGCAACACAACCAGGCATATCTTACATACATTACAAGTATCAATCGTGTAAACGTTCTCGTGCATACCCCATATAAAGGTCCAGTAAAAAATCACACACATCTTACATACATCACAAGTATAAAACGTGTCAACGTTCTCGTGCACATACCTAATAAAGGTCCAGCAAAACAACCAGACAAATCTTACATAAATAACCAATATAAATCGTGTCAACTTTCTCGTGTACACCCCTAATAAAGGGCCAGCAACACAACCAGACACATCTTACATACATTACCAATAAAAATCATGTCAACGTTCTCGTGCACATAAAGGTCCAGCAACACAATAAGACACATCTTACATAAGTTTCCAATATAAAACGTGTCAACGTTCTCGTGCACATACCTTATAAAGGTAATAGAAACACAACCAGACACATCTTACATAAGTTACAAATATAAAACGTGTCAACGTTCTCTTGCACATACCTAATAAAGGTCCAGCAACACAACCAGACACATCTTACATACAATACCAGTATAAAACGTGTCAACGTACTCGAACACACACCTAATAAAGGGTAAGCAACACAACCAGACACATCTTACATACATTACCAATATAAATCATGTCAACCTTCTCGAGCACATAGTTAATAAAGGTCCAGCAATACAACCAGACACATCTTACATACATTACCAATATAAATCGTGTCAACGTTCTCGTGCACATAGTTAATAAAGGTCCAGTAACACAACCAGATACATCTTACATACATTACCAATATAAAACGTGTCAACGTTCTCGTGCACATACCTAATAAAGGTCCAGCAACATAACCAGACATATCTTACATAAGTTACCATTTTGAATCGTGTCAACGTTCTCGTGCACATAATTAATAAAGGTCCAGCAACACAACCAGACACATCTTACATACAGAACCAGTATAAATCGTCTCAACATTCTCGTACACATCCCTAATAAAGATCCAGCAACACAACCAGACACATCTTACCTACATCACAACTATAAAACGTGTCAACGTTCTCGTACACATCCCTATTAAAGGCCCAGCAATACAACCAGACACATCTTACATAAGATACCAACATAAAACGTGTCAACGTTCTCATGCACATACCTAATAAAGGTCCAGCAACACAACCAGACACATCTTACATAAGATACCAATATAAAACGTGTCAACGTTCTCGTGCACGTCCCTAACAAACGTCCAGCAACACAACCAGGCTTGTCTTACATATATAACCAGTATATAAGTGTCAACGTTTTCGTGCACATCCTTAATAAAGGTCCAGCAACACAACCAAACACATCTTACATATAAGTTACCAACATAAAACGTGTCAACGTTCTCGTGCACATACCTAATGAAGGTCCAGCAACACAACCAGACACATCTTACATACATTACCAATATAAATCGTGTCAACGTTCTCGTGCACATAGTTAATAAAGCTCCAGTAACACAACCAGACACATCTTACATAAGTTACAAATATAAAACGTGTCAACGTTCGCGTGCGCATACCTAATAAAGGTCCAGCAACACAACCAGACACATCTTACATAAGATACCAATATAAAACGTGTCAACGTTCTCGTGCACGTCCCTAACAAACGTCCAGCAACACAACCAGGCTTGTCTTACATATATTACCAGTATATAAGTGTCAACGTTTTCGTGCACATCCTTAATTAAAGGTCCAGCAACATAACCAAACACATCTTACATGCATTTCCAATTCATAAAACGTGCCAACGTCCTCGTTAACATTCTTAATAAAGGCATAGAAGCATGAACAAGACACATCTTGTAAACATGCATCACCAGTAAAAAACGTGTCAACGTTCTCATGCACATCCTTCATAAAGGTATGCATACATGATCAGACACATTTTCATACAACACAAGTAAAACAATGTGTCAACGTCCTCATGCACAAAGTTATATTCACAAAATCAGACACATTCTACGTACATCGTCATCCCCAGCAAAAATCGTAACCAATGGTCTCGTGTATCATCATGTCCATTTAATATGTACTATTTTGAAGGAAAAACACGCACAAACAAGAGCCGTCATAGACGGATCAGGCCTATACTCCCCGAATAAGTGTTTGTCATAAAAATACTATATTCATTAAACCCCTTTTTCTCATGACAGGTTTTTAGTACACACGTACATTATTTATAGAATATAGGATAGAATATCTCATATATCCATTAACTACAAAATTTCATTAAATTCTGCCCATTAGATGAAGAGAAATGAGAGAAAAATAATTCTACACTAAGGCCCCTTATTCCGTGACAAAGCCTCAAATTTATAAACGGAGAGCAGGGTCTACATGGATTATCCACGGGAGTTCACAAGTGAAGTTTTATCGAATTTGGTCCGAGGGTTGCTGAGATCTGGTTGTGTACGGATGGACGGACGGACGGACGAACGAACGGAAGGGCAGTGTGGCTATTTATGCTCCCTAGAAAAAATATTCAAGGAGCATAGAAAACGGCAGAGATGTATCATCTTTTTGCCTTATCGTTTCGGATCGTTTTCATTTCGTTTCTATGGTGTGTGCACGAGAACGTTGAAATTGAGAGTTTGTGCACGAATCCACTGACACAAAGGCATAACCACTCGCCCACTGCACAGGTATTTGACACTATATGTCTATATTCAATATATGTCTATAGAACACTATAATAGAGTAAAGGTAAATAACGGGGGGGTCAACAGGCATGCTAAACAATTAACTCAAACTAAAGTAAAAGTCGATCAGATCGAGAATTTCTCTTTGCAGTCGCAAAGTCAAGTGTTTTTTCTAGCAGAAAAAAGTTTTTACTTGAAGGACATCCGTCAAATGACTGAAATATGGCTCTCCATTTCAAAAAATCTACCCCCTTTTTTACCGATGTAGATTTCGACGTCCATTGAATACGCACTGGATATTTCCCTGCTTATTGATTGGCTGATAGATCATTCGGAACTTCGGATATTATCCTTAGTCAATTTAATGACAGATGGCGGGAAACCTGTTGTACACCCCTCGCCACTTTAAATTCGTTTACTTGGTTAGAAAATTAACCGAATAAGCAATAAAGTTTTGTAAAAATCCAAACTCAAAAAATATTAAGCTGTATGTATAAATAGAGTTCAGAGCGTATTTTCGTAATAATGACACAGTTTGATTTTCAACCAATGAGGTGGCTGCATTCCGTTTCTTCATTTTCCTTCAAAATGGTGGTTTGACATTTCAAAACAGAATCGTAGCGGTGAAATTTGACGGGTGTGATCGTTGTAGGGCAAATCTTTGGACAAACAGTCTCGCAGAGGAAAAGAAAACAACCATGTCTATCGAAAGCTATTGATGTTTAGGTTGGTAAACGGTTATTTATGTGGAAACCGACCAGGTTAGGCCTCTGATAGTGTCTTTCTAATGGACGTCCAAAACTGCAACGGTGAATTTTATTGTTGATTTTGGGAAATCGGGAGCCATATATCGGTTATCTGACGGATTTCCTTCAAATAAAAAGTTTTATCTGATAGAAAAACCATTTTACTTTGCGACTGCAAAGAGAAATTCTCGATCTGGTCGACTTTTACTTTAGTTTGAGTTGATTGTTTAGCATGCCTGTTGACCCTCCGTTATTTACCTTTACTCTATTATAGTGTTCTATATAGACATATAGTGAATATAGGCATATAGTGTCAAATACCTGTGGCCCACTGCGGACAAAAAGAATTTGAGTGGAAGTGCCATCACAACCACCCTGTTTATCTTCTCGAAGTTTCCGTGCATCATCACGGCAATGGGTGGAAAACCGCAGACTTGTGATTGCGGCGATCCAACGTGTGGGTGGAAATGTGTGGTGATGTGTTGAAATAGGCAAAAAATGGGCGAGCTGTACGAATTTCGGCCCCTGATACACCCCCAAAAAATCCCTGATGGGTCAAATAGAATCTATATACATACATCCCTTTTCAGTGTGTTGCCTTCAAAGACATCAGTCCGCAAGCTCCGGTCCATTTTCTGGTGATACCTCGTAAAGCCCTGGCCATGTTGGATAGTGCGGAGGATAGCGACGAAAAGGTATGAATAAGTTAAACCCTTTCCCACACAGTGATCATGCTTTTTTATGCCCCTAAAGAGAAATGCTTGGGAATATATTCTGGAAAGTGAAGAAATGCTTGTAACATGCATTTTTTTAATTTCCCACAATGTTTTCTATTCAGAAAGACCAAACATACATAATTTCATTCCACTGATATTGTTGTCACAGTCTGCATAGTGTTTAGGCAAGAATTCAGATTTGATGGGTCATTTTGGCCCATTGCCTGCCAAAAGTAGTGTTAATTATGCCCCCTTTCGAAGAAAATGGGGGTATATTGTTTTGCAAGTGTCGGTCGGAAGGTCGGTCGGTCGGTCCGTAGGTCGGTCGGTCTTTCCGTAGACCAAACCTTGTCCGGAGCATAACTTGAAAAGTATTAAAGGTAGAACCATGAAACTTCATAGGTGGATAGATCTCATTATGGAGAGGTGCAATGCACAAGAACCGTAACTCTGCCGATCAAATTTTCTGAGTTATTGCCCTTTGTTGATTTTCAAACTTGATTCTTGTCCGGAGCATAACTCAAAAACAGGGTTTTCCCGGACGCAGGATATTGCGTCCTAGACTCTCAGAATTGTGTTCAGGACTCTTAGAAATATAGTCTGTGCGTCCCATGGGACTCCCAAATAAAAGTACAAGTACTAGCTTACTTGAAGTGTTGTTGTGATCGTCTAGTTTGAAGAAATTACACCTACTACACATTCATGTAGAAGTTTTTTTAAGCAGACATTATGAGCATGACATCATTACTATTCTTGACAGACGCTTGCATAAGGTTACGTTTTTATTACTTACAATAAGAAATACTCTTTTAGGCGGGGGGGGGGGGGGTAGATGGCATTTGTACCCAAATTGTTTTGTACTTTTCTGTGACTTTTCCTAAATATTACCAGATTTCATAAAATGAAACACTACTTCCAGACTATACAAAAATCCAGACATATTCCTGTTTTCTGGGTAGCATTGGAACTCTGAATCATCAAATTCCAGCCCTAAATGTTCTTTGTAGTCATAAAGTAATTTATTATAGAATATATAATAGATCAATTCGTCGGTGTAAATGCAAAACCTCGTATGTCGATTCTGGCGATTTTCAAAGTACAAACTTGTATGTCCAGTTAAGACAATTCTCGTAGGTTTTGGGATATTTTAACTTGCCAGTATCAATGACACATTACATGAGAACAATATGTCCAAATTTCAAGTAAAACCTTTCGGTTTGGGAAAAGTTATATCACATTTATCACCCCCCTCTAAAATTTTCCACAATCGAGATACGAGGTTTTGCATTTACAACGACGAATTGCTGTTTAGTAGACAGGTCCACATCTGTTTGTTACAGTTCCACTTCTGTTTGTTACATATGACTGGTCATAACATATTAATGAATAATTAACTTATGAATTAAATTTGATTTTGATATTCAGAACGATTCCACCATTTTCTTCAATAAAAACCCTTTGACAGGCTGGATGCCTATATTTTGTTAAACCTAGATAACCAAATACTATTAATGGGTCTGCGTTTGCTCCTGTCAATATAGCCAATATTTTGGGTTTGATAGTAAACTGATTTTTCCAAGATAGGACTCTTAAAATTAACACAAGGACTCTCAAAAATTATAGCTGAGAGTCCCAATGACTCCTTCTTTACAAGATCCAGGGAAAACCCTGTCAAAAAGTATGTAAGGTAGAATCATGAAATTTTACAGGTGGATAGATCTCATTATGGAGAGTTGCAGTGCACAGGAACCGTAACTCTGCCAATCATATTTTTGGAGTTATTGCCCTTTGTTGATTTTATAACTTGATTCTTGTCCGGAGCACAACTCAAAAAATATGTAAGGTAGAATCATGAAACTTTACAGATGAATAGATTTCATTATGGAGAGGTGCAGTGCACAAGAACGGTAACTCTGCCAATCAAATTCTTGGAGTTATTGCCCTTTGTTGATTTTTACACTTAATTCTTAACCTTGCCTATATCTCATGTCCTTTTACACATACAGCCTTGATATCTTACACATAGATACCTCCTATCAACACGGTTCACATTTAACCATGACCTTGGACCTTGTGACCTTGACCTTGGAGTTTGACCTACTTTTAAAAAAATAAACCAGGCATATATCTCATGACCTTTTACAAATACAGCCTTGATATTTCACACATGGACACATCTTACCAAGACCTTTCACAATTGACCATGACCTTGGACTTTGTGACCTTGACCTTGGAGTTTGACCTACTTTTAAAAAACTTTAACCTGGCCGATATATCATGTCCTTTTACACTTACAGCCTTGATATTTGACAAATGGAAACCTCCGACCAAGATCTATCACATACGACTATGACCTTGGACCATGTGGCATTGACCTTGGAGTTTGACCTACTTTTAAAAAAATTAAACTGGGCCTATATCTTATGTGCTATTACACATACAGCCTTGGTATTTAACACATGGACACATCTTACCAAGACCTTTCACATTCGACCATGACCTTGGACCTTGTGACCTTGACCTTGGACTTTGACCTACTTTAAAAAAAAACTTTAACCTAGCAGATATATCATGTCCTTTTACACATATAGCCTTGATATTTGACACATGGACACCTACGACCAAGAGCTATCACATTTGACCATGACCTTGGACCTTGTGACCTTGACCTTGGTGTTTGACACATAGACACCTCCTACCAAGACCTTTCATATTTGACCATGACCTTGGACCTTGTTAACTTGACCTTGGACTTTGACCTACATCAAATGTAGGCCCTTGAGGGGGCATATATGTTTTACAAACATCTCTTGTTTTTTGTTGAAGTGGGCTCAAACCAGGAACTTCCCTAAATAACATTCATTGTCTGAAATATATGCAAATGAGTAAATGATAGGTTTTGTACTCTTCACTCGGGATTATTGCTCTTTGCATTGATTCATACTACCTTAAAAGTCAAACACTTTTAGATCTAAGCTCTGTGTACATAAAATCGTCGAAGCAGAGCTACAGATAAGCAAGAGTGAAGACATTCTAAATTTGTTATTGCAACTCCAAATCCTATGTTGTGTTTACACATTGGATTCTTCTCAATGACAACATGGGTCTGATGAACGATGACATACATATTTCATTTTGAAAAAAAAGTTTTCACTCCCTCTTATCTGTAGCTCTGGTTGAAGTTTTGGCTTACTTCCCAGTTGGTTTTGGAGGAAAGCACTCTCACACTCATGATTGTAAGAAAGGTTTTCCTAACAAAACCAAATAATTTAGCATCAGAGACGAACTGACATGGTTTCCAAACGACGGTTGATTTGTATTTCTTCTCAACAGGAATACATACCAAACCATTCTATTGCTACTTCAATTTAGTGGAGGTGTTTGATCATTAGTCTCATCATCGTTGTGTGTTTAATTCATTAGAATATTTTTTCAGTTATTGGGGCATTTACTCCTAGTGGCCAAGAAGGTAGCTAAAGAGCAGGGCCTAGAGAACGGTTATCGAGTCGTCATCAATAATGGACAAGACGGAGCCCAGTCAGTCTACCATCTTCATTTACACATTATGGGAAAACGACAAATGAGCTGGCCTCCTGGATAAAATTAACAGTTACCAGTTCAACTCATGTTGATTAATCCATTACCAATGAACATTATTTTAGGGTGGTCTAATCCATAAACTACTGCAGACTGCAAATTGAATATTGATTTGATTTGTCTTCAGCATAGGATTGAAAATATTGAGGCAAAAGGAGATCATCAGCATTTTCTTCTTTTGTGCCAATGTTTTCCAGAGTTATTTCCATTAGGGACGTCAAAATAAGGTCTTGTTTCGGGAAGGGTTCCCAAATATGGCAGACCTCGTTTTGAATGTACCCTACAGGAAAGGTTTGGGAAAATATTGAAGCATTTTCTACTTTTACCTCAATATTTTCTATGCTATCTTATATACATACATATATCCCATTAATAATGTATTCAATTTTGTCGTCTGCAGTAGTTTTCAAATTAGAATACCCAGAAGTTTTGTGGTTTGGGAAAGGGTTAACCCATTACCACACAGTGACTCCTTTTGACTCCCCACAAAATAACAGCTTCGGAAAGCATCATGGAAAATGAAGAAATTGCTTGTGACAAGCAATTTCTTCATTTGCCACAATGTTTTCTATGTAAAAAGACCAACAAATTCAAAATTTCATTCTCTTGTAATTGTCGTCTGCATCATCTTTGACTTTGGATTAGTCTAAAAAATTGCCGTTTGGTAATGGTTTAAGTGAATGTTATTCAGAGAAATGATTTAGTTGGACATTTTGGTGCAAAGTAATCAGATGTGACTGACAAATGTGTTTTGCTTAGTTTTTGCTTCTCAATTGTGACCCGCTTGTAAAACTTTTTTAGCTCACCTGAGCACGAATGTGCTCATGGTGAGCTATTGTGATACCGCTGTGTCCGGCGTCCGGCGTCCGGCGTCCGTCGTCCGTCGTCCGTCAAACTTTGCCTTGTGTGCACTCTAGAGGCCACATTTTTTGCCCAATCAACCTGAAATTTGCTCAGAATGATTGTCTTGATGAAAGCTCGGACAAATTCGAAATTGGGTCATCTGGGGTCAAAAACTAGGTCACGGGGTCAAATCTTAGAAAAACCTTGTGTGCACTCTAGAGGCCACATTTTTTGCCCAATCAACCTTAAATTTGCTCAGAATGATTGTCTTGTTAAAATCTCGGACAAGTTCAAAATTGGGTCATCTGGGGTCAAAAACTAGGTCACGAGGTCAAATCTTAGAAAAACCTTGTGTGCACTCTAGAGGCCACATTTTTTGCCCAATCAACCTGAAATTTGCTCAGAATGATTGTCTTAATGAAATCTCGGACAATATCGAAATTGGGTCATCTGGGGTCAAAAACTAGGTCACGGGGTCAAATCTTAGAAAAACCTTGTGTGCACTCTAGAGACCACATTTTTTGCCCAATCAACCTGAAATTTGCTCAGAATGATTGTCTTGATCAATTCTCGGACAATATCGAAATTGGGTCATCTGGGGTCAAAAACTAGGTCAAGGGGTCAAATCTTAGAAAAACCTTGTGTGCACTCTAGAGGCTACATTTTTTGCCCAATCAACCTGAAAATTGATCAGAATAATTGTCTTGATCAATACTCGGACAAGATCGAAATTGGGTCATCTGGGGTCATAAACTAGGTCATGAGGTAAAATCTTTGTAAAACCTTGTGTGCACTCTAGAGGCCACATTTTTTGCCCAATCAACCTGAAAATTGATCAGAATGATTGTCTTGATCAATTCTCGGACAAGTGCAAAAATGGGTCATCTGGCATCAAAAACTAGGTCACGGGGTCAAATCTTAGAAAAACCTTTTATGCACTCTAGAGGCCACATTTTTTGCCCAATCAACCTGAAAATTGATCAAAATGATTGTCTTGATAAAATCTGGGACAAGATCGAAATTGGGTCATCTGGGGTCAAAAACTAGGTCATGGGGTCAAATCTTAGAAATACATTGTGTGCACTCTAGAGGACACATTTTTTGCCCAATCAACCTGAAATTTGCTCAGAATGATTGTCTTGATGAAATCTTGGACAAGTTTGAAATTGGGTCGTCTGGGGTCAGAAACTAGATCACAGGGTCAAATCTTAGAAAAACCTTGTGTGCACTCTAGAGGCCACATTTTTTGCCCAATCAACCTGAAATTTGCTCAGAATGATTGTCTTGATGAAATCTCGGACAAGTTCAAAATTGGGTCATCTGGGGTCAAAACTAGGTCACGGGGTCAAATCTTAGAAAAACCTTGTGTGCACTCTAGAGGCGACATTTTTTGCCCAATCAACCTGAAATTTGCTCAGAATGATTGTCTTGATAAAATCTCAGACAACTTCGAAATTGGGTCATCTGGGGTCAAAAACTAGGTCACGGGGTCAAATCTTAGTAAAACCTTGTGTGCACTCTAGAGGCCACATTTTTTGCCCAATCAACATGAAAATTGATCAGAATGATTGTCTTGATCAATTCTCGGACAAGATCAATATTGGGTCATCTGGGGTCATAAACTAGGTCATGGGGTAAAATCTTTGTAAAACCTTGTCAGCACTCTAGAGGCCACATTTTTTGCCCAATCAACCTGAAAATTGATCAGAATGATTGTCTTGATCAATTCTAGGTCACGAGGTCAAATCTTAGTTAAACCTTGTGTGCACCCTAGAGGTCACATTTTTTGTGCAATCAACCTGAAAATTGGTATACACAAAGTTTATTATATCGGGTGAGCGCTTCAGGGCCAATGGCCCTCTTGTTTAAAACAACTCCATGTTTTGATGTTTATACATGTATTAAAGAGAGATGATAATCAGCATTTTCATTTTTACCCACAACATTGTCATTTGACGGACAAATTGATTTTGCTGGCTGCAACACTTTTGAATTTAAACACTTGCAAGTTTTGTTGTTTAGGAAAGGGTTCATTTGAGTAAGACGCATGCTTGTGTTTTGACAGTCAAAAATGTCTTTTTATCATCTACAATAAAGATAGTCCCAATTAATTGTGTTATTGTCGTCATTTTACAATTTGCAAAAATGAACCAGTCTGATTTGAAAGCTGCTGCTGAAAACAAAGTTGTTGTGTCTGTGGTCAAGAGGTAGAGCTCATTGGCTCAAACATTCAGCACGAGTTCTGGTGAATGTCCCAGAAAGGAGAATCAAAGGGAAATAAACAAGCTTCTAGCTTTTGTCTCAATTGATAACATAAGTAAGATCATGGTTATAAAGATGTGATACGGGTACAATGGAACAAGGAAAATATTGAGGAAAGAGGAGAAAATGTTGCTTCTTTTTGCTCAACATTTTCCCAAGCCTTTCCTAAATAGGCAACTCCAAACCAGGTCAATATGGAAATGTAGAAGTGTCAACCCGGCACCTGATAAATACTAGTCTTGACCCTTTCCCAAACAAGACCTAAATTTTGACGTCCTTAATAGATATGGCTTGGGAAAACATTGAGACAAAAGAAGAAACTGCTGATAACCAGCAGTTTCTCCTTTTGCCTCAATATTTTCTGTGCCATATTTTACACAAATCCTATCTTTAATAACAGCCATTTATCATTTGTGGCAGTTTTTGAAGTGGCTCACACATTCAGCGCGAGTTCTGGTGAATGTCCCAGAAAGGAGAATCAAAGGGAAATAAACAAGCTTCTAGCTTTTGTCTCAATTGATATCATAAGTTTACACTGATCATGGTTATAAAGATGTGATATGGGTACAATGGAACAAGGAAAATATTGAGGAAAGAGGAGAAAATGTTGCTTCTTTTTGCTCAACATTTTCCCAAGCCTTTCCTAAATAGGCAACTCCAAACCAAGTCAATATGGAAATATAGAAGTGTCAACCCGGCACCTGATAAATACATGTACTGTCACCCGGGCGTCGGCGTTGGCGTTGCAGCAAAGGTTAAAGTTTTTTCAATCGTCAATAACTTCCATACTATCAAAGAGATTCAACCCAAACTTGGAATACTTATTCACCATCACACCCTCTACCTTACTATCAGGGCCCATGACCCTGGCTCCACTATATTTGGAGTTATGCCCCCTTTATACTAAGCAACTTAGAAAGTCTAGCGCGCTGTCTTCGGACAGCTCTTGTTTTGTGCTAGTGATACTCCAGTTAAAGATATTGGACTGTATCACAGAAATTAGGGAGACAAAAGGAGAAAACGTTGGTTATCAGCTTTTGTATTCCCATGCCTTTAAAGGGAACCAGAACTTTTTGTCCAGGAAGCTAATGTAACAGCTCAAGTGGCTGAATTGTTTGCATAGACAAAAACTCTGATCTGAGCCTCTTCTTTTGGATAAGACATTTAACCCAGGTTCTATCACCATATGACCATAGCTGTTGAGTGGGACATAAAACTCCATTAACCCATTACCACACAGTGACTCCTTTTAACTCCCCACAAGATTATGGCTTTGGAAAACATCGTGGAAAATGAAGAAATTGCTTGTGGCAAGCAATTTCTTCATTTCCCACAATGTTTTCTGCGTAAAATGACCATAGAATGTGAAATTTCATTCACTTGAAATTGTCGTCTGCATCATCTTTGAATTTGGACTAGTCTAAAATTTAGCTGTTTGGTAAAGGGTTAACTCACTCTAATCTGGCTTATATCTCATGTACTTTTAGAGTAAGAGCTTTGATATTTCAAACATGGATACCAAATAATTAACATGACATACAACAGATTGTAAAGTAAGCTCTTGTGTGGTCTTTCTAAAAGACAAGAATGGTGGTAGTGAAGAATTGTCAGCTCAATTCTTTGCTACGTCCATTCTGCATCATGTTTGCATCTACTTAAGAAGTACTTTGCACTAGGCTTAAATTTAAGATGCATTTATGGCCGGTTAAAAGAAAAGCTTTTGTGACTGGTTTGGTTTATTGGGGTTTTACGCCATTTTACGCCGTTTTAAACAGCTACGGTCATATTGTGGCGGCTGGAGGCCCTAACCATGTATTCCTGGAATTTCTTATACCACAATACCCTATCGGAGCCTCCAGCTATTGGTCAACATAGGTTAACAATATCAAACCATTGGTGGGTGGCATTTTTGTCAGAAAGGATATTTGCCGCTGCCAGTTATCGAACCCAGGACCTCTTGAGTGAGAGGCAAATGGGCTACCAACTGTGCTATGGCCATGGCCCTTTGGTGACTAGAATAATCTTTGAGTTGCCAAGCTAGAATCAAAACAACAAAATTATATACGTTTTACCTTTAATTTGTTCTCAATTTCAACCTAATTACAAATTTAAAACTCCACTAAAACAGAAAGACAAAAAACATAATGCTGACAATAAAAGTTAATTGAATCACAATACAATTTTGACATGGAATGGTTTGAAATTAACTAATTTGACCTTTTTCCCAAATAAGTCCAGGTTTTGACATCCAAAACAAGAGGGCCAGAATGGCCCTATATCGCTCACCTGAAAGAAGTTTAAGACACGCCCATTTTTTTTACAAATCAAAAATTTGCAAACAAATTTTGAAAAGAGTCACTCAAGGAACATCGTTGCCAAATTTGTTTCAAATTGACCCTATGCTTGATTTTTGATAAGTCTGATAAGCCACGCCCTGCCATGCCCACTTTTTTTGACCAATACAAAATTTGCCAACATATTTTGAAAAGGGTCACTCAAGGAACATTTCTGTAAAGTTTGCTTCAAATTGGGCCAATGGTTGATTTTTAAAGAATTTTCTTTGGATTTCTGTAAGTCCGATAAGCAAAGCCCATTTTTTTTCTGACGAATAAAAAATTTGAGAAAAATTTTTGAAAAGAGTCACCCAAGGAACATTTCTGCCAAGTGTGGTTCAAATTGGGCCGATGGTTGATTTTTAAAGAATTTTCTTTTGATTTCTCCAAGTCCGGTAAATGCTGACCTGCCACGCCCACAACTTTGGATAAATAAAAAATCCGCAAACAAATCTTAAGAAGGGTCACCCAAGGAACATTCCTGCCAAATTTGGTTTTAATTGGCCCTATGGTTAAGGAGAAGAAGATTTTTGAAGAATTTTTTAACAATTTCTCTTGGTTAGAAAAGCCCCGCCCTGCCACACCCACATTTTTTGACGAAACTATAAATTTATGAACAAATGTTGAAGAGGGTCACTCAAGGAACAATTCTGCCAAGTTTAGTTCAAATTGGCCCATTGGTTGATTTTTAAAGAATTTTCTTAGGATTTCTCTAAGGCTGATAAGCCCCTTCCTCCCTGCCACGCCCTCATTTTTTGACAAATGTAAAAATTTGTGAATCAATTTTGAAAAGAGAGACTCAAAGAACATTCCTGCAAATTAAGTCTGCTTCAAATAGGCTCAATGGTTAATTTTTAAAGAATTTTCTTATGATTTCCCTAAGTCTGATAAGCCCCTTTCTCCCTGCCACGGCCACGTTTTTGACGAATGAAAATATTTGTGAACAAATTTTAAAAAGAATGGCTTAAGGCACATCCCTGCAAAGTCTGGTTCAAATTGGCCCAATGGTTGATTTTTAAAGAATTTTCTTATGATTTCTCTTAGTCTGATAAGCCCCTTTCTCCCTGCCACGGCCACGTTTTTTGACGAATCAAAAATCTGAGAATAAGTTTTGAGAAGGGTCATTTAAGGAACAATTCTGCCAAGTTTGGTTCAAATTGGAACAATGGTTGATTTTTAAAGAATTTTCTTAGGATTTCTCTAAGTGCGATAAGCCCCGCCCTGCCACGCCCACATTTTTTGACGAATCAAAAATCCGCGAACAAGTTTTGAGAAGGGTCACTCAAGGAACATTCCTGCCAAGTTTGGTCAAAATTGGCCTGTTAGTTTTGTAGAAGAACATGTTTGAAGAAATTGTTGACGGACGGACAGACGGACGGTGAGTGACCACAATAGCTCCCCTCGAGCACTTTGTGCTCATGTGAGCTAACCAGAGCTAACAAAGAAGCATACTATCCCAAAGAGGGCATGAGAAAATATTGAGAGAGAAAACCACTTGTAATCGGCATTTTCTCTCTAGTTTCCGTCAATATTTTCCATGTTTTACTTATCATAGATGGTAATCTTTTCATAGGAAAGTTGTAGCCTAGACGGATTTTCTGAAATTCCACTCATATAAAGAGCAGTTGGCATTTTTTAGTAGAAATTTGCACCGGGTGGTTTTAACATAATATGAGTATGCTGAATTCAATGGTGCCCGGTGCAACTCTGAAATTGGCCATTTTAACAAAATGGCGGCCATTTTACAAAATGGCCGCCACATGGCCACCGTGTTCTCTTTAAACCCGTATATCTCTGTCAAATATTCACGTAAATGAACAAAAATGGTTTTAAATGAAAGCCTATATATTTATCTAACTACTCAAAAAATGAATTTTGTTTATCATTGAATTTTCAAGTCTATAATATTTTGGGTATTGCAAAAATAATGATAAAAATCCATGAAATTAGAACATTGCTTCAATGGAAATAATACTCTATATGCAATATCGTTGTGATTTTTATTATGTAAAATGGTCAAAATATTCTACAAACCCTTAACAACGATTTGTAGTGTCCATTGGTAGTAATAATTTACATGTTTTAATGGTAGGTACATGTCAAAGTCATCTGGGGTCAGTTATTCTAACGAAAATTGAATAAATGGAGTACAGTTGCATTTCACCTTTATCAATGTAATTTTGTAAAACCATCGATATTTGTGTATGAATATTGATTCCAAAACGCTATTTTTGTTAAATTATAATGTGTAAGTTCTAAACAGACGATTTAAGCAAGGATTTCATGGGCTAGATGTTGAATAGTGAGAGTTAGTTACCCCACCCACTAAAATAACATTGGATACTGGTGCCGTATTCTTTGACGCCGAAAAACTTCATGTAAGAAAAGAAAATAGTTTTATGGTGTAGTGTCTATATAAAAATATTTGTAATATTAATAAAACGAATAAATCCCTAGTACACATGGTGGGTAACCCGCGTGACTTTTGGGAATTGTTCACACTGAAAAGTTGTCCGCTATAAGGATTTTTTTTTAATTTTTAAGTTTATACTCTACAGATTTTTATGAGATAAAGTGCACCGTAGGCCTCTTTGAAAGTTTTATTCCAAGTTGTAGTTCACTCAGCACCAAGTCCCATGGTGCCTTTAAATATCAAAAATTTATCCTTTTGCTTGAATGTTTGAAAAGTGATGGAATTTGGTGCAGAGTGTGTTAGACTTGGGAATGGCCCTCTTAAATTCGCATACGGTTCACTTTATCTCGTTAAAATCCGCAGAGTATTAGCTGAGAAATTAAACAAAAATCCTTGAGGCAGACAACGTTTCGGTGTGAACGCTTCCCAAAAGTCACATGAGTTACCCACCGTGGTACAGTAGTACGTAAATGATTGCCATGGTTACACAAACAGATACTCAAGGTAAGGCTTATTTTATTTGTTGTAGAAAAAGGCCGTAATTCCACGTTTGTTTATGATAAATGTTTCATAACTTGGAAGTGTTCAATATTAAGCACATCACTTCTTTATTAATGTACATTTTTCTAAATCAAATAAAATCCCACATCCAGGTTACCTAATAGTACTGTACCAAAGAGACAGTTTAAACTTGTTTTTGTCGTAAGATGGTGTCCCATTTGTATGTTTGTGTGTGCGTGTGGGGGGCATTGAATGGCGCCATGGTCAAATGATAGGATGCGATCGTCGGGGTCAAAGGTTTCAGGGTTCAAATTCCACCAGTGCCACGGGATTGCTCAATTATCAACTTGTTTACTAGCACTTTTGATTTCTGCAACTTCCAATATAATCGTATGGGATGGTACGCTATTTGCTGTGATATAAGTGAAAGGAACTTTTACAAATATGTACACATGAAATTTTTACATGGTTATACACTCAAAATAAATCTGATTTGTTGTATTGTATCCTTTGAGAAGTTACTTTAGAGGAAGATGTTTTAAAGAAGGTAGATCGGAATTATTGCCTGTTCCCTTGTGTTACAATAAACCTGTATGAAACGACACAATGTCTTTCATCCTCGTACGGAAAGGTGCTTGTGCTCAGATGCCACTCATTAAAAATGATGTCATCTATGTTTTTGTACACAACTGTTACTGTACGAAGTAAGAAGAAACTTCTGGCTTTAATCAGATTGAAGTCAATGAACCTGGTACTTCTTTTTCGTCCTAGTATATTATTCACACACAAAGTTACCTGTAAATCTAGATATTGTTAAGCTGCTTGTAGATAATTAGTAAACACAATTCAATGAAATAAATAAATTAAAGTTGTGAGATACATGGATCCATTCATAATTCAAACAGAACCTTAGTCTTCGTATTCTTAATTCTTATTCTGTGACACAAAGTCAATCACAAAACCGAGAAACATACATTTTGATATTTTATTACGGCTAAGACTTTACAGGATGCTAATATACGACCATCACAATGAAGCATCAAACATTACATACCATAAATACATTTCATGCATTCATTCCCTGATTTGTTTTCCCTTTTAGCATATACGAGAACACACAACAAAGTAACATTTAAGACTTGTATGACTTGATATCTGAATTGTCAATGATTTTATGTTCATCAATAATATGATGTTAATTTTAATGACAATACCTACTCATAGGTTTACAAATATTGATGTCATGCAGATAAGCTTGGGTGAATATAGCCGTTATGCAGACTTGTACAACTTCTTTATTATGTCGTATGGTACTTTTCTGAGCCATGGCTTTCCTGTGTTCGGGACCTATCGTACAACTGTTAGCTTGAGGATGTTTTCATTGATCTAATAGAGAATTGGTCAACTAAGGGGTCTGGTGTCTCCCTAACTAAGCACATGTCGAGTTTGTCGCAAATGTGCTCAAAATGGGGTATTTCAGGGCTCTAGGCAGGTCAATCAAATGACCGGATATTCTTAGATACTTTGACATAATTATGATTAAAATGTGCGACCCAAGGCTGCACAATCATATTTCAATACAAGGTCATGCATATGTAACGATGGTACTGAAACAGGGAAGATCATTTTATTTCTGTACTATATGGCGAATAGCCTACCATTAGTTACACTTAATTGATACTTCAATTAATAAGTTGTCTATACATATACCATGACTGATCCTCCACCAAACCAATCGTTTTCAAGGACAAAAGAATCAGTATAGCGTAGTTTGATGTCAGAATACCACTTGTCGACTATCAGAAAGGTACACAGTTTACCAGGACTAATTTGAGAGCGTATCTGTTACCATGCCATATACAAGAACATCTGGTTTGCAGGCAATACCCATGTTAAGTTCCGTACTGTGTAGGAATGAATGATGTGACAATGTTTGCCTTTTGTGTTGAAAGCAGTTTCTTTGCACACAGGCGTATTATTAAGTCGGCTTGGCGAATAACTCTGTCCTGGTATAACGCATTGTCAGTCAGTCTTTGAGTCGTACTCTTCTTTATCAAGTATCTGACAAGGCACTCAGTAGTTCAGATAATTATGCTTATTAAATTAAATTTGCTGTTCAAAACTATGAATACCAATTCGACAGTTTCAAAAGTACCTTATTGACTAGATTTGACAAATGAATAGCCCAAAATTGTGCACAAGTTCTTTGCTGTAATTAATCTTTTCTCCACTTACAATTAACTGGAATGGCATTCATTGATTCCAACAATATGTAATCACTGCAATTTACCAATCTTTAGAATGAACTGCTTCTGTGGCCTTTAACATTGGATGTCGGCCTTGGAAGCGGGAGTTTGAAGGGACGGATCCCATGGAAGCAGGACTGCAGGTTAAGAACTAATGTGAACGGTTGGTGAGCCGCCAGCTAGTTAAACTAATAGTTACCGTAGATCCATCTCTGCCTCATGAGTGAGGATTGACCAGTTAGGCCACGCAATATAATTTTCATACATTTTAATAAATTGGTTTAGGTATTATGGGTTTCTTTTTCGGTTTAGTATAGCTTATTATCAGATTCAACACATTTCATATTATAGAGTTATAAATTGATATACATTAAAACCATTTCCATACCGTAACTGATCAAGATGAATTTGTTGCCATAGGCAATTTCGAATAAAAACATACATACAAAAACTTCTTTAATATTACTCACCTGACCATCATTCATAGGAACAAATACGATACATTGATTACATAAATGTTGGAGATATTGTACACATTTTGATAGAAATGTTAATGGTATGGTAAAGCTTTTTCATTTGATCAGATGTAGAATTAGATGCAAAGTTGTCCAGCTTGAAATATTGTAACATTTTGCCCAAAGTAACCAATTATATTGAAGGTATTTGCATTCAAATGTGGACCCATTATTATAAGGTCACTCTAAAGAAAATGGTTAATTGAAAATCTAAATATGAATTTGGATATTTAAAAATATCTGTACCATGTAAAGGCACTTCACCATGAAACTATATATTCAATTCTTCCAAGTTTTTCGGCATGAAAAAAAACGGTACAATTGTTCAATGTTATTTTAGTGGGTGGGGTAACTCAATAAGTTCCCATTCTTTCTGCAAAATATAACCTCGAAGTGGGATTTTACATTGATCGAGAAATATGTACATTGATAAAAATGCAATGCGCTAAATATTGAACACTTTCAAATTTTAAAACCTTGATTATAAACAAACGTGAAATTACTTTTTTCTACACTAATATGATAAGCTTTATCTTGAGTATTTGTTTTATTTGTGTAACCATGGCAATCATTTACGTACTACTGTACTAGGGATTTAATTTCTATTAGTTTTACAAAATGCTTTTGTAAAGACACTACACCATAAAAGTATTTTCTTTTCTTACATGGAGTTTTTCGGCGTCAAAGAATATGACAATAGTGTCCAATGTTATTTTAGTGGGTGGGGTACCTAACTTTCACTATCCAACATCTAGCCCATGAAAATTCTTGCTTAAATTATCTGTTTGGAACTTACACATTATCATTTAACAAGTATTGCATTTTGGAATCAATATTCATAGAAAAAAGCAATGGTTTTATAAAATTACAATGATAAAGATGAAATGCAACTGTACATTGTATAAACAACCCTAGTTAAAATAACTGACCCCAGCTGACTTTGACATGCACCTACCATTAAAACATATACATTATTACTATTAACGACTCTGCAATTCGTTGTTAAGGGATTGTAGATTATTTCAACCATTTTACATCACAAAAATCACAACGATATTGTATTTACAGCATTATTTCCATTGAAGCAATGTTCTAATTTCATGGATTTTTATCATTATTTTTACAATACCCAAAATGTTATGGACTTGCAAATGCAATGATTAATATAATTCATTTTGGAATAGTTCGATAAATATATAAGCTTTCATTTAAAACCATTTTCGTTCATTTACGTGAATATTTGACAGAGATATACGGGTTTGAAAAGTACATGGTGGCCATATGGCGGCCATTTTGAAAAATGGCCGCCATTTTGTTAAAATGGCCGATTTCAGAGTTGCACCGGGCACCATTGAATTCAGCATCCTTGTATTAGTAAAGTTAGATTAAGTAACTGCTTCTACTAAAAAATGCCTACTGGGTGGTAGAATTTCAGAAAATCCGTCTAGGCTATTGTGCCTGGTCTTGTTTTGGAATAGTTTAAAATACACTTTCCCAAATGACAAAAATTTAGGTTGTTCCAATTTGAACACTGCTGCCGACGAAAAAATAAGTATTAATTAGGGCTTCAGTACACTGTAAAACAGAAAATGTTGATGCAAAAGGAGAAAATACTGATTATCAGCACTCTCTTTTTTTGCCACAATGTTTTCCAAAGTTTATTTAATTTGGGTTGCTAAAAACTAACATTGTTTGGGAACAATGGAAGTTAGAACACATGATAACGGGTTTTACAAATTACATTAATTAAAACAACAAATAAAAGTATGATTTTTTTAATCATTTCCAAAACGAGTTCTTGTTTTGATGTCCCTAGTAGAAACCATCCAAGATGATGTATTCTTTCTCAATGAGCGTTCAAATAGAAAGCTGATGTAGATTACAAAAAAAGAAAGATGTTTTTAAAGTTACAATTTGTACACAAAAATAGAACCTAGTAGAGAAAACATTGAAGCCAAAAGAGAAATGTGTGGTTTTACTAAGCCTTTTCATCCTAAACCTTTGTGGACAAGCAGCTGGAGGCTCTAAAAGGATATGGTATAAGAAAATATAGTACTGGTACGAGAAATAACAATAATCCATTATTAAAATCGATTCAAAATATTTTACTAATGAGGGACAATGTCCAAATTCCGATATCGGTAAACCAGGTAGGTAAAGTGACCAACCACATGTTTAAGTTGTTACTATAAATAGTTTTTCAACATACCTGTTTTACCTTGAAATAAACCAAAATATTTGTATCGATTCTCGTTTAACTTTGAATGTATTATAGATGTTTTAGCAGTAAAATATATGTAAAACCTCATTCAATCAACATTTTCAACTGGGAACGTCAAAACAGGATCTTGTTTGGGAAAGTCTTAAATCAATTTGATACAACTTATACTCTGAAACAAAATTGGTAAAATAGAAAGTTTAAAAAGCATAAAACATTGAGTTAAATGTGAGTGAGTAATATACAAATAGAAAATTGTGCTAAAATCAAACAATCACTAGGTGAGACATGTTCTGCAAACCATTCAATACATTTCGTATGATAATACAGATTATTTGTATAAATATTTTCTAACCTTAAAAACACATGCAAGATGTTAACATTTGGCATACCATCATTCATTGAGTAAATGTAATACTTTGTACTTTATACTGCTGATTGTCAACTTTAAAGACTAGAGCTAAGTTGACTTGAACCATTTCCCAAACGTTTCCAATTTTCAAAGCTGTTGAAGACAATGACAAGAGTTGTCCGCGGACAACATAGCTCGACTATATGAAAGCTTGTCGCAAAAAAAAGGAGCCCAAGGTCAAAGATCATGGTCTCAAGGTCAAGGTCGTGGCATGAAATATCAATATGTGAAATATCAAGGCTCTATAATAGTGCATGAGATGTAGTGCCCGGAATATAGGCCAGGTTAAAGTTTTTTGAGAGTAGGTCAAACTCAAAAGGTCAAGGTCACTAGGTCAAAGGTTATGGTCCCAAACGAAAGGTCTTGGCAGGAATTATCCAGGTGTGAAATACCAAGGCTGTATCTCTAATAGTGCCTGAGATATAGACCAGGTTAAAGTTTTTCAAGTGAAGAGGCCATGACAAAGCCACGCTGACACTGGGGCTGTGACATTAGCTCCCCAGACATAAAATCCCCGCTCGCTAAAAATTAAATCAAATGTCACAACCCTTGTGTCAGCGTCGTGTCGTTTCCTTAAAAACTATAACCTGGTCTATATCTCAGGCACTATCTCAGATACAGCCTTGATATTTCATACATGGATACTACCTGCCAGGACCTTTCATTTGGGACGATGACCTTTGAATTAATGACCTTGACCTTGAAGTTTGACCTACTTTTAAAACACTTTAACCTGGCCTTTATCTAATGCAATATTATTGGTAGAGCCTTGATATTTCACACTGGGATACCTCCTGCTAAGACCTTTCATTTAGGACCATGACCTTGTGACAGTTGACCTTGGAGTTTGACCTACTTCTAAAAAATTGAACTATTTTGTGACAAGCTCCCAGATAGGCGAGCTACGTTGTCCGCGGACAACTCTTGCTACATTTCTCTCTATGTTTTCTCAAACTATTTCTAATTGTGACATCAAAACTAGTTCTTATTTGGGAAAAGGTTTAAGGTTGATCCTAAATACTGTTTTACTCTTCAATAACAATCTTACATCTTATCAATCTCATATGAATATGTAACCCTTTCCTAAACAACAAAATATTAGGGTGGTCCAAATGCAATTGTTGCAGACAACAATTTCAAAGTGAACAAATTGTACATTTTTTGGTATTTCTTGGCAGAAAACATTGTGGGAAATGAACAAATTGCTTGGCACAAGCAATTTTTCGTTTCCACAGTTTTCCTATGTCTTTATCTTATGGGGTGGGCATCAAAATATATCATTGTTTGGAAAAGGGTTAATCCCAACTACCTTTTTAGGGCATATCAGTGGACAATAACAATTCACAATAAACATTGATTATAATTGAGACAAAAATCAACAATTATGAGACTCAAGAGATTATCTTATTGAGCAAAATTATGGCCTCCTACTTTGCCATTAACCCTTTCCCAAATGGCATTTTTTTTACTTGTCCAATTTGAAAGGAGTTGCAGACCACAAAATTCATGCTTATAAAGTTAGGATTTGTGTATAATGAAGCCCTAGAAAATATTGAGGCAAAAGGAGAAAGTGCTGATTATCAGCACTTTCTTCTTTTGCCTCAATGTTTTCGATGCCTCATTTAATAAAGATGTCAAAACCAGGTCTTGTTTGGGAAAGGGTTAATCAATCGTTTGCATTGGAAAAGGACAATTAAGTTATTATTCTATTATACAACCTCGGTTTTCTAGCAGTAATGCGATATAATTAATCAAAACTATAAATTTTAATGAGTATCATGCACAGATTCAGACATTTTTTTCTGGGGGAATTGTCACAATTCTGAAATGGCGCATGTATATATATTTACATATATACATACACAATAGTTTTGTGACAAGTCCTTGAAAGTGAGAATTTACTTTGTAACCCTAATAATTGTGTTCTTTTGGCACTATTGGACCTCCATACTCCATAATAATACTAATTATATGTTTTTTTTTCGAACAAGTGCTAAGTCTTAGATACATAAACAGTGCAAATCAAGGACTTGGCACAAATCTTATGTAAAGAAACGCTTATTTGTGCCAAACTCTCAAATGTGAGAGTGCTTGGTGATTTCTTCATTTTCCATAATCATGTTCAGATTTTTCAAGCCATTTTCTTCAGAGGACTCAAAAAATGTCACTGTGTGGTAATGGCTTATTCAGTCTTGTTCCCCTCAAACAGCTCTTTCAATTCATCAAATGTCTCAAACAGTTGGTTCATAAAAAGGGTGGAGTCAGTACATTTTGAGGATCGCTTGGACGAGACGTGAAAGAAGAATTTAAAATCTCCGGGTATCATGTAGGCCACGCCGTAACCGTCATCTGACACTGGACCGAATCCCCCACCAGGACTCACCTGAAATAACATGTTTGGTTGTGTGATCTACTGATTGATTGATTGAAAATTTTCTATATTCAAAGCTGGTGCAGATGACAGAATGGACTTAAATTAAGAGTAATTTATGGGAAAATAGTTTCCAAAATAGCTGCTATTGGAATCATAAAAATCCAAAATAATATACATAATATAAAACCGGCCTGAGTAAAATCAATTAACAAAAACTGAATTTGTTTTTCTAGTAAAATTTATAGATTGAATATGAAAGAACAAATAACACTTTTCATAAGCAAAAAACACCTAGAAATTCAAAATTACCTAAAGCCAAAAGAAGTTCAGTTATTTTAAGACTATGGATGAAATTCTTGTAACAATGGGCACAAATGACTAGGAATCTATCACTAAGGTTATAAAAATACCCTCACAACTACATTTGTCCAGACAAGCGTTTTTATTGAAAACAAAGGGCAATAACTCAAACAAGAGGCCCAGGAGGGCCTGAATCGCTCCACTGGTTAAAGTGGAAGAATTATCCCATGATTTCTTGTAAGCCTTACACAGCGGCAGCCAAATCTTGAAATTTGTGAATAAATTTTGAAGAGAGACTCAAAGAACATTCTTGCAAAGACTGGTTCAAATTGGCCTAATGGTTGATTTTTTTTAGAATTTTCTTATGATTTCCTTAAGTCTGATAAGCCCCTTTCTCCCTGCCACGGCCACATTTTTTGACAAATATAAACATTTGTGAACAAATTTTAAAAAGAATGACTAAAGGCACATTCCTGCAAACTTTGGTTCAATTGGGCACACTGGTTGATTTTTAAAGAATTTTCTTATGATTTCTTTAAGTCTGAAAAGCCCCTTCCTCCCTGCCACGGCCACATTTTTTGACAAATGTAAAAAATTGTGAATAAATTTTGAAAAGAGAGACTCAAAGAACATTCCTGCAAAGTCTGGTTCAAATTGGCCCTATGGTTGTTTTTTGAAGAATTTTCTTATGATTTCTTTAAGTCTGATAAGCCCCTTTCTCCCTGCCACGGCCACATTTTTTGACAAATGTAAAAATTTGTGAACAAATTTTGAAAAGAATGACTCAAGGCACATTCCTGCCAGGTTTGGCTCAAATTGGCCATATGGTTGATTTTTAAAGAATTTTCTTATGATTTCTTTAAGTCTGATAAGCCCCTTTCTCCCTGCCACGGCCACATTTTTTGACAAATGTAAAAATTTGTGAACAAATTTTGAAAAGAATGACTCACGGCACATTCCTGCCAGGTTTGGTTCAAATTGGCCCAATGGTTTATTTTTACAGATTTATTTTATGATTTCTCTAAGTCTGATAAGCCCCGCCCTGCCACGCCCACATTTTTTGACGAATCAAAAATTCGCGAACAAGTTTTGAAAAGGGTCACTCAAGGAACATTCCTGCCAAGTTTGGTCAAAATTGGCCCACTGGTACAAGAGGAGAAGATGTTTAAAGAAAAAGTTAACGGACGGACGCACGCACGCACGACGGACACAACGCCATGACAATAGCCCGCTGGCCTTCGGCCAGTGGAGCTAAAAATAACCAAGGTATAGTTATGCTCCCTGTACACTGCACTTTTTAGAGAGATCTATCTACCCAGGAAGTTTGACTATATTAGCTAATTTACTGTCAGAGATATGCTCTGGACAAGTTTTTTGTACACAGACGACAGCTGGACAGACAGACAGACAGACAGGCTGATTCCAGGATACCACCTACATTAGTTTTGTGGGGGCGTTATTAAATATAAGTTTTGTGGGCCTGTGAAAAAACGCATTCGTTTTGAGGGGGATAAAAAAAGCAAAGTTACCATGTCCCTGTACTCCTGTATGTCACAGCTAGGCGAGGAGGCTAGTTGTTGTTGAGGAGATTGGCTTGTAGACAATGTCCATGGTATACTCAAACATTTCTTCAGAAACTCACAATCCTGCAATGTGAAACTAACAAGTGAATACCCTGCAATGTGAAACTGACATGTGAAACTAACATGTGAAAACAGCAATACAATGTGAAAGTGGTATGGGAATATTCCTGCAATATGAAATTGTTATGGGAATAATCAAGCAATGTGGAACATGTAGTTTCACTATGCACTGTTTTGGAGACTAGCTTGTTGATTCAAGTAAAAATTGCTGCAATGTGAAAATGTTATGTGAATAACATTGCAATGTGAAACAATATGTGAATACTCCTGCAATGTGAAACACTAGTTTGGCTATGCACTCTTGTGGAGACTAGCTTGTTAATGCAAGTGAAAACTCCTGCATTGTGAAAATGAAATGAGAATAATCCTGCTGTGTAAAGCTAACATGTGGATACTTTTGCTATGTGAAGCTGTCTAGTGAATTTTACTGTGCCAGCACAAGCAATGTGAAACATATATGAGCCCTGATCAGGAAAAACGTCCTTTGTAGCATTTGAGACAGCCATGTTTCAAGATCAGGCTGTGCCTTGGTTCAGTCGTACAGGGATCCATACTGTTATCTTATGTTTGCTGCAGGTCACATAGAAACTATCGGAGGACAACATGGTGTATACGCAGGCTGATCTGGAAACATGTTGGGCTCAAAAGCCGTAACCGTTTCCAAAACAAGACCTGGTTTTGACGTCCGTAACAGAAAAGGCTTGGGAAAACATTGAGACAAAAGAAGAAACTGCTGATAAACAGCAGTTTCTCCTTTTGTCTCAATATTTTCTATGCCATATTTTACACAAATCATATCTTTAATAGCATCCATTTTGTCATTTGTGGCAGTTTTTGAAGTGGATCACCCTAAAATTTTGTCGTTTGGGAGAGCCTCAAGGGACCCTTTTTCCAGATCCTGGCTATTATGTATTTGAATACTGAAATGGGAAGACTTGTAGACAATGACCATCATATCCACTGGTGGTGAACTCGGCCAAAGCGAGGGACGTTTTTCCCTACAACAAGGTAAAGATATTTCACGTTTAAATGCGAGTTTAAAGATTCTTAACTCTAATTGCAATGAATTTGGTCTAAAAATAGACCGGGTTCAGCGTTATGTATTGACAAACCGTCGGTGTTGTTATAAAATCTCGTAACTACGACTTTATCTAAGCCGTAGTTACGAGATTTTATAACAACACCGACGGAATACATTGTTTGCGAAAAAATGTCCCTCGCTTTGGCCGAGTTCACCACTAGTGATATCACTGTTTTTCAAAAAGAACCTTGTAACTTTTCTGAAATTTTTGTTGAAAAGCGATGATACACAATGTACTGCGACATTTCTTTCTTAAGGAAGGCAGATTCCTAAAATATGAAAACAAACATGCGAATTGCTATTGTGGAATTGCAAGGAGTTAATTGATTTCACAACAGTTGCTGTTATATGAATTTATTATGAGCAGAATTGAAAATAAATAAATTGCAAAATAAATCATAGAAATCTCATTGCTATAGATATAATTGCCATAAATGATATGATTTATTGGGGTTTGATGCCTTTTTCAACTGCTATGGTCATAATATCACTGTGGCTAGAGCACTATTCCTAACAATGGATTCATGTCATTTCTCATACCAGTACTACCACAACATCCTATTCTTCCTATTCATCCAACTGCTCGACCACATAGGTTAACGATTATCAAACCATTGGCAGGTACAATTTTGCCGCAGCCGGGGATTGAACGCGGGACCTTTTGAGTATTGCAATAGATAGATGGTGTCTGCAATACTTACATAGTCCAGTCCTTTACTAACAACATACAAGGCAAACAGATGTCGATCTATACCGAGACCATTCATACAATCTTTATATTGTCGGGCATGTTTCTCACAGGCTTTGTGCATAAGACGGATCTTTTCCTCCCGGCTAACAGACTTGTCTAAAAATGCCCTGAAAATTAAACAGATATTGTCTTAACTCATTACCAACAGCAAATTTTTAGACAAGTTGTCCAAATTTATTGATGTTGCAGACATCAATTTCAACTGAATGAAAATTTTATATTTGCCTGCATTCTATAAATATTTTCCTAAACAACTCTTGGTTTTGATGTCTCTTAACGTGAGTGTTTTGGTAAGCATTGAGAGAAATTTTGAACTGGTCATCAATTCTTTAATTGGGAAAAGGAAAGTAAATCTTAATAAATCATTAGCCATTTAAAGAAGGGTGAAAATATAAAGCTTACTTAACAAATGCCGCAGCCTCTAAGGTCAAACTTCGCACAGTTTCCGTACGGCCAGCTAAATACAGTCTCGTCATGGAAGACTCGTATGTGAGACAATGTTTGCCTGCATTCTTGAAGTATGTGATCTGCAATGCCATCTGTATGTACGCATCTGGACTAACCTATGGATTATTAAAAATCATGATAGCATTTCTTTCATTTACTAAAATGTTTTCTAGTTTAAAAGACCAATATTGTGAAGTTTTCTTCTATTGAAATTGTCGTCTGCAAGATCTTGAATTTGGACCAGAATAAAATTATGCCTTTTGGAATATTGACCATCCTATGATGTAGCAATCAAATAATAGAAGCAGATCTGACAATGACTACAATCATGATTTGCAGAATCATAGTTATCATACACTACACTTCTCCTCAAGATTGGTCTGCTGACCAACCGACAGATAATTGCAAAACAATATACCGGTACCACGTTTTCTTAAAATAAATAACAAATTTACCTTGCAAGTCTTAACAAATCCTTTTCCATACTTGAAATACCCAGCCACATTTAGGTCAATATCGTCAATGGCCTGCAAAAGATAAAGTTTGTTTATTTCCTGATAATGTATATCCAATGATAAATGACCTGGCAGAGCATCCCTATTGATTAGCTAGAGATGCTCTGCCAGGTCAATTATTGTAAGCTATTCAACACTATAGATGTACAGACCAGAGTGAATAACCAAAGATCAGATAGGTCATTTACACCAGGCCCCGGTTTCTCAAAGAAACTTAAGTATATTCTTATGAGAACATGCTCAACTTCAAAGGGATACTCTCCAACGTTGAAGGGTATTCGATTGAAGTTCACGTGGATTTCGTGCGATTTAAACACGGTGCTCAGATTTGAGCATGAGAACGTACTTAAGTTTTTTCCAGAAACCGGGGCCAGGACATCAGGCTATTAATTTGATATCAAAACTGTGTGATTAGAAGAGTTAAGAGAATCATTGCTACTTAGTTAATGGGGTTAATAACGAGCATTTGGCAAAAGCAGAAAATGTCGATTATCTGCATTTTCTTTTCTCTCTGTGTTTTCTCAAGCTTAATCTGGACATCATGGATATTGACAACGTCATTGCCTAAGAAATGATAATTAAAACTATCAAATTAAATCTCATTTTTCTCAGTATACTTTAACTTTGAGAAAACAAATTGACAATGGTACATTTCATAACGTTGATTAAAATCAATAATAATTACAGAAGAACTTACCAAAAGAAAGCTTTAAGAGCCAGAAGCATCGAAATCGAATTTTATGAAAAGATGTTTACTTTGTTGTTGTAAATATTCGAAACAATCATCTTTATATATGACTATGTAGATAAACAGAAAATAGTAATGAATCAAAGATTAGACAGGTCACATACTGGCATGTTAGGTTATTCTTATGATACCATATTTAACCCATTCCAACAAAGTGGTGCCCTTTGACACTCTACAAGATAAACACTTTGGAAAACATGGTGGAAAATGAAGAAATTGCTTGTGACAAGCAATTTCTTCATTTCCTACAATGCTTTCTAAACAAAAACACCAAAGATTGTTAAATTCCATGCACTTGAAATTGTTGTCTGCACCATCTTTGAATCTGGAATGGTCCAAAATTTTGCCGTCTGGTAATGGGTTAAGGCACTCCATCCATAATGAGATGCATGTGATGTCGGAATTTATGTGCGATTTTGCTGATATTCATTATGTATATGAACGTTTTCTGGCAATGTCACAAACATTCTGCAATGGAATGTTCCTCTTCCAAACATTTATGACATTGTCCAAATAATCACAATGTTACCTGAATCTCATATGGGGTGGACTACCTTCAAAGAAGACAAATTATTGATGTTAGACATTGTATCTATCACAATTGCTAAATAATTCATCGGGTTAGTAATAATAATTTCCTTCCAGTAACAACATAAAAAATTTTAGAGGACAAATGCTGAAATGCAAAGGAACAGACAGAAAAAGATGATTCTCAGCAAATTCTTCATTTTGCTTACACATGATACAACAACAAATAACATGCCATTACATTTACCAATATGCTTAAAACATACAACTTTATTAATGGTATCATGCATCATGCTAGACATTACTTTAGAACATAACATTAAAGTTTAACACAACAATATTACACAATGCCATTGTGCTCGAAATTAAAACATTTATAACATACTGCCATCACGGTAGATAACCCATGTGACTTTTGGGAAGCGTTAACACCGAAAAAATCATCCGCTTCAAGGTATGTTTTGTATAATTTCTCAGCTTATACTCTATTGATTTTGACAAGATAAAGTGCACGGAACGCTCATTTGAGAGGGCTATCCCCGTTTGTAACTCACTCTGCTCCGAATCCCGTGGTTTCTTCAAACATTTCACAATTACCCACCGCAATATCCCCACCGTGTGCCATTATGTTTACCATTGAGAGATGAATCAGTCCAGTTTTATTCAAAATCACTACATGACACAATGGCATCATGTTGACCAATGAAACAGTAAATAATGCCATTATGTGCAACATTGCAACAGAACATAATGACATAATGCAATAATAGGGGCAGAATGTTACATCTATGGCAAGTACTGGTGCAGCATACCACATCAACAGTAATCATTGGTGTGGCATGCAACATGTATGACGATTATTGGTGCGACATGCAACATCTACAGCAATAATTATTGGTGTGGCATGTCCCATGTACTGAAATTATTGGTGCGGCAAGCTGCATCTATGGCAAATAATGGTGCAGCATGTCACATCTACTGCAATTTTTAAAGTGACATTTCACATTTATTTCATTTTCTTAAAAGTATATCTTGATGCAAAGTTTGTTTATTCTAATGCGAAGAAATGCTATCAGTTTTTTGAAGTTGTTATTTATAAGCGAAAAATACGCCTTTAAAGTTGAGACTGAAATGATAAATTCTATATAAATCTGAACTGTTGTCCACAACAATTTGTTTAATGTTAGCACAAAAATATATATTTCTCGTAAACGGTTCAATATTTTGGCTTGAAATTTTCAGAATTTTCATAAGAAAATATGCTCTTTCAGATAAAATAAAGGTAAAATGTATGTAAAAATTATTATGAAATGTCACTTTAATGCAGCATGCCACATCTATGACAATTATTGAAGCAGCATGCCGAATCTGCACTAATTATTGGTGCGGCAAATTCCACACCTGCCGCACCCATGTCTACACCCATGAGGTTACAACATAACACAATGGTAATATAACCTGCTGCATAATGGACACAGCTCTATTGATACAAGCAGATATAGAGGATGGAACATCCCACTGTATTCTGGCAGGTTGGAACAGTAACTCTTCACATTGGTCATCCGGTGTAGTCACACAATTACTGTATTTGTCATACCAGTGGCCTAGTACCCTTCAAATTATGAAAAAATATCGATTTTCAACAAAAACCTTGTATCTACAGCTTGTTTAAAGCTGTAGATACTAGGTTTATGTTGAAAAGCAGTGACTAGATGTTTAGAAGGTTTTATTGTCCAATAAAAACCTATATTCTGTGAAGGTGGAACAGTAATTCCTCAACTTGGTCGTCCGGTGTAGTCACACAATTACTGTATTTGTCATACCAGTGGCCTAGAACCCTTTAAATTATGAAATAATAAGGAGTTTAGAGGGTTTTATTGTCTAACGAAAACCTGTATTCTGTAGAAGATGGAACATCCCACTGTATTTTAGAGGGTTGGTACAGTAATTCTTCACTTTGGTCGTCCGGTGTAGTCACACAGTTACTGTATTCATCATACCAGTGGCCTAGTACCCTTCAAATCATGAAATAATATAGAGTTTAGAGGGGTTTGTGTCTAACGAAAACCTGTATTCTGTAAAAGATGGTAACACAATGGCTATATAACCTGTTGCATAATGGACACAGCTCTATTGATACAAGCAGATATAGAGGATGGAACATCCCACTGTAATCTGTTGGGTTGGTACAGTAATTCTCCAACTTGGTCGTCCGGTGTAGTCACACAATTACTGTATTTGTCGTACCAGTGGCCTAGTACCCTTCAAATTATGAAATAATATGGAGCTTAAAGGGTTTTATGTCTAACGAAAACCTGTATTCTGTAGAAGATGGAACATCCCACTGTATTCTGTTGGGTTGGTACAGTAATTCTCCAACTTGGTCGTCCGGTGTAGTCACACAATTACTGTATTTGTCGTACCAGTGGCCTAGAACCCTTTAAATTATGAAATAATATGGAGTTTAGGGGGTTGTATGTCTAAAGAAAACCTGTATTCTGTAGAAGATAGAACATCCCACTGTATTCTGTTGGGTTGGTACAGTAATTCTCCAACTTGGTCGTCGGGTGTGGTCACACAATTACTGTAATCGTCATACCAGTGGCCTAGAACCCTTCAAATCATGAAATAATATAGAGTTTAGAGGGGTTTATGTCTAATGAAAACCTGTATTCTGTAGAAGATTGAACATCCCATTGTATTCTAGAGGGGCGGTACAGCAATTCTTCACATTGGTCGTCCGGTGTAGTCACACAATTACTGGATTTGTCGTACCAGTGGCCTAGAACCCTTTGAATTAAGAAACGATATTGAGTTAGAGGGTTTTATTGTTCAATAAAGCCTGCTAATATGGGAGCTGCATTATGTCGAAGGTAACAAGAGGGCAATGATGGTCCTAGGTCACTCATCTGAATTTGCTTACCCTGTTAAAAATAGAGTAAAAATTTCAACCTGTAAGGCAAATTATCAAGTAATTTTACAATAAAGTCCATTTTACTGTGTTTTCCAATGGAAAGTCAAAAAATCATTTTCATGTACAAAATACTTCAAACAAGTAGGATAAAGATCAACCTAGAAATGTTACCTTTAGATCTGAAACAAGACTTATTTCTTAGATGACCCCTTTCCTGTGTCTATCACTTGCATGTCATTAAGTGTTGGTTGCAATGAAGTGCTTTCGGGCATTAATTTTTAAGTTTTGTGGAATTATAATTCCATACATCACCTTGTGTAAAATAATTGAACTGGTCTTATTGTCTAAGATATTCTTAATAAAGTTGTTTGTTTCTGTTTGATAAACCATTACATCACAATGGCATAGCTATGTCATTTGCGATGGTGAGGAGAATTGAGTTCAGAAGGAGTGAATGCCAACTCCGAAGGCAGAAAGTTTTTCAAGGGAGATCTAGGAATTTCATTTGCAAAATGGTGCCATTTGGTGTATCCTAGACAGTAGACTATATCTTTTCTTGAACACAATTTGTAGCCAAATGCCACATCTACAGCAATTACTGGTGTGACGAATGCCGCATATGCCACACCCCATCTTCGCTAGCCAAGGTTGAACCCACCTACGTTTGTATTCACCCTTGGCGGATTTAGTCCGATTTTCTTGAAATCGCGAAGCGCCGCCTAGCGGTTGTTCTGCTTGTTGTTTACGTCCATTATTGATGACGTCATTAACGCGCGTTGTCTTTCGCGTCATACGTTTTGCGGATTATGTAAAAGTTAGCTGCTTTTTTGGTCGAATTGTCGAAAGTATAATAATTCGTCGATTTAAGTTAGGGAATTCCTGTCTATTGCAGTGAAACTCTTAGGAAAAATCGTCCATCTTCACGTTTTTGAGTTACAAATGCAATGCTTTTTCCCGCCCGTTGTCATGATTTGGTTACTCATTACAAATGTATCAGTCGAGAATCTGATTGGTTCCAGCGAGACCTCGCTGGAACCAATGAAAACGCTTTCCAGGAGACCAAGAAAATCGGACTAAATCCGCCAAGGGTGAATACAGAAACTAAGTTACGTCGTAGATGTCACCCTTGGCTTGCGAAGATGGCCACACCCATGGTACACCCATGCATTATGACCAGCATGCCAATTAGAACAGTCAGACCAACAGATATCAAAGAAGGTAAACAAATTCTGAATTTTTAAAATCCATACCCTATGTTGTGGGTACTCATATAAATGGTGTCAATGAGAGAATTCTGATATGTACCCATAACTTAGGGTTGGGTGAGAAATTGCACTTTGAAAAGTCATCACTTCCTCCCATCTGCAGCTCTGCAATATTCAAAGAAGGTTTTGAAATGATAATCATTTAACTCTTTCCCAAACGGCAAAATTTTAGAGTGATCCACTTCAAAAACTGCCACAAATCACATAATGGAAGTTATTAAAGATAAAATTTGTGTAAATTAAGGTACAGAAAATATTGAGACAAAAGGAGAAACTGCTGGTTATCAGCAGTTTCTTCTTTTGTTTCAATGTTTTCCCAAACTAATTCTAACAGGGACGTCAAAACCCGATTTTGTTTGGGAAAGGGTTAAGGCAACAGACAAGAGGAGGTAAAGACATTCTAAATTTTTTATTTCACGAGAAAGCTATATGTTGTTGGTACTCATTTGAATCATCTTGATGAGACAATTCAAATGATTACCCTCAACATAAGGTTTGATTAACGATAAAGCTTTCTTCTTTCTTTTTCTAAAGCCATCACCCTTTCTAATCTGCATGTCTGGACAGTAAGATCAGAAATATCAATATCATGCCACTGTACCTGTAACTAGGAACACTTCGAATTTAGCCGTCCCTACCAAAATGGCGTCCACTCCCTTTGCTCACTTTAAAGTATTCATGGTAGCCCCAACAACACCATTTTATTTAATTTTGAAAGTATTAGTGGGGGCTGCTGCCATCACACCCTACTCATATTCTTTTTTATTGCTGAAAAATGCTCTATTTCAGCACTTTACTTCTTAAAGTGTGGCAATAGACTGGTGGCCTTTTTGTCTGAGGACCACTAAATTGGTATCTACCCCAATCATACATGAAACAAGCTACAAAGAATTCAATTTTAACCCTTTCCCGCAAAACAAAATTTCAAACCAATGCAAGTTCAAAAGTGTTAAAAAAGATGAGATAAATACTACTAAGATCAGTCAATATTGTGTTAATATAGGAATAGTTAAATGTAGGAAATATACTGAGAGGCAAAAGAAAATATACACTTTTTGTTTGTTAATATCTCTCTTAATTTCCGTCATATCGACTCAAAATTTTGTACTTTTTATTTTTACCCATAAACCAATAATACAGTGTTGATAAATTTTAACCGGAAATTGCATGACTACCCATACTTTTGCTGTAGGTCGATTTTGAAAACTTTGCACGTGCGACTTAGTGGAGCATCAAATGTTGCCGTTAAATCGTATTTGATTTCTTTATTCTTTACCCTCAACATAAGGTTTGATTAACGATAAAGCTTTCTTCTTTCTTTTTCTAAAGCCATCACCCTTTCTAATCTGCATGTCTGGACAGTAAGATCAGAAATATCAATATCATGCCACTGTACCTGTAACAATGTTAATTTTTCTCTAACATTATGACCCAATTCCCGATGGCTGGTAGAAATCGACAAATAAGTCACTTTTTGCATTAAAACCCATTTTCCTATGACGCAGCATGATATGAAAGAAATTTGACACTATTTACATTTAGTCAGGTGTCTTGAAACATTCTACGCAAATCATTATAAAAATCCTTAAATAAATTTAGAAGGAGTTATGCGAGATAGCTTGTTTTCATCAAGCCCCCTTTTACCATGACGCATCGAAATAGGGAAAAACAATAACAATGTACGCATGGCCCTAGGTGACTCAAAACTTTCTGTGAAAATTTTATCCAAATCCGTTCATAAATGTAGATTTTGTCTCACTGTCGATGCTTGCATTAATTAATCGATAATATCCCCTTTTTCGGTGACGCTGTATGCTATGAAAAGACCTTTGCAGCGGAAAGACGAACAGATACACAGATAGGCGAAGAAGGTTACATCAATAAACAGCCACCTTCGGTGGCGATTTAAAATGGTACATACTATGTGAATCGTTTTCTCAGAAAACGTGGAATTACTAGGGTGTATACTTATTTTTGCCTCTCAGTATATTATATCTATTTAGTTCAATAATACTGCTTAAAGTTTAACATAGAACTTGATGAAGGTTTCTTAAATTTCTGTATCTTAAATTCATTTGCCTATGCTTATATAAATGAACTTCTTATTGTTTCTTTTTTTACATAAATCTTACTAGTGGACTATGCTAAAGAAGTAAAAAGACAGAAAGGGCCGATTTTTTTTAGAGCATCCATTCACGCTCAAATTGTGTTTAGGGCAATTTGCATAGTCAAATTTCAAAATCTACATCATTCATTAAAAGTATTGCAGCATAAAGACTTTCCTGAACTTACATTGTTTTGCCTTGAAGCATCAGGTTCCAAAAGGTTAGTTAATGACATAAAAACCAGCTCTTGTTGAAGAAAAGATCCATGTGAAAGAGTTTGTGCATTGTGCAAGTTTCAGTTTCTTGGAAAAGGTTTTATAAAAGATCGATAAAGGAAAGAAATTCACAGGTTAATTTTATCCCAATGAGCAAAAGTTTAGACTGTTCCAATTTAAGAGCAGCTTTATTTGATAATGAGGATGTCGAAAAATATAGTACATGGTGTATTTGTATACAATGCAACAAGAAAACATTGAGACAAAATGAGAAAAATGCTGAATTTTCTTCTTTTGCCTAAATGTTTTCCACATTTTTTTCTATGTAATCTTTCAAAAAGCATTACATGTAGTATTTGGGAAATGGTTCAGTTTTTTTTTTTGTTGTTTGGGTAAGGCAGTGGTGGATCCAAAGGGGGGGTTCGAGGGGTTCAAACAAACCAAATCTGTGGCAGAATCATTTCATTTTCATGCAAAAATTCAATCAAAATTGTCTTATACATGTACTAAGATTCTGAAAACCTACCCCCTATTTGTACATGTATATTCTAACCCCCTTCAAAGAAATTCTGGATCCACCACTGTAAGGGTCTTTGCAAGGGTCCAAGATTAGTGCATAGAAGAGTGAACTAAAAGAAGCACTGCAAATCACAAATCTATAGGAAAGATGAAGTGAAGGTAAACAAGAATTCATGTTTGGGAAAAGGTCAAACCTTGTTATTTGAGTAAGGGTCAAATCTTAGTGCATAAAAGAGTGATCTAAAATAAGCACAGCAAATCACAAATCACTAGGAAAGATGCAGTGATAGTAACCTGATCCAATAAACTATTGTAATCATGTCATATTGTTATCAAATTTATCTTAACCTGAGACAAATACATTTTACATCAACAGTGACAAAATGGATTCTAATAAATTGAAATTTGAGCACAATTTAGTGCAAACTGTATTGAGACAGAAGGAGGAACTCCTGATCCTTAGCAATTTCTTTTTTGTCTCAATTTTTTCCCAATCAGTTTTACTAGAGACTTCAAAGCCTGGTCTAATTTTGGGAAAGGGGCAAATTGTTGTACATGTCAGTTTATAAAATGAATGAAGATATTTCTACTTAATTTTGATTCACAATACTTCACTTCTACTAAGCAATTTCTTTTCTTTTCCTTCTAATATTCAAAAGGCTTTATTTGTGTTAAAATGATTTTATAAAACATGTTTTTGATAACCATCAATGATGATAGAACCAGATTTTCACCTCAAGATAAGGTCAGTTTTCATTGTTAAACTGTATGGTTTGGGTTTTTTTGGCTATTTTTTTCCCAATAAGGCTGATATACAGATATTGTCGCTTTTCAACGAAAACCTTGTAAGCTACAGTTATGAGGTTTTCGTTGAAAAGCATCGATACAATAACAATGGATCAGGTTACTAAGGTTACAAGGAAAAACAACTATTAGAGATCTAGGAGCACACCAGGCGTTGCCACGGTTACCTGTTGCGTCATTTTGTAGCCCAACTCAACAGACGATTTAAAACTCGCATCCAAGGAGTTCCAAACAAGACGCTGAGGGCGTGTTAGCTCTCTACCGGTACTAGTCTCAGACACATGCAACGTGTCAAAATCAATCGACTCAACATCGAGGGGTGGACAAACAAGCCCATTCACAGCTCTACCAAAAAGCAACAAAGGATGGGTTACATTCGAAAAGGCCATAACTACAGGTTATTATTTTAGTCGTAGTTACAGCATTTATTCAAACATACCTGACAAAAAATAACAAGAACTGTCAGTCAAGGGCACTTTTCCTTGAAACATTTAGGACATTTAAAATCTTAAAGCAGTCAACAATAGCTCTGACAATTTTTAAAAGAAATAAAACACAGTAGTAAATCTAATATTATGTTTTTTTTATTGAGTTTTTGTTGTTTTTCAATTGCCTTTCCGCATTTTCCATATTGTTTTCTATTGTGGTGGACAGTTTGTACTACCAAGATTGTACGTTTGGATTTCGATTGTGCTATCGCCATATCTATTTTTAGTAATTTACCTGTTCAGACGATAAGGCCTATTACAAAATTTACTTTTAATATCCATTTTGTCCTCTGCAGCAACAGTTTTCAAATTGTACAAGCATAAAATTGTGTCGTTAGGGAAAGTGCATGCATTGACTATACCAATATACAATATGCATGTGTTAATATGCTGTAAAACTTTTTTTCTCAGATCAGATAGATACTGGCCTTAGACCCAAATCATTTAACCTAAATCAAAACTTGAACTAGAAGTCTCTTTAACCCTTTCTGAACCCTTTCTGTAAAAAAGATAAAAAAGAAAATGCTGATCACTAGGATTTCTCTGTTTACACAGGATTTCACCTCTGCTTTCCATGCTATAATAATGTTAAAATCTCTTAACCCTTTACCAAACATCACAATTTTGTGGTGGTCAATATGAAAGTGGCTGCAGACGATCAAATGGATGCTGATATAGCTATAATTTGTGTAAAATAGAGCACAGAAAATATTGGGACAAAAGGAGAAACTGCTGGTTATCAGCAGTTTCTTCTTTTGTTTCAATGTTTTCCCAAGCCTGTCCTATTAGGGACGTCAAAACCAGGCCTTGTTTGGGAAAGGGTTAATTTCAGTAAAATTATTTTTGTCACCAGAAACACAATTTGACCACCCTAATATTTCATTGCTTGGGAAAGGGTTACTTTTACAACCAGGTTACATACACCTTTCCCAATCAACAAAGTGTTTGGATGGTCCATTTCGAAAGGAGTAACAGAAAACAAAATAATTGAAGCAAAAAGTATAAAATTCATATGTTGTAAAATAAATATTTAATGATCATCAGCATTTTCTTCTTTTGCCTGAATATTTTCTGAAACCTTTTCTATAATGGACATCAAAACCAGGCCCCGGTTTCTCGAAAAAACTTAAGTACGTTCTCATGCTCAAATCTGAGCACCGTGCTCAAATCGCACGAAATCCATGTGTACTTCAATCGAATACCCTTCAACATTGGAGAGTATCCCTTTGAAGTTGAGCATGTTCTCATGAGAATATACTTAAGTTTTTTCGAGAAACTGGGGCCAGGTCTAGTTAGAGAGAGGGTTCATTGTAGATCAGGTTATGTTCAATAGCAACAAATTTTGTGCTAAAAATAGACTGGGCTTACATTATGTTTTGATAGTCCGCTGGTGTTGTTATAAAATTTGGTAACTACGGCTTGATTCAAGCCATAGCTAATATTAGTTAATTTATAACTACATTGATGAAAAACTATTGTTTGTCCGATACTAGGGCTCTGTTTACTTAACCCTTTCCCAAACAAGACCTGGTTTTGACGTCCTTAATAATTATTGAATTTGCTTGAGAAAACATTGAGACAAAAGAAGAAAATGCTGATAACCAGCATTTTCTCCTTTTGTCTCAATATTTTCTGTGCTATTTCGTACACAAATCCTTTCATTTTTAACATCAATTTTGTCGTCTACATCAGCTTTCTAATCGAATCACCCTAAAATTTTGCAGTTTGGGAAAGGGTTAATAAAATCATTCCCTATTTGAATATAATGTACTTACTCATAAGTTAGGTTATGCTCAATAATATGAGCCATAACAGGTGCATCCGCGAAGGAATGTTCACAATTAAAGCCCATTCTTCCATCCTTATAACTTTTTGTGTGGGAACAATTACTTATTGACCAGGTTATATTCATTTAATCTTTCTCCAAACAAGACCCTGTTTTGATATCCCTAGTAAAAAGGCTTGCAAAAGCATTTAGGCAGAAGAAGAAAATGCTGATAGCCAGCATTTTCTCCTTTTGCCTCAATATTTTTTTTTGTATTATATCATTTACAAAATTTCTTGTCTGCAGCAACTTTCAAATAAGAGAACCATAGTTTGTTATTCTGAGAAAGGGGTCATTGCTAATGGGGTTATGTTCAATTAACCCTTTCCCTAATAAGACCTGCTTTTGACGTCCCAATGTAATAAAGCCTTGGAAAACATTGAGACAAAAGAAGAAACTGCTGATTACCAGAAGTTTCTCCTTTTGTCTCAATATTTTCTGAGCTATATTCTACACAAAGTATATCTTTAACAACATCAGTATTGTCATCTGCAGCAGCTTTTGAATAGAACCACCCCAAACTTTTGTTGTTTGGGAAAGGGTTAATAAAATCGTTCCCTATTTGAATATAATATACTTACTCGTAAGTTAGGTTATGCTCGATGATATGCGCCATGACTGGGGCGTCAGCGAAGGAATGTTCACAGTTAAAGCCCATTCTTCCATCTGCGGAGACCATCAAGGAAAATGATTTATCGAACCATATGGACTTTCCATCAGCATGCAATAAATAGCCGGCCCGCGATGAAAAATCTTTGTTGGCTTGTGTACCTAGAACTACCTGCAATGAAATAACAACAATTTCTTCATTTTTCAACAATGTTTTCCAAGCCTTTTCTCGTAAGGGAGTCAAAAGAAGAACCCATGAAAGAAAAGGATTTATCAAACCATATGGACTTTCCATCTGCATGTAATAAATAGCTGGCTCCCGGTGTGAAATCTTTGTTGGCTTGAGTACCTAGGACAATCTGCAAGCAATCAAACAGAGCTACAGCACGGGTGGTAAACAGAGAAACTAGCTCCAAAAAGAGTCAACGGTATTTTGTTTCCTCGTGACATCCGGCCTCTACCGAGGTAGTTGCATAGAGTGAAAATCTGTTAACAAAGGTAGGTCACGAACACATTTTTCTACAATTATTTGTTTTGCAACCAGTTTTTGAAAAATCCGGCGATGCTGTAATATGAAGAAATGGTCGAAGTTTGTTGTGCACGAGAATATTCGGTGTTATTAAGCAGAGTTTGAATACAATCGTTGAAAAACATTTCAAAAACGAAAGTAAAATTTCTTTACTTTCGATTTTGAAATGTTTTTCAACGATTGTATTAAAACCCTGCTACTAATACCGTATACTCCCGTGCACAACCAAATTCGACCATTTCTTCATATTACAGCATCGCCGGATTTCTCAAAAACTCGTATTTTAGAAAATGTGTTCGTGACCTACAAATTTCCGCTCTATGCAACTACCTCTTTTTGGAGCTAGTTTCTCTGTTTACCACCCGTGTACAGATAAAAGAGGGTGAAAGAAACAACTCAAAATTTGTTATCTCAAATCCAAACCCTACGTTGTGGATACTCTATGGTATTGTCTTGATGAGACAATTCCAAAGAGTACCCACAACAAAAGGTTTGATGAGTACTAGTAATAAGTGAAAAACTTCATTTTGAAAAGCCATCATCCCCTCATATCTGTAGCTCTGGAGGGGGGGGGGGGTATCTGTCTGTCAGAAAGAAATACAGTCGACACTCATTGTGTCAAAGTCAAAGGGAGCCGTCAAAATACCTCGACATATCCTGAGTTAGACTCATCCAATTTTGTTTGGTTTCGATAGATTTGATATTTGACCGTTTTTGAAACCAATCAAGTACGATTAGCATTGAAAAATAGTAGCAAAAGGAAAGAAATTGCTCGTTTTGAGCAATTTCTATCCTTTTCCTACTAAATTCTAATGACTATATTCAGTTCGAAATTATTTCGTTTGAAAAAAATATCTCCATTGATGAGGACTGGACCGGATTTGAACTCCAACTTAAGTGATAATTCGACTTATCCGAAGTCGTCATAACGAGTGTCGGCTGTATATGTTATTTATTGTTTACCAAATCCAGTGTTGTGGGTTGGATTGATTGGGGTTTAAAGCCTCTTTCAACTTCTACGGTCATATCCTAGCAGCACTTTGTGCGATCTAATTTTAGAAAATCCTTTATGGAAACGGTTTAAAGTCAGGTTTTCCCTAATACTCACATGAAATAAAGCCCTTTCTATTGTTGCTACATGGTTCATACAAAATTTTGATGAGGAAATTCAAGGGTTTTTAAAGGGTTTTTTAAGGACTCAACATTGAAATTCAAGGGCTACAAACATTCAATAATCTAAGTGCAACCATACATCTATCCGCTTGTCCGGCTTAAATTCTGGGAACCCTGCTTTGTATCTTTGATCTGTTACCCAACTTTTGTTGAACACACACTTTCCCATACTGATTTTATTTCTTCGTAATTTCTTTGCAGACAAGCAATTCAGTTATTGTTAATTATAACATACACGTGCACTAAGCCGTGCATTTATGACGTGTTCTAAGAAATGTGACGTCACGATTAGTAATGACGTCATAGAGCTACAACCTTCCTTCAAAGAAAATTCAATGAATCTGAAGGACGCCATTTTCGTTTTCTTGTATCATTTTGCACGGACAGAAGAGTGGATAGACCTTATTCATAGAAAGTTTTGAGTGTATTCATGCACACATTAGTTTAAAAGTACGCTATTCGAGTAAAATTTGTGCAAGTTCTACAGTTTCGAAGTAAGTGTCATGATATTTTGTGAATTGAAAACTCGGAGACCAGACGAGTCCATTTTTATCCTTGGTGATCAGGGTTTCAATGGCATTAGAATTCCAGTAGTATTCTTGAGTAAAATTGAACTACAAATGTTTGAAATAACGAAGTTTTAATTGTCTGTTAAAGTTGAATACTTCCTATTCATGGTGAAGGTTGTTTTAATGATACAACTGGTCAAGAAAAATTGGGGGTGTTCGATCAGCGGAAGTTGGAAAGAAACAAAAGGAATTAATCCGCGATTACTGTTGACATATCGCAAAATGTATTTCCCTTAATTTGTGAAGATTTACAATGTTATAAAAGAAATAATCTGTTTTTTACCTCGGTTTATGGTTTATTTAACCACAGTTCTGAGTTAGGCGGCAAAATGAATAATCCACTCGGCCTCCGGCCTCGTGGATTATTTATTGTGCCGCCTAATTCAGAACCGTGGTTAAATAAACCATAAACCGAGGTAAAAAAAGATTATTTCTTAATCATTTCCTATCTATGTCCTTTTATAAATGGGTTTTCCGATTGCATAAAAACAATTTTCCATGTATGTTAAAAGACAACTGCAAATGATTTACATGAACGTGAAAACAATAGAGAAATACTATTCAAAGGTTTTTTAAGGGTTCAGGCTTGCTTTTTAAGGGTTTTATAAGGCTCACATCCATTTTCAAGGGTTTTATAAGGCTAAGGTCAAATTCAAGGGTTTTTCAAGACCTATGCGAACCATGTGCTATAAACTCTGCATTGATACCTTCACTAAAATGTTTTTTAACATGAGCCCCACTGTGAGCGATCTAATTTAACACTTTTCATCAAACAAGGCCTAGTATTAATGTCCCTGGAAGAAAAGGCCTTGAAAAGCATTGAGACAAAAGAAGAAAATGCTGATGAACAGCATTTCCTCCTTTTGTCTAAATCTTTTCTAAGCTATATTGATCACAAATCCCAACTTCATTGACATCCATTTTGTTGTCTGCATCAGCTTTCAAGTTAGAAAAGCCTAATTTCTTGCCATTTGGGAAAGGGTTAAAGCAAAAGTATACTTTTGTCCCCCAACTTACATGAAATAATGCCTTTTCTATAGTAGCTAATGACTCTGCATTTAGACCTTCACTAAAATGTTGTTTTCTAACACGCGCCCACTGTGTACGATCTAATTTTAAAAAAATATCTACAATATCAGATTTACATTTCACCATATATGAAATGGTTTAACATCAAGTTTTTCCTCTTACTTACATGAAATAGAGCCTTTTCTATAGTGGCTAAGGACTCTGCATTTAGACCTTCACTAAAATGTTGTTTTCTAACACGCGCCCACTGTGTACGATCTAATTTTAAAAAAATATCTACAATATCAGATTTACATTTCACCATATATGAAATGGTTTAACATCAAGTTTTTCCTCTTACTTACATGAAATAGAGCCTTTTCTATAGTTGCTAATGACTCTGCATTTAGACCTTCACTAAAATGTTGTTTTCTAACACGCGCCCACTGTGTACGATCGAGACCTGTCAGGGCTGGAATACTTTTCTCTGTGTCCGAGTAGGAGTCTGAAATGTATTATTAACCCATTACAAGACAGCAAAATTTTGGACTGGTCCAACTTGAAAGGTGTTGCAGAAAACAATTTCAAGTTTGTGAAAATTCCAAATTCTTTCTTTTTTGGGTTAGGAAACATTGTGGAAAATGAGGAAATTGCTTGGCTTAGTAAACATTGTGGAAAATGAAGACACAAGCAATTTCTTCATTTTCGACAATGTTTTCCCAAGCCTTTTCCTGAGAGAGAGTCCAAATGCATCACTGTGCAGTAATGAGATAATTATGAATTTACCCTTTCCCATGCAACAAAACTTGAGCGTGGTCCAATTTGAAAGCAGCTGCAGACATTACTGGACAACAAAATGGATAGTAAAGCTAAACAAGACTTAAGGTTTGGACTCTGTCCATCAGCCTGTCCATCTGTCAGCCTGTCCCTCTATCTAATTCTTTTCAATAAATTTTCCATACTTTTTTCTCTAATAGCTGACATATACTGAGCTGATTTTTATATAAGAACGCATCAATTTTGTGAGTTATAGAACATGTTTGAGTTTTGTTCTGGTCAATTGATTTCTTTGGAATAAATAGATGCTGGAGTAGGTTAATGACTTGGAATTTCTGGACTTTTTAGGGACATCAAAACAATGTCAAGTTTGGTACCTTCAAAGCAACATGTAAGAGGGGATGAAACCATTCTAAATGCCTTATTCAAATTCTAAACCCTATGTTGTGGGTACTCATTTGAATCGTCTCCATACTTGTTCCCTATACTGAAAACATCACCGTGGATAACCCACGTGACTTTCGGGAAGCGTTAACACCGAAAAAATCATCAGTGATTTTGACGAGATAAAGTGCACGGAACGTGTATTTGAGAGGGCTATTCCCGTTTGTAACTCACTCTGCTCCGAATCCCGTGGTTTCTTCAAACATTCAAGCGAAAGTTTTTTTCGGTGCTTGTGAACACTTCCCATTTTTGTTTTGCACTTACAAACATTTTGGCTCGAATGTTTGAAGAAACCACTGGATTTGGAGCAGAGTGAGTTAGAGCCGGGAATAGCCCTCTCAAAGGCGCGTTCCGTGTGCTTTATCTCATCAAAATCAATAGAGTATAAGCTGAAGAATTAAACAAAACATACTTTGAAGCGGACGATTTTTCCCTGTGGATGCTTTCCAAAAGTCATGTGGGTTACCCACCGTGAACATGAAATATTACATTTTGAAAAGCCTTCACCCCCTCTTATCTGTAGCTCAGAGCTACAGACCAACGGTAAGGAGGGCAATCTATGAAAATAAAAGCTAAAGCTGCGCCATTTCAAATCAAATCTGTAATACTACCTTGGTGTTTATCCGCATCTTGCATGATCCAAGCTAACTGCTTCTGTAGACTTGCTGGAATGACTAACTTTCTGTTTTTATCATAAACATCTAACTTGTAGTATATTCCTTTTCTATATACTTCAAAAATGACTTGTATCATAGTACACGGGTATACATATCTGCTTTTCAACAAAAACCTTGTACCTGCAGCTTGTTTTTACCCTTTTCCTAACGACCAAGTTTTAGGGTAATCCACTTCAAAAACTGCATCAAAAGACAAAATGGATGTTATCAAAGATCGGATTTGTGTAAAATATGGCACAGAAAATATTTAGACAAAAGGAGAAACTGCTGGTTATCAGCAGTTTCTTCTTTTGTCTCAATGTTTTCCCAAGTCATTTCTATTTGGAACGTCAAAACCAGGTCTTGTTTGGGAAAGGGTTAAGCTGCAGGTACGAGGTTTTCGATAAAAAGTGAAGACATGTAAAAGGTATGCAAGAAAATGAGTTCAGGAGTGTTATCTATGAAAATAAAAGCTAAAGCTGCGCCATTTCAAACGAAATCTGCAATACTACCTTGGTGTTTATCCGTATCCTGCATGATCCAAGCTAACTGCTTTCTGTAGAATGGTTGGGGTAACTAACTTTCTGTTTTTATCATAAACCTCTAACTTGTAGTAGATCCATAGTAGATTACTTCAAAAATTACTTGTATCAAAGTACACAGGTATACATACCTGCTTTTCAACAAAAACCTTGTACCTGCAGCTTGTTTTTACCCTTTTCCTAACGACCAAGTTTTAGGGTAATCCACTTCAAAAACTGCATCAAAAGACAAAATGGATGTTATCAAAGATAGGATTTGTGTAAAATATGGCACACAAAATATTTAGACAAAAGGAGAAACTGCTGGTTATCAGCAGTTTCTTCTTTTGTCTCAATGTTTTCCCAAGTCATTTCTCTTTGGGACGTCAAAACCAGGTCTTGTTTGGGAAAGAGTTAAGCTGCAGATATGAGATTTTCGATAAAAAGTGACGACATGTAAAAGAAAATGAAATATGCAAGAAAATAAGCTCAGGAGTGTTATCTACAAAAATAAAAGCTAAAGCTGCGCCATTTCAAATGAAATCAGTAATACTACCTTGATGTTTATCCGCATCCTGCATGATCCAAGCTAACTGCTTCTGTAGGCTTGCAGGGGTGACTAACTTTCTGTTTTTATTATAAACCTCTAACTTGTAGTATATTCCGTAGTAGATTACTTCAAAAATGACTTGTATCATAGTAAACAGGTATACATATCTACTTTTCAAGGTAAACCTCGTACCTGCAGCTTGTTTTAACCCAATACCACACAATGACTCTTTTTGACTCTCTACAAGATAATGGCTTTGAAAAACATTGTGGGAAACAAAGAAATTGCTTGTAACAAGCAATTTCTTCATTTCCCACAATTTTTTCTATCCTGACAGATCAAAGAATGCAAAATTTCATTCAATTTATATTGTCGTCTGCAGCATCTTTAAATTTGGACAATTCCAAAATTTTGTTGTTTGGTAATGGGTTAAGCTGCAGATACGAGATTTTCGATAAAAAGTGACGACATGTAAAAGAAAATGAAATATGCAAGAAAATAAGCTCAGGAGTGTTACCTAAGAAAATAAAAGCTAAAGCTGCGCCATTTCAAATGAAATCAGTAATACTACCTTGGTGCTTATCCGCATCTTGCATGATCCAAGCTAACTGCTTCTGTAAGCTAGCTGGGGTGACAAGCTTTCTGTTTTTATCATAAACCTCCAACTTGTAGTATATTCCTTTTCTATATACACACACATGCTGAAAGTAAAAGTTAACCCTTTAACATAAAATGACGCTTTTGGAAGCCCTACAAGATAAAGATTTTGAATAACATTGCAAGAAATGAGGAAATTGCTGATTTAACTAGAATATCACTGAAAGTGATCATACCCCCCAAAAGCGCAGTTTTTGTGCATTTTGAGAAACTGATTTCATTTGAACTGTGAGCTGATCAATTGGGAAATAGAGCGAACAAAAAATCAACAGACCAAACAACACATTTAACAATCCCCAAGCCTCACCCTGCCATGCCCATATTTTTCAATAAACCTAAAACTCACAACCACGCATTGAAGACAGTCAATCAAGGAACATTCCTGTAGGATTTGGTTCAAATTTACTGTTTAATTCCTTTTTTCTCATGATTTCGTTAAGTCTGATAAGCCCTGCCTTGCCATTACCACATTTTTTGCAAATCAAAAATTCACGAACAAACTTTGAAATAAGTCCCCCAATGAACATTCCTGCCAATTTTGATAAAAAATCCCCGATTAAAAAATTCACGAACAAGTTTCGAAAAGAGTCACCCAAGGAACATTCCTGCCAAGTTTGGTAAGAATAAGCCCCGCCCTGCCATGCCCACATTTTTCACCCAATCAAAAATTCATGAAAATGTGTTGAAAACAGTCATTCAAGGGACATTCCTGCCAAGTTTGCTTCGAATTGGCCAGATAATTGATTTTTAAAGATTTTTATAATTATTTCTCTAAGTCCGATAAGCCCCGCCCTGCCACGCCCACAATTTTTGACGAATCAAAAATTCATGAACAAGTTTTGAAAAGGGTCACCCAAGGAACATTCCTGCCAAGTTTGGTAAGAATCGGCTAAGTGGTTGAGGAGGAGAAGATTTTTGAAGAATTATTCAATGATTTCGCGAAGTCTAATAAGCCCCGCCCTGCCAGGCCCACATTTTTCACCCAATCAAAAATTCATGAACATGTGTTGAATACAGTCACTCAAGGGACATTCCTGCCAAGTTTGCTTTAAATTGGCCAGATAATTGATTTTTAAATATTTTTCATATGATTTCTCTAAGTCCGATAAGCCCCGCCCTGCCACGCCCACAATTTTTGACAAATCAAAAATTCACGAACAAGTTTTGAAAATGGTCACCCAAGGAACATTCCTGCCAAGTTTGGTAAGAATCGGCTGAGTGGTTGAGGAGAAGAAGATTTTTGAAGAATTATTCAATGATTTCGCGAAGTCTGATAAGCCCCGCCCTGCCACGCCCACATTTTTCACCCAATCAAAAATTCATGAACATGTGTTGAAAACAGTCATTCAAGGGACATTCCTGCCAAGTTTGCTTCAAATTGGCCAGATAATTGATTTTTAAAGATTTTTATAATTATTTCTCTAAGTCCGATAAGCTCCGCCCTGCCACGCCCACAATTTTTGACGAATCAAAAATTCACGAACAAGTTTTGAAAAGGGTCACCCAAGGAACATTCCTGCCAAGTTTGGTAAGAATCGGCTAAGTTGTTGAGGAGGAGAAGATTTTTGAAGAATTATTCAATGATTTCGCGAAGTCTGATAAGCCCCGCCCTGCCACGCCCACATTTTTCACCCAATCAAAAATTCATGAACATGTGTTGAATACAGTCACTCAAGGGACATTCCTGCCAAGTTTGCTTTAAATTGGCCAGATAATTGATTTTTGAAATATTTTTCATATGATTTCTCTAAGTCCGATAAGCCCCGCCCTGCCACGCCCACAATTTTTGACGAATCAAAAATTCACGAACAAGTTTTGAAAAGGGTCACCCAAGGAACATTCCTGCCAAGTTTGGTAAGAATCAGCTAAGTGGTTGAGGAGGAGAAGATTTTTGAAGAATTATTGAATGATTTCGCGAAGTCTGATAAGCCCCGCCCTGCCACACCCACATTTTTCACCCAATCAAAAATTCATGAACATGTGTTGAATACAGTCACTCAAGGGACATTCCTGCCAAGTTTGCTTTAAATTGGCCAGATAATTGATTTTTAAATATTTTTCATATGATTTCTCTAAGTCCGATAAGCCCCGCCCTGCCACGCCCACAATTTTTGACGAATCAAAAATTCACGAACAAGTTTTGAAAAGGGTCACCCAAGGAACATTCCTGCCAAGTTTGGTAAGAATCGGCTAAGTGGTTGAGGAGGAGAAGATTTTTGAAGAATTATTCAATGATTTCGCGAAGTCTGATAAGCCCCGCCCTGCCAGGCCCACATTTTTCACCCAATCAAAAATTCTTGAACATGTGTTGAAAACAGTCATTCAAGGGACATTCCTGCCAAGTTTGCTTCAAATTGGCCAGATAACTGATTTTTAAAGATTTTTATAATTATTTCTCTAAGTCCGATAAGCTCCGCCCTGCCACGCCCACAATTTTTGATGAATCAAAAATTCACGAACAAGTTTTGAAAAGGGTCATCCAAGGAACATTCCTGCCAAGTTTGGTAAGAATCGGCTAAGTGGTTGAGGAGGAGAAGATTTTTGAAGAATTATTCAATGATTTCGCGAAGTCTGATAAGCCCCGCCCTGCCACGCCCACATTTTTCACCCAATCAAAAATTCATGAACATGTGTTGAATACAGTCACTCAAGGGACATTCCTGCCAAGTTTGCTTTAAATTGGCCTGATAATTGATTTTTAAAGATTTTTTACTTGATTTCTCAAAGTCCGATAAGCCCCACCCTGCCACGCCCACAATTTTTGACAAATCAAAAATTCACGAACAAGTTTTGAAAAGGGTCACCCAAGGAACATTCCTGCCAAGTTTAGTAAGAATTCGCTCAGTGGTTCAGGAGGAGAAGAATTTTGAAGAATTATTTAACGATTTCTTGAAGTCGGATAAGCCCCGCCCTGCCACGCCCTCATTTTTTGACGAATGAAAAAATCATGAACACACATTGAATACAATCACTCAAGGGTCAATTCTGCCAAGTATGGTTCAAATTGGCCAGATAATTGATTTTTAAAGATTTTTCACATGATTTCTCTAAGTCCGATAAGCCCCGCCCTGCCACGCCCACAATTTTTGACGAATCAAAAATTCACGAACAAGTTTTGAAAAGGGTCACCCAAGGAACATTCCTGCCAAGTTTGGTAAGAATTGGCCCAGTGGTTGAGGAGGAGAAGATTTTTGAAGAAAAAACCAACAGACAGACCAACAGACCAACAGACCAACGGACCAACGGACCAACAGACAGACAGACAAGCTGACTCCTATATACCCCCCAAATTGAATTTGGGGGGTATAATAAATCTATTGACAAGCATGAAGAAATTTGCTTATTCTTCCATAATTTTTCTCATAAAATCAAGTGCTGCTTAAAAGATCCACAACAACCAGTCTCATCTGCTTTAAAACTTTTTCAAATCAGTCATGTATTAAATGTTTAGGCCAGGATTCAGATTTGAGAGGAACTTGGCCCGTTATCAACCAAAAGTAGGGGTCAATTTCTGTTAAAGTGGAGCCAATGAAAAATTCACTCACTTAAGATATGGAAAGCTCAAAACCCCATAAATTCATATCCCAGCAATGCACAGCCCTGCTTTATCGTGAAATGCATGTTGGGATCATTCAAGCCCAAAAATTGTAATAGAGTAAAGGACTTCACTTTTTTTGTGGAGACAGACAAAGGGTGCAAAACACTAGAAAACTAGAAGTATTAGAATATAATTATCAAAATTACATGACCTAGATATTATCAAAGTATGGTGATTTGCCCAGTTTTCGTGGTAGACCCTAAATTCGTGGTATTCCGGATAATCTTACGTCATTCTTAAGCACGTGACGTCCACGCGCTATAATTTTGTCGTTCGTGCGTTCCTGCGTCAACGAACACACTACGCTATCTTCACACTCTCTTCTAATCAAGTAAAGAAAGAAAATGCGGCATAAAATGGTAAGAAGATACCTTTTACCAATATATCTGTCACGAAATCTTTCAATTTATTAATATAAATTGCACCATAATTCACATATTTTGCTTAAATTTGCATTTTTTTCTCGAGCTGTCAAATTTCTCAGCGTCTGTCAGCCATCTTGTTCAAGGGACATAACCTGTCCCATGACTGTTCTTGTGAGGGTCGTTCAATAATTACAGAGTAAGAACAGAGTATTTCAATGATCTAAACTATCCATGTTTTCTTTGTGATTTAACTGACCAATTGCAAGTTTTAGCCATTGCTTTTGAAAAACAACTTATAGAGATGCATTATCTGAGGGCCGTTCAAAAAGCTTGAGATCAAAATTTTGAAAGGTAAAATTCTGCAAGGATACAATACCAATTTGTTTCCTTGCAGATAAAACCACAAAAGATCCAGCAGAGATATAGACGGTATTCAGAGGAGAGCATGACCAAGGCTTACGAGGCATGGCAGAAAGGTCATTTAAGTGTTTATAAAGCAGCCTTCCTGTATGGTGTACCGGAACAGACTCTAAGAGACCGCACCAAGGGATACATTAAGCCTGAGAAAAGAAGTTCAGGACCTGACACAATACTTAGCCAAACTGAAGAAAAGTCTCTCTGTGACCATGTTCGTGAAATGGCATTGTATGGATATGGCTATTCAAACAGTGAGCTTAGGGAGCTGGCCACAGATACAGCTATCTATCTAGGGAAGTGGAATGACAAGGAAAAAATGCTTGGAAGAAAGTGGTTAAAGGGGTTCCTCCGAAGGTGGCCAGACATGAAAGCACTAAAACCTAGGTCATTATCCATGATAAGAGCTAAGGCTGTTAGTAGACATGTGATTGAAAACTACTACAATAATCTTGAACAAATCCTAACTAAGTATGAACTCAGTGACAAACCCCATAGAATATTCAACATCGATGAAACCGGCATATCCCCAGAACACTCTCCACCTTCTATAATTGGACCTAGAGGCACTACAATTCCAGCCATAACATCAGTTAGATTTGGAACAACAACGGTGATCTCATCGTGTAATGCAACCGGTCAAAGTGTACCACCTTTTTTCGTCTTCAAGGGCAAGCGGGCATCTGAAGACCTTTTGTCAGGAGCACTACCTGGTACCGGATCTACCATGTCAGCAACTGGATGGTCAAACAGTCTTATATTTCATGAATACATTGAGACACACTTGGCTAAGCACATACCCGGAGGTATCGGTACTGACTACACCCTTCTGATCTATGATGGAGCTACTTCCCATGTTAGTGTTCCCTTGATAGAGTGGGCCAAAGAAAACAAAGTCATCCTGTTTGTTTTGCCAGCACATGGCAGTCATCTCCTGCAACCCTTGGATGTTGGTGTCTTCAAACCATTCAAGACTGCTTATAACAAAGAATGTCAGTCATTCATGCGTACCAATGTTGGGAGACAGATTACCAGATATGACATTTGTAGCCTGGTGTGCAAAGCATACCCAAAAGCTCTTACCCCAAACAATATCACGTCATCATTCCGGAAGACTGGTATCTGGCCACTGAACAAAGATGTTGTTCCTGATGAAAAGCTCGCCCCAAATAGAATCACAACAGAAAATGACCAGTCTGAACAGCCCAACCCAAAAGAGAAACCCAACTCAGAAGAGCAGAGCACAAGCCAAATACAGACCACTTCAACTGATGCATTTTTGAAATCCAAAGTACCAAAATTTGTGCCCCCTTTCAAAAAACCCAGATCTACACCAATTACAGTAGCAGGCCAAGCCATCACAGAAACAGAACTTTCTGAAGCCCTTATGACCCAAGCTAAAAACAGAAAATTCCCTTATCAAAACAAACAAACGGAAGACAAAACGAAATCCAAGGTATCTAAATATTCAAGTAACAACTCCAAGACAAAACCATTTAATCTACCAGCTCAAATTAAGCCCACGAACCAGTGTCTACATATAGAACCAGGACCTAGTCACATCAACCTAATAGCAGAAGATAGTGAGCCAATGTCCGATGACAAAACGCCGGAATCAGAATTATGTTGCATATGTAAATTATGGCAGCCCATATGTCTAAGACAATGCCCACAAGTGCAGTTTGTTAGCTGGGCACAATGTGACAAATGTGCCCATTGGACTCACTTAAAATACTGCTCAACAGTTAAAGAAGTCAATGATGGAGAAAGCTTCCTTTGCCCCCATTGCTCTTGTTAACTTAAACAACCATGACACCATAATCTGAATGTAAATGTGTTGATGTTAATATATTTTATCAAGTTGGACCAGTTATTTTCATGTTTGTGTGGTGTCATTACCAATTTTTTCTTAAATATTCCAAACATTCTTACTGACAGATTTAGAATTTACACATTGAATAAAATAGGCAGAGGTACTTGAGATGATCTTATTATTATATCAGCCACTGTATTCTTTTTAAAACAACTTTTAATCATTCACAAGGAATGCTGGATTTAAGAAATGCCCAGTTTTTGGAGGAAAATTTAGAAACAATGAATTTGTCATTGACTTATTGAACGACCCACGAATTCTGGAGCCTCAATTCCGATGACGTCAGAGGTCAACAGCTTATCCAAAATGGCTTCCAATGTAAACAATAACACGCAATTGACATAGATGTAGGTAAGTTATGAAATTACAAATATTTTCAAGTGTTATTTAATGATTTTTGTAGCACTGACTTGTTTTTATCATCCGGGAGTTCCCTGTGGATTATTAATACCACGAAAACTGGGCCAACCATCATAAACATTCAGGACAATTTTTATAAAGTTTGGACTATAATTGGCACATCAATAGTGAAAAGAAAGATTTTTTAATTTCCACCTCGTGACGCGCTCAAGCGACCTAACAAATATTGCATTTTTAAAAGCCAATACCCTCTCTAATCTGTAGCTCAAATACAGGCCTTTTTTCTGTATCATTACAGCTCTTACCTTAGATTCCTTTGGTGTATAATGTACTAGTTCATCTATTTCTTCACCTGGTATTCTGAAAAATAAAATAAGATGTTTTGGTAAACTATGAAAGGGCATATCTACCTTTAATCACAGACGCCATGCCCCCCCCCCCCCACCCTCTATAGAAACTCCTACTTGTGGAAGTCAACCATACCACCCTTACTAGTGCATAGTCATAAAAAAGGCCAGCTACGCCACTGACTAATGCCCCCCCCCCCTCCCCCCTAAGATGTTTATGTTAAGTTTTCATGTTAATTTTTTGGAATGACAGAGGTATTTTTGAGGAATCAGTACTGGTATTTAAACTTTCCACAATGCTATTTATATAATTTTTGGCTGTCAACTTTTACATGTCTCTCAAAACTTATCAATTCACTCTTGAAAACAGACAAAGCAGATCTTGTTTAGGTAAAGCTTAAAATATTTTACCTTGTTGTAGAAAATGCTCTATCATATTGTGCCATACAAATTGGTATAGTGTTCTTAATTAATAAAGGTCCAATCTGTTCCCTGTCTAATTTTGGGGTATCAGAATTTTCTTGTATTTTCTCCATATTCTCTCTTGAAAACAAACAAAAAGGACTTGGTTTTTTGGAAAGGGTAAAACCAAAAAACCAACCCAAGTTGTTGTAGAAAATGCTCTGTCATACTGTGCCATACAAATTGGTATTGTATTCCTTAATAATAATGGTCCAATCTGTTCCCTGTCTAATTTTGGGGTAAAGTATTTTCTTCTCTTTTCTCCATATTCTCTCTTGAAAACAAACTAGGAGTTGTTTTGGAAAGTGTTAAACCACAAATCGAACTTACCTTGTTGTAGAAAATGCTCTATCATATTGTGCCATGCAAATTGGTATAGTGTTCCGTATCAATAAAGGCTCTATTTGTTCCCTGTCTAATTTTTGGCTGGTGACTAGTATGTGGTACATTACATTGGCAGCTCTAAAAGAAACACAGTTAATCCATTATCAAACAGAAGAAATTTAGACTGCCATTTTGAAAGATGCTGCGGACGACAAAATTGATATTGATAAAGGTAGAATTTGTTAGGAAAAAAGCACAGAAAATATTGAGGCAAAAGGGGAAAATGCTGATCATCAGCATTTTCTTCTTTTGTCTTAATATTTTCCCAAACCTTATCTATAAAGGACGTCAAAACCAGGTTTTGTTTGGGAAAGGGTTAAAGAAGCCAAATGTGTCTGAGAAATGTGTTTGCTCTACTAGTTGAGGCTCTATTTGTTCTCTGTCTAATTTTTGGCTTGTGACTAGTATGTGGTACATAACATTGGCAGCTCTGAAAGAAACACAGTTAGTCCATTATCTGACAGCAAAAATTTAGACTTTCCTTTTGAAAGATGCTGCGGGCAACAAAATTGATATTGATAATGGTATAATTTGGGTAAAATAAAGCACAGAAAATATTTAGGCAAAAGGAGAATATGCTTATTATCAGCATTTTCTTCTTTTGTCTCAATATTTTCCCAAGCCTTATTTATAAGGGATGTCAAAACCAGGTTTTGTTTGGGTAAGGGTTTAATATGCCAAATGTGCCTGGGAAATATGTTTGCTATACTTGAGGCTCTATTTGTTCCCCGTCTAATTTTTGGCTTGTGACTAGTATGTGGTACATAACATTGGCAGCTCTAAAAGAAACACAATTAAACCCATTACAAGACAGAAAAAATTTAGACTGCCATTTTGAAAGATGCTGCAGGGGACAAAATTGACATTGATATAAGTAGGATTTGTATCTTTAAAATAAAGCACAGAAAATATTGAGGCAAAAGGAGAAAATGCTGATCATCAGCATTTTCTTCTTTTGTCTCAATATTTTCCCAAGCCTTATCTATAAAGGACGTCAAAACCAGGTTTTGTTTGGGAAAGGATAAAATAAGCCAAATGTGTCTGAGAAATGTGTTTGCTTTACTAGTTGAGGCTCTATTAATTTTGTTCCCTGTCTAATGTTTGGCTTGTGACTAGTATGTGGTACATTACATTGGCAGCTCTAAAAGAAATATAGAGTCATAGAGTAAAGAAATGAAAAATTTATTAAATCATTTTTTTAAATCCTCTCCAGAACGCTAAACTTTCAAGATAATGCAAGTTGAATCAAATTGCAGAAAATTCGGGTAATCAACCCTTTCCAAAACAACAAATTCTTAGGACGGTTCAATTCAAAAGCTGCTGCAGAACACAAAATAAATGTTACTAAAGATATAAATTGGGGATGATTTGACCCATTTCTTTTCTCTCAAAGTTTTCTAAAGCTATGCCTTCAAAGAACCTCAAAATTAAAGCTTATTTTGGAAAGTATTAACGGATATCAAAGAAGCACTAACCTTGCCACTTGCTTGTTAGAAGGGCAGCAAAAACAATGTTTTTGTACCAAGAAAGTCAAAACCTACTCTTGGTTTTTGGAAAAGTATTAACCCGATCCCAGCCGACAAAATTTTAGGGTGATCCATTTCAAAAACTACCATAAATGACAAAATGGCTGTAATTAAAGATCGGATTTGTGTAAAATATGGTACAGAAAATATTGAGACAAAAGGAGAAACTGCTGGTTATCAGCAGTTTCTTCTTTTGTTTCAATGTTTTCCCAAGCCTTTTCTATTAGGGATGTCAAAACCAGGTGTTTTTTGGAAAAAGCATTAATTGGATGGAAATCAAAGAAATACAAACCTTGCCACTTGGTTGGTAGAAGGGCAGCCAAAACTTTGGTCCATAATATAATAATTACTGTTTATAGGTAAAGGTGATCGTCCCATCAAATATATGTACTTCTCCCTGTAATAAGCGGTGTTCGAAATTATTTTTTTCCTTTGTAACAAGTAGCCATTTATTCCACTTAACCCTATCCAAAAGGAAAAAGTTTAAGATAGTCTAATTAGAAATTACAAAACAATAAGATTGGAAGTGACATATGACTAATCCAAACTGATGGCTTGCAACGTAATTTTGATTGCGACAATCCGTTTAGAAATGTTGATGAATACGGCCCAAGTGCCGTAACACTGTCAGCGTTAGAACAAGAATGCAACTGATCATAAGCATTTTCTCCCTTAATCCTTTCCAAAACAAGACCTGGTTTTGACATACCTAATAGAATTTCTTTGATAATCAGCAGTTTCTCCTTTTGTCTCAACATTTTCTGAGCTTATCATACACAAATCTAAATTTATCAATATTTATTTTGTCGTCTGCATCAGCTTTCAATTTGGACCACCCTAAAATTTTGTAGTTTGCGAAAGGGTTAACATAGCACTGTCAGCATTAGAAAAAGAATGCAACTGATCATATTAGCATTTTCTCCCTTAAAACTTTTTATGATTTAACCCATTTCCAGAGTGCAGTCTTTCCGAAACTTGTCAGACCGACGGACATGTCTAGTAAAAACTGACTCGGTCCGATATGGATTCGTAGTTCACAGGACCGATTGTCCGGTAAAATATTTTAAGGCAGTGATTGGAACACTGATTGGAACTTTGTAATAAAAAATCAGTCTGGTAAATATTTTTTTTTTACCAGACCGAATGTCCATTCTACAACTTTCGGAAACACTGAGAGTGCAAGATAAAAGACTGGTCTCAATTCAAAGGTGTTGCAGACGACAATTTTAAGTTACTGGAATTTTATATCTTTTGATCATTCTGTAAAAAATATTAAGGACAATGAAAACATTGCCTGTAATCCCGGTGTTTTACAAAACCTTTAAATATCTTATGGCGAGTCAAAAAGAGTCATTTTGTAGGAATGTGTTAATATGCACATTTTCTAATTTTGATATCAGATTATTTAACCGATTGCCACACAGTGACTCTTTTTGACTCCCCACAAAATAATGGCTTTGGAAAACATTGTGGAAAATGAAGAAATTGCTTGTGACAAGCAATTTCTTCATTTCCCACAAAGTTTTCTACCAAGAATGACCAAAAATGTTAAATTATGTTCAATGGAAGTTGTTGTCTGCAACATCTTTGAATTTGGAGCAGTCTAAAATTTTGTCGTTTGGGAAAGGGTTAATCATCTGCAGCTCCTTTCAAGTTAGACTAGCATAAAATTCTATCATTTAGGTTATATCAGACATGGCGAAAACCGTCAGACAATTAGACATGTCTGATAAAATTTCCCTTTGTCTGATGGTTTTTTTTGGCTACTGTCAGTCCGAATGTCTGACACTCCTTTTGATCTGTCAAGATAGTGAATGAGTGTTTGGTCTGACAAAATTTAATTCTGTCTGACAGATTATTTGGTAATGTCAGACCGAATGTCCAAAGATTTCTGGTGTTTCACCATGTCTGTTATATACAAACGAATCTTATATTATATACAAACGAATCTTATATTATATACAAATGAATCTTATATTATATACAAACAAATCTTATATTATATACAACAAATCTTATATTATATACAAACGAATCTTACCAAAAATCCGTCACATAATTCTGCGCCCACCAAGATTTCAAGTACAAAATACGCTGTAGTTTTGGTCCCAAAGTTTTCTGGAATTCCTTCGATTCAGCCTTAAGTTCTTGTATAATGGCTGAATCTTCTCCATACAATGGTTTTAACGAGTGAATCAATTCCTTTAGTGTTCGCTTGAGTGAGGGAACCGGCAGTCTAAAAATAAACAAAAATTTGTCATCCCTAATATCTTAAGATTTCACAATATGTTTTAAGAAAAAGAGTTTTTTAGAGCGAGATACATAAGCAACTCAATGGGAGACCCCATTACTCTATACATCTTGCGGAACCCCTTGGTCAATTCTGCAGAAACAATAGGTCGGAAAATTTACAAAACTATTCAGAATGCACCATAATATATAAACTGTGGTGTTTAGAATGTTCCGTTCTTTATACAAATGACATCATTATGACGTCATTTGTATAAAGCTAGAAACATTCAGATATAACCTTGTTGAAAATCTCAATCTTAAAAATGCTTTATCTTACACATCCAAAGAAATCTTTTAAAAACTTGCCCCAAGAAAAGAACCTCTGGTTTTGGCATCCCTAACAGAAATAGTTTGAGAAAATATTGAGACAATAAAGAAAATGCTGATAATCAGCATTTTCCTCTTTTGCCTCTATATTTTTTAAGCTTTATGGTACATGAGTCCTATAAATGTCCACACTTATTTTGTTTCTATGAAGCAGCCTTGAATTTATATAAGAAACAATCTAAATTTTGTTGTTTGAGAAAGGGTGATACTGGGAGGAAAATTCTTCAAATTTTAACCCTTTCCCACACAACAAAAAATTAGGATAGTTGGGTTCAAAAGCTACTACAATGACAAAATTGACCAATAAATTCCACATTTGATGTGTGTTTTTTTTTTTTTCTGTTTTCCTTAAAAAAAATTTCTGAGAAAAAAATAACCAAATATGGCAAAACAAGGAAATACGAAAAACTTACTTAGGAAGACTCTGTTGACATGCATATAAAGTAGGATGGCGTCCACTGACTAGTTTAACCAACAAGCCCCACATTTTGGTGGAGGCACTCTGAGTTTTGGGCTGCTCATCTGCAGAGAAAACAAGATGTGTGAGTGAAACATTAATGCCCCCGAAACAGATATTTATTCAAATCTAAAAATGCTAACTTTACACAAATGTTAAGTTTTCATGTTAAAGGTAAATAAGGGTAGATGAATGACCTTCAGGAATAGCTCATGTTGCATAGATAGATATCATTTTAATACCAAATTTGAGCTTTGTATGTTGAATACTTTTGGAGAAAAGGCCAATGACAGACGGATGGATGGACAGACAGCCGGACAGGGGACAGACAGGCGGACACAAGTAAAACAATATGCCCCTGATCTTTCAATATCAGGGCATAAAAAAGACTTTTACACCATGGATACCATTGCTTTTCACTGAAAACCTCATAACTACAGCTTGTCATTTCATATACAGTTAAGTTTTCACACATTTTATAGATGTTAATGCCATCACAATTGAAATCTTTTAGAATATCTAAAATCCCCTTAAAATTGCTGTAACTACAGCCTTTTCAAGCTGTAATTATTATGGGTTTTATTTGACAAAGCACTTAACCTTATGTAAGACATGATCATATTTGGCTAAAAGCCCAACATACTTCAAAATGACTTAAATCTTAGTCCACAGATAAGTGAAATATGGAAGAAAATATGACTGAACTATTCAGAACTATTTCAGGAAGCAATTCAAGTTTGTAGTTTATGATTATTAAAGTTACAGCTGCGCCAGGTCAATTGAGTCACACAATACAAAATTCTTGAACGAAACCAAAAATACCATAGTACTTACACATCCAACCTCTGTAGGAGAGTAGAATCCTGAGCATGTACCTTCTTACATAGAGCAGAATGATAAAGAATATAACCCATTATATGACCGCTTTGTTTAGGAAATTTTACAAAATTCTTGAACGGAACCAAAAATATGACACTCACACATCCAACCTCTATAGGAGAGTAGAATTCTGAGCATGTACCTTCTTACATAGAGTAGAATGATAAAGAATATTAACCCATTACATGACCGCATTGTTTAGGAAATTTTACAAAATTCTTAACCCTTTCCTAAACCACAAAATTTTAGGGTCATCCACTTAAAAACTGCTTCAAAAGAGAATATTGATATTATGAAAGATAGGATTTGCAAAAAATATGACACAGAAAATATTGGGACAAAAGAAGAAACTGCTGGTCATCAGCAGTTTCTTCTTTTGTTTCAATGTTTTCCCATTCATTTTCTGTAAGGGACATCAAAACCTGGTCTTGTTTGGGAAAGGGTTGAACGAAACCAAAAATATGAAACTCACGCATCCAACCTCTATAGGACAGTAGAATCCTGAGCATGTACCTTCTAACATAGAGTAGAATGATGAAGAATATAACCCATTACATGACCACATTGTTTAGGAAATTTTACAAAATTCTAGAACAAAACCAAAAATACTATAGTTTACACATCCAACCTCTATAGGAGAGTAGAATCCTGAGCATGTAACGTCTTACATAGAGTAGAATGATGAAGAATATAACCCATTACATGACCCCATTGTTAAGGAAATTTTACAAAATTCTAGAACAAAACCAAAAATACTATAGTTTACACATCCAACCTCTATAGGAGAGTAGAATCCTGAGCATGTACCTTCTTACATAGAGTAGAATGATAAAGAATATTAACCCATTATATGACCACATTGTTTAGGAAATTTTACAAAATTCTTGAACAAAACCAAAAATACTTTACTTACACATCCAACCTCTATAGGACAGTAGAATTCTGAGCATGTACCTTCTAACATATAGTAGAATGATAAAGAATATAACCCATTACATGACCGCATTGTTTAGGAAATTTTACAAAATTCTTGAACAAAACCAAAAATACTATAGTACTTACACATCCAACCTCTATAGGAGAGTAGAATCCTGAGCATGTACCTTCTTACATAGAGTAGAATGATAAAGAATATAACCCATTACATGACCACATTGTTTAGGAAATTTTACAAAATTCTTGAACGGAACCAAAAATATGACACTCACACATCCAACCTCTATAGGAGAGTAGAATCCTGAGCATGTACCTTCTTACACAGAGTAGAATGATAAAGAATATAACCCACTAAATGACCCCATTGTTTAGGAAATTTTACAAATTTTTTTAACGAAACCAAAAATACCAAACTCACACATCCAACCCCTATAGGAGAGTAGAATCCTGAGCATGTACCTTCTTACATAGAGTAGAATGATGAAGAATATTACCCATTATATGATTGGATTGTTTAAGAAATTTTACAAAATTCTTGAACGAAACCAAAAATACCATAGTACTTACACATCCAACCTCTATAGGACAGTAGAATCCTGAGCATGTACCTTCTTACATAGAGTAGAATGATGAAGAATATTAACCCATTACATGTAACGCACTGTTTAGGAAATTTTACAAATTTTTTAAACGAAACCAAAAATACCATAGTAGTCCTTGGGCCAGGACCAGGAAAATGGGGTAAGTATTACCAGAAAAAAGGACAAAACGACACCTATATATATTGGTAGATATACATCTGGCGGATGTTTTTCAGTGATGATATCCGACATGAAGAGTAGCTAAATATATTTTACCCTTACCTTTATATAGGTACCCTTTACGACGTGAATGACAATCTGTTTTGGGGTAAGGGAAAGGGAAAAATTAATAAAAAATATGAAATGAATGTATAAATCTATTTATTTGAATCCATACGTATGAGCATGTATTTCACTACTTATGAATCATGATTTTTTAATTATATAATTATAATGACGTCATTACTCCTCTTCAAAATATGCTTTTTGTGCAATCAAGTGTAAGAATTTGCTGAAATATTCGAAAAAGTATTTTTGTATAATTATCATTTATTTCTAATGCAAGAAGACATGGTTTTTCATAAAGTACATTATCTTAGAAACATTTTGAGCGTTGTTCGCACTCTGGCCGTCGGGGCTTTTGGTTGTAACCCTTATCTAAACCCTTAACCCTATCATTTTTTGCATTCAAAATTCATAACACTTATTTGGTCATATTTCCATTGAATATTGACCTACAGGTGTCAAAATGGTATCAAATGAAAGCTTATGACTCGCTCTTTTGTTTGTAGTTATTTTATGCAAATGATCTCATTTGCATATTCATGAATATTAATGATTTCCCTTTAAAATTCCATTTTTTGGCGAAAATTTTGATAAATACTTTCTAAAACAAGGCGTTTCTTTTCAGGGGGACTTTTGAAAACATGATTTTTCTTAAAGAACGTTTTGTTAGAAACATTTTGAGCCTTGTTTACACTCTGGCAGTTGGGGCTTTTTGCCGTAACCCTTATCTAAATCCTTAGCCCCATCAAATTACTTTTTGAATTTTGAAAATGAATTCGGCCATATCTTCATTGAATATTTGCGCACAGTTGTCAGAATTATATCAAATGAAAGCTTATGACTTATTCTTTCATTTTAGTTATGTTATGCAAATTAGCTTATTTGCATATTCATGAATTTTCCTAAAATTGCGATTTTCGATAGAAATTTGGTAAATACTTTCCAAAACGAGGCATTTTGTGCAGGGGAATTACGTAAACATATTAAATCTTAAAGAAAATAATATATCAAACATTTTGAGCGATGTTTGCACTTAATTCGGCCGTAGGGGCTTTGGGTCATAAACCTTATCTAAACCCTTTAAAATGACATTTCAGAATTTTTTGTCATAAATTTTACTTTTATTTTTACCTGAAAGAGCATATTTCCTTATGAAAATTCTGAAAATTTCAAGCCAAAATATTGCGCCGTTTACGAGAAATTTATATTTTTGTGTTAAAATTGAACAAATTGTTGTGGACAACAGTTCGGATTTATATGCAATTTATCGATTATGTCTCAACTTTAAATGCGTGTTTCTCGCTTATCGGCAACAACTTAAAAAAACTAATAGTATTTATACTCATTAGAATAACCAATCTTGGCATCAAGACATACTTTAAAAAATTGAAATTGGAATGAAATGTCCCTTTAACCTATAAAATTGTTCAGTCATTTCAAAACGTTTTTGGTCATGTCTTGGTTGAATATTGACCTACAGATGTAAGAATGGTATCAAATGAAAGTTTATGACTTGCTCAATAATTTACCATAATTTTTTTTGCAAATTACCTTATTTGCATATTCACGAATATTAATGACACTACTTAAAACTGTGACCCTTTTTGCGAATTAGGTTTTTGTTTGGTAAAAGTGTCATATCTCTGTTTTACTAGGGCCATTACTCTAAAACTTTGCACATACCTCTATGTCCATGATACCAACCTCAAGACATATATCTATTACTCTAACATTTAATGTCGAGCACTTTTTTACCTTTTTGTGGCCTAGAAATTCTTCATCAAACTTTAATGAGCATCTTTCAAATATCTGTCACAAATAAGTTTGTTTCTGTCATAACTATTGCTTTCAAACTTGGCATTTGCTCTTGCCTCTAAGATCAGCATCTGTTATGTTATCTAGTAACAGTTAACGTTCATTCGTTTGGCAAATTCACTCATTTTCATGCAAGATTCAATCATTTCTTAGCATCCGTAAATTTGCATCTTATTGCAAACCTGCTTAAATACTAGAACTGTCGCAGAGCGGACAAATACCCCCCACTAGCGCCTTGTCACTGAAAAAGTGCTGTAGGTCAACTGGTTCTTGACTTAGAGTACGAAAACGGATTTTAAACAAAGTCCTATTGTGACCTTGACCTTTGACCTTCATGACCCAAAAACAATAGGGCACCTCCTTGGGTCATGGGCAACAACTGTGTAAAGTTTCATGATCCTAGGTCAACCGGTTCTTGACTTGGAGCACGAAAACGGATTTTAAACAAAGTCCGATTGTGACCTTGACCTTTGACCTTCGTGGCCCAAAAACAATAGGGCACCTCCTTGGGTCATGGGCAACAACTGTGTAAAGTTTCATGATCCTAGGTCAACCGGTTCTTGACTTGGAGCACGGAAACGGATTTTAAACAAAGTCCGATTGTGACCTTGACCTTTGACCTTCGTGGCCCAAAAACAATAGGGCACCTCCTTGGGTCATGGGCAACAACTGTGTAAAGTTTCATGATCCTAGGTCAACCGGTTCTTGACTTGGAGCACGGAAACGGATTTTAAACAAAGTCCGATTGTGACCTTGACCTTTGACCTTCGTGACCCAAAAACAATAGGGCACCTCCTTGGGTCATGGGCAACAACTGTGTAAAGTTTCATGATCCTAGGTCAACCGGTTCTTGACTTAGAGCATGGAAATGGATTTTAAACAAAGTCCGATTGTGACCTTGACCTTTGACCTTCGTGACCCAAAAACAATAGGGCACCTCCTTGGGTCATGGGCAACAACTGTGTAAAGTTTCATGATCCTAGGTCAACCGGTTCTTGACTTAGAGCATGGAAACGGATTTTAAACAAAGTCCGATTGTGACCTTGACCTTTGACCTTCGTGACCCAAAAACAATAGGGCACCTCCTTGGGTCATGGGCAACAACTGTGTAAAGTTTCATGATCCTAGGTCAACCGGTTCTTGACTTGGAGCACGGAAACGGATTTTAAACAAAGTCCGATTGTGACCTTGACCTTTGACCTTCGTGACCCAAAAACAATAGGGCACCTCCTTGGGTCATGGGCAACAACTGTGTAAAGTTTCATGATCCTAGGTCAACCGGTTCTTGACTTAGAGCACGGAAACGGATTTTAAACAAAGTCCGATTGTGACCTTGACCTTTGACCTTCGTGACCCAAAAACAATAGGGCACCTCCTTGGGTCATGGGCTACAACTGTGTAAAGTTTCATGATCCTAGGTCAACCGGTTCTTGACTTAGAGCACGGAAACGGATATTAAACAAAGTCCGATTGTGACCTTGACCTTTGACCTTCGTGACCCAAAAACAATAGGGCACCTCCTTGGGTCATGGGCAACAACTGTGTAAAGTTTCATGATCCTAGGTCAACCAGTTCTTGACTTAGAGCATGGAAACGGATTTTAAACAAAGTCCGATTGTGACCTTGACCTTTGACCTTCGTGACCCAAAAACAATAGGGCACCTCCTTAGGTCATGGGCAACAACTGTGTAAAGTTTCATGATCCTAGGTCAACCGATTCTTGACTTAGAGCACGGAAACGGATTTTAAACAAAGTCAGATTGTGACCTTGACCTTTGACCTTCGTGACCCAAAAACAATAGGGCACCTCCTTGGGTCATGGGCAACAACTGTGTAAAGTTTCATGATCCTAGGTCAACCGGTTCTTGACTTAGAGCACGGAAACAGATTTTAAACAAAGTCCGATTGTGACCTTGACCTTTGACCTTCGTGACCCAAAAACAATAGGGCACCTCCTTGGGTCATGGGCAACAACTGTGTAAAGTTTCATGATCCTAGGTCAACCGGTTCTTGAGTTAGAGCACGGAAACGAAAAAGTCTACGGACGGACGGACGGATGGACGGACGGACGGACGGACGGACGGACAGACAGACAGACATGGTGAAACCAATATACCCCCCTCTACTTCGTAGATGGGGGGTATAATAAGGGCTAAACAACCTTTTTGAACGTAAAAAATACACCCTAAATCAAATATCAAATAGAAAATAATGTCCCTAAAGTTTAGGAAAACACTGATACAGTAAACTGAATACATTATTATAAATGATTGTTAAATATTTTAACATTTTCTTTGCACAATTTACACAAATGATTGAATGATTATGATGATGAACAGAACTGATAAGATGGTTCAAATGATCTCATTTGATACTTTTAGAATTCAAAGTAGAATCAAAACACATGGATTAACAAAAAGGGCAACTACAATATATTGAAAGTTTATTGACATCGTTTAAAATTAAGGTTGTAGGTCGTATACATGTAAAGCAGATTCTTTAGGGGATAGCTAGATCTATGACAGAAGGTATAAGTTTTGTAATTATAGTGTTTTTATTATTATTATCATTATCATTATTATTATTATTATCATTATTATTATTATTATTATTATTATTATTATTATTATTATTTTCTAGTTCGGTTTTGTACAAAGGTATTTTTACACTGAAATGCCGGAATCAACACATAATTTTAAGGCACTATTAGCTTTCATGTGTTTTAGAGCGTTCCTTGGATGATATGTGCACTTCCGAGGAGTATGATCTTCTGCAGTTCCTCGATAACTGGTGCACCAGGGATTTGTTTGAATATTTTGTCAAGTCCCTTCTTAATGAGACCAAGTGCGTCTACAACGACTTGTACAGTTGTCGTCTCCATACCCCACATTCTGGCTACTTCTATCTCAAGGTCTTTGTATTTTGATAGTTTCTCAAGTGCCTTAACAGAGACATTTCTTTCAGATGGAACTGTCATGTCAATCATGATGAACGTCTTGTCCAATTTGTTCTTGATGATGATGTCTGGTCTGTTAGCCTTGATCTCTGTACCAGTATTCACTGACATGTCCCTCTACGACAGTTTTTGGTTGATGTTCATACAATTTTTTGTTTGCTGGGACTCAAAATTGCTTATAGATTTTCCCATAAATGTACCCTGCTGCCTTGTCATGTCTTTAAATGTACTATGTTGGCTCTAATGTTGGACAGCCTGAGACAATTTCATCATATTGGTTGCATATTCTGCACTTTGGATCTCTACCATCTTTGATGATCTTGTTGTGATATGCTCTTGTAGCCAAACTCTGATCTTGTGCTGCAATCACCTTTCCCTCTGTTTCTGCATCGAGACCTGCACTAGAGAGCCACTTATGTGTCTGGTCTTGGTCAACATCTGGTTTGTCAAACCTTAAGGGTATTGCCCATGCATTGGTTTGGCTTTCCATGTTTGTGTCATCCTCTTTTGGGCATTTGCCTTTGTCCGTCTTGTTCTTTTAGTAAACTCTGTGACGGATTCTTCTCCGTTTCTTGTCGTTTGCGCAATGTTCAGTTCTTGAATGAATTGTCTGGCTTGCTCTGAGATTGACTAAAGTTTCTTGTTACGTTCATGTTCCCGGATCAGAAGGAGCAGATTGTCTTGTGTTGTCTCCAAATAAATGTTCAGGCCATCTCAATCTATGAGAGGCCCCTGTCACCGATCTTTCGTGGTAGGTACAATCTTTCAACGTCAACCTTTGGGTGGTGCATTCTTTCTGTTGTTAGTAACTGTCTGGTCTTTGTGTCAAGTTTTCCTTTTTTCTTGCATTTGCCAGTTTATGATATTGAAATTGTATGTGACAACTGGGACTGCCAGGGTGTTTATGGCTTCAATGTTATCTGCAGCTTTTAGCTCAGTCTTGATGGCAAGCCTTAACTCTTCTGTAATACTCTTTTCTGATCTTTTCGTTTTCCTTCATTGCTGCATGTTGAATTCCGTCACCTTCATTAACACAAGGTATTTGTATTTAGCATCTTGGTCTAGTTTATTGATGATGGTGTCTCTTTCTAGCTGTATGTCAGATGTTGATGTTAGTTTTCCTTTTTTGAATGTGGCTTTTGGACACTTGTCCAGTTCAAATTGCATACATATGTCATCACTAAAGACCTTTACTGTCTCGAGCAGTTGTTTTTGCTGGTGATCGTTCTTGGCAAAGGTCTTTAGGTCATCCATGTAGAAAAGATGGCTGATCTTCTTGCCTTGGATGTCATAATGATATCAATGTCCAGTGTCATTCAGCATGGTATTGAGAGGGGCAAGAAACAAACAGAAGTGGAAGGGTGATAGTTATGCGACTTTGCATGCAGATGGTTAAGTCTTGAACTTCTTTGGCCTTGATTTGAAACCTACCGGATGAGGACTCCCACCACGCCAATTTATTTGGGACCATAACCTTTGACCTAGTTACCCTGACCTTTGAGTTTGACCTACTTTAAAAAAAAACTTAAACTTTAAAGGGCTTACAACAGGAATTCATCCTTAACCCCAAATGCTGTCAAAACACTGTATACTGAGTCCGCCGTCTCTTTCTTGTCTCCTTTTAGATCTACATGTAGTTTACCTATAATTGTCCATAATTTGCCAATGAAATAATAATTAATTGATTTGTGTTATTTTACCTTTTGAATTACGGTATAAAACACACATCATATTTACATTGTAACTAGAAATGTCTCATTTCAGCAATTTAACACGCAGGGGCATATTGTTTTACTCTTGTCTGTCTGTCTGTCTGTCCGTCCATCTGTCTGTATGAAAACTTAACACTGGCCTTTTCTCCAAAAATATTTGATATACAAAGCTATAATTTTGTATGTAACCTTCTTTTGAACAATGATATTTATCTGTTCGTGCAATATCAATATGACCTTCCTCAAGGTCATTCATTAACCCTTATCATTCCTTAACTCGAAAACTTAGCATAAAAACTTAACATTGCCATTCCTTGGGCATTTGTGTTTCACGATCTTGTTATTAAAGTTTTTATTAATATTCATAAGCATACTAATTAGTTTTGTGTAAGATATGTCTTAACAAAATAACATTTCAAAACTAAAAAGTAGTTTTATTACTATAATGGTTTTGAAATGTTTTTGCGATTAGTTGAAGGTAATGCTGAAACTTCTATAAGAAGACAGTTGCCATGGAAACAAGAAGGTTGTTAAATTTTGCTTATCCGGCACTTTGAAATGGAACAACAGTCAGAATTCATTAACAGGTTCAAGAAAATACAGAGGGTTTTCGTTTTTGGCTGATAACATAATAATGCCATACTCCATATTTAAAAGCATGTAATTTGCTCGGCTTATTACCTCCCTTTATGGATATACCTGTTGTGATTGTTCCCATATACATGCTGTGTAGGACAAATTATGCAACATGAATTGTATTTCTATGCATCTGGTTTATATATGCAATGTATGCTCAGTATAGAAAGCAGTAAAGCCACATTATTTTAAACATTTCAAAACCTTGCACTGAATTTCAACTATCCAAACCCTATCAAATTTCAAATGCACATTCTGAGGTATAGCTACTCTGCAGAGTGGATATCATCACATTTTCGTTCTTCCTTTGGATAGGTCTTTCAAGATATATAGGTGTCCCTTTGTCCATTTTAGTGGTAACTCCAACCATATCTGGCCCAAGGACTATAGTACTTACACATCCAACCTCTATAGGACAGTAGAATTCTGAGCATGTATCTTCTTACATAGAGTAGGATTATAAAGAATATAAAACCCGCAGTAATGGAGTCTAGTAAACTTCTGACCAGTAATGGCCAATCTGAAAAACAAAGTTAACCCATTTCAAAACAAGGCCAAACAGGTTTTCTCTGTTAAGAAAAGTGTTGGAAAACATTGAGACAAAATAAGAAATTACTCATCAGAAATTTTTCCTTTTGCCTGGAAAACATTGAGAGACAAAAGGAGAAATTGCCAATCAGCAATTTCTCCTTTAGTCTCAATATTTTCCATGTTATAATGTACACAAATTTATGATTTTTAAGGTAGAATACCCATAATGTGGCCATTTTGAGATCCATAAAACATCAGCTTTTTTAAGAGCATAGTCATTACATATCCAAACTTATTCGGAGAGGTGGTAAACATTTTTTTGATGCACTCTAATAATTCCGACGTCACAAGCATCTCATTAGGGGTAGACTACCTTAACAACATTCAATTTGTCATAAGCAATAGCTTTCAAATTACATAGAGTAGAATGATAAAGAATATAAAACCCGCAGTAATGGAGACTAGTAAACTTCTGACAAGTAATGGCCAATCTGAAAAACAATGTTAACCCATTACCAGATGGCAATATTTTGGTACTGTTTCAATTTGAAAGGTGAAGCAGAGGACAATTCCGAAAATGATGAAGTTTTAATAATCTTTCCATTTTGGGTTAGAAAACATTGTGGAAAAAATGTAGAAATTGCTTGTCACAAGCAATTTCTTCATTTTTCGCAATGTTTTCCCAAGCCTTTTCTAGTGAGGGAGTCAAGTCATCACTGTTCAGTAATACTGTAATGGTATAAACCCATTACATGACCACAAAAAAATGACTCGTCCAAATTCAAAGATTTTGCATATGACAATTTTTAATGAAATGAAATTTACATTAAGTTGGTCTTTCTGGGCAGAAAGAAATGTGGAAAATGAAAAAATTGCTTGTCCTAAGTGACTTCTTCATTGTCCACAATGTTTTCTAAAGCACTTATCTTGTGGGATAGGGAGAGGCATCAATATCAAATATGTGGGAATGGATTACTGGTAACTCATTCATGCATTATGAGCCTTTTTGATCTCCTACAGGAAAAATTGAAAACATTGTCTCACTTGAAGACATTGCTTGTAACAAGCGCTTTCTTCACTTTCCACAATGTTTACAAAGGTTTTATCCTGTTTTCTACCCATAAAAGACCAATATATTGCCGGTGGGGGATCAAAACCTTGTAACTCCAGCTTTGTCAAGCTGTAGTTACGAGGTTTTGACTCCCCACCAACGATATGTTTAATTTACTTCAAGTTGTCATCTGCAACATCTATGAATTCAAGTCTAAAATTTTGCTGTCTGGTAATGGGTTAAAGCTTGACATGCTAAATTCAAAAACAGTTCAACAATGTTTTTAATGAATCTCAATCCCCTTGAACCCATGCTAGGTTGTTGGAAGTAAAAATATACTCAAGAAATATTGTATGAAATTGTCAAGCTGCATAGCTATATTATTTCTGACTAAGGAAATTTAAAATGGAGTTCGTTTGGTTTCTTCAGTCTAAGTCTGTGTATAATTTGCCTACCCACCATTTATATTTGGTTATTTTTATGAGAAACTGGAGATTGATAGATAGTGAAAAACTTGGTATCAGCGCTAAAACTCCCTTTTTGAGTCCTGCTAGATAATGCAATGCAACACAAAACAATGCAAACTCTGACGGTCTCATTGTTGTTCTGATCCTGTAAAAATCTAGCATGGGCCCCATTTATATGACTATGTTGAGCTAAAATATCCAAGAATACCTGAAATTCCTTTCAATTTATTTGACTACACTAAATTTTACAAAAAAATTTTAATGATTTTTTTTTTTGCATTCTGTTAGTGTTGTGAAAATTGTTTTCCCAGTTTTTTAGAAAACGCTGCATTTTTGCCAATTATTGGCTTCAGACCAATTCTAAAGACTATGAGAAACTAAATGTGTTTGTGAAACACTACTGCCACCAAAAATGCATTTATAAGTTAAGTTTTCTCATTATGCTTTCTGAATGATATATGGACAAACAGGCACACAGATAGACGGACACAAGTAAAGCAATGGGCCCATGATCTTTCGATATGTGGCATAAAAACTCTGGTTCCAATTAATCATTTACCTTTGGCAAAAAAGAGATACTGTTCTATAAATCTAAGCCTGCTGGTCACCGGCTTTGCAAATTCCCAGTCCATTATAAGTAATACTGATAAAACGAGAACCAGCACCGCCAAATTCCATAGATTAGTGGGCCAAATTCCATTCTTGATTTGATTTCTGAAAAATAAAGAAAAAGATGTCGCTTTTCAACAAAAACCTGGTAACTGCAGCTTGTTTTAAGCAGCAGTTACAAGTACACGTTTGTGTTGAAAAGTGACAGAATACTGGTCACCAGCTTTGCAACCTCCCAGTCTATTATCAGTAATACTGATAAAACAACAACTAGCATCGCCAAATTCCATAGATTAGTGGGCCAAATTCCATTCTTGATTTGATTTCTGAAAAATACAGAATAAATATGTGGTCTACAATTTTATCACCAGCATTTGCTCCCTTTTATTCGATATTTTCTGGAAAAAACTTTCAATGATTCTGTTACTAGATCTAGTGAATGATTTGAAAATGGTTTGAAGAAGAGGGGAAATGTCAGGGACTCGCTGAATGAGGAAGCTTTTTTAAAAATCAGTTGATAAAAAGTTATTGATGACCAAGTGAAATTTTACTGGGACATCACTCATCAATAACTTTTTTTTCATCTGATTCTTCAGAACAGCTACCACATTTAGCAAACTCAGAACATTTTCCGCCTTCTTTGCTCCAAATGATTTTCAAATAGGCTTCGATTTTCCGTGTGAACAAATACGTCATCGTCACGCCTCACTGGTCTAAAAATAGATTGGGAATCCCTTATCGTACAAATATGGCTGTGAAGATTTTCCACGTTCAACTTGCCGGAGATAACATTCTAAGAGTTTGGTTGCTGTAATCATTTGTTGAGAAACATTCTAATTCCGAGTTGAGAAGGTTGCTGCACTGTCGTGTACTTTTTAAGATCGGTAACTATGAAATAAGCAGTTGACAAGTAATGTTTACACATACGGACATGTCCTGACTTCATCGTGCCGCTCGTGCGTGCTCGCTTACCCTTTCCAAAACGACATAATGTCATGTTGGGCTATATTGAAAAAAAAGTCTGCAGACGACAAAACGAATGTGAATATCTTTAGTGTTTCATCTCGGAGAAAATATTGAGGCAAAAGAAGGATGATCATCAATATCCAAAGAAGTTATTCACACCCATTTTGTCTGCTGTGCATTCCTTTTCGATTTTGTCGATCATCATTTTCTTCTTTTGCCTCAATGTTTTCCCAAGAATTTTCTGTTGGGGACGTCAAAACCGGTCTTGTTTGGGAAAGGGTTAATATAGAAAAAACTAGAATTTGTCGCTGAATGTGATTTGATACCCCATAGGCTTTCACTACAACAATGGGCAATAACTCACAAAATAAGCAAGATAGAGTTATGTTCCTTGTACGTTGCACTTCTCCTTGGTGAGATCTATATACCAGAGAAGTTTCATGATCATAGCTACTTTACTTTCAGACTTTTCGATGTTTTTTCTGGTTAAGCTGCTGAGGAATCTCAAGAAAAAACGTTTGTCATTTCTGGTCTGTCTCCGTTTCTGGAAGCAATGTTGCATGTTGCATATGCGCAATGTTTCGTAGTTTTAGTTCCCGCCTGCATTATCTATGATCGACTAATATCGCGCTTGAAAATAATATTTTTTTGCTAACACGGTTACGAAAAATTGTCCGATTCATTGACCGATAAACAAAATATTAGACTGGTACCCGGCAAACGTTGTTGGGGTATTCCCATCGGAAATCTGTTTTTAGCACACGAACGCGGGAAAACTTTTCGCTATTGGTCTGATTTTGACAGAATTACTAAAGATTTTCAACTAAAGATTTTCAGCAATTGTTGTGAAGAGACTGGCCTTTCTTCCCAAAATTGGGAAGAGGCCCTAGTCAGTCATTTTGGGAAATTTTAGCCCCATTTTGGTCAAATTAATTTATATATTTTCCTTACACTCTATAACCAGAATAATTGAATAATAGAATACACACTGCTTCTTTGTGACTAGAATTGCCAGTAGGGGAATAATTATCATTTATTTACCAATTTTGGGAATTTTAGTATTGAAAATTGGGAAATTCTTACTCTGAAATTGGGAAAAATTAGCCCTTTAACAATTGGGAAGCCACCGTGATTCCCTGTGCACACAGTGAATATATTTGCATCAGCAAGTATTTGATCATTATACTGGTACATTTGACATGCTTGAATGGCAATGCAACACGAAGCCCTAGAATATTAATTATGACAAAACTAATTTAAATTCATAATTAGTCTGATTTATCATTAATATTCTCATCTATGTTATTTATTAATTAAATTTGAATATTAAGTCACAGAATGACTACATAGAAGGCCTATATAGGGGGTTCAAACATTAGTGTTGGGCAATCGGTTTGAAATAATAATCGATTATCGGTTTTTAGTTGGAAGAGTAAATCAACTAATGATCGATTTTATAATCGGTTTCTTACCATTGGTTTTGTGTTTTGATAAAGACAATATAAATTAATTGGTGTGATGCATTTCTCAGTATTTTCCTCTTAAACTAAATACCAATCAGAAAGCCTATTCAATTGATAGATTTCCTGTGTGTCAATCTCTGCATTTTGGGGGCAAATGCAAAGTAGGGATAAACACCAAGTATTCCAACTAGATGTAGGAGTACCTCCAGTCAAACCTTACTTCCTGTAATTACTGATTGTGTTTATTTTTTTCTTTTGTTTGATTTACAACAAATCATTTATATTCTTCATGACATACGAAGTAAGATATACAAATAAAAGATCGAAAAAAGATCGTTGTGCAACCAATTTGATTTTTAAGATACATTTTCATGAGTAAAAAATGACAGGTGTGCCACCATTTATTTGCTGCATAAATTTATCAGCGGCCAATCAAATTTCGAGACACTGTTTACAACTGATACAACGTTAAATATCCATCTGCAGCAATAACATCAAGCAAATCTTGCTCTGATTGGCTTGGGAAATACAAATACCTGCGTTATAAAGGCTTGTAATTCATTAACAACACTCTAGTTATGTTTGTTTTTCTTTTCACAAAACCAATAGTTATGAACCAACTACAATCGATTATGAAATTTCTTAGTCGATGATCGTCATCGGAAGCCCAAACCAACTGATTTTCGATTATAATCGATCATCGGCCCATCACTATCAAACATACACAGTGTTTTTGTTTTTTTTCCTTAAAAAACGGTCGTTGTTGGACCCCTTCCCCCTCTCTGAGGAATATACATTTTCCCCCATTTCAGATAAATTTTCCCCTCCTGGAACTAGATTTTTTGTTGAAAAGAAAAATCCATATTATATTTAGATTGTAGGCATCTCTAACAGTTCAAACGGTTGTTTGAATGCCCCATTATGATATTCAAGCAAGTTAAATGCATTTAAAACACAGATTTTGAGAGTATAGGCATGTATTGAAATTTCCCCTGTTTGGGTGTTCATGCGCAAATTTCTCCCCACCTATGGGCCCTGACCCCCTTCCCCAAAATTTGAAAATAAACACTGATACAAATAAGCCTATGGGGATCCATTTTTCCTAAAATTACACAATTTTGCCAGAATTTTTGCATGGAAATGAAATAATAAAGCTATAGAGGGGGTTCATTTGAACACCCCCCACCCCCGAACACCCCCTGGATCCTCCTCCACTCGCCCTTGTGCGTAAAATAAATAAATTTCTGGCTATGCCCAGGGTTCCCACTGACTTATAAATCTGGGAGTGAAAACAGTCAATTTACAGCATACTTGCATCCCCTCTATATGAAACATAGAAGGCTGCTTGCAAAAATTGGGGGTAGATCCTACAAGATTCAATTTTTGGGGTGCAACACCCCCATATGGGGTTTTTTGGGAACCCTGACGCCCATGCCTGCAAATTAAAACAGGAAACAATCAGATGAAAGGAGAAAATGCTGATCATCTTCAGACAGCATACATTTACTCCAGTTCCCATTTACTTATTTTCCTCAATGTTTTATCAAAACCTTTTCTTATAGATCTATCTAAAAAATCTATGGAAGTCAAAACAGTTAGAGACCTAGATTCTAATTTGTTTGAGCAAGTGTTAAAATAAGACACTAATCCTCTTACATGTAATTACTATAGTCTAACTAGGTTTAGACCAGGCATGTCCAATACAAGAGCTCCAGATAAAAAGTCTAAAGAAATTTAATTTTGCTATTTCAAAATAAAACCCAATGTTGTTGGTACTCATTGGAATCGTCCCAACGAGACGATTATATTGAGTACCAACATCACAGGGTTTAAGAAATAATGGATTATTTCCTTTCATTCAAAAATGACATTGCCCTCCATTATGAATATTTATCTGAAGCACTGAGAGGTTGCTAAAAAAGGGTTTTGTCTTTTAACCTGTAGAAACAAAACCAACAATAAAAATAAAGGAAAATTCTAAGATAATCAAAATGTTGTTTTTTTTTTCGAATTTTCTTGAAATAATAAGATCCATAGACATAAAGAAAAGGGGATAAACATTGCATAAATTATCCGAAAGGGTCCATCTGCGCCATAATAGCAAATAATTTTGTGCTAAAAATAGAATAGGTTTTATCCGTTTTGTTTCGATAAACTGTCCGTGTTGTTGTAAAATCTCGTACCTACGGCTTGAAACAAGCCGTAGTTACGAGATTTTATAACAACACCCACGAAATACTACTGTTTGTCCGAAAATACGTCATTGTTTCCTTGATAAAATCGTTCCCTATTCAAATAATAACAAACCTTGTGCGAAAGAATCTACGAATCACGTAGCTCCTTATTCCTAGGTAAAAATCGTTTTTTGGGCTCCTTCCCTCTTCGATTCGTCCAACCCGGGGTTCGGACACGGCACTCCTTGCTTCTGCCATCCCGATCCAGACGAAAAACGGAGAAAAATCGTCTGCAAAATGGACTTTAGACGACGCTGTTTCGGGATGTACTAAATGCCAACCTAAAAAGTTGTCTAAATCCAAACCACAACCTTTTTGAACCGGTGCCGTAATAACGGAATGTCTATGATTTTTTTCCATGGGGGGAAGACACCGTGCAATCTACATCTACATCTACTGTTAAACCCAACAATCGATTGCCGATTATCACTGGGTGAAGGTGTGCTAATAACCGGTAAAAGAGCTGTTAAAGAAAAGATATTTTACATGGTTAAAATTTTAAAAGAGGACAGTATGCTACAATTAAAAAGTAAAAGTGAATAGTGGTTTATACAAGATTGACTGCCGCTAGTCTCTCTGAGAATATGCCGAGACTAGGGCTAGACTTGATAATGATTGGTAGAGCATTCCAATGTCTTACTGTTCTAGGGAAAAAGGAGTTAGTATAGTATTGGGTCTTGGAGAAAGGAATAAGATAATTAAGATTTCTGGTTGGAATAAGGTGACTATTATCTACAGCAATTGTACCAGCTCTAATTTTATAAAACGGTATGAGGGAATTATGTAGTCTTCTTTCGTGTAAGGATTTCCAATCTAGAGTATTTATCATTTGGGTGACGCTGTTGGTGTAGTCATAGTCATTCATAACGTATCTCGCTGCCGACCTTTGCACTCTTTCGATATTGTGGGAAAAGGTTTTTTGCCATGGATGCCATATACATGAGCAATATTCTAACTGGGGTCTTACATAGGTATTATACGCAGCTATTTTGACCTGCCGGTTATTAGTTCTAACGTTTCTTTGAATGAAGCGGAGGGTTGATGTTGCTTTGGATGTAATGTTTTCAATGTGTTTAGACCAGTTTAAATCAGAAGTAATGGTGACACCTAAGTACTTGGCTGCGTTTGTTGCCTTGAGTTCTGTGTTATGTAGTCTGTATGGATAGATTAGTGGATGTCTCTTCCTCGTAATTCTCAAAATTTCACACTTATCGGGGTTAAATTCCATTGACCAGGTTCTCTCCCATTTTTCTAAATTGAGTAAGTCTTGTTGAAGGGATAGGGTATCAGTATTTGTATGGATGGTTAAGTAAACAATAGTGTCATCAGCAAACATTCTGGTGTTACATTTGACAGAGTCTGGGAGGTCATTAATGTATATGAGGAAGAGACAGGGGCCTAGAACTGATCCCTGAGGGACACCAGAAAGAACTGGCAGTTCACTGGAAAGTTGACCTTCTACAGCAACTCTTTGGGAGCGATTATTAAGGAAAGACTTGACCCAGTTGACAATTTGGGGGTTTATACCAAGTTGCTGTAGCTTATATAAGAGGGAAAGGTGGTCCACTTTGTCAAAGGCTTTACAAAAATCCATGACAACGACATCAGTTTGATACCCAGATTCCAAGTTGTTGAAGAGATCCTTAGTAAAATTTAGAAGCTGGGTTTCACAGCTGTGACCTGATCTAAAACCATGTTGGAATTGGCTAAGAATATTGTTTTTGTCCAGATAAGACATAAGGTTGGTAACTATGACATGTTCTAGGAGCTTCGAGGCAATACAAGTCAGGGAAATGGGCCTATAATTACTGGGTTGAGACTTTTGACCTTTTTTAAAGACTGGGGCAACAGTAGCTATCTTCCAGTCGTCAGGAACAATGCCAGTTTGGAGTGACAAGTTAAAGATTACTGTAAGGACGGGGGCTATTTCCTGGCTAAGTTCTTTAAGGATTCGGGGAGATATCTCATCGGGTCCACTTGCTTTATGGGGTGATAATCCTTGGAGGAGTTTCTGTACTCCGCAGGTGGTGACCACAATTTCACTCATGTTTGTGCTGGCAGGTTTGAGTATTCTGGAGCATAGGTGTGAAAGGCTGAGAGGTTTGGATGGGGAAAATACAGACTCGAACCGTTTGTTGAGAATGTTGGCTTTGGAGACCGGGTCAGTATAAACAATACCCTCTGACTTTAAGGGGGATATGCCAACATTCTCTTTCTTGTTGTGCTTGATGTACGAATAAAATTTCTTATTCCTGCCTGGCTGAGAATCATGGTTAAAGATAATATTTTCCATATATGTCCAGTAGGAGGATCTTATCATTTTTTGGATGCCAGACTTAAGGGACTTTAGTCTGTCTTGCTTACCAGGATCGGGCTTGTGTTTAAGTTTAGAGTAAAGCTTATCACGCTTATGGATAAGTCTCTTAAGTTTGGGAGTGATCCATGGTAAGTCTGCACGTGATTTGCATATTTTTGTTGGGATGTGCTTGTTGCAGGAATGATTTAAGCTTTCCTTGAATGACACCCAGGCTTTATTAGGGTCATCATGGTTTGTTTGGAAGAAACTACAAGAGAATTTGACCATATCTGATTTTATGCTGTCCCAGTTTGTTCTCTTGAAATTCTTTATTGGGCGCCTAGGCTGAATAGGTCGGCCCCGGTTTAGTTTGATTTCATGAAAAATAATGTCATGGTCTGAATTAGCAAGACTGGGGAGGGACTTAACTTGGTGTACTAAAGACGGGTGGCTGGTGAAGAAAATGTCTAAGGTATAAGTTTGCCTGGTAGGAATTTTGACCATTTGTTCAAGATTATGGTGGGACATGTTTTCAAGAAAATCTGCATAGAAAGATCTATTTTTGCAATTGTCTTTGATGGTTTCCAAGTCCCAATTGATGTCAGGAAGGTTAAAATCTCCCAGAAGCCAAACAATACTATCTTTTGGGATCTTATGAAGGGAGGTCCATAATTCTTTAAGGGATGACGTGTCAAATTCGTGGGGCTTATAAAAGGATCCAACAAAAATATTGCGAATGCCTGGTAGACTGATTTTGGACCAAGAAATATTACAGTCTGTTTTTAAGTCAGGCTGGTCTTGGCTAAGTAGGCCTTTGCTGATAGCTACTATAACACCTCCTCCTTGGCCGTCACATCTATCATCCCTGTATATACTAAAATTGAGATTGTCAGGGAAGATTTCTGAGGAGCATGTTTCAGGTTTTAACCATGTCTCAGTGAGACAGACAATATCAGGCTTTACCTGCTCAATTACTTGGTGTAGGTCCGGTATTTTGTTTTTGACTGACCGACAGTTCACATTTATGATTGTTATGCGCTCTGAATTCTTAAGGCTTGTCCGTTTGGGTTTGGGTTTCAATTGAATTGGGGTAAAGGTATGTTTGGGGGACACTGATGGGATATTAGAGTTATCGAGTGTACAATTGGGGTCTGGTAGGTTACTTAGAGGCCAGTAGAATGAAGTGTCACTAATTGTATCTAGTGATTCTGTTAGGAGATGGTGAAAATTTGATGAACCACACAGACAGCAGTACCAACTAACTTTGGAATCTGAGAGCCTATCATAGGTAGAGTCACCAATACCCTCACAATTAATGTGGAACCAGGTGTCACAATTATTGCAGCAGATACCTTCAATTCATTTCAAGTGTTTAGAAAAAATATTTCCCAGGTACGCATTAGAAAGAAACTATCGATTTTAACTTTAACTTTAAAGCTAAAAGAACTTTTCAATAATCAGTAGTTCTCCCTTTCCCCCAATATTTTATAATCTTCTATGTTCAATCTGCTTCCAAGGACGTCAAAAGGTCTAGTCATGTTTGAGAGAGGGTTAAAATAAAAGGAAAGTTCTCAATTTGACATACCTTTCAATTCGGACAACTGCACAAATTAATGTCGTACATAAATGGTTTTGGAATGGGTTGAAATTTTCCCGAATAAGACCATGCCTTTGCGTCCCTAAACGAACGAGGGAGCTACATAAAACATTGAATGAAAAGAAGAAAATGCTGATTATCATCATTTTCTTCTTTTCATTCAATATTTCTGTACTTTTTTCACTTTTGAAATTTCGCCTCTGGCTCTTTGGTGCTAATGATGGATTATATATGTTAAATTGGACCATGCAGGTGCGTACAGGTCTATGCGGAAGCCTTGAAGCACGGGCCCCAACACATTCTTTAAGTATGGTGTTTCAATGCAAAATTGTGAAACAGACCCACATATGCCACCAGATCGCACCAAATGGTCCCAATTTTTCCAGGGTAGAGCCCCGACTGCCGCCCCCTATTTTGAAAGAACTACTGTCGCACATTTACACCCCCCCCCCCCGCTCGAACCAAAGACACTCGACGTTTCTAACACATTGGGCTTTAACATTAGCCTACAAAGTTTCAAGGTACGCCCATGTTCACAAGACAATGGTGAAATCTACGGTAACGTCCCAATTGGTCTACTCCCATTTCATCCACTGTTATTTTAGTGTCTTGGGTCCCAACTCGTCTACTAAGAAATAATAAAAAAAAAACATATTCTATTCTTGTTTAAAGAATTGTCAATATATTCACAAATGAAATGAAAATGCAAACAATTTTGATAAAAAATACAAACTATCATAGTGATTTACAATGTATAGAAAAGTAGACGAAATGGGAATGATGTCCAAAATAAATTTAGTAGACGAATTGGGCCTAGACGAATTGGGAATAGACCAAATGGGATTAAACCTAATCTACGACGTAACGTCGTTTCTGTATTCTGAATACAAACATAGGTGGGTCCAACCTTGGCTTGCGAAGATGGAGTACGCCCCTGCCATCATATTTTCTTGTTATTTGGGTAATGGATAATGCTTTAACATAAATTTTACATAAAAGATAACAATGTTCAACAAGGCATATCGAGAAGGATGCATATCGACATGCCTTGGTGCATTTCCCAAAAAGTCACGCCTTTTGATGCTAAAGCATTTCTTTGTATACAAAACAAAGTCTTAGGAAAACATTGTGGAAAATGAAGAAATTCTTCATTTCTGACAATGTTTTCTATCCCCCAAGAGACAAAGAAATTGAATTTTTTAAGCTACTTGGAGTTGTCGTCTGCAACATAGTTTTAATTTTATTGGGGTTTTACGCCTTTTTCAACTGCTATGGTCATATCGCGGCGGCATATTTGACTTTGGACAAGTCTAAAATTTTGCCGTCTGGTATTGGGTCTCAACTGCAATCGCCATAAATCGGAAGCTGGAGCACCTAATCATGGATTCCTGTCGTTTCTTTCACCAGTACTATCACAAAATACTCAGCGAGTCTCCAACTGCTCGCCCACATAGGTTTAATGTTATTCCACAATTGATATGGGGAAATGACAGGAAGTATGTCTCTCGTGACCGGGGATCGAACCCGGAAACTTATGAGTGAGAAATCGATGCGCTACCAACGTTTGGTCATAACACATCGGATTTTCTCGAACGGCGTAGTAACGTATCCCAACTCATCATTCGGACGCAGTCGTAAACATTCGGTGGCGGAAAGTTCCACAGCCGAATGTTTTCGGCGTCGCCCGAATAATTCCGACGTCGTGCGAATCTCATTAGGGGTAGACTACCTTAACACCGCTTTAGGTATAAACTTCTGTAACTATTTTTTTTTGTATAGTAAATATTTGCCGGGGATGCCACAAAGACTTCTTTTCAAGATGTCCGCATATTTGCAAAATTTTAGGAGGAGAAAACTGAAAAAAAAAGGTTAGCGAGCCAGACTGATGATGAAACCTTTTTGCACTTCACGAATTTGAAACCCTTCTCAAATAAGACCTGGTTTTTGACGTTCCTAATAGGCAAAGTTTGGGGAAATATTGAGACAAAAAAAAAAGAAAATGCATTTTCTTCTTTTGTCTCAACATTTTCTGTGCTATGATTACCCTAAATTCATATTCATGAACACCCATTGTCTCTTCTGTTGCAGCTTTCAGATTAAAATCTACCACAGGGTTAAGCTGCTACAAATGCTAAAACGACAAAGCGTAATTTATGCGTAGTTTTTACTTAGATCTATTTTAGTTCAGAAAATATTGAGATACAAGGACGCTTTTTGCTATATGGGATGTCATTCAAACCAAGGTCTTGTTAGAGAAAGAGAAAACCATTTCCCAAACTGTAAAAATTACCTATTAAAAAACTGATGCATTTTGGCACCTAATAGCATATACATGTATATATGACTATTCTTCAAAAAATGTGGAAAATGAAGTAATTGCTTGTAACAAGCAATTTCTCCATTTCCCACAATCTTTTCTACAAAGTGATATCAAACATTGAAATTAATTAAACTTAAATTTGGCTTCTGAAACATATTCGAATTTAGACCAGTCCAAAACGTTGCTGTCTGCGAACGGGTTTAAAATGAGATTCACGTGACGCCAGAATTATTCGTGCCACGTCGTTTAACATTCGTTACGCATCCGAACCTATTCGGACGAAGTCGAAAACGTTCGGCGGAGGAACGTTCCACCGCCGAATGTTTTCGATGTCACCCGAATAATTCAGACGTCGCGTAAAATTCATTAGGGGTGAACTACCTTGAGGTAGGATGCAGCGTCGTTACTTATCCGAACCTATTCGCACACGGTCGTAAACATGCGGCGGTGGAGAGTTCCATCGCCGATTGTTTTTGATCGTACCCGAATAATTCCGACGCCTTGTGAATCTCATTAGGGGTACTAGAAGACTACCTTTTTCACTTAATTTTAATTCACTTAAAATTGTCTTCCGCAACTTTGAATTTAGACAAGTCCATTATTTGGGGTTAAAAAAGTTGTGTTTTGTAAAGTGTGAATTAGCAAAGTTTTGAGCTTGTCTAAATTCAAAGATGTTGCAGTTCTAAGACTACTTTAATGAAATTTGAATGTAATTTACAATTTTTGTCTTTCTCGGTAGAAAATATTGTGGGGAAATGAAGAAAATGCTGTATTAGATGGGTTAAACAAAGCTGCGTCTGGGAGAGGGTGAATTAGCAAGCCATCCGTGAAATCAGGTAAAAATAGACATTTGGGGTGCGTTAATCATAAGCCAGAACAGACGTCACTTCGTGTGATTTGGGGACAAGCTTTTTCGAGGTAGGACTATTTATTTTCATTTTCTCATTGTTTTTTTTTCAAAAACAAGCTCAGCGGTATTCGCCAGACAGAAAATGGTGAAAACCAGTATTTTCTACAAATTATTGACGCCTTTTTACGCCATTTGTGGTATTTTAGGCTTTAGAACACAATGTGGAAAATGAAGAAATGTCTTGTGACAAGCAATTTCTTCATTTCCCACTATGTTTTACTATCTAGACAGACCAAAGTACGTAAAATTCGATTTAATTAAAAAATATCGCCTGCAATAACTTTGAAATTGGACAAGTTTAAAATGCTGCCTAGCTTAAGGTATAGATCGAGTCTCTCGTTAAAACACAACTTTCTAGCCATACGAAATGCATCAAATTACCCACACTTGTAAGATCACTTCGCATAAGTTGATTCACCGTGTCGGATTTCAAGATTAAGCTTCAGGAAGATTATAATTTTCAAATAGGCCTATTATTTTACTCTATATTTATATGCAATATTTTTGATAATTTTGAACATTTCTGTCAAATATTTCAATAAGTATGCATTAATTTAAAAATCTAAACCGTTCAAAATGCTTATGTTTGTATTTGGAATGTAAATGTAACACAGTTAAGGAATTACTGGCACTTTTCAAATTTCGCCTCTGGCTCATTTGTGCTGCATACCTTAAGTTCCTGAATGGTTTCTTTGCAATCTAGTAGGTTAATTTTCAAAAACGATGTCCTTGTTATTATATTTTTTGTCTGCAATATCTTAAAAATGAGAACAACCTAATTTTTTGCTGTTTGGGAATTGGTTAAATGATGAAAAGTATAGGATAGAGCTTACTTAAGACTGTTAGACTAAAATAACTGAAATGATGGTGTCAATATTCTTGAGAAGATTTAACACGGTATCAATTTAATTTCCTTTAAAGTGACATTTCACAATTATTTTTACATAAATTTTACTTTTATTCTATCTGAAAGAGCGTATTTTCTTATGAAAGTTCTGAAAATTTCAAACCAAATATTAAACTGTTTATGAGAAATATAATATTTTTGTGCTAAAATTAAACAAATTGTTGTGGACAACAGTTCAGATTTATTTACAATTTGTCATTTCTGTCTAAACTTTAAAGGCGTATTTGTTGCTTATAAATAACAACTTCAAAAACGGATAGCATTTCTACGCATTAGAATAAACTATCTTTGCATAAAGACATACTTATAAAAAATGAAATAAATGTGAAATGTCACTTTAAAGAAATGAATTAAAGAATATCGAGTCAAAAGAAGAAAATGCTGAAGCAATTAACTTTTGTCTCGATTTTTTTTCTGTTTTTCATCGCACATAGATCATATTTTTATTAACATTTAATCTGCTATCTGCAGTGCCTAAAAATTCCACTTGCGGCAACATGACCTGTACAGATTGTACCAAGCAATCTCTTCACTTTCGACAATGCTTTCTTATCCAAACAGAAAGATGTTTCATTAACTCGAAGTTGTCTGCAACGCCTATCAAATCGAAACTGTCCAAAAGTTTGCTGTCTGGTGATTTATTATTGGTCTTCAGTACCAAGTGCACATATATGCTACCGTTTTTTCTTCATATTGATAATGTGAAATACATGTATGTCTCTTTTACAAGACATGAATATCTTTATAGATATACGAGGGTCATCCAATAATAAATGAGACTGTTGTCATATTTCAAAAACTGTCCGACAGAATTTAACGAAACTTGGCATTTACATGGCCCAACATATTAGCTTTAGAAAAATTGCACAAAATGTTGTTATGGTATTACGTTACATTTATGACGTCACTTCGTGTGACACAAACAATTGTAACGTGGACGCGTCTCATGCGGCATGGTGGTAGACAAAAATGTGCACGTATAAAATTTGCGTTATTTTAGGGCAATACTAGGACGGGGATATTTCAAATCTAACTAAAAATTATTTTGGACAAAGCTTTGTCATGTACAGCTGTTTTCTGGTGAGTTCCAAAGTTTACGGACGCAAGGATAAGTGTACAGAAGCAACTGACCTCTGATCGGCAAACAAAAGCGAAAAGTGAAGAAAAATATCCAAAAATGGTGATTTTTGTCTATGTAAATCAGGGCATATCATCTGAAAATTGGTCCTGTCTGGGAGAGCAATCAATGTAGAGTGTTATTGTATATTTTATTGGCTGTCTTGAGATCTGTCTTTCACAAGAAGCGACAAAAGTTGCACGAACGTACAGCTTTTGTTCTGTATGACGTCAAAAGGTAGGTGGGGTGACGTCACTTTTGACGCTCTATAGGCCTAATTGAGACCTTTTACTGCAACCTCAAAATCTTCTGCACATAAGTCCAGCAGGCTTTGATCATTGTTCTAAATGAAAGAAATCATTGCGACATGTGCGTTTTGATTATTTAAATGCATTGGAAGTAGACGTGGCCAGTCTGATGTGGTACATAAACTCTGGTTGCCTAGCAACCGAAATTAGAAGACTTTCTAACTGATTGAATTCTGTCGTTAAAAAGGGAAGATCTTATATTGAAGGAATTTAGGGACTTTGAAAGCATATAAGTCAAGATATTTCTGCAATAGGAACAGTCTCACTATTTATTGGATGACCCACGTATATCATATTAATTCGCTTTGTCTCTTTCTCTTTACAACCCCATCTCCCTATATCCCACTCCATGGTGGGGAATCACGTGAAACAACAACAGCAATTGGAGAAAATCTCCGTAGATCTGATTTTACATGGACGAGTTGAAAATTGTTCGAATCAGAGAAGGCGGAAAAAACGTCAGATGTTTGTTGGATGTGTTAGATATTTCAATAACAGATGATAAAACATGATGAATCAAATCAAATCATTTTTTTTCCTTTTTTATGAGCATGGGGCTAAGTGCTGGCTTAGCCCCTCCCCCCCATACCCCTAAATAAAAGAAAGTTGGCCAAAAATGCCAATTTCCCCTTATTTTACACTGCAAATTTAGGGAAAATCCCATTTAGCCCCTCCATTACTCAGACATCGGCCCGAGCGGGGATTGAATTGAATAAAATTGCTTCCTGATTGACGAGCATTTAAAATTTCTTTTGCTAGTCAAAATACCTAGCCTTTTTATGAATAAGATGCTATTTGAAAGATCCACCGTATGAATAAAGAATTCCTGAAAACTTCTCACCTTCCCTGGTCCAAACAATATTCAAATCGGTCTAGTATTAATAGAATTATTGGATATTTTCTGTATTTTTTCTGTTGTTATTGTTGCATCACGTCACGTGATTCGATGCCGTGCTGCAGTTTAGCTATCTCGACGGTGTACAATCACGTGACTCAGAATTTCCGATAATCTTCAATATCTTTTTTAATACTTGACCAATTTGAATTCGGTCTGAAGTAGAGAAGGTGGGAAAATGCCAGGAATAAGCTGGACTTGTTGGATTTTTGAAAAATCTACTGATAAAAGAGTTATTGAGGATTAACCAAAATTTTGGTTTATCTTCAATACCTTGCTTATCGGTTGATTTTTCAAAAATCAACTACGCCCATCTAATGTGTGACGTCTGTCCACATTCTCTGCTTCAAACCGAATTCAAATCGGTCCAGTATTCACAAAATTATTGAAGATTTTCTGAAAATATTGTAGGCCCCCCCCCATCACATGATTATCCACCGTACTCTCTCTCTCTCTCTCTCTCTCTCTCTCTCTCTCTCTCTCTCTCTCTCTCTCTCTCTCTCTCTCTCTCTCTCTCTCTCTCTCTCTCTCTCTCTCATGTTGTTTGAAGCCAACCCTTTCCGAAAGAAGACCAAATTCTGAGTCCGTAAAATAAGAAGGCTTCAGAAATATTGAAACTAAAAGTGAGTGCTGATCACCAGCATTTTCTCCTTTAGCCCCAATATTTTCTATGCTATGTTGAATAGAAATTCTACATGTCATCGCTTTCCAACGAAAACCTCCTAACTTCGGCTTGTTTTAGATGGTTTACTGGTTTTCGTTGAAAAGCATCGATGTATTTCTATGTCCATTTGGTAGTCTTCAATCATTTTCAAATCGGACAAGTCTAAATTTTTGCTGTTCGGGAAATCGTAAATAGCTCTATGTCGAGGGCTTGGTGCAAAACTATTGTAACTATATTTTGTAAAATTTGACAGGAGAGTGAAAAAACTTATTCACTTTTTCATAGTTAAAGAGGAAAAATGTTTTTTAAAATTCTAAATATCTTTTAAGCATACAGAATTGAAACTTTATATTAAAACACACGATGAATTCCGTCGTAAAGATTCAGAAAATGCAAAAGAGTGATTTTCTAAAAAATGTATAGTTACAATAGTTTTGCACTGAGCCCTCGATGTACATCGTTTTCATTTGACTTTATTGCAAATCAAAACAGCAAAATATCATATATTATCTGCTAATTTATACTGCATTTATTACTTTTAATTAACCCTTCCCCAAATGTGTCAAGTAGGACATCTTCAAAAAAGGTGTTGCAGACGACAAAAAATAATTCATCTATCAGAATGAGAATTCTACTTGATAAGGCGGGAATTGTTGAGGAAGGAGAAGAAAATGCTATTGATCTGAGACGCGTTCTTTATTTAGAGCGAGATTTTTTTTAAAGATTTCTTAAGATGTTTTAATAAAGCGTCTTTGAGACCGAGATTATAAGCGAGGTGTTCCGAATGTTCCATACTGCATACAAATGACGTCATTATGACGTCATTTGTATGAAGTATGGAGCATTCGGAACTCCGCAGTTTATGAATTATGGAGCATTCGGAACAACTCGGTCAATTCTCTCTTATATAGATTCTACAGAATTTACCGAGGGGTTCCGAAAGAAGTATAGAGCAATGGCGGCTCGCAGTGATCGTCTAAAAAATTTTGCTCAAAAGAACGCTTTATCCTAAATCATCTTAAGAAATCTCAAGATATCTCAAGAAATCTCGATCTAAAGAACGCGGCTCAGCACTTTGCTGCTTTGGCCTTGGTCACAGCGCACTGTTAGAAGGACTTCAGAATCTCACTTGACTTTAACTATTGCCCAAGACATTTTTCTTTAACGTGACATTCAGATTTTTTTACATGAATTTTACTTTTATTTCTATCTGAAAGACCATATTTTCTTATGAATATTCTGAAAATTTCAAGCCAAAAAATTGAGCCGTTAACGAGAAATATGCATTTTTGTGTTAAAATTCTACAAAGTGTTGTCCACAGCAGTTTAGATGTAGGCCTATATATGTACTTTGTCTTTTCTGTCTCAACTTTAAAGGCGTGTTTTTCGCTTATCAGCAACAAGTTAAAAAAGCCGATAACATTTATACTCATTAGAATAACCAATCTTGGCATCAAGACATTAAAAAATTGAAATGGGGATGAAATGCAAAATGCATAACTACAGGTTATTTCAAGTTATAGTAAACATGTTTTGTAAAGAAAAAAAAAAGCAGTGAACTGTAGCGAATATATCTTCATAACTCTTAAACCAGGAAGCTGCATAAAATTCTCATAAAATGGGAGAATGATAGAAAAATGGGAATTATTACGGATAGGAGGGGCAATGATATTTTAAAATGCAAACTATCTTTTGATATTCCCCAAACTCTGTGTTGTTGGCACTCATTAGAATAGTCTCCTCGAGACGATTCAAATGAGTGCCCACAACATGGCGTTTTGATTTAGCAAATAGCAAATTTACAATATGTCTTTAGCCCGTTTATCTGCTCTGGAGAGATTATCCATTATATGCTCTAGTGATCTGAATCGTTGAAAAACCTTTTATGTAATAACCTTTACCAAATTCAAGCTTTAATACTGCTGAAAATCAAAAGAAGATATAACTGATCATAAATGCTATTGCAGATTTTATTTGACATGGCGCATCTTTAGATTTTGTTATACTTTTTCCTAAAAATAATTTAGTGCTATTTTCTTGTCTACATTTTAAATTTCTGTACTATGTTACAAGTCTTTTTGGTGTATGCTATGTTACTTGCAAAATATGAACATGTTTTGCATAAAAGTCAGTCCGTGTCAAATGAATCAACTATGATAACTAATATACTATTACAACACATGTAAAATTCTCCGTGTTTTAGCTTAGAAAACATAGACGGAAAAGGCGAAAATTCTAATCAATATTCTTATTTTTTCTTAAACAGTTCCTAAATCAGAATTTAGTGGAATCGCCAAAAGAGGTCAGGTTAAGTTTTCGGAAAAGATTAACACATTACCAGACGGCAAAGAATGGTCCAAATTCAAAGATGTTGCAGACTACAATTTCAAGTGAATGAAATTTTACATTTTTTTCAAATCTTTATGAATTGTTTAAACATCCTCACAAGACGAAGGATTTTGAAAAACACTGTGAAAAACGAAGAAATTTCTTGTCACAAGCGCTTCCCACTTTTCCTCATAATATTCTATCGGAAAAGACTAAAAACTGTGGGTTTTTTTCCGATTGAAGTTGTCGTCTGTAACATCTTTGTGAATATGGACCAGTCTGAAACGCCGTTTGATAATGGGTTTAACACTTCTGAAGTCAACAATAGAATTTGTAGACATCACAAATTAAACAACAAGGAGTCAAACTGAGATATATTTATTAGATCTTGATTCCATTACTATTTGCTTCTTTTGGCTCAAAAGTTTCTCTTACTTTACATATTCGAGACATCAAAACAAGGCGTTGTTTGGGAAAGGATTGTTTGCATTTATAACAAAGTTTTACAATTTTCACGCCTCCCTGATTTTTATGCAATCTACATTTATTTTGGGATACTATCTATATTTCGACACTTTTCAACAAAAGCCTCGTAACTGCAGCTTAAAACAAGCTGCAGTTACGAGCTTTTTGTCAAAAAGCAGCGATATTTTGTTTTGAGCCCTTTGCACTTCGATAGCGATACGCCCAAGGAACGCTTCACCGACTCCCATAAAATGACTTTTTTTGCCTTCCCACAATGGTTTTGGGAAAAAAATCGCAGAAAATGAAGAAATTGCTTGTGACAAGCAATTTCTTCATTTCCCAAACTTGTTTAAATTGACCAAGTATCAAAACGATATTGACGAATTTTATGTTACGTGATTCCCCGTTGTGGAGATCGTGCAAACTGTCCCCAGAAACAACTTCTCTCAGGCAGCTGCAATCTTTATAACCAACACAATGCGGTGAATCACGTGACTAACAAGAACAAAAATACGGAAAGGCTTCACTTAATCTTTAAATACGCACGTACGGGACCCATTTAAATTTATTTCAAGCAGAAGAGACAAGAAAACCTCAGTGATGTTGTTGTAACTCGTCGTTGTTTAATGCAAAACCTCGTAACTCCTTTTTTGGTAAATTTCAAAGGGGAAGGAACAAAGTGTAATAACTTTGCCCAAACTGAAAGGTTTCACTAGAAATTTGGACATATTGTTCACAAATAATGTGCCATTAATACTGATTAGTACACATATCTGAAAACCTGCAAGAATAGTCTTAACTGGACACACAAGATAATTACTTTGAAAATCGCAAAAAATTGAGGTTTTGCATTTACACCGACGAGTTCCCAACTGTTGGTTGTGCACACGGTTCATTCATTACATTCACCTCTGTGGTTGCCTCAGAGAGTATTGCGTCATCATCTGCTAGATTACGTCACTTTCTATCACATCAAAACGGCAATAACAAATACTTTTTCTTTTCCAAAGTCCAAAATATGTCATACTTCACGTTGCTTAAAATTTAATATCTTTTTCCAACGAAAATAATTTAATTTTTTTTAGATTGATGTCATTCATTCAAATATTTTCTGTACGTTTCATTCTGACAGGGAACGATTTTATCCAGCTAACCGCGACGTATTTCGGACAAACAATAGTATTTCGTAAGTGTTGCTATAAAATCTCGCAATTACGACTTGATTCAAGCCGTAGATACGATATCATATAACAACACCGACGATTTATCAAAACAAAACATTAAACCTAGTCTATTTTTGGCACAAAATTCCTGCCATTGGTAAGGAGGCTTGAGAAAATAGTTCCATTGTATATGGGTTATTTCATCAGTTATAGCGCCTTTCAAATGTAACCAGAATCATCATTTCTCTGTCTACTTTATTATGTTACACATGAAACAGTTAAACAGTAATAATACACGTTTTCCTCGGTTTGACAAGATTCTTGTCATTCAACCGCCCAGCCCGTTGCAGAGATGTATGTGAGAGTAACGAACGACAACTCTGCTCGGAGATTGGTATTGTGGCAGACAAAAAATCTAGATTCAGAAAATTATTTTTAGAGCAAAATAGTTTTTACCATAACAACAGGCGTCCGTAATTTGAGCCTTGGCACCATCTAGACTATTCTTTATCACGATAAAGAATAGTCTAGATGGTGCCAATGCTCAAATTACGGACGCCTGTGACAATAACCAGCCCTCACAGTTCGCACAAGCTGACGAGCATGGATCGATACTTTCATACTTCCCACGATGATGATAATGATGATTTTACTGCCGTCATCGACGATAGAAATAATCATATCGTCGGTGGGCGGTCAAAACATCGTAACTCCAGCTTATTCAAGCTGTAGTTACGAGATTTGAACAATCTACCGACATTATATGTTTAATAAAATCTACATCACTGTAGAAAAAAGCTTTTATGAGAGACCCATTAAAATAGTAATATTCAAAATTCAAATTTTGACATTTTTCAATGCAACACAAGATTAGAACGCAGATAGAAAAGTCATTTTACGCTTGGTTTGCATAAGAAAAACCGACACGCCCAAATTATGACTGCTTTAACCCTTACCCAAACGAATATTTTTAGACTAGTTCAGTTTGACAGATTTTGCAGACGAAAATTTAAAGAAAATCAAATGTTACACATTTTCGTATTTCATGGAAGAAAATATTGTTGAAAATGAAGAAGTTGCTTGTCACAAGCAATTTCTTCATTTGCTATCAATGTGTCCCAAAGCCACTGTCTTGTAGGGAGTAAAAAAGTCATTGCGTGGTAATGGGTTAACTCTTACCGCTACACTAAATGATAACCTTTTAAGATTGATCCTTACGTAAGTAACAAATTTGGGTATTGCTCCAAGGAGTCGCAGATCAATTGAATTCAAATGGATTCCTTTCAGCAAGATAATTTTCTTAAAGATTTTTTATTCAAATCCATATCGTCGGTATTATTGCAAATTCTCGTAACTACAACGACCATCTTTTACCATCCCAATTTGAAAGCTGCTTCAAAGATCCACCCCATCCAACAACTCACTAGAAGTTTTGTACTGTCTCCGCTTGGATAAACCAAATTCAAATCGGGCACGTATTGATAAAATAATTATTGAAGATTTTCTATACTTCTTGTTTTGGTTGTTGTTGTTGTTTTGGTTGTTGTTGTTATTTTGGTTGTTGTTATATTAGTTGTTGTTGTTGTTTTGGTTGTTGTTGTTTGTGGTTGTTGTTGTTGTTGTTGTTGTTGTTGTTGTTGTTGTTGTGTCACGCGATACCTTATCGTAACAAAACAAGACAGAGACTCGTATCGCTGCATTTCAACAAAAATCCCGTAACTGCAGCTTGTTTTAAGCTGCAGTTACGAGGTTTTTGTTGAGAAGCGGTGATAATTTTTCCATATATTTTCAGGAGATAGCACTCTAAATTCAAAATGGCCAGACTGATCATCGGGGCCGTGTTACTCCTTTTGTCGCTAGTGTGTCTTACATACGCAGAGAGTTGGAAAGAGGATAGTATTAGTAACATATACCCGTGGGGTAAGTGTTTAACCATTTTTACAAAATATTGAATGTAAAGGAAAATCTTTTTATCATGTTACTCCTTTCGCGGAAAGTGTGTCTTACACACGCATGGAATAAGTGTTTTTTTTTAAATACAGACAGAGAATTTAATATTCACACGCTATGGGAGCCTGACCAGCGGCACCTATGTTTTCGAGCAAAAATGGCTGACATAACAAACCTGCAAGAAATATATGCTGCAAACAAAGGAAGATTTGTCACATTTATACTCAATTGTGCACGTTCATACTCAATAATATTTGAGTACATATATTGCTTTACCACTTTTGATTCTTAAATGAACTTATTAATCTTTAGATTATCTAAAATTGTGCCGAAAAATCTTCACGATGTGCTGTGCTCATCATTTTAAGCGAGAAATGCTTTCATGAATCAATCAAAAATCACACTCTACTGTTTCTACTGGTTTTATTTTCGTGTGTGGACATAGATTTCTGTATGACAGAACCTTTGTGTAACTCTGAGTCGTGAGAGATACATTATTAGTAGAAAAAAAACGAAAAAAAAAAAAACGAAACTACTGTACGAGAAAAACTGAACTTTTTTTTCGAGCAATGTCACAATCCACTGTATGGGTAGTTCGTTCATTGTTTACACTATTTTAGTTTGGAAATTCCAGTTTTTTCTGAACGGGTTAATCGAGCAATTGAAAACTGAGAGACGTATCCTAGTGGTCAACATTTTCAGTTAATCAACTGCATGAAGGATTAAATCTCTTTAAGCAGAGTCAATCTAAGTGCGCATCTAAATTATTTTAACCCTTTTCCAAAGCGTAAATTTCAATTCAAAATAAGCTGTTTACCACAGAATTGATGTTGAAATCATTGATGCAAAAGGAGGAAATGCTGGTTATAGATATTTCCTCTTTTGCCCCAATGTTTGCTCAAGCCTTTTTTGTTAGGAACGTGAAAACCAGGTCGTGTTTGGGAAAGGGTTAATATATTTTTTGGAACTTGTTTATGCAAATTAAGCTATCTCGAGTCAAAGGAATTACAGCACTGTCTTGATGATGAAATAAATGAACAAATAAACTAAATGGTTAATATAGAACCTACTCATCATAGCATATTATTCACGAAATCGACAATAATTATTGATTTAAAAATGAAACATGTCTTTGAAATGGTATTCAATATATATTTTCTCCTAACACCACACATTTTCTGTCTGCCTTAGTACTGTCTCTTGTTTTTCTTGCAAGCACTCTCTCATTGGCTGGTTATGACCGCGGTTATCGCAAAAATGGCATCGCGTTGCACTTTCAAATTTGATGTCCCGGTTTCGATCCTAGGGTGCGGCATATATCCTCTATGACATGTGGTACTTGTTTCATCAAAACATTGAAGACGTATTTCTGACTTACTGATGTCTTACGAAACAATAATCAAATTATATAGGACTTGATGGAAGGGGCGATACCTGACTCCTTTTCTAAGCGTGTAGACTGTAAGACATTGGTACTTAAGACATAAATACGCCTTAAATCCTTTGATGAAACTGGCCACAGTCTCCTACCAAATGGGTGGACAATCTTAAACCTAAGTGGTATGAGTAGCTTCATTCTCGAAAACATCAAATGTACTTGTGCTAGAGATGTTGAGAGAAATACAGGAATATGTTGGTAAGTCGTTTTAACTTTACTTTTCATACATGGAATATAGTGTCGAAAGAGACATTTCGCCCAATCTAATCGAACATTTTGTAGATACCAGGTCGCGGCCATAGCGCAATCAGGTGCTCCAGTCGCAGCGATATTACCATGTAGTTTAAATAAGCATCAAGGGGGAATGCTCCAGTTTCCTAAATTTTTCCAAATAAAAGAATTCATTTATATTTTGTATGCTGAAATTTTATGTAATTACCAATTGAAAAATGAAATAAAGATGGATGGTCAGCGATCTTGTTTGAATTTTATAGGCATTCGTATAACATACCCTACAGCGAAAAAATGCATAATTTCTTGCACCTATCAAAGGTTACTAAAATGATAATAAAATGCTGTATATTCATCGTTTAGTCCCGAAAACGGATTTAAAGTAACGTCTTACAGTTGATAAGAACAGAAAACCCAAAATATGTGCTAACACAAACGCGTGAATGTATAAAGCAGCATGTCCACGTGTTCGGTTAGATCAACGAAGCTGGAGTGTTTTATGTCAAAATTTGCATATTTTTGGAAATATTCCAAGTTCTACATAATATAATTTGATAAAACTCCCTCATTGTACTAAGCAACATGTCCTGGTAATAATTCAAAAAGAAAATGTATAGGTCAGCGCACTTATTAGCGAATTACAGCAATTTCTATCAGCTATACATGAATAAAATGACGCAAAACAGTGGTAACTGCATACACACTTACGGCTGTCTTGCTCGAAATAATCGATTTTCATCTTTAGGAAACCAGTTACGCATAATAAATACGCTTTTACCGCCGAAAACTGGTAAATTGTAATGATGTTTTATATTATTGAAAATACGGTAGCGAAACACATTGGTACGAAACATTTACTTTCCTACAGTAATGACCGAGTGTTCCGAAAAACTGGAGCATTCCCCCTTAATGTGACAGGGGACCGTTTTTCAGGTGTACAATTTGAACGGAAATTTTGCACATTTTCAACCTTCAGAAATTCAAGCAGAAGAGTACATTTTACCAAGCCGGACTGCATGGAATGGTAGTCCGTCAAGTTACCAGTCAGGAAATGTAAAGAAGCGTAGATAACATTGTATTAGCGTTTAGAAAATAATGTTTGAAAAGCAGAATTTTCATTGTGTTCCAAAGCTTGAAAATTTTACAATGTAATCTCATTAGGAAATTGAAATTGCTGTTGCATGGACATCTGGGACCAATCCTAGTCGAAGAAAGGGTTCCAAAATGCCCTGTAAAGTCAGCATGATGTTGCAAATCCTCCAATCGAAAACCTTGATAAATTTGTGAATATCAAACATTTCAAATTCCCTATTTGTTTATGTCAAAGGGAGGTAATTCGCAAATTTGACAGATTAGACCTTGATTTTAGAGCTTGCTACAAAAGATAAGTGTGATTTTAAGTGTATTTTGGCAACCCGGATATGAATTCCAATCACTGTATCATTTTATCATCATAAGGATTGGTGGAAAGAGAAACAAATGTGGAATTAAATATCTAAACTGATTAACACCAAAGATTTCTATCTTCGATAAATGTATAAAACGCTCCGAACACCCGTACAGAAATTAACTCAAATCACCCGTAAATGAAATTAATTCAATCCGAATACCCGTCCAGTAAGACTAAAAAAATCGGTACTGTAATGCACGTGTTCGGAGGAATTTTTGGTCTCCGTACAGTGAATAAAAACATCAATATTCCAATTCTAAAAGTTGCGATCATCCCTAGGCTTTTGGATTTTCAAAGAATAATGTGGCCGGTGTAATTTTGATAATATAACATGTAATTTAAAATATATGTTTTATTTCTTTTAATCATTTAAAAGGTGGACAAATATATGCATAATTCACGAGCAACGCCTCTTTATCACGCTTGCTTATCGTTTACGTTTTGTATGCCAATCCGATGAGCTAAAAACAAAGGCAATAACAAAGTTGAATCATAAACCGACCTATCTATGCTTCGAAGTTGGTGTTATAGGACAAAAACACAACTTACGTCCAAATAATTGCTGGGACCGTCATAATCCACTTCCTTGTCCGCCATTTTGTTTGCTCGAAAAAATAGGTGCCGCTGGTCAGGCTCCCATAGCGTGATTCAGTGTAAAGGAAAACCCTTATTCTGTTACTCTTTTTAAATGATCGCCTGCTTCCGGAATGTCTTATTTTATTTTTCAGCTAATATTCTACGGATTTTGACGAGATAAATTGCAGCATACCTTCCTTGAAAAGGTTCATTCCCAATCCTCTCACTCTACTCACGCTGCAACGAATCCCATATTTTCTTCAATTATTCAAGCGAAAGCATTCGTGTTGAATGTTTGAAGAAACCATGGGACTTTGAGTGAGTTAGAACCGGGATTGGCCCTCTCAGATTCGTACGATGCACTTTATCTCGTCAAATTCCGTAAAGTATTAGCTGAGAAATTACCAAAAAAAAAAAAAAAAAAAAAAAAAAAAGAAACACACACACACTTGAAGCAGACGATTTTTCGGTGTACCGCTCCCCAAAAGTCACGTGGGTTACCCACCGTGTCAAATAACCTTGAGAAAACACTGTGGAAAAGGAAAATATCTGTGAAATGTCTCTTAACCCATTCCCAAACGACGTAATTTTAGGGTGATCCACTTCAAAAGCTGCAAAAATGACTAAATGGGTGTTATTTAAGATATGATTTGTGTAAAATATGGCACAGAAAATATTGAGACAAAAGGAGAAACTGCTGGTCATCAGCAGTTTTCACAAGCATTTTCTATTAGGGACGTCGAAACCAGGGTTAAACCTCATAAAAGGAGCGTCCCCTCCCCTCCCCAGTCCACTAGAGCTGAAACGAGTACCCGGGTTCAAAATTATTATCCGTTTTTACAGATTTCATTTCACATGGCGCAGCTTTATCTTTTTAATTATCATAAATAACACGCCTAAGCATTTTTAAATAACAATGCAGTAATATTTTCTTGTATACCTTTTATATATATGTACTATGATACACGATACGGAAACTACAGAGACAGAGCCAATGGCCTATGTGATTTTTTCGTGTTTACATCATGTATTTATGTACATTCCAACGGTAAATAGCCAATTGCCGCAATCAAAACATGTTATTATACTAATCGAGGGATACTCTCGATTAGATATCCCTTTCCCATGTCACAAAACCTTAGAAATGATTGGCAAAAATTAAATTTGAGCAATTTCTATCGGTGGCTCTGTCGGCTGGCTCTGTCACTGTGTACTTTATCAAACATTTTAATCCACCACAAAATTAGTGTCAAGGTAATATACCTAATTGACTCATACACTGAATAGATCATAATAGCGTATGGCGAACGGTTCAGTCACTGATTAAATGCTTTTCCAAAACATGGGTTGATACCCACTTAGTCCGACCTAGCCAATTATCGCCCGATCTCTCTCACTTACATCTTATGCAAACAACTTGAACATATCAGTGCATCTAGTATAACTAAACACTTCGACAAAACATATTCTTCGACTTACAGCACGGCTTTTGGGGAAAAAGATCCTGTCTGACCCAACTCTTTGGCTTGATAGATGATATCCTCCAGTTCATAAATGAGAAAAAGCCAAGTTGACTTGATCCTATTACATTTTTCAAGAGCGTTTGATATGGTAAATTATGAGAAACTGCTGTCAAAAATGCATTATTATGGCATTAGAGGTCACACTCTGGCATGGGTCAAAGCCTTTATAGACAATAGGACACAATCAGTGTTGGCCAATGGATCCATGTCAAGCATCATACCAGTTCATTCACATGTGCCCCAGGGTTCGGTCTTAGGCCCCCTACTATTCCTTATCTATATCAATGACCTCCATGAATATGTATAATGCTCTGAAGTACGTCTCTTTGGTGATGACACTATCATTTACATGTCACGAACACTCACATTCTGGTCCAGCCTCTTACAAAAGGATCTACTAAGGCTCGAGAGATGGGAATCAGACTGGGACATGTCTTTTAATCCTGCCAAATGCCAAGTCATACAGTTTTCCAAGAGAACGACACAATTAATGGCACAATACTTTCTACATAATAAACTACTTGAAACAGTCTCCTCAGCAAAATATTTAGGTGTTACAATCTCAAACGACTTACCATGGAATAATCGCTTGTCAGGCCCCAGCTCGAGTATTGCGCTGCAGTATGGACTGCAGTCCGCTCAACACTCAGGAACTCTGATTAACCAGATTGAATCTGTGCAGCGGGGAGCAGCTCGCTGGGCCATGCAATGCTATGGTCGCATATTTAGTGTCTCTGTTGGAGATTGACCAACGGCTGGTTAGATTCTATAACATTGTCAAGGATAAAGTAGTCGTCCCTCTCCCTAAAAATATTGTCAAACCTGTCACACAACTTAGAAATTCCCATATCCTAGCATTCCAGTAACTACATACTAATATTTTCTTTTCTCCCAACGCATCAGAACAATGTCTTGTTTGAGAGAGATTAAATGGAAAGATGTCGAATTACATTGGTGCAAAATGTTCTTTGTCAGCACCTAATTTGTCGCTAGTAGTAGCTTTGAAATTGAACAACGCCGAAATTTTATGTTTTGGAAAGCGTTTAACCAGTGACTGAAGCGTTCGCCATACGCAACGATCTATTCAGTGTGCGAGTCAGTTAGGCATATTACTTCGACACGAATTCTGTGGTGGATTAATTTTTTTTAAGTTAGCATGCAGAGACAGAGCCAGCCGCCAGAGACAGAGCCAGCCGCCAGAGACAGAGCCACCGATAGAAATTGCTCAAATTTTATTTTTGCCTATCAATTCTAAGGTTTTGTGACATGGGAAAGGGGTGTCTTATCGAGAGTATCCCTCGATTAGTATACAATGAGTTTTGACTGCGGCAATTGGCTATTTGCCGTTGGAATGTACATAAATACATAATGTAAACAAGAAAAAATACATAGGGTCGACTCACGACGACAATGATCCTATGAAAATCCTGCCGACTTTGAAGCCCACAGAATTAGAACTGACAGATAAATGGTCTTAGGGGAGCATGACATTCCCGTTTTTCGCTTTTAAGCACCAAAGGAAAATCATTGAACAACAAAGTTGAACACTCACCTGTTTTTGTCCAAAAATCGTGCTCCCAGAGACAGAGCCACACATGGCCGGAAGCGCCCAAGAGGATTTGACTAGCAGAGCCATTGGCTCTGTCTCTGTAGTTTCCGTACCGTGTGATATAGGTTTTTTGAAGAATTCTACGCTAAATGCGAAGTATGAACACGTTTTGAATAAAGGTAAGTGTCAGGTCAAATGGAATCCGCTATACTCGATGATTAAACATAGCTTTAAACTTTTATTAATGATTTAACATAATCAAGACGGTAAAAAACTTATGCAATGACGAAATTAGTGTGCAGCTCATTGTCAAAAATCACAATAAATAGGAGAATTTATTTGGAAATCCACCAATGGAAACATGCAGACATGTTCACGCGCTTGCATGTTCCCATCGGTGGATTGATCCTATATTATAATTGGATTGAGCCATCTAAATTATTTAATGAATTATCTATTTTTAGGGTACCCGGGTACCCTCGGGTAATTGTTAGACGGGTACCCAGGTAAGAAATTTAGTACGCGTTTCATACCTACATACCATCCTAAAAAACAGGAAATTGGTATGCCTATGACCCTGAAATTGGGTTGGTCATATGTTTTCGAAACATGCTGCAGTTACGAAGTTTCTGTTGAAAAGCGATGATATGCCATACTCTTTTACCTTGCTGTCTTTGTACATTTATCATGACAACTTTCAGGACAGTCATGTCTTTTCTATCTCTAGGTATAAACACAACAGATACGATAGGTTTCAACACAATGGCAGCTGCATTTATTATGCTAGAAAAACCCAAAGTACATCGCTTCTTTTCAGCAAAAACCTGGTCACTGTAGCTTCAAAAAGCTGCAGTTACGAGGTTTTTGTTGAAAAGCGATGATATGTCTTGATATGTAGATAATTTTTACTTATATTGATATAGACTAGTGAATGAGTTTGAGTTTATTGGGGTTTTACGCCGTTTTCAACTACAAGGGTCATATCGCGGCGGCTGGAGCACCTAACCGTGGTTTCCTGGTATTTCTTGCACCAGTACAACCACAATATCCAAACCGAGCCTCCAGCTGCTCTCTCACATAGATGATTTACACCCATTGGTGAGAGACAAATGACTTTTGCCAAATGTCAGAATGGATACTGGCCGAGCCGGGGTTCGAACTCACGACCCCTGGATTGACAGACTCCGACGTAACCGACTGAGCTATCCGGGCTCGGCATATAGACTAGTGAAGCGCTCTTTGATATTTCGGCATTTTCTGGCATATATCAATCTTGATAAAATATGGTAAATTAGGCATTACGTCTTGCTATAGTTCGTAAATATTGACCTGAACCAGTCGAATATGTAATGAGAAATTATGATGCGGAATAATCACTCTCCGACATATATTGACACGAAAAGCATGTGCAGAATACAAAGTCACATTTCTTATAGAAACTATCGACTCTGCTTTACAATGCGTGATTGCTGGCGAGTATTGATTATTCCGTGTCACAATTACTCATTGCATATTCGTCGGGTTCAGGTCAATATTTACAGACTATACATTATTTTTTTTTCTAGAACCGACGTGCGATAAAAATGTTGTGACTGTAACAATGCCGGCTACAAGCAGATACAGTCGGCACTCATTATGTCGACATCAGATAAGTCGAATCCCCGCTTAAGTCGAAGTGAATGTCTGGTCCCGTCTTCACCAACTGATATCGAAGAGTTTAAACAAAATAATTTCGAAATGTAAATAGCCATTAAAATTCTAGTAGGAAAGGGACAGAAATTGCCCGTTTCGACAAAATGGTCAATGTCATTTAAAATGAAACTGAAGAAAATCGGACGAGTCGAACTCTGATCATGTCGACCTATTTTATGACCCCTCTGACTTCGACACAACGAGTGTCGACTGAATGTCTTTATCAAGAAAATATATAGTAAGCTACGACTTGCTACATTTTTATCTTCTAGAACCGACGTGCACTTTTAATGAAGGTAATAAGGAAAATGAAGTGACTGTAACAGTGGAGATAGAAGAAAAAGACGAAGATCTATACAAAGTAAGTATCAAATCCAAAAGCCTTTATTCATAATCAACATAAAACAACCAAACATTGTTCCAAAAACATTAGGGGGCCAGCTAGGCTGTCGAAAATGCAAATGGCACCATGATTACAAACCAGAAATAACGTATGAAATTACCAACCTTAAAGGGTAGATCATTTATGTCCCTTCTTAGCACTCATCGAGCTTTATTAAGTATTAAAATCCAAGTCAGTTAATAACGTGCGGGCGTCCTTGTTTTTGTAAATTAACGGTTACATAATGCCCGACCTTCAAAAATCAATTATGTCAGAAATACGTCATCAGCGAGATTTAACACACCGTACAACCGGCTGCGTCGAAAGTCAGCGGAGACAGATTCGGCATCTGATGTCATGTGCACGGTAGGTCAAATTAATTTACTTTTATAAATAAACGAAAGGATCTTTGGAATTCTATAATTGATAAATACGCGTATAAATGTTCAGTGCTTGTACAAAATAAACCTTTCCACGTATCCCTCGCAAATAAGGTCACAGTCATCGACACAACCGGTTGTACGGTGTGTTAATACCGCGGAGGCGTGTCTCGTTGACCTTGACCTTGTCTCGTTTTGAAGTAAAAATAGAACGTGTATTCACGCTTGTAAAGGATTGATCTATAGCAAAGGAAAGATGGTTATTCGCCATGATTGAGTTTTTTATGCATTGCTATTTGTTTTTCCATGCACAAATATGAGTTCCCGAACAGTTTGGAAGCATAAAAACATAGAGCGGGCCCCTTTAAAATATGTAGGCTACTGGGTGGGCTTTCGTCCTATAGGGGGATATGTCCCAGTGAGCTTTTTTCCGATAGGTATTTCAGTTTTTGGCATTGTTTGCTCTACTAGTGCGGTTTTGGTGCAGTGGTAACGCTCTGGACCTTTAAAGGGTCGCAGGCTCGATCCCCGCCTCTCCAGTCTTTATGGTGGGACTTTAAACCGAGGTCCCGTCAGCTGTTGAGTCTGTCGTAAAACTTCATTCGATCAACTATACTGAGAAGCAAAAATAAGTATACACCCTAGTTCTTCCACGTTTTCCGAGAAAATGATTTATATACTATGTACGATTTTTAAACGCCACCGAAGGTGGTCGTTTATTGATGTAACCTTCTCTGTCTATCCGTCTGTCTGTCCTTCTTTCCGTTGCGAAGGATTTTCATGTCACAAAGCGCCATCGAGAAAGGGGACTTAATCGATTAATTAATGCAAGCATTCACGTTGACACAAGCCTGCATTTATGAAGGGATTTGGATAGAATTTTCACAGAAAGTGCCTAGTCACCTAGTACCATGCGAAAATTGTTAGTGCTTTTTTCCATATTACAATGCGTCATAGCAAAAGGGGACTTGATGTAAACAAGTTATCTGACACAACCCCTTTTAAATTTTTGACGGATTTTGATTGAATTTGCACAGAATGTTCCTAGTCACCTGACTAAGTGTTTAAAGTGCCACGTTTCTTTCATATCATGCTGCGTCATCGAAAAATGGGTCCTAATGCAAAAAGTGGCATATTGATCGATTTATCCTAGCCACCAAAAATTTGTGTTATAATGTTTCAGAAAACTGAAGCTTGTGATTTGTTGTGATAAGGAATAAAAGAAACAAATACGGATTAACAGCAAGATTTGATGCTCCACTAAGTCGCACATGCAAAGTTTGCAAAATCAGCATGTAGCAAGATTAAGAATAGTCAAGCAATTTCAGGTCAAATTTGTTAACGTTTTATGATTGGTCTATGCTTAGAAACAAATTATAAAAAAATCGAGTCGATGTGATGAAAATTAAGAGAGATATTGACAAAAGAAAAGTGTATACTTTCTTTTGCCTCTCAGTATATGTTGGCTTTAGTCCCACAGTCACATCCTTATTAAGGATTAGTCCATAACTAGTCATTAGATACCAAACACTTCGTGCATGTTCGTGTTTTGTGCATTTTCTCCTTTTGTCTTAATGTTTTCTCGAGCCTGTTTTATCAGGAACGTCAAAAGCAGGTCTTGTTTGGGAAAAGGTTAAGTCGCTCAACTTATGGACTTTGCCAACGAAAAATTTGTCTCAGGTAACTTTTGTGCCTATATCATAACCTTCATTTTTTATGGCATTTGCGGTATAAGAAGTATTGTTTTGAGAAAGACGTATGATAGGTTCATTTTCACGGAGTTCTCTCCCGTGATTAGAATATCGGTATCAATAATTTAGTCATTTTGCAATTCATACCACTTCGGAATATTTCGGGCGACATCGTAAACGTTCGGCGGTTACCGGTATTTACCAGTGAGTTACGAAGATAAAACGTGACAATATATGTTGCCGAATATTAAAGAATTCAGCCGAAAATGCCGACTTCGTGTGTGATCTAATGTCAATGCTTTCGTTTGCAGGACTGGTATATGTCTATTACAAGTAATGAAATCGGATGCGATGGAGAATTTGAGAAGTTATCCGAAAAGGGTACCATCCGAACTGTTACTATATCCTCTTGTAAACTTCTTTTGGTAAGACTTCTCTCATTTTTGCTTTTACAACTTTCTAAACATCAATTATATTTTTACAATTTAAAGACTGCGAGTCCTGGGGACTCGCTGGATTTCATATCAATGAGTCCTGCTACTTAGTTTGTGAGTTCAATACACTATTTTTCATAGCAAACCTGTAAAAATTGTGGCATCCTGGGACTCGCTAGAATTAAAAATTTGCATCCCAGAGACCAAATTATGAGTAAAATTTGCAGGATGTGCAGGTAAAAAAATCACTGAAACATTTTTATTTTATAATTGTATAGTTCACCAAACCGTATTGTGTGGGTTCTGGTTAGAATCGGTTCCTCGAGACGATTTAAATGAGTACACACAACATAGGTTTTGAAATACCAAAATATTCATACCTTTATGAGTCAATTTCAAAATTCGCAGGTTTTTTAGACCAGTAAATCACGAAAAATAATTGTCAAATATTGTATTTTTTTTGTTCTCAATTTGTTGTTAGATTATTAATAACATGTTTTAAATCATTTTCCACCCTGGATTGTTGGTGTGTAGCTTCTAAATCGGTTATTAACCATGTGTTCCGGACAAAAATGTCTTTGGTGTTCCGGTTAAATAAAGGTATGAAATTAATATAGATTAAAAGATATTTCACATTTTTTTCACCAAATTACATTTTAAAAGGTCAATAGCTAATAACTAATAGAAAAGAATCATTTTGGATGCATAATTACATAATAATTTACAGGAAAATACCTTTGTCTGCTAAAGTTGGAAAAAATCAAACATTTTAGTCTCAAAATGTCTTATTTGAGTCCAAATGTCCAGAAAAGTTTCAATCGTCAAAATTAGTATGTCCAATCTGCTTTATATAACTAGTACTTTTGATGCATTTGCTTGATCAGTTTTCTTGGAAAATGAATTCAACATTACCGGAACACCAAAGACATTAGCGGAACACCAAAGACATCAACATAATCCCAAAGAAAATCATCTATTTTCTTTGCTTTAAAATGTTTATTTTGCATTGATTGAGCTTGAAACTGGCAGCTAATATTTGTCCCCAGTGATTCCGCTTCCCGCAACGCACATCAGAACGCTTGACAAATTAAAATGCCAATGAAAAGTCCAAGCTTAACCTCCAGTTGATAGTAAAATCCAACCTCCTTTAAGACATGAATTCAGTAACACGGCATGAGCCGAAAGATATAGGAATGCAAAGAGATATAGTTAATGTGTAATAATTTAGGATTTTAATGCACTAATATAAAACATTTTGGGTAATACTGTTCTAGCATTTACCGTCAGTCAGCCTGTCCGTCAGTTCAAAACTTTGAATTGGCATTTCTCTAAAACAATGGACAAAGAAAGCTAACATTTGGTAAGTAACGATTGTTCAATGACATCTTTATGCTCCATTCATTCAGACATTCCCAAAAAGTCATTTTCAACCCTTAACATGAAACTCCACTTAAAACATCGAGCGAAACCTAGATTTGGCATTTTCTCTAAAATTATTACACGAACAAAGCTGAAATTTGGTATGTTACCTTATTTTAATAATATCTATCTGATCCACGCAATATGACATACGTCAGTGCCATTTTATTTTTGTCTTTGGCGTTCCAGTGCTCAGACCGGAACACCAAGGACTAGAACACCAAGGACAATTTCACACTAATTTGCAAAAATATAAGTGAAAATCGGGTATTTGCTAAATCTACTATTGAAAGCATTTACTGTACTTTAAGTCAGATATACCGGACAAATATCTAATAAAAAGGTACCTTGCAAAGTATTACAAAGTGCGTCATCCCAAAGACAAAGAAAAAAAGTACTGTACAAGTTGACCGCCTTCTTTTTCAATTTATTAACAAGACACAAAATAAATTCTTCCTCTTTCAATTGTAATGTATGAGCCTACGATAGCTTTTCAAAAGGAGGTACATGATTCGTGTCTACATCTAATTAAGATTGCATTTCTTTGACCTTTTAGACACTGGAACACCAAAGACAAAAATCTGTGGGACAAGGATATATGATGATTTTTATACCATTTACATAATATCATTTGGGTAACTGGTATATTCAAAGTGTAATTTAACATATTGTCATGCAAACTAACCCAAAAAAGTTTTTCAATTACGGTTAAAAGTAGTTATCTTTGCTGGTCAAAACCAATGAGGGTAGAAGTGGGACAAAGCAAATTTACAATTTTCAGGCCATATAACATGTAAAATATCTCACTAAAGCATGTAACATGCTATATTTTTATGCTTAATCAACACAATTACATTGGTATGGACCCATTTTTAACATTAATGTTTATTTGATTACTTAAATGTACAAGTTATCACACGTGGACAAGAAAACCTGCGAATTTTGAAAACGACTCTTATCCGCTCTTACCTATGACTCTACATATTACGGATTTCATTTGACCTGACACTGACCTTTACTCAAAATGTGTTCATATTGTGCAAATAGCGTTACATATATCAAAAAGGCTTGTATCATAGTACACAGATATAACAGGTTTACAAAAAAATATTACCGAATTGTTATTCTAAAATATACATAGACGTGTAATTCATGATAATGAAAGCTAAAGCTGCGCCATGTGAAATGAAATCTGTAATACAACAAGGCAAGATATATACCACTCTATCCACACAAATCACGTGATGATTGGTTAATCACGTAATTATTTTGGAAATAAGATATGCGACCTTTTTTTTTAAATTTTAGATCTAGTCTATACACGGTGGGTAACCCACGTGACTTTTGGAAAGCGTCCACACGGAAAAATCGTCCGCTTCAAAGTATGTTTTGTTTAATTTCTCAGCTTATACTCTATTGATTTTGATGAGACAAAGTGCACGGAACGCGCCTTTAAGAGGGCTATTCCCGGCTCTAACTCACTCTGCTCCAAATCAAGTGGTTTCTTCAAACATTCGAATCAAATTTTTGTAAGTGCAAAACGAAAGTGGGAAGCGTTCACATGCACCGAAAAAAAACTTTCGCTTGAATGTTTGAAGAAACCACGGGATTCGGAGCAGAGTAAGTTACAAACGGGGATAGCCCTCTTAAATGCGCGTTCCGTGCACTTTATCTCGTCAAAATCAACACAGTATAAGCTGAGATATTAAACAAAACTTACCGTGGAGCGGACGTTTTTTTCGGTGTTAACGCTTCCCAAAAGTCACGTGGGTTATCCACCGTGCTATATTCATTTGAAAAAAGTAAACTCGATTTTGCTAATGTTTCGAAACACTAAGGTGTAAAATGTGAACTAAAATATGAATATAACTTAAGAAACAATGAACCAGGCTTTTTAAGCAGCTTTACTAGCAACTTAAAACAAGAGATTCGTGTACGGACACATGTACGACCATTGGGGCATTGGCAGGGAAATATATGAAATTCAAAGGAAATAACTAAAGAACGCAAAATATAACTGAATTTCAGTTTTCGCACGCACAATTAGGCATTACGATAATTCCTTTGGTCAAATTTTAACTTATTGTTGAAACTGTAGTCCTAAGTTAAGTACTCGAGATATTGGACATTTTATAATTCAAGGGAAGATAATTCATGAACGATATCAATAGCGATGAATTCATGCTGAAAATAATATGAGGTTATTTAACATGTCTTTGTACAATACTGAATTCTATTGGATGAGTACAATGCAGAACGAGGCTATATTTGGACGAGCCGATAGGCGAGTCTAAATATAGACTGGTACTGCATTGTACGAATCCAATAGAATTCGGTATTGTACAAAGACATGTTAAATGACCTCTTTATTTCACATCATTTTTTTTCACACAAAACACGACAAAGATTAATTTTGTATAAAAAATAAGATCGAGATCTAATTACTTTTAAATAGAATTCCAACGTGAAATAAAAAAGGAAGAAAAACAACAAAGGCTTATGTCATGAAAAAAATGTAGGCTACATGTACATTTCTAACACTGTGAAATAAACATGGCATCTGACATTAAATCTATATTTATCGATTTATGTTTGTCTCAAAAGATTGAATAGACCGTCATATGACAGTGTGAAATGTACATGAAATTTGTCATATAAACTATCTATCATGCCAAGCGTAAATCAACAATGAAAACATTGACAGAAAAGGAGAAATTGCTGATAAACGACAAATCTCCTTTTCTCTTAGAACTTTTTTTTCAAGACTTTTAATGGGTATCAAATCCAGGTCTTGTTTGGGAAAGGGTTAAGTGTGATTTTTATCATTGCTGCACAGTGGCGTAGGAAGGTTTCTAATATTGGGGGGGGGGCAAGTAAATGGAAATATGGGTGTTTTATGGGGGCCGTAGGGGGGCCATGCCCCTTTTCCAAATTATTGGGGGGGCAGCCCCCCCTGGCCCCCCTCTTCCTACGCCTATGCTGCAAATTAAATGCGCTAAAATTCAGAAATGTTTTGAAATGAAAATAATCTCTTTCGTGATGTTTAAAATCATTTTCTCCTTTTGCCTTAATGTATTCCCAATGTGTTTTTTCAATCACAGAATCAAAGCTATGTCTTGTTTAGGACAGTGAATTCAAAATATTATGTTGAAACAAACATTCAACTCTAATGCACAATTTTGCTTTTGCAGACGAGAACTCTACTAATATAAGGGAGATTACTCTTCGATGCGAATATGGATATTTTGTATGGCAGCCTCGATTTGGGAAAAAATCCATATTTGTACGGTTCAATCGATATTTGTAGGGTTCAAATGAGTGCAATGCATATTTGGACGGTTCAACCGGTGCATCGTACAATATCGATCTAGCCGCTTTGGAATATCGAGAATCCCGTGCGTCCACGCAATTATCTCGTGCGTGCAATACGGCTTTAGGTATTGTATACTCACGTGGTACGAATGGGACGATTTCATTGGTTTACTAATGTAGGGTGTGAAATAAAGTGGGTTATCGTTATGCATTGATAAACCGTCGTTGCTGTTATAAAATCTCGTATTATGTTTGCAGATTGACATGATTGAGTTTAACCATGCTAATAGAGGTAACGCTCAATCATGTCAATCTGCAAACACAATAACTATAAACGGGTTGAATCAATCTGTATTTACGGGATTTATAACAACATCTACGAAATTCATGTTCTAGTATTATTTGTCTGAAATTTCGTCATGATTTACTGGATAAAATCGTTCCCTAATGAAGGGCAGACAATTCCAGAACGACACTATGTCATTCTTAGGTGGCATAAAGCATGTCAATGCAATCTGTTTGAAAACTATACCTCACGATAATAAATGACCTGGCAGAGCTTCTCTATCGTTTAACATGGGCTGCTCTGCCAGGTCATTTAACGTGAGGTATACCAATTATAATGAAAAGTGTACCTAAATAAACAACACATGTTTGGCTGGTGCGACTTACATGGACGACGGCTCCAACGTAAAGACAAAATGCTTGGCAAAAGGAGGAATATTATCAATCAACATGTTCTCTTTTTCTAGCAAAGGGATTTCCCGACCTAAAATGAAAAAGACCATTAAAAAATTAGAAATAAACAGGACATTCGTTTATTCAGCCAGAATCTGGAAAAATGTCCATTACGGCTATTGAGCCCAACATGGTTCCCGGTCAGTCTGCGCATACACGCAATCTGATCAGGTACCATCTTGTTCTCAAATACCCTTTTCATGACCTGTAGCAACCATAAAAGTGTAGCATGTGTATCATGCCAGTCTCCATTTAGGCATTCGCTTACCCTTTTTGACACCCTACAAGAAAATAACTTATGAAAACATTGTGGTAAATAAAGAAATTGCTTCTGAAAAGCAATTTCCTCATTTCCAACAATGTTTTCTACATAAAAAGACTAAAATATGTACAATTTCATTCACTTGAAATTGACGTTTGCAACATTTTTTTTAATGTGGACCAGTCCAAAATTTTGTTGTGGTCATTTTGAGATTCATAAAACATCGGATTTCGAGCGGCGTCGTTACGTATGCGAATATATTTGGGCGCAGTCGTAAACATTCGCCGAATGTTTTCCACGTCGCCCGAATAATTCCAACGTCGCGCACATCTCATTAGGGGTAGACTACCTTAAAATACCCTTTTCCAGGTCCTGGCTCATGAGTTTTTTTGTTTCAGGGACAAGTTGAAGTTATGTTGACCCCATATCGAGGTGCTGCCAGCAATGAAAATATGTTATATGGTGAAAGTAAGTTAAATTCAATCTGATTAATGTGACCCGTCACGCTATTTAGGGACCTTATCCGAACTCCAAAAATCCAAATTTTGACAAACTTGTCAGACTCAGCACAGGTCAACCAGATACTGTACGCGAAAAATAAACATTATAGTAAGATAGGGAAAACATTATGGATTTAGAAAATTACATAGAAGTGAAAGGTGTCGGCCGTAGTCTGGCTGCGCGGACTGGGCAGACTGCGCAGACTGACTAGAGTCGATATTTTTCACACATCCGATCAGGTCCCCTTTAGCGTGACGGGTCACATTATTTTAAATCCGTCGTTACCACGATGGATAATCTCGTAATACAGTTCAAGTTCAAAACTTTATTGGCAATTTTCGGCAAAGCATCTTGCCTTTGGCCATAACATAATAGTACATATGGCAAACTAATGTAAATAATACAAAATATGAAACATGTGAACATGGTGTTAACATAATATATACATATAAACATATCGAATTAAACATATCAAATTAAATTCAGATTAAATTCAGTACATGCTAAATTGGAGCATATAACAAAGAAGAGCAATTTGGTTAAATTTTCGAATATAGTGCTAGTATTTTCAAACCTATGGGCTATGTATGCAAATTATCATTTAAGCATTGTTTTCTGTATTCTGTAGCGTGTTTAACAAAATTCATCAAATTATACAGTTTTTGTTTACTTGTGGTACTCATAATCGATTGAAATTTGTTTATTGTTGGCCATGTATTGTTTATATGGTATCTTTGTCGACAATTTTTTTAAACGACATCTCCTCCTAAACTTCTAGGTCAAAATCAACCACTAAGCAGAAATATCCCTTGGGTGGTTCCGTATAAAAATTGCTAAAAGAATTAAAATCCATGAAAAACTTTGATTGCCGTGGCATGGGAAAATGGGAAAGGGGGGTCTCATTTGCGCCCAAGCACAGATTTTCTTGTAACTTTGCACATAGAATGCCTCTGACCTATGAACTACAAAAATATATTCCTTTTACTCAAATAGTGCACTTAGGCCTAAACGCGGCACCTTAAAATGTTCCCTGTTTTCATCGATACCTGTCTTGCAAAAACTCAATGTAGGCTATCTAGTTTTGGTATTAAACCACAAGTTTTCATTAAAATAGCAAGAGGAGTCATTGTATAATTCTTTTATACCAATACTGTTGGTACCAACATGCGCAAAAAATTCTTAGAAATTACTTTAGTCAGGAATTGTCAGAAAAATAGCCGAGAAATTTTCAAAACCAAAAATTCTATCAATTATTTTTGCGTGTTCCCGTTTTTGTCAACCTATGAAATTGATAAGGAAATTGGCCATATATAACTCCTGTTTGTATGCAAAATTTGGTGAAAATTTGAAACCGGTAACGTTATCAAATAATGAGAATTATGTACAACGGCACCTTAAGATGCTCCCGGATTTCAATAGTTCCCGTCTGGCAAAGGCCCAATGTTGCCTACCTAGTTTTGATATCAGTCCCAAATTTTAAATCAGAATAGCAAGAGGAGTTATTTTAGAACATTTTGGTACCAACATTGTTGATACCAACATGCACAAAAAAATTCTCAGAAATTTATTTAGTCAGAAATCGCCAGAAAAGTAGCCGTGAAATTTTCAAAAATTAAAATTCTATCAAATGTTTTTGTGTGTACCCGAAATCAATAAGAAAGTTGGCCATATATGTCCCCTTTTAAGTAAAATTTGGTGACAACTTGAAACCGGTAGCATTGTGTCAAATAATGAGAATTGTGAACAACAGCACTTAAGTATGCTCCCAGATTTCAATGGTTTCCGTCTAGCAAAAGCCCAAAGTTGCCTTCCTAGTTTTGATATCAATCCCAAATTTCAAATCAGAACAGCAAGAAGAGTCCTTGTAGAACATTTTGAGATCAATAATTATGATAGCAACGTGCAAACATAATTTCTTAGAAATTTATTTAGTCAGAAAAACAACCCTGAAATTCTTCAAACCTAACATTCAATCAATCTTTTTTGTATGTTTCCGTCTTTGTCAACCTATGGAATTAATAAGAAAGTTAGCCATAGATGATCCCTGTTTGTATGCAAAATTTGGTGAAAAATTGAAACCGGTAACGTTGTCAAACAAAATTCTCCCGGATTTCAATGGTACCCATCTAGTAAAAGCCCAATTTTGCTTACATAGTTTTGACATCAGTCCTAAATTTTTAATTAGAATAGCAAGAGGAGTCACTGTAGAACATTTTGTTACCAACATTGTTGATACAAACATTCACAAAGAAATCAGAATTTTATTTTAGTCAGGAATTGTCAGAAAAACAGCCCAGAAATTTTCGAAACCTTCAATTCAATCAATTTTATTTGTATTTTCCCATCTTTGTCAACATATGAAATTGATGAAAAGATAAGCCATTTATGTCTCCTAGTCATATGCAAAATTTGGTGTTAATTTGAAACCGGTAACGTTGTCAAATAATGAAAATTGTGAACAACGGCACCTTAAAATGATCCCGGATTCCAATGGTACCCATCTAGCAAAAGCTCGGTGATGCCTACATAGTTTTGATATCAGTCCCCAATATGAATTCAAAATAGTAAGAGGAGTGAGTCATTGCAAAACATTTTTGTATCAATATTGTTGATACAAAGATGCGAAAATGAAGCACGTTCTTCTCAAATCTGAGATTATTAAAAAGTTAATTTATCAACAAAGCAGTGGCTTGTTCATCATTACAATAGAAATGTTAGCAATTTTGCATTGAAAAGCACAATCAATGTACAAAAAAACTGCTTTTGTGTTCTTTTTATAATCTTGAGCAGTGTAGTAAAGAAAAAATGTTTGTATTTATAATAACTGTGCGAAAATGCTCTTACAAGGGCCCAGCACTGTAACCGGAAGAAGAAAGTAGTGTAAGTGCTGATAAGCCACAAAGGAAAGTTAAAAAGGATGACATAAAAGGTTAAATATGTTACATTATCACATTTACTCCATTTTTCATCCCCACATTTTATAATTTACTCCGCTGTTTGGGATTTTTTTCTTCCATTATATCATTGGTGGGTGGGGTACGACAAGGTGCCAATTATTCTTTAGAATCATGTTTTTGTTTGAAAAAATGCTAAAATTAATGACATGTGTAAGTTGGTTTTTTTAAATAAAGACACGACTAAGCATAATGAGCTATTTGTAAATCTATATGAAAGGTTTTAAGTGAAATCTTAGATTTGATATTCTTAGAAATATGGACCCTTTACACTTAAATTCATAAACAACACTGTTACCGGTTTTATATTTTCTTCATATTTTGCCATAACCATGGCATATACATGTATGGGGGCAATTTTAATGTAAATTTCATAAGTTGACAAAAACTGGAACAGGTTGAAATCTGAATTTGGTAAAAATATTTAAAAACTAAAAAAAAAATGGCGATGAGGCCATACAAAATCTTTTAGCAAATTGTTTTTCGTTGAGTAATATATACTATTCTGGTTTATAGACGAAGAGAAATCATTAGATATTAATTTTGGGGACAATTTGGCTTGAATACAGCAAAGCTGGGTGTATATGCCCTCTTTAAGTTAGGATACCCCCCCCCCCCCATTTTAAGCAAAAATCTTAAAATTCTTAGAAAATTATTTTCCAGAATAGATTTTTGGAAAATATTTTTGGAATAACGCCGTAATACACAATACTAAATTCATACCAAATTTCATGAAATTCCGAGCATGGGCACAACCCTATGAGAATTTCTAATAGGGTGAGACCCTCCCCCTTTCACAAAAGCTCAACAATTTCTTTAAACAATATCTTCTCCTAAACTTCTGTGTTAAAACCAACCAAACTTGGCAGAATTTTTCCTTGTGTGGTCCCTTATAAAAAATGCTAAAAGAATTGAAATCTTTGAAAAACTATGGTTACCATGGCAACGGAAATTGGAAAATTTATTTAAATATCAAAAAATGGTTTAAACGACATTCCTAAACTTCTGCATCAAAATCAATCAAACTTGGCAGAAATGTTGCTTGGGTGGTCTTTTATAAACATTGCTAAAGAGAATTGAAATCCATGAAAAGCTCTGGTTGCTGTGGCAACGGAAATTGGGAAACTTCTTTGAATTTCAAAAATTTCTTTAAACGACATCACCTAAACTTCTGGGTCGAAATCAACCAAACTTGGCAGAAATAAATCTTGGAGTGTCCCTTATAAAAATGCTAAAATAATTGAAATCCATGAAAAAATCTATTTGCCGTGGCATCGGAAAATAGGAAATTTCTTTAAATCTCAACAATGTCTTTCTAAACCACAGTCTAAATAAATCAAACTTGGCAAAACCGTTCCTTGCGTAGTCCCTTATCAAAATTGCCAAAAGAATTGAAATCCATGAAAAACTCTGTTTGCCGTTGCAAAGGAAAATGGGAAATTTCTTTAAATATATATAAAAAAAATGAACGACATGTCCTAAACTTCTGGATCGAAATCAACCAAACTTGGCAGAAATAATGCTTGGAAGGTCCCTCATTAAAACTGCTAAAAGAATTGAAATCCATGAAAAACTCTAGTTGCCGTGGCATCGGAAAATGGGAAATGTCTTTAAATCTCAACAATGTCTTTCTAAACTACAGTAAAAATCAATCAAACTTGGCAGAAATGTTCTTTTGTATAGTCCCTTATAAAATTGCTAAAAGAATTGAAATCCATGAAAAACTCTGGTTGCCGTTGCAACAGAAAATGGGAAATTTCTTTAAATATCAAAGATTTCTTTGAACGACACCTCCTAAACTTCTGGGTCAAAATCGAAATTGTTCTATCCAGGCATAGTTTGTGTCAAATACACATACACCACAATATTGCAACCGTGTAAAAGCAATGAAAACACATAACTCAGCTAATACTAGATCAGTAACATCATATTAATGTAGACAAAGGAGATAGTATATCTTATAAGAGAGGCATCAAAGTGAGAAGCACAATGGTTTTGTTATTACAACTTGATTTTATTATGTAATGAAACGGTAGATTTTGTTTTTCCTCAATAATGATAAAGTACATATACATGTATGTTCAGTTTTAACAAATAATAACAAATGATAATTTAACAAAAATAATTTCCGATCTTTTATTGATTGCCATGTCGTTCTTATGTTTATTGTTATACATTATTACAAAAATGTTATGTTTTAAAGTCTTGTTTCTTTTTTGTCTATAATTAGATTTACATGTTTTGTTCAAATATGATGTAGGCCTACACACACTTTTGTCTATTAAATCATCTGTAATTACACTTTACAACAAATAAAGTTCAATGTGCAAAATGAACATTAGGATTGTGTTTTCTTTTAAATCCAATTATTTTTATATTGATACCTCAACCTAGCCAACTATATATATTCTCAGCTGTTAATGTTTCAGGCAATCAATCCAAAAATCTACATGTACAAGGACATAAATCCTCACTTGGCCAACATCTTGTCTGACATTTGACAAAAGACAACCATCTTTTTTTCGAATGGACAAATAGTTTGATAGGTCTGTGTTTGATGAGTAGCTTTTGTGGAATATTATGTTTACAGTCTTGTGTAAGAAGCACTGTAAAATTGAATTGAAAGAAAAGGCCCTTCAAACTCAGGTGTGCAATTAAAGGCCATCATGGACCGATTGTGTTTCGACAGGGATCTGAAGAATAATGTGAAGGTGCAGTGGATCAGTGTCGATAAACCTTACACACCATTTAATAACATTATTGCAGACAATCTTCTTCTCTGGGACCCCAATGCGTAACATATGCAAAGTTATTTGTCATTATCAAAACATTACTCAGGTGAGCGATAGTTTAAACATATTTTATTGCCATAATTATTACAATTATTTACATAAGATGTTTATAACAAGACAAGTATATGGGCAAAAGGGTTTGGCCACAAGTTCTTTCAACTTAGAGTCGACCGTTCCCCTTTTAGAACTTACAAAGTTAACAGTCCTCAAAATTATGAATATATGAAAATGTGCTGGTTATAATCTTTAAAACAAAGAGAAGACAGATTTGTTCCGGCTACATAAGAAATATCATGAATGGCAATCAATTTGAAAACATGAAAAAAATAAGGAAGTGGAGTCAGTCAGTGTTTGGAAAAAATGGAATATTATTGCCTTTGCTACAACCAAGCCTAACATATCAAATCTTTTTGTTTCTCTGATGAACCTTTGGACACAGTCAAAGATAATTTAATTTTCGTTTAAATTGAGGGTATCAGAACCAAATAATAACAATTGCAGAGAAAGTGGATGAAATTGGCGTAATTCTCGGAATAACCTTACGCGCGAATCTACGAAGTTTTGACAGTTAAATAAGTAGTGATCAGCATCTTCTATAGCATATCCACAACTGCATCTTGTTGAAGGAGAAATATGATTTGAGAAAAGATCAAAGTTTAAATTACTACAGTTATTTCTTAGTCTTGTATGCAAAACCGAAAGTCTTCGCTCTCCTACAAAATAGTATTTGGTACAGACGTAACGCCAAAATGGCGTAGCAGGTGTGATTTAAAAAGTGAGAGAGATGAAATTGATTTGATATTTTCTGGAAGTTCATTCCAAAGAGATACTGCAGAAGGAATAAACGATTTTGCGAAAAGTTCTGTTCTACAATTGACAATATCAATATCATTGGCATTTCTTAGAGGGTAATCCGTTCTAAAATTGACTCCTTCTGGAAATATATCTCGTAAATAATCAGGGGTAAGACCGTTCATAATTTTATAAATACATATAAGTTTGTGATATTTACGCCTTTGTTCAAGTGCCATCCACCCTATTTCTTTGTATATATTGTCAAGTGATGAAGATCTGGTGATGCCGGTGACTATTCGCGCGGCCTCAATTTGGATTTTTTCTAAAGTTTCCTTTTCACGAAGAGTGCAGTTGTCCCAAACAATATCCGCGTATTCAATAATTGGCCTTAAGTATAAAATATAAATTTGGTGAAGTGAGTCACGCTTTAATCTGAATTTTAAACTTCTCATAATACCTAATAATTTCGATGCTGATTTTGAGATGTTTTCGACATGGTCAGCCCACCTAGCATTATTACTCAAAGTCAATCCTAGGTGTTTGTGATTACTTACGTATTCGATTGAGATATCATTAAATAATAGGTTAGGGGGCTGAGTTTTTGTATTTGTCAGAAACATTGCAACTGTTTTTGATGGGTTGAACGTTACCAACCATTGTTTAGCCCATTGAGATATCATTTGTAAATCGTGATTAAGGATACCATCGATGTCTGCAACATGTGTTGCAGTGCACGCCAGGGATGTGTCATCAGCAAAAAGTCTTGCAATACTTAGCAGGTTGTCAGTTATGTCATTTACGTAGACAAGAAATAATAACGGGCCGAGCACGTAATAACGTGAGCGATTTAGGGCCCACAGAGTCCTCTTGTTTAAATAACAATTCAGTAATATTTTCTTGTATACCTGTTATATATGTGTACTATGATACAAGTTTTTTTAAGAATGTTACGCTATATATGACGCAATCCCAGTTAAAGGGGACAATTGATGTCTCCGGCCTTTAATATGTTCTAGTTGCAAATAGTCAACATTATATAATTGCCCACCACATTTATTTTCATCCAACACCTATAACTAAAAAATTAATCTATAATTAACGTTCGTAAGAACCCCATTTCTTATGAAAATCTTGTGACAATCAAACAAGGGGGTACGAAAAACCGATGTCTCCGGGTGTAAATTCTAACTTTCAAACCAAAAATGTCAATTTCAACAATTAATTATCTTAACAGAACTGTCCTAATCTTGTACAGAAAACATAGAGCTCCAAAACGATACCAAGATTTATATAAAAAATGTAATCCAAAATTTGTAGAAAAGCCTCGAGTCGTTGTCTCTAAAATTCAAAAACGTACGGGACACTTTCTTTAAAGCTATGAAACACTGACATAAATATACATCTAATGCATCAATCAAGCGTAATCTACTTCAGTATAAATATATAAAATCAAAATAAATTCGTATTTTGATATACCTTTGTCAGTATTTTTACAAAAACAACATGATTCTTAAACAATTTACCGTAATTTTAACCCCGTAACGTACGAGGCAAGAACTAAAGTAACTGTAGTTAAAAATGTGTAGTTATAAAAAGTTTATTTTTTCAAGTAACATCGCTATTCGAAGACTCTTCAAATATGATAAAAAGAATTATACCGATTACTATAATAGCATTGATACAGTAGGCCAAATAAAGTTTGGTACACATTAAAAAGTGACGTACGAGTCCATAACGTTCGAGGCAATTTCTAGTTTTCACTTTTTTAATTGCTGAAATGGAACGTTTCCTGTGCTTTATTTACTTACTTTGGTTTTCTTAATGGCTCCAGTTTAAGCAAAATAGGCTTTTAATGCATATAATAGACTGTACACGTACTCGTACTAGTCTCGTACGTAATGGTATTATAATTACGCTTAATTGAAACTATTTTTACAATATTGAGGAAAGTTCCACAAAATATGCCGGTTTTTGTTGATATATATAGGAATATATTCATATCCATATACATTACACTAGATTGATGCATTAAAATAGATTATTTTGAGGGTGATTCTACAGAAAACGTGAATTTTCACACATACGAGGGGTGATCCAAAAGTAATGTCACAGTGCCTATAGATTGGTTATTCGATATATTCTTGTTCTAATAATGACTTATCATTCAAGTTTATCCTATTGGAAACGTGCTTTTCTGAATTATTGTAACATTGTTTATATATCCGGGACAGTAAAATGCTAAAAAAGATTTATATCGCGCATGTGCGCCGCACGCCCTAGACTATTCGTTTGAAGATTATCATTAATTTATGTTCTATCATTATATTAAAAGAAAAACCGCGGCAATTAAGCTGCCATTTAAATTACACGACGTCATGGTATTGCTAAGCTATTTTAAAATAAAACGTTTCAATAAAATCGGTGCGTCGAAATACTATATAAGTCTCATTGAATTCATCACTCGCATTCGGGAAAATGGCAGATTCGGATAAAAGCCCACAGCGTGAAATTCTTTACTTTTGTTAAAGTCTTGGAAAATAGCTGATGGAAGCAATAGAAATAATTTTAATGTAAAAGAACGAACTGCGAACTGTAAATAGGAGTCTCGTCTACCGTTGGTGCAAAAGTTTTTGTGAGTGAGAATGCGTCGTTTGAAGGCGAAAAACGAGCCGGAGGACATGTCCAGCAGCGGAATGACGCCAACGTCAATGTGACTTTGTGCTATTTCCGCATCTTAAGCTCAATTTAAGAGGAAAACATCACGTCGACTTTAACCAACAGAGAACAAATTGATTCAAGGAAAGCATTCGAGGAATTGTTGAACAAGTTGTTTGTAAATGCAATTATGAAGTGGGCCGAACGGCAGGAACGTTGCATTAAACACAGGTTGGGATGTTTTGAGGAGTAGACTTTGACGTCAATGACGTCGTGTGTTGTGCGGCGCGGTTCACCGATGCGCTATGTAAAAACGTGGTTAATTTTTGTAATATTACACGAATCTTTATGAAAATTTGTGTATGTATTAATCGAATGTCAATCTTTCAGCATGTAAAATTACATGACGATACGTTAATTAAATCGCCGAAATCAACGTTTGTGACATTACTTTTGGATCACCCCTCGTAGTACTTGGAAAAAAATATGTATGCTTTCTTGATTGAAATTTGCCTTAATCTGGAAGATAAAACATTTTTCTATGAAATTATACAGATCGGCACGATCTTTTCCATACATATATTGTATTTTTCAGTAATCTAATACAACAAGGGGTATAAGATTTGTCACCTCCGTGACGTAACTTTTTGCTAAAATATCTTAAGCAAAAAAGACCATAATTCCGTTTTTTCTGTCCGTATCATCGTAACATAATGTAGGAAGTATAGCTGAACAATTTTTAGATCATGAGTGTATATATTATTGAAATGATATAGCATTGACATGCAGACATGCAGGACAATCTGAAAAACACAATTTTGTAAATGGTAAAAAACTCATACGTGAACCTATATACATCATGCTTTCACCATTTTCATACAGCTAGAGCAGTAACTTTAAAAGCAAACTTCATCTATTATGAAAATATGCCATTTGTAGAATTGGACAACAGAAAACAAAATATTTTTGTTTCGGAGGTGACAAGTTGTCACGGTAGTGACTGGGCGTCACGGAGGTGACAATATTTTAAAAAAGTGCTCCTAAATTTATTTTAAGCCCCCTGTCCTACCCCTTTTAACATCCGCGCAAAAGATAATAATAGTTTCTTGATAATATTTTGAATTTCGTGGGTTTTACAGAGTTTAAAACGAAATAATTCTGTAATTTTCCTACAAATGTCCACTCCGTGACGACCTCGTCCTCACCGGGACATTACCATATTCGTTCTGGTAGTGACTCGTCGCGGAGGTGACATTTCAACTTTAAAACGCTCAGTACATGGCGTGGTGCGTTCATTCGATGACATTAATTTAGAATTTAGATAATGTACCCCATTGCACATAGTATAGTGAAAACGTATTAATCATAACTGAACAACAAAGGAACATTTTATTATGCTCGGTAGTGACATCGAAAAAACATACGCAAAATAAATTTTGCCTTATGCATCGCATGTAGTCTGTTGTGATGTCATCTAGATGCTGGAATAAACAAATTTGGGTCACAGAGGATGTGACGTATTTCATGATGCAAATCGTTTTTCAAAATACCGCGAAATGAAAGTTTTCAAACACTGTTTATATCTCTGTTTCGGAGGTGACATGAAAACGTGGGACATTTGCTTTCAAACAAATTTCCTTTGATAGCTTTGAAAATTTCATGACTAGATTCATCCAAAGCCTTCTCTATATAAACAAACACGATGAGAAGCTGAAAAATTGCAATTATAAGGGACAAGGAAGTCAATAAAAACCGAGATTGTATCCCTTTCTATGTTTGGGACAGGGCATTTTTAAATGACGACCAATATTTGACAGAACTGAAATAAAAATATACTGCAATTTCTAACCTATTCCATACTTAAAAATTAAGGATATATCATTATTATTAGAAATCGAGTGGTTTTATCTTCATAAGTTATGATTTATCTTAATGAAATTGAATTAAAGTTCTGGGACACGAAATTCACGTTTCTCGTAGAATCACCATTCAGCGTTTCTTACCTTTATAAAAAGTGTCCCGTACGTTTTCGTATATTGAATCCATCAGATTTAAGGATGTCTAGCAAATTTTGAATAACATTTCACTTAATTAAGCAGTTATTACACATACCTCATGTGTCAAAACAATACGAACATCTCAACTTTTATAAATTGAAATTAATTTGGCTAGGAAGTTTTAATTTGTAAAACAACACACCCAGATGGCTTATAGAGTTGTATTTATTTTCATTTATTCATTTCATTATAATTTTTTTGACAAAGTGTCTGGCAAATGGATATTGCCTGATAATATTATGATTTGATTGAAAAGGTAATAACACAGAGGCTGTGGTATTAAAGAAAAGAAAGCACATTACGTACGGGACAAGCTGTAGTTACGTTCGGGACAGACCAGTTTTAAACTATTGTTGATTTGTAATAAATCATTGACTTTCCATTTCTGCATATCGATTAATGGAATAACTCATTGCTTTTGTTTAACAATACAAGAGAAAATTAAAGGTTGTTTTGTGTATTTTAGAAGAGTTGGAAGTAGTCAACGTTCTAAAATAAAGGAATTGTACAAGGATAGCCGTTTTGTATTTTCATTCGCATAGGTAATATTCACCATTTTCACCCATATTGTCAATTGATTCACATTTTACAAACAAATACTCATCAAAATGTATCGGATTTATTATTCTTTAGGCATTACTTAATGGGAAATTAGACACACATTTTAAAATTTAAAATACGCATTTTTTTATGCACACATTGGGTCATTTAACATGCTGTAACTCCAAAACTAGGCAAGCCCACTTGACAAAACAAGAGAAATTTGCGCAGAAGATGTGATCCATGAAGAAAATTTGTCCAGAATGAGTTAATGGTAAAATGAAAAAATTCGAAAAAAATTTAGTCAATTGTCCACTTTAACTGGGATTGCGTCATATGCGAAATATGAACACATCATAAGTAAAGGTCCGTGTCAGGTCAAATGAAATCCGTTATAACAAAAATATTGATTATATTCTGAAATTCTGGGTCATGTGATTAACCACCGTGGTTACTTGAGTAAGTTGACAGTAAAAGTAAAAGGACAGGTACCACTAAGGGGTACTCTTCTATAGGCTAAACTTAGTAAAACGAAATAGAGAACGATTTTATCCAGTTTACCGTGACGTAATTTCTGACGAACACTAATACTTCATAGGTGTTGTTTTAAGATCCCAAAACTACGGTTTCATTCAAGCCGCACTAACGAGATTTTATAAAAAAAAATCACCGACGGCTTTTCAATACATATAACGATAAAAAAATGTATTGCTATTGGCTATATTTACTCTAACTAATCAAATCTCTGTTTGAATATAATTTTTATGGCAAGCGCGTACGAACACAAGGTACTGCACCGAACTTTAAAGGTGCTCTATCTAGAAAAATCAACTTTAAAACCATTTGGTGGTCATTCGCAGGGTCACTAATAATATGTTCAAAATAATACACCCTTCAAGCTCAATTGTAGTCAAATTCAAAGAAATTCTCCTTTATATCGAAATGCAGGAGTGGATTTTCCACAAATTATCGCTATTTATAGAAAAAATTATTTCGCGGGACTTTGATGATGTCATCCTCGGACACACCCCCATACGTCTTCTCACGTGACCACGATTGATGTATCGATCAGTGTTCTGGCAACATGGTTCGTGTCCGCTTCGATTAGGCCTATCCATTCTAGTTTCCATCGCTCTGTTTGATCTCCGATAAAGATAGGCTTGTATCTAAATCTCCTGTCGTTTGGATTTTGATTTCTTCTAGTGTTCGCGCAAGACCAAGTGGCACATGGATTAAACACAATAATATTCTTTATATGTAGTGACGTAATCAGTCAGAAAATTTAGGCTGACTTCGATTGGCACTATAGCTCGCGAGGACGGGAACCATCATTGGGAACCAGCGCTGTTCTGTCTATTGAATTCCTCCCCGTTCAGAGTCAGCCAATCAAAATCTTTGTTTACCTCGACACTGATTGGTTCGCTGATATCCGAGGTGTTCCGAATGACGTAATTGCCCGGATGGCCGGACCACACTTTTTCCGGTGGTCAGACTATAGCTCGGACCATTGCCGTTCAATTGGAGCTATAGCTGCGGAAATGACGTCAATAGCTCGCACTATCGGTGTTCGGTTGGAGCTTACATCGAGCTATCATCGAGCTATCGTCTCACTCGAAATCGGCCTTAGGTACACAGGTAGAGCGGTAAATTTACAGTTTTGGCGCCCCGAGTTCGATCCCAGATATCTGCAGTTTATTTTGTACTTTTTTCTTTGTCATCAGTGGCTATTATATAGGAAAATAATTGACCCGACAGAGTGACCTTAACAGTACAGAAAAGTGGAAAAATTTATTGTCCAGTTTCTAAAGATGGAAATGGTCCGTCGTTAATTTACGTAAAAGCGTGCATTGTATCCGTTATAGTACGGTGCGTTGTGTAATTCTGTTTGATGTAAGTGAAAGAGGTTTAAATCGAATGGATTCTTAAAAAGGATAAGTAGACATCACCAAAAAAGTTTGATGGACAGCCGTGAGCCTAAAAATAAAATTTATATACTCAGCAAAAGAGCTAACGCATCACTTTTTAAAATTGCATAACTTATTTATTGTCAAAGATTTAGATTTATAATTTGGCATATGTTTATCCCACAAGTTTCTGCACTCATTCATAAATTTATTTTAAAGTTTTCATCTTACGTGACCGCGTCATATGAAAGGGGGACCAAAACGGTTTTTCGGCTCGTGTAACTTGTGATCTTTTTCAATAATTTTTATTTGAATTGATTTTGAAAGCTGATTTATTGTTGGATGAAAGTCTGAAAAAATCAATCCCTTATCTAACGTACCAAGGGCTGTTCACGGACAACGTAGCTCGCATAGACGCACCTTTTTAAAAGAAAATGTCAAATTTTCAAGGTCAAGGTCACAGGGTCAAATTTTATGGTCTCAGATGAAAGGTCTTGGTAGGACCTGTCTTTGTGTGAAATATCAAGACTGCATCTCATACAGTTGATAAGATATAGACCGATAGGTTTTTGTCTAAGTAACCTACGTCGCCGTCGACGCAAACAATGACACTAACAACACTAGTGACGTAACAGTACCTCTGCGGGAATAAATTACGCGCCCACAAAAGTGTTAAAGCCGTCGGTTTGTTTAAGGAAGGGTAACTTTTCTACACAGGAACTCTTTCAGCCAATACAAACCGTTTGAAAATTATACGTGAATTTCCAATTCTAATCAAATTTCAGACTTTATGAATTTTAGAATTAAGGGTGTCCTTATTAAAATTTCAATATTTCATAACAAACTGTAGCATTTACTTTCAAATTTTATAGGCTTCTTATCGAATGGTTGTAGTCGACATGTGCACATTTTGAACGTATTATGTAGATTCGTTAAAGAAATATTAACAAAGATCTGAGTGATGCGTTAGCAGTTTTGCCGAGTACTGCCCTTGAATGTAAAAAATAGCTGTTTTGTCTTTGTGTTCACTATAACATCTACAAATTTTGATACATCTTGACAAAACCATTTTAAAATGTTGGTCATGACAAGACCTTCCATGGATGTATTCTCTAACTTGATCTGAATCTCACATTTAGAGTTATGTGCCCTTGAAATTGACGAAAACTACCCTTTTTGTTTTAATGTTCGCCACAATAGCCACAAACGTACACCAATTTTAGCAAAACCTTTTTACAAAATGGTGGTGACTGTAGGATTTTGCTTCAGATATCTTTTTTGTTTAATTTCAATTTCATGTCTAGAGTTATGTCCCCTTGAATTCGACAAAATTGCCATTTTTGACTTTATTTTCCCTCTTTCAGCCAGAAATATTGACCAATGGAAACAAAACTTAGACAAAACATTTTTGACTATAAGACCTTGCATAGGTGCAATATTTAGCTTGATCGGAGTCTTACCTCCATAGTTATGGGCCCTGGAATTTTACAAAATTGCCTTCTTGGCCATGTTTTCTCTATGATTACCACAAATATCGACACATTATGACAAAACTTAAACGAAATGATGTTGACTATAAGACTTTATATATGTGATTTTATTTGGTTTGATCGGACGCAAACAGTCGGAGTTATGTGCCCTTGAATTTAACGCAAATGCCGTTTTCGACTTTCTTTTGCATCTTAAAGCCAGAATTATGGATGAATTGAGCCAAAGCTTAGACAACATTTTGGTTACTATAAAATCTTGCTTAAGTGTTATTGTTAATTTAACCGAAATCTAATATCCAGAGTTATGTGCCATTGAATTTGGCAAAACTATTAGGCATAAATTTTACCATAACGGCCACAAATATGAAAAAAAGACGCAACTTTGAAATGCTGGTGACTATAAGATTTTATTTATGTGATTTTTTAAGTTTGGTCGTACGAGTTCAAACTTTCGGAGTTATGTGCCCTTGAATTTATCAAAATAACAGTTTCAACTTTCTGTTGCATCTTATATCCACAGTTATGGACGAATTAAGCGTTATTGGACAAAAAATTGGGTACTATAAGATGTGTGTGATTTTTTAGCTTGATCGAAACCCTTGAATTTGACAAAATGCCCCTTTCGGCCATGTTGTTACGATACAGCCTAAACTATTGACCAATTAAGACGAAACTTGGCAGAAATATTGGTGACTGTGGGATCTTGCTTAAGAGCGATTTTTAGCTTGATTGGAATCAAGCATTCAGAGTCATGTGCCCTTGATTCAGACAAAATTACATATACGGCTTTAATTTTGTACAATTATAGCCACACATATTGGTCAATTATATAAAAACTTACACAAAATGTAAGTAACTGTAAAATCTTTTAAATATCTGATTTTTTAGCTTAATTTGAACAGCACAGCTAGGGTTATGCACCCTTGAATTTGACAAAATTGCCTTTCCGAGCCACAAATAATTACCAATTTAGACGAAACTTTTAAGAAATGTTGGTGACTGTTGAAGCTTGCATAAGGGCGATCTTGTTAGCTTGATCGGAATCAAACATTTAGAATAATGTGCTCTTGAAATTTTACAAAATTGCATTTTCAGCATTTTTTTTTCAGTTATAACAGCCACGAACATTGACTAATAAAAAGAAAACTTATACATAATGTTGATGGCTATAAGAGATTTTATCGGTGCAATTTTCATCTGTTTAGCAATGTCACGTCTAGAATAATGTGCCATTGAATTTTTCAAAATTGCTGCTTTCCACAAAATTTAGACAAAATGTTGGGGACCATAATATTATGTGCATTTTTTATTGATCAGAATCACACATTTTAAGTTAATATGTGCCATTGAATGTGACAAAATTACCTTTTTTACTTTTCTTTCACTATATAACAGCTACAAATATAAATCAATCAAAACGAAACTTTGCTGAATTGTTTATGCTTGTATTATCTTTGACCAGTCTAATGTTTTGATTCATAAAATTCAGTTTATCGAATAAATATAATGGCCAAACGTTACATAAACTAAATAAAACACAATTATTTACCCCACCCACCACTTTTTCCTCCGTGATTTGGTCATGCGCTTCTTTAAATGTCATGATATTTAGTTTGTCATCAGGGTCTAGCTTTTGTCTTACATTTTGTGGGACCTAGATTATTACTAATGCATTATCTTGAGCTCTACGTGGATTTTTTTCGTCTAATAGAATAAAACACCACGATTTCCCCACCCACCAATCTTTTTCTCTCTATTGTAGTCTTAATACAATACACAATGACATGATTTTTTTTATTTTCTTTATTTTCCGGCCTTTGGCTAATATTCTTTGACAATTCAATTATTTCAAATGCAATATCTCGAGCTCTAACTCGAATTAGAGCTTTTTGAGCTTTGCTCATAGTACAACCTCTGTATATGAAAAATACAGAACAGTGGTTATGACAATCGATGTGTATTATTCCTTTAAATATACATGTCAAATTTTATAACGGTATGATGATTATTATAAAAGTTATGACCATTTGTAAAATTACGGGTTAGAAATTTTGTAAATTTAAGCCGCCATTTTTCGTATTATTTTTCATTTTACAGCTGTCCATCAAAGTTAAATGATTAGACCAATGTCTAAAGATCATGAAAACGTATGATGGAAACCTCTTTCACCTACATCAAGCATAACCTAAAAAATGGACATAACGCACCGTACTATTATACAACATTGTGCCGTCATGTGAAAATAAGATTCTATCTAATCTAGCCAAATAACAAGAGTGCCTGAAAGGCACTGATATCGCTCACCTGAGTTCTTCCTGTATTTGATTGTGTATGATATAAATTTTGTTGTGAACAAATATAGAAGTCGTATCAAATTATTGTTAATAAAGTTTCATAATTTCCAATGAATGCAATGAAGTCACATTAGTATTCAATCATATTGCATGTAGTGACATCTTAAATATTGAATATCATGTGCTGTTCCAGTTTGATTTTTATAACCAAGATTTACCTTTTACAATTAAATTTTGAAACATCAGAATGATACATTACAAGCATTAATATGCTTAATATTTTAAGCCCCTCCTTGCCTCATCAACATTTATTAACCTGTCAAAAATTTATAACAAAGTGTTTGAAAGAGTAACTCAATGAGCATTTTGCTATACTTGGTTTAAATTGGCCCCATAATTGATTTTTGAAGAATTTCTGTACGACTTTTTTAAGTCTGATAAGCCCTACCCTGCCACACTCATTTTTTTTAACAAATTAAAAATTCACAAACAATATTATTGTTACAAAGAGTCACTCAAGCAACATCCCTGGTACAAATTGGCCCAACAGTTGATTTTTCTTATCATTTCTCCTAGTCGAATAAGTCCCACCCTGCCATGTCCACATTTTTTACGAATCAGAAATTTGTAATAAAAATAAAAAGGGGTACTTAAGGAACATTCCTGAATAATTTGGTATAATATGGTCCAACGGTTAAGGAGAAGAAAATTTTCAAAGAATTGTTTAATGATTTCTCCAAGTCTGATAAGCCCCGCCCTGCTATGCCTACATTTTTTGACAAATAAAAAAATTCATGAACACACATTGAAAACAGTCACTCAAGAAACAGATCTGCCAAGTTTACTTCAAATTTGACCAATGGTTGATTTTTAAAGATTTTTTTCATGATTTCTCTAAGTCTGATAAGCCCCACCCTGCCTGCCCACATTTTTTGACAAATCAGAAATTTGAAAACAAGTTTTGCAAAGGGTCACCAAAGGAACATTTCTGCCAAGTTTGGTAAAAATTGACTCATTGGTTAAGGAAAAGAAGATTTTTGAAGAATTATGTAACAATTTCTCTAAGTCTGATAAGCCCCGCCCTGCCATGCCCTCATTTTTTGACGAATCAAAAATTTCTCGACACACAGTGAAGACAGTCACTCAAGAAACATTCCAGCCAATATTGGTACAAATTGGATAAACATTTGATTTTTAAAGAATTATTTAACAATTTCTCAAATTCTGATAAGCCCCGCTCTGCCACGCCCACATTTTTTGACAAATCAAAAATTTGAAAACAAGTTTTGAAAAGGGTCACCCAAGGAACATTTCTGCCAACTTTGGTAAAAATTGACATGATGGTTAAGGAGAAGAAGATTTTTGAAGAATTATTTAATAATTTCTCTAAGTCTGATAAGCCCCGCCCTGCCACGCCCACATTTTTTAACGAATCAAAAATTTGAAAACAAGTTTTGAAAAGGGTCACCGAAGGAACATCTCTGCCAATTTTGGTAAAACTCGACTCAATGGTTAAGGAGAAGAAGATTTTTGAAGAATTATTTAACAAATTTCTCTAAGTCTGATAAGCCCCGCCCTGCCACGCCCACATTTTTTGACGAATCAAAAATTTGAAAACAAGTTTTGAAAAGGGTCACCCAAGGAACATTTCTGCCAACTTTGGTAGAAATTGACTCAATGGTTAAGGAGAAGAAGATTTTTGAAGAATTATTTAACAATTTCTCTAAGTCTGATAAGCCCCGCCCTGCCACGCCCACATTTTTTGACGAATCAAAAATCTGAAAACAAGTTTTGAAAAGGGTCACCCAGGGAACATGCCTGCCAAGTTTGGTTAGGATTGGCCCAGTGGTTAAGGAGGAGAAGATGTTTAAAGAAATTGTTGACGACTTCCGACGCACAACGCACAACGCACGACGCACGACGCACGACGCACGCCGGACACAGGGTGATCACAAAAGCTCACCTTGAGCATGTTGCTCAGGTGAGCTAAAAATGTGAAGCTACCGTTGTCCCTTTGGATCGAAATTTTCAATAAAGCTATTTATTAAAAAAGGCGTAATCTCCAAAAATGAAAATATCTAAATACAGTTCACATCCTAGTCATACCGTACAGATTGCACAGGCTGACCAGGATCGGCATTTTTGCATATTCAGTTCACCAATTACCATTTTAAGACGACACGACAAATATATGCACGTGCAAATACTGTTAAGTCGTTGAATGATATGATAATTAGCTGTAAATAGCGAAGCATGCGAAGTGTTCGGCAAATCACGAGGGGTAGTCTGGTTCCCTGTCGTACTATGTATTTTAGTACGTCAGGCATTCTCTAAAAATGGCCGCCTCCAGTGGGCTAATAAATTACAAAGATAAAGAGCAAAGTTCTTTAATTTTGTGAGCAGGGAAGGGTCATTAGAAAAGTAGATAGGTTTCGGTATTTTTTTGATACTAGCAATAAAAGTTTTACATGACCTCAACGCTAACCCGAAATAAAACGGTTTTAAACAAGAGATGTTTGTAAAACATTTATGCCCCCTCAAGGGCCTACATTTGATGTAGGTCAAAGTCCAAGGTCAAGTTAACAAGGTCCAAGGTCATGGTCAAATATGAAAGGTCTTGGTAGGAGGTGTCTATGTGTGAAATATTAAAGCTGTATATGTAAAAGTTAAATGAAACATAGGCCAGGTTAAAGTTTTTAAAAGTAGGCCAAATGCCAAGGTCAAGGTCATGGTCAAATGTGAAAGGTCTTGGTTGGAGGTGTCCATGTGTGAAATATCAAGGCTGTAGGTGTAAAAGGACATGATATATATGCCTGGTTTCAGTCTTTTTAAAAGAAGGTCAAACTCCAAGGTCAAGGTTGCAATATTCAAGGTCATGGTCAAATGTGAAAGGTCTTGGTAGGAGGTGTCTATGTGTGAAATATCAAGGCTGTAGGTGTAATAGGACATAAGATAAAGGCTAGTTAGATATTTCTAAAAGTAGGTCAAACTCCAAGGTCAAGGTCCAAGGTCATGGTGAAAGTGAAATATCTTGGTTGGAAGTGACCATGTGTGAAATATCAAGGCTGTATATGTAAAATGACATGAAATATAGGCCAGGTTAATGTATTATAAAAGTAGGTCAAACACCAAGGTCAAGGTCACAAGGTCCAAGGTCATGGTCAAATGTGAAAGGTCTTGGTCGTAGGTGTCCATGTGTCAAATATCAAGGCTGTATGTGTAAAAGGACATGATATATCGGCTAGGTTAAAGTTCTTTTTAAAGTAGGTCAAAGGCCAAGGTCAAGGTCACAAGGTCCAAGGTCATGGTCAAATGTGAAAGGTCTTGGTAAGATGTGTCAATGTGTGAAATACCAAGGCTGTATGTGTAATAGCACATAAGATATAGGCCCAGTTTATTTTTTTTTAAAAGTAGGTCAAATTCCAAGGTCAAGGCCACATGGTCCAAGGTCATAGTCGTATGTGATAGGTTTAAGTCGGAGGTTTCCATGTGTCAAATATCAAGGCTGTATGTGTAACATGATATATTGGCCAGGTTAAATTTTTTTAAAAGTAGGTCAAACTCCAAGGTCAAGGTCACAAAGTCCAAGGTCATGGTCAATTGTGAAAGTTCTTGGAAAGATGTGTCCATGTGTGAAATATCAAGGCTGTATTTGTAAAAGGTCATGAGATATATGCCGGGTTTAATTTTTTTTAAAGTAGGTCAAACTCCAAGGTCAAGGTCACAAGGTCCAAGGTCATGGTTAAATGTGAACGATGTTGATAGGAGGTATCTATGTGTGAGATATCAAGGCTGTATGTGTAAAAGGACACGAGATATAGGCAAGGTTAAGAATTAAGTTATAAAATCAACAAAGGGCAATAACTCACAAAATTTGATCAGCAGAGTTACGGTTATTGTGCACTGCACCTCTCCATAATGAGATCTATTCACCTGTAAAGTTTCATGATTCTACCTTACATATTTTTTGAGTTGTGCTCCGGACAAGAATCAAGTTATAAAATCAACAAAGGGCAATAACTCACAAAATTTGATCGGTAGAGTTACGGTTCTTGTGCACTGCACCTCTCCATAATGAGATCTATCCACCTGTAAAGTTTCATGATTCTACCTAACATACTTTTTGAGTTATGCACCGGACAATAATCAAGTTTGAAAATCAACAAAGGGCAATAACCTAAAAAATATGATCAGCAGAGTTACGGTTCTTGTGCACTGCACCTCTACATAATGAGATATATCCACCTGTAAAGTTTCATGATTCTACCTAACATAGTTTTTGAGTTATGCTCCGGACAAGAATCAAGTTATGAAATCAACAAAGGGCAATAACTCAAAAAATTTGATCAGCAGAGTTACGATTCTTGTGCACTGCACCTCTCCATAATGAGATCTATCCACCTGTAAAGTTTCATGATTGTACCTTACATACTTTTTGAGTTATGCTCCGGACAATAATCAAGTTTGAAAATCAACAAAGGGCAATAACTCACAAAATTTGATCGGCAGAGTTACGGTTCTTGTGCACTGCACCTCTCCATAATGAGATCTATCCACCTGTAAAGTTTCATGATTCTACCTAACATAGTTTTTGAGTTATGCTCCGGACAAGAATCAAGTTATAAAATCAACAAAGGGCAATAACTCAAAAAATTTGATCAGCAGAGTTACGATTGTTGTGCACTGCACCTCTCCATAATGAGATCTATCCACCTGTAAAGTTTCATGATTGTACCTTACATACTTTTTGAGTTATGCTCCGGACAAGAATCAAGTTATAAAATCAACAAAGGGCAATAACTCAAAAAATTTGATCGGCAGAGTTACGGTTCTTGTGCACTGCACCTCTCCATAATGAGATCTATCCACCTATGAAGTTTCATGACTCTACCTTTAATACTTTTCGAGTTATGCTCCGGACAAGGTTTGGTCTACGGACAGACCGACCGACCGACCGACCGACCGACCTTCCGACCGACCGACCGACCGACCGACCGACCGACCGACCGACACTTGCAAAACAATATACCCCCATTTTCTTCGAAAGGGGGCATAATTATGTACATGAAAGCTATATGAAGGCAATTTGATAACACCTTCTTCCAGTAGTCCGATTAGCTCAGTTGTAGAGCATCTGACTCTGACTCCAGAGGTCCATGTTTCGAATCCCACGTTGGGCAAATGTTTTTCGTCTACGTTTTGTTTTAATACATTTTCTCAAACCAGACTATTCTAGAAATCACTAAGATGCAATTAAAACATAATTGGTAGTTGTGTTTTTATTATGTCTTTGCAATCTGTAGAACCATTTGGTATAAAAAATGTAAAAAGAAAGGGGGTGTGGCTAAAATGTGTATCACTCTTTGGGATTCGAACCAGGGACCTCTAGAACACAAGGTAGACGCTCTAACCACTGAGCTAATCGGACTACTGATTAGAGATGGATCCAAATTGCCTTCATATAGTTTTCATGTACATAATTTAAAATCGTTTTATTTCGGGTTAGCGTTGCGGTCACGTAAAACTTTTATTGTCAGAGTTACAAATATACCGAAATCTATCTTCTCTTCTAATGACCCTTCCCTGCTCACAAAATTAAAGAACTTTGTTCTTTACCTTTGGTAAAATATTAGCCCAGTGGGCGCAGCCATGATTGAAGTGTGCCTGACCCAATAACGCAGTATTAGGGGCAGGTAAGCCAGACTACACCAGGGTTTCCGGCATACCTTTCATCCCTGGACGATAGTTGAAAACGGCGTAAAACCCCAATAAACTCAATTCAGAAACATCCCTGGACGATAAATCTGTTGACCTTTCCGCTTGGTCTGCTCTGTCGGGTCAAATCTCGCCGTCTATAGCTACGAAATTTCATTTGTAATGTTGATGGCAGCTTGCGTTTTGTGTAAAATATACAAATGAGTACGATAAAGGACAAAAGACAAAATAAAAGAAAAAAAAGGAAAAGGAATCGCCGTGACCTAGGGTCGAATTCGAAATCTCCGGTACAGAAGTCAAACCGCTCTACCACTTTACCTAAGTTTTCACCATATCTACGTCACTATTTTTAAAGGGGGAATAACACTTAACATCTTGCAAATTTTCCGAGAACTTCGTACAAAAAATAAATATATATTATTAAAATATGGTCTTTGAATTGCATATATGCCAAATCTTAGCTTTCTACCTTGTGTATTGGCTTAGATGTCGACGGATTTAAAACCCCATGATTTTTTGTCCCGGGGATAATATTTACAATAATGGAACATATGGGGTTTTTAATCCGTCGACATCCTAGCCAATACACAAGATAGAAAGCTAAGATTTGGCATAGATGATTTTAGTCTGGTTCCCGTACCTGAAATCTACTACGGATTTAAGTACGGTAATAGCTAATATCTGACGGTCACTCAGACGGCCTGGACAGGTGACGCTTTCCATACACCGAGCCGTTTCATTGGTCTATCGATTATATCGATTGACCAATCAAAGGACAGAATGCAGTACCTGTTCCCAGTCGTAAATTCAGTTATTTACACGAATGGGTACCAGTCTAAGATGCTTTTCCGCCTCTACCGAGATCTAAGAGTGATTTCTCTTGATAGTTATCTCCCTTGAAATTTTGGGTTGTTCCGCTTCCGGTTGGGGCTACAGATAAGAGAGGTAAAGGCATTTCAAAATGCAAAATATCTTAAATCTTTCATCAAACCATGTGCTGTTGGTATTCAATGAATCATCCTGTCAAAACGATTCAAATCATAGCCTTAAGGTTTGTTGAAGATTTAAAATATTTGTTTTAGTTTACCCCTCTTATCTGTTGCCGTGTACAGTTGTTCTATATCCAGTACCGTCCATTAACATTAACCCTTTCCCAAGCAAAACCTGGTTTTTTACTTCCCCATTAGAAATATGTAAGGAAAAATTGAGAGAAATGGACAAATTGCTGATAATTAGCGATTTCCCCATTTCCTTTAATATCCAGTTTACTATGATTTATGCAAATTTTGCCTTTGGTATAAAACATTTTGTAACATGCAAGCAGCAACAGCTTGTTAACTTTCAACAACTTTTTGTTTGTCACTTGTCAATTGTCATACATAAACGCAATTTCACTTTTAAGCAAATGTGTTTATTCAGTCGTAAAATTACGTAATGCGGGATGAAAGTTGGAATGTTGTCATGTCTATTTATTACGTCGTTCTTGTAGATCTTTTGTCTATTGACTAAGTGTGATATACAGTAACTTGTAATCTCGTGCTGGATAATTAAAGGAATTTGATTAGGATGATATGCACATAAACATACACGTGTCAATCTCCTTTTGTCGGTAACAATTAATTCTTAATCCATTTCCAAGCAATAAAATTTAAGTATGTTATACTAGAAGGTCACTAACTTTGACGACGTAGTTGCCGAGATTTAAAAGCATATTCAGAGAAAACTATTATAGGCTATACCTCATTTTACTTTAGTTTTCATATTTGCAATGTCTTATGATACCCATTAAACGCGAAGTGAGGAAGTCTGATGAAAAGTATGAAACAATTAATATATTAAATTGTTAATTCGTTTCAAATAAGGACACGCGGCATAGCATTACCTATGAATTGAAAATAAACCCATTAAAATTACATTCTGAAAAAAAAACCGTTTTCTACAGTTTACAAATGATTTATAATTATCTAGAAAAGAGCAAAAATTAGTATAAATTTTTTGCTTATATAATGTCAGCTGATTAGAATCAACACTATTTCTATATAAACATATAGAGTAAAATCCGACCGGAACTACCCAGTAGATTCAAGGGAGTTAATCCGATAGGTAAATAAGAGTTATCTTTCGAACCTGGTACTGTCCCATTTAAAGGCCATATTTTCATAATACATATTTATTTTGTACGAAGTTCTCGGAAAATTTGCATAATGTTAAGTGTTATTCCCCCTTTAAGAGTTTTATGGTGTTTTTATACAAAAATTATTTGTTTACATCTGAACAAAATGTAAACAGTGATGAAAATAGATTTAAAAACGTTACAAACGTTTTTCATTTTTTCCACGGATTTCCCTTGGTTCCTGCAATTACTATCCTTCTTTCGGTTCGTTGTTTGTCTGAAACGCCTTCTGTAACTATTCCAAATGTGGTCTAAATAAAAGTTCTGCATTTCATTTCATTTTTTCGTTTTTTGCAATTTGACCATGCATGTTGCTGTAGCTTTAAGGAAAGAATCTTTAAAGCGTTTATTTGATTCGTCAGAAGAAAAGGTAATAGAAGATGACCCCTAATTGGTCCCTGTCAGATAACGCCTGATTTGAATAAAGTTGAGTTTATTGTCGTTATTAATGTGATCTGTTTTCTCGAACTATTCTTTAGAATCGAGATTGGTTATCCCGAAGTAGGCTTAAATTGTGGTTCCTTATTTTAAGGTAGACCACCCCTAATGAGATTCATTGCAAAAATAGAGTTTTTTAGTTTTATTGCAAATGTCGTTTAACATAACCATGTGTTCAATTTAAAAAAAAAACCCATTGATTTCGCTGAGATTTTTAGAATAACTGATTTAATTGAATTGGATTGTTCCCGGTTGATAGATCTATGGTGACACGATGGCTAATCACGTGACTCAGAATTTCAGAAAATCTTCAATCATTTTGTTGACACTTGACCAATTTGAAGTCAATTTGAAGTATAAAAGGTGGAAAAAAGTCGGTAATAAGGTGGAAATGGAAGATTTTTGAAAAATCATCTGAAAAAAGTTATTGAAGCTCAACCAAATATTTGACGGTTTTCCAGAAACCCAGCACGTCCATCTAACGCGTGACGTCTATCCACGTTCTCTGCTTCAAACCGAATTCAAATCGGTCTCGAATGAAGAAAATTATTGAAGATTTTCTGAAATTGTTGTATCGTGTGATTATCCACCGTAGCCGAAGACGGCATAACTGATGTTGACCATAAAGATCAGTTTCTGTACAGTTGAGCGAATTTGAGGCAAAAGGAAAAAATCTGGTTTTCTTGTTTGTCAACAGAGCTTCCAAAATAATTCTGTTATTATAATAGATTCACAATTAAACGAGAATTGTTACCGTTGTCTTGCTTTAACTTTACGTAAAAAACAACAAAACAACAAAAACAGTACTGTTGTCGCCACATCGTATGGCACAATGTTTATATTTTGTTCAAATGTAATTGAACGTTAAACAAAACATAAACACGTGCCATACGATGTGGCGACAACTGTAGGTACAGATCCATACGCGTTTATGTTTTGTTTAACGTTCAATTACATTTGAACAAAATATAAACATTGTGCCATGCGATGTTGCGCCAACTGTAGGTACAGATCCATACGCGAAAATTTGACAGTGACGTTGTTTTGTGTATACTGTTTCTAAACCAATAAACTCTTCTCATTTGTACCGTTTACAATGTGCACGTGATAAATGAACAGGTTGATTGGTTGTAAACGATAAACACAAAACTACGTCACTGTCAATTTTTGTTTGTGGATTTATATAATACATTCAAAGTTAAACGAGAATCGATACAAATATTTTGGTTTATCTAAAGGTAAAACAGGTATGGTGAAAAACAATTTATAGTAACAACTTAAACAAATGGATGGTCACTTTACCTACCTGGTTTACAGCTATCTGAATTTGGGCCTTGTCCCTCATTAGTAAAAGATTTTGAATCGTTTATAAAGTCATTAGTCCTACCTAAAATAACCAAAACAACCGTAAACGATTCTAGTTTAACTTTGAACGTATTATAGGGAAAGTTTCTATTTATTTATTTGTTTTTTATTACACTGTTCCCTATAGAATAGATAAGCATCGTAAGCTCCGCCCAAAACGGACATCTTTTCCAATCAAAATTTCTTCCGTGAATCTGGTAGAGATCTATGTTAAGATCATTAATGCTAAATTACAATGAAATCCAATGAGTGGATTCAGAGAAGAAGATTTTTAAAGTTTTCTTAAAATTACACTATGTTTCATTTAGCGAAAAATAAGTCCCGCCCACAACGGCTATGTTTTTCAACAGATCGTTTTTTAAGAAATCTGATAGAGAACTATACATTGAATATTCATGCTAAATTACAATGAAATACAATGAGGCGTTTTGGAGGAGAAGATTTTGAAAGCTTCTTCCAAAATTAAATTAAATCAATTTATTCAGATTTTAAGTTTTGCGCGTTTTTTTTGAAGTAATATTTAGGAAGTTTATACAAGGAAGATTCCTGCGAAGTTTAGATGAAATTGATCGAGTAGTTTTGGAGAAGATGTTAAAGGGCAATGTTTACACATGGGCACATTTTGGTTGATCTTCAATTGCTTTTTTATCAGTTGATTTGTTAAAAGTCCACCACGTCCAGGTTATTTCTGACATTTTCCACCTTCTCTGTTTCAAACTGAATTCAATTTCGTCAAGTATTGACAATGTTATCGAAGATTATCTTGAATTCTTAGCCACGTGATGATACACCGTGATTACTAACTAAACGTTTATTTATTTTCAGCTCAAACAGTGTATTGCAAACCAGCTCAGAGCGGCTTAGGCCTTGTCGGGGATGTGTAAGTGAATCCAAATAGTCTGATACGCGTTCTTTCGAGCGAGATTTCTTAAGATATCTTGAGATTTCTTAAGATACTTTAGGATAAAGCGTTCTGTAGAACAAGACTTTTAAGACTCTCAATGAGAGGCGCCATTACCCTAGACTGGTACCCATTCGTGTAAACTGAATTAAATCCGTGGTAGATTTCAGGAGCGGTAAGCAGTCTACCATTATCCTATACTTCATCAATCTCCGAGCAGAGTTGTCCTTCGTAACTCTCACCATACATCTCTGCAACGGACTGACGCCATGAATGACAAGAATCTTGTCAAACCGAGGAAAACGTGTATTATTACTGTTTAAAGGTCACCTTCGACCTATATTTTAAATTTTATAGCGTGAAAAGTAGTTAAAAATAACATTTTTCACGATTCTTGTTTAAAAATTACCCCTCCGGTTAATTAGAAAGAACATGTAGCCAGCTGACCTATTTAAAAACCGACTAGAGTGATTGTTCTTGATAGATTATTCCTCTTTGTCAACACGAGGCGTCATTGGAGTCCGAAAACAATAACATCATTTGTTGATCGCCGTCGTCATTTATTGATTGATGATTGATTCTTTTATTTCCTCCTTGAAAAGAAGAGCATGACAATACAAACATACAAACAGACATGACAATACAAACAAATACAATAGAATTTACAGTGACCGACAAAAAAAGAAAAGAAAAAGAAGGGACAATCTATGCATGAATGAATGGAAAGCTATACTTCTAATATCAATTATTGGAACATTGCTAATTAAATGACAAAAATGTCGTAACTGTGGCCTAAATAGACCCCAGTTATGACACCCCAGTCATTATGATCAACGCTTATTCATTTCATGCTGAAAATTGTAGCTATTTACATTCAAATTCACATAACATTATGTGATAACATACTGTAGAAATTCGTGTCATTCGAATAATGATGTTGATGCATAGTTATCATTTTTCGTGATCATAGCATTTGATGAAATGCAGGATATATTTTGGATATCGCTTGGTCTACCTGAGTTAATTAGAAAGAACATGTAGACAGCTGACCTATTTAATCAAAGCGCTGAAAGCGCTGAAGGCCTTGAAGAATTTGAACACATGCAGATTATTGGTATGAGAAAGTTTAAATATTCTTTAACTTCAGCAATAATCAAAGCGCTGAAAGTGCTGAAGGCCTGGAAAGTGTACGAAAAATAACAAGAGTAATATTTTAATCTTTTATATTTTTTTGAAGAAGTTTCGAACAAATTTGAACACATGCAGATTTTTGGTATAAAACAAAAGTAAAATGAACAGAAATCATCTGTATGGTATGAAACAAAAGTAAAATGAACAGAAATCATCTGTACTGGATGGCCACTAGAATCATGGGGTCCAAATTATCAAGGATCAGGTAACACAGTGTAGGAGCGGAAGTGTGTGAATGCTTGTCTTTGAGTGATAACTTGTGTGTTTGTACATCGAGAAAATGCAACTTGGTAAACATCAGCGGTTGACATAGGTAAGAAAAAGTTAATGATTGATAATTATTTCGACATATATCTTATATTTTGTTGAAATGTCGTAATCTTGAATAAACATGGAAGGCATCGTCCAAATATGCGCCCGGTCTGAGCTGTTTCAACCATAAAAATACCTTGAACATTTGGATGGGAAAATTGGCGCATGATTTTCATCACATAAAATTGCCATTTTTATCGCTTTTTATCATTCATCGTATTGTTTCTTCCAAAAATTAAATGCCTTTATGTAAGTATTCTTTCACTAAGAACATGATTCAGACGAAATGATATCCATTCCAATAAAATTCCCGATTTAAGTGTCCGCAGTTTGACAGTTTTTATGTACAATCAATTGGCTAATGACAATTTCCTTATGAATTTATTGTACAATCACTTACAAGCAATTTGTAATGTCGCTTGCCTATGTTTCACGCGGATTTAAACATCAACACAAACACGAACGTTCGGTTTATCTTCTTTAATTTGTTATCCAATGTTACACTGGATAGGCTTCTTCCTTTCCCTATATTTCAAAATTAATATTAGTGTGATGAATGAGTTTATACATGTATAATAGCAAGGAATTTTGTGCTAAACGTGTAGACTTGGTTTGTTAAGCGTTATGTTTTGATAAACCGTCGGTGCCTTTTTGAAAACTCGTGACTTCGGCTAGAATCAAGCCGTTAGGTTTATTGGTGTTTCGCGCCGTTTTCAACTACTAAGGCCATATCCAGGCGGCTGGAGCACCTTACCACAGATTCCTGGTATTTCTCTCACCAGTACTACCACAACACCCTAATCGAGCCTCCAGCTGCTCCCCCACATAGGTTCACGATATCAAACCATTGATGGGTGACATTTTTGTCGGAAAGGGTATTAGCCGCGACCGGGTATCGAACCCGGGACCTCTCGTATGAGAGGCAGATGCGCTACCAACTGCGCCCTGGCCTTGGCCTAAAGCCATTGGGTATGCCTTGATGAAATCACACTTTGAACAGTGCAAAATCAGGTATTTACAATTGTGATTTGTAAAATTATATATACTAGACAAAAAAAGAAACGCAACTTCCTTACAATGCCTTCAAGAAGATTACGCAAAGACATCAAATTAGAATTTTACAAAATGTAATACATTTAAAGCAATAACATTTCACCTTGTAGAGTTCACAAAATCTTGTTTGTAGTAAATTCCATAGGAAAACACCCAGTTTACACTGGGCATCAACACAATTTTACAAAAAAAAGTGAATGTAGGTCGAAAAACGCAATCTTTTTCGTTCAGTTTGGTCCGATATTCGAATATTGTGCAGTCCATGCGATTTTTTAGCGGCCTCCTTTTAAACATATCCCATAGGTTGGGTTTACCTGACAATACGGTCCTGTCGTGACGTCATATCTCTTGCACGTCCGCTCCGTGTTTGATCGATTGTATTCCCATTGAGAGCCAACAGCGTATACAGTCGAAAATGTGTCGATTTGTTGCGACAACATTTTGACTTTTTCCACCTAACAACATCCGCACTGCAGCTTGACGCTGGTTTTGGCGTAGACCCGCTATGCGTAGTGTAGTGAGTGTAATGTTTCAGCTTGTGTTTGAAGAAAAATTATTTTGATAATAGTCATTTAGAAAACACGACAGGGGATAATCAGTTTTCAACAATTTGCTATGTATCACGTGATGAATTTACGACATCTGAAGAAAATGACAGTATATTCATGCTTATGGAGGCAGGAATATTAAAAAGGTAATCAATAGCCATTAAAAACATAGTTTGTCGAAATCATTATGAAAAATTGGGGTTGCGTATCTTTTTTGTTCTAGTATATAACAGGAGCTCTGTTTGGTTACAGTAACACTAATCGGTTTTTTATTTCCCAGGGTCATGGATGATTACTATTAATTGGTCAAATGTTAATATCGGTTAAAGCCGGATTTTAACAGATTGACAAAGATTGAGACTTCACACTACACTTTAGTATAGTATTTCGACGGCGTAAATCAAAAACGTCGTAACTACAGCTTGATTGAATCAGTTGTTACGAGATTTTACAACACCGACAATGGATCAAAATAAATTGGCAAAATTCAGTATAATTGAAAAAAAAACGCCGGCTGTCAATCAAAATCATCGATAAGCCAATGGACGATTAGAAAAATACCACACCCCCATTGTCTTAAGATCTACGTTGCACGTGATATTGTATCGATCTATCGACTGACAATCAAAACAAGATCGATCAAACGATCGAGTACTGATCGAGCTTGGTCGGCAAGAGTGATCGGGACATCCCGATCGAGCGTGGTCGGCAAAAATGGTCGGGAATTAATCGACAAGATATAAAGAAGAAGTCGTGTAAATACATTTGATCGAGTTTAATCGGGTTTGATCAAGGGATTAAGCCGATCGAGTTGATCGAGTTGGTTTGGTCGGCAATTATGTTTTTGTCAGATGATTTTAAAAGATCTAACATACAAAGTTTATTTCTGATGTTTTTACGCATTCTTTGCCCAAGCCAAATACAAGTTGGTCAAATATTTAGATAGCTATTGAAGATTTTATGAAATTATGACACGTGATTCTCCATCATGCAAAAATTTCTTATTTTCCCGACATTTTTTCTCTGTATCTTTTACGGGCGAGCATAATATCATGAAAAATCAGTCGAATATAATGCAAAAAGAGGTAAAGACGCATTTTTTTTTACAATCAATATGTCACATATGCAATTCAAGCCATTGTACAAAAGTAAATATTTCTTGTCAGGCTATTGTACAGGACTTGACAATTGATTGTACAAAAGAAGTTTTTTTTAAAACGGCAAAAATTGGAAGTTTTAGACGGTTTCTTAACTAAATAATTATATCAGTCTCAACACACACATATGCACGAGCTATGAAAGAAAATTTTGTCGAGAAAGACCCTACAGTATGCATCTATTCGACTAAAAACTGCGACTCGTAACATCTAAACCGCCCGTTGTAGTTCATGCCCAAGTAAATCGGGCCTTAAATGATTTAAATCTAGAACCAATGGCTCCGATTGCTCTAAAAATGTTACAGGGAAAAATGAATAAAGAGATTGGTACAATGATCTGACAAAAGTATTGTGTTTATCCAGAAAAAAAACATAAATTCTTACCAATGTCAACCGCTGATGTTTACCAAGTTGCATATCGTCGATGTACAGACACACAAGTAATCACTCAAAGACAAGAGTTCACACACTTCCGCTCCTACACTGTGGGTAAGAAGGATTTCGATTGCAGATTTATCCATTTTATTTATTGCATGATCAATTCCTGTCCAAATTGTGTTAACAATAAATCTGCGACCAAAAGCGGTCTTAAGACCGTGTATAATTTGGGCCCTGTCCCCTGGTTAATAAATCATCGAAACACAGTAGCATATTATCAGAACATTATATAAAAAAATAAGTGCATGTCGTTCTTTAAACCCTGTATCATTCCATTACCAAACGGCAAAATTTTAGACTTGTCCAAATTCAAAGATGTTGTAGACGACAATTTCAAGTAATTACTAAATATAATTTCACATTTTTTCACAATGTTTTTCAAACCCATTATCTCTAGGGGAGTCAAAAACAGTCATTATGTGGGAATGGGTTGATAAATCTGTTATTATTTTGCTGCTGAAGCTAGAAGTTTTTGAAATTTCCCTTTATGGGCATTTTCATTTGTTGGAAAAGACATATTTTGGTTAAATTTCAATTATAACATGCAAGTCAAAACATATAAGAGAACATGAAATATCATGGAAACACAATAGCATAATTATTATCTTGACATTATATAAAAGTATGCAAGCAAAACTAATTATGTATACAAGAGGGCCATGATGGCCCTATATCGCTCAACTGAGTTTCTGATTCTACAGACAAGTATAGTCTGGTCTTAGATTGGATACAGTTTGGTAGGTCATTTATATAGACTAAGAAAAGACATGGACAGAGCACTGAACCCTGAGGGACGCCTAAGAGAACGGGTAGAGTAGTTGATGTGTGATCATCAATACCTACTCTTTGAGAACGATCCTTTTAGAAGGATTATATCCATCTTGAGATCAGTGGAAGGACACCCAGCTTATTCAATTTGGATATTTAATTGCTGTGATCAACCTTCTTCTTCTTCCGGTTTAGGTCAGGGTTCTTCATAGAATGTATATTTGACCTACGATGGGATGAGACAATCACCTCTTCCATTGGTTATGTACAGCTAAAAGTCTATACGGTACAGTTAAAACTATGTACACTCATCAACCGGTTACTTGCTACTGGGTAGGGCCGCAGCATGCTATGGTAGGGCGACCCTGAGCCCCTGAGCGTAGTAGCATCTGAGACGGCTATAGGAAGGTGGTTCCAAATCAATTGCCTTACTAAAATCCATTTCAAGTATATATCCGCTTGTTGACCATTTTCAAGATTGTCGTATGCTTCTTGGGTAAGGCTAATCATTTGAGATTCGCAGGTATGTTTTGCTCTGAAGCCATGCTGGTACTGGCTAAGTAGAGTATTCTTATCAAAGTGGCCCATGATGTTTGTTATCAGGATGCGCGCCATAATTGTTGATGCTATGCAGATTAAAGAGATTGGCCTATAGTTGCTGGCTTTATACTTTGGACAGCTTTTTATAGACGGGTGCTACTGTTTTACTTCTCTAATCTTTGGGGACAATACCTGTTTCTAGAGAAAGATTGGAGATGATCTTGACAATAGATCAACTGTATATCTTGTAATATTTCTTTACACCTCTGGTAAAATATATTTTTGGACAACAATGCGGCATAATTAGAAAATGTACGTTCTGCTCAGTATTTTTGTGCTATATTGAGCACAATTTCCAAATTTATTTATGCCCATTATGTCGTCTGCATTAGCTTTGGAATTTGACAAGTCAAAAGTTTTTACATTTTGGAATGGGTGAGATAATGGTAAATTCCATATTTTATATCTTGTTCAAACAATCAAGATGAAGTAATGGATTGAATAACGATTTATTAAATGAAGTTAAATCATTGCCGACAAATCGTGATGTTATTTCTATATATCTTCACAATATACCATTTAGAACCTTATTAAATCATGAATCTGCCTATTAAAACATAACTATCTAACACATACAAATACATAAATATATAAATAACAAAGTTTTAAAGTGACATTTCACATTTATTTTATTTTTTAAAAGTATGTCTTGATGCAAAGATTGTATATTCTAATGCTTAGAAATGCTATCGTTTTTTTAAAGTTGTTATTCATAAGTGAAAAATACGCCTTTAATGTGGAGACAGAAATGACAAATTCTATACAAATCTGAACTGTTGTCCACAACAATTTGTTTAATTTTAGCACAAAAAAAATATATTTCTCGTAAACGGTTATATATTTTGGCTTGAAAGTTTCAGAATTTTCATAAGAAAATATGCTCTTTCAGATAGATTAAAAGAAAAATTTATGTAAAAATAATCGTGAAATGTCACTTTAAAACAGATTAAAGAATAACAAATTGTTACTATTACCTACGGTATTGGAAAACCAAATATTTCTAGTGTGTATCGGTAATCACTGACGCGTTCCGTGTGTTCCGGTAATTACTATGCATTCCATGGTGTTCCGGTATTTCTATGGACCCAATAGTTCTTTCGCGGGGGAAAAACGAACATTTACGGAAAATTTTGCAATGAACGAGTTTCTTTAAATCTTAGAGGAACGTCGGGTACTTTCGGACAGATAAGCGATCGTCAGCCATTATTTAGATAGGTGAAGACAAAAACTGTATCTTATGTCACAATCAGAAAATTCTAAGCCTTTTCCCCGGCATCGGTAATGAGAAGTATATATTAAGCGTATAAAACCGGGTACCATAAGGAAAACAAAATGAGTCATCAACGACAGGTTATTTCGGACACATCGGGTCTGATCGGACAGGTCGATAATCGAGCTAGATTTATTTCAAATAATTATGTTTGCACTTTTACGTAATTAATTTGGAACAATCTAAAATTTTGTTTGGAAAGGTTTTAGGTAAGATCAAATATAAATGAACGATCTAAGATATTTATTTGCATCGAGTATTTCATGAAAAAAATATACGCTGATGACTGGAATTGAACGTCGGTTCCCCGAGTTCTGAGACTTCGACATTACAGCTCGACCACTGAACTTGCTGATCATTGCGTGACATAATTAATAGATAAAATCATTATTTGTCCGGTTAGACCCGACGTATCAATTTTCCTTCGGGTCAGATCGGACACCATTTTATTTCCGAAAATAACTAATATTTCTATCATCGACAGGTAAAAACCTCTCGAAAACCTTTTAATCTTCTTTTTAAACCAGACTAAAAAAGATTTAATCGCAATAATACATCGTCATAATCTTGCGTCTGCAGGGTATCTATATATTGCTTACGAACCTCTACGGAAATTTTGATTCGGGGAAAACCCACTAGAACGTTGAGTATTGGCGGCGAATGGATCCGCGCATTATATATGCTGCAATCGATTTCTTGATTGTAAATATTTTACGATTTTAAATGCCTTTACTACTATCAACGTATGTATTTACTTCTTTTGTAATGTACATGGGTCGAAATTTACAAAATCTGCATAAAGTAGTATAGATCTAATCCAGTTCCGATTTACTTTTCATCGCGCAAGAACACTATCTATCTGCGTTCAACGTTTTCACAAGATAGTGATTCTACACGACCTGAGAAAAATGACATGCTAAATTTGGCCTTCTTCAAGGCCGAAAACCAACTAGAGTGATTGTTCTTGATAGATTATTCCTCTTTGTCAACACGAGGCGTCATTGGAGTCCGAAAACAATAACATCATTTGTTGATCACCGTCGTCATATATGCCAGTTGCACATATATTACCCATTTAAACTCGAAAAATATTAAATGTGCTGGTCAAGATCTGTTCAAAATTATATTGTTCAATAATTTAATATTAGTTGATTTCATTAAAATCCCAGCGTTCTGATTGGTTAAAAATTATTTTTCATACCTCCATGAAAAAAATGCCGGAACTACTTTTTCCTGTCAAACATTGTATTACGCCGCATTATTAACCTGCCATTTTCTATGAAAATTAATAATGAAAAATTGTGTATTTTTTGTTTTTTAAATCGCAGAATATTAAATTATAAGAAATGAATGTAAATTTATTTTTTTCATGCAGGTATGAAAAATAAAATCTAATCACACTTTTGTATGAACCGATTCGCGGAATCATACAGTGTGATTAGATTTTATTTTTCATATTATAAATTTACATTGACCCCGGAATGACCTACCTCGTTTAAATAATTACACATTTGAAAACAGGTAAATCAGGTTGAACACGTAATTATCGAAGAACGATATGTTGACTTTTTTAATGCATCATGTGGTTTCACAAGTCTTGTTAGCTCAATGGGGTGCACGGTGGCTTGGAAACCTACTCGACCCAGGTTCGAGTTCCAAGCAAGCCTCTTTCTTTTACCTTTCGGAAGGACCTTTATTTTACTTTTCCTATACATCCTATACATAGTATCCTATTGGTACCATAAGGGTCACGATTTTTATGATTTTGCCCAATATTAAAGTAAGCATAATTTGTAAATATTGACTTGAAATATTGTCAGTGGAGGACAGGCGTTAAAAAACCTCCATGGACGGCCAATGTCACAAAAAAGGCACAGGCCTTTGGATCATGAGCAAAAGTATTAGTTTAGTCAATTTGTGAAGTAGGAGTCGAACTACATCAGCAAATCAACTTCGACCTATATGTAGACCAAACATTTCTCAGAAGCCACTAAGATCAGTAAAATCGTGACTTATCATAAAATAAGGAAGGAGCTCGAAGGCCGATGGCGTCTCCATGTCACCAACGAGGGAGTAGGAGATGAACTGAATTGCAAAATTAAGAAAAACGATAAAAGTGAAATATCGGCGTTACGGTTCAGTGGGGATTCGAACCCCGGTCATCTTAATTCCTAAACCAATGTCTCTACCAGTTGAGCTATCGAGCAGTCGACATTCTTACACACACTTTGAGGGTAGAGAATCTCGTGCAAGTTATCTGAATAATCCGGACATACCTTTTATCGGATAAACTCTTCCAAATAAGTATGCAAACGAAGCAGGTCATTCCGCGGTCAATTGAAAAAGTCAATACCTGCATGAAAAAAATAAAATTACATTCATTCCTTAAATATAGAAGTTATGGAGCAAGGAAAAAGCAATTTTCATTTGAATGCAAGCAATAATAAAAGACCGCATGGAAAGTACACATGCTTGACATTTATATGTTGATATACGAATTTGGTCGTATGCAACGGTATACTGCACAGAGAGGCATGTGACGCTCAAAACCCGCCCACTAAAACATGTATCTCGTGGGAATTAGGCATCTACGAGGATTTATGAAAACATATTACCTTATTAGGAAAAACTCGTAATACGTCACCACATAATTAAACAAATCGCACGTGCGATCATGACATTTTATCGCGGTCAAAATAATCCGATATAATAGATTCACAATTAAACGAGAATAATTTCCGTTGTTTTCATAAAGCAGTTCAACAGTAATTATTCTCGTTTAATAGTGAATCGATTATATCTTGACTGCTGTGATCAACGCGTAAACGCTTTCGATTGTGAAATGACCGTCTATGCATTATACTGAACACCATTTTCAAACGATTTATGAGAAAACCAGAAAATCCTTTCATGTTCGTAATTGACTTTTAAAGTGACATTTCAGAATTTTTTGTCATATATTTTACTTTTAATTTTATCTGAAAGAGCATATTTTCTTATGAAAATTCTGAAAATTTCAAGCCAAAATATTGCGCCGTTTACGAGAAATTTATATTTTTGTGTTAAAATTGAACAAATTGTTGTGGACAACAGTTTGGATTTATATGCAATTTATCGATTATGTCTCAACTCTAAATGCGTGTTTCTCGCTTATTGGCAACAACTTCAAAAAACTAATAGTATTTATACTCATTAGAATAACCAATCTTGGCATCAAGACATACTTTAAAAAATTGAAATTGGAATGAAATGTCCCTTTAACTGTTTCATGTGTAATATAATAGAGTAGACAAGAAATGGTGATTCCGAGTAGGCATACATTTGAATGGCCTACTACTTTCTCAAACCTCCTAACCAATCAGAATGAAATGTACAGAACAATTCGAGGGCTTGGTGCAAAACTATTGTAACTACATAGTGTGAAATTTTACAGGAGAGGGAAAAAACTAATTGACTTTCTCAAAGTTAAAGAGGAAATGTGTTTTTTTTTTTAAATATAGATATCTTTTGAAGTATACAGAATTGAAATTTGATATTAGAAATCCTTCCTAAAGATTCAGAAAATACAAAAAAGTGAATTTCTGAAAAATATGTAGTTACCATAATTATTCACTGAGCCCTCGAATGTCAGCGCCCTAGAATGAATGACATCAATTTAATATTATTAAATTATTATCGTTGCAAAATGATATTAGATTTTAAGCAACGTGACGAAATGATATATTTTGGAAATCAGAAAAGAAATATAATTTGTTATTGATGTGCTATAAAGTGACGTTATCTAGCAGATGATGACGCAATACTCTCTGACCCATTTACAGGGGTGAATGTAATGAATGAACCGTGTGCAAGAGAGTGATACTTCATGCGGAAGCCTTCGGTCATCTCTGTAGAAACAATATAAGAGATAATTGACCGAGTCGTTCCGATTGCCCCACGATTCAAAAACCGCGGTGTTCCGAATGCTCCAAACTTCATATAAATAACGTCATGGTGACGTCATTTGTATGAAGTGCGGAGCATTTGGAACACTTCAGTCAGAATCTAGGTCTTAAAAAAGCTTTATATTAAGAATTCTTTTAAAAGTTTCGCCCTAAAGAACGCGCCTACGGTCAGGGCATTATGGTATATCTTATTACAACAACATTTACCCATGTAAACAGAACATTATCAATCTCTAAACTACTGTACTCATGCATGCAAGATTCGAACCAGCTTTAGCAAAATTATGAGGATTTCACTTTTTTTTTTCAAAAAAAAAAAAGGCGCTAAAGTAAACACGTGCCATGATATTATGACCGCACTATACTCGCCTATATTTACGGCATAATCTCTGCCGAGGCCGGTCCGAATCTTTTTGACGTCTGTTGAAGCTTTCAATTTGCACCACCAGGGGTACAGGCGTGGATGATGACATCCATAATTTATACTGAACCACGGAAATAACGCACCACTTTTTCTTGTATTATATTTTTTCAACAAAATCATTCAATTGGTTTACACAGTATTATTCGGTATCCTTCGGGCACTAGGAATGCACACAACATACTTTAAAGCACAAAACTCGTTCACCCGTGACGCTAGCCGTCAAAACTTGGTAAACAGGTTTTCTGCACGTGTCACAGTATTGATCTCGTGCACAAACCAGCTTATCGGTTACATACAGTCAGTGACAGAAAAATACACCGAAAATTTCATCGGTCGGTAGTTTTTGACTCGTTAAACAGTGCCAAGACTTTCCACAGACGAACGTTATCGTGCGATTGGAATGTTACAGGCTGTGATGACGTCACGGCCTATAGCACACTTGATGGGATTTCATCACGAGACTATTGACCAGCTTACAGAACTGTGATAGTGCTGGACTGCCCGGAAAGGGGTGCGCCAAAGGTCCCAACTGCAGCTCAAAACAGGTACTGTTAAAGTGCAGTGATACAGGGAGAGCGGAGAGTCACGCCAAAGGCTATAATCCAAAATGTGATCAGTTCCATGCGTCGTTGAAGCACAGACTGTATTGTATTGCTGTGCAAAGTGGTAATGCACAGTACCAATTTTTAGCTGACCTGAACACAAAGTGCCGCGGCAGCCAGAGTCTTTGATGAAATCAAATTCTTTTAACAACTTTGAAAGCCCTTCACCCAGGGATCATTCCTGCCAAGTTTCAAGAAAATTGGTCAACTGGTTTGGGAGGAGAAGATTCTTAAAGAAATTGTGGGCGGACGGACGGCCGACCGGGCGGACAAGGGACAACGACAGATCATAATACCTCGCCTTCAGAGTTGTTAAAAGAATTTAATTCCATCAAAGACTCTGGCTGACGCGGCATGGGAAAAGGGGAAAATAGCCAAATCTTCTAAAAATCTTCTTCTGCCTAACCAGTTGGCCAATGTTCTTGAAACTTCACATGAAAGATGCTTGGGTGAAGGGCTTTCAAAGTTGTTAAAAAAATTTAATTCCATCAAAGACTCTGGCTGCCGCGGCATGAGAAAAGGGGAAATTGGCCAAATCTTCTAAAATCTCCTTCTGCCTAATCAGTTGGCCAATATTCTTGAAACTTCACATGAATGGTCCTTGGGTGAAGGGCTTTTAAAGTTGTTAAAATAATTTAATTCCATCAAAGACTCTGGCTGACGCGGCATGAGAAAAGGGGAAATTGGCCAAATCTTCTAAAAATTTCTTCTGCCTAACCAGTGGGCCAATATTCTTGAAACTTGGCAGGAATGATCCTTGGGTGAAGGGCTTTCAAAGTTATTAAAAGAATTTAATTCCATCAAAGACTCCTGCTGCCGCGGCATGAGAAAAGGGGAAAATAGTCAAATCTTCTGAAAATTAAATCTTCTTCTGCCTAATCAGTTGGCCACTTCTGCCTAACCAGTTGGCCAGTATTCTTGAAACTTCACATGAATGATCCTTTGGTGAAGGACTTTCAAATTTGTTAGATTCTAAGGATTTTGTTAATATTTAAACCATTGCCTGTTAGTGCAGCAGTATCAGAAAAAGGCAAAAATGCAAATACTTTTAAAAAGGCTGATTTTTGTTACACTCATTTGAAAAACACAGGAGAAAGGGCTTTATTGAAACATTTCTTATTTTGATGCTATTCAGGTCTAAGTGTTTAATTTCAACAAGGCAACACATTCCAGGTGAACGACATAGGGCCATCATGAACCTCTTGTTTTACTTTCACTATAGTGGGTAGTCATGTTTGCGCGCTCGCACGTCACGCTTGACTGCTTTAAGGTAGCGAAACAGTTCTTCACCAGAAATGAATAAACAAATATCAGTAACTGTTTGGGTTGTGGTTATAGTTTGAAGAAGTAGCATAATGTAGAAAAAATAGTGGAAAATGTCAGCGGTGCGTTATTTTTTGAGGTTCAGTATACATTGTATATTTAAGGTAGAATATCCATATTGCGGTCATTTTGAGATTCATAAAACATCGGGCTTATTCTTTTGAAACCTGCCCCATTACGTGTCCGAACCTATTGGGGCGCGTTCTTAAACATTCGGCGGTGGAAAGTTCCACCACCGAAGGTTTTCGACGTCGCCCGAATAATTTCGACGTGGCGCGAATCTTGAGGCGAAATTTGAAAAGTGCCAGTAATTCCTAAACTTTGTCATATTTCCATTCAATATACAAACATAAGCATTTCGAACGGTTTAGAATTTTGAATTAATGCATATTTAGGGATTTCTTTACAAAAAAATTATAAAATTACCTCCCTTGTATATGAATATAGCAAAATAATATTTTCGAATTGTTTACTTCTTGAAGCATAATCTTGAAATCGGGGACGATGAATCAACTATGTGAAGTGTATTTACAAGTGAGTGTAACTTGATGCATTTCGTATGCCTAGAAGGTGGTGTTTTTAATGATATATTAGGATTCATATCTGACATATTCGCAAAAGATTACTAAAACCGCGTTTACGTTTTGAAACAAAAATCTAAATAAAAAAGTTCAATTACCTTAAATCTTGGTAACTCAAGCTGTACCTGCAGAGATCTATCCCAATTCAATTCAGGATGGATACGTGCGGAGATTGCGTGTATGTGTGTGGGGGAGGCACTATAGACATAGACACGGTTCCAATTTGCTACTGAAAATAGCAACATGTTAGTGGATTTCTTTATGCCAGATCGAGGCTCTGACCTGATTCCGAGCAAAGGATCCAACGTGCAATGGCAACGCACGGAGGAAAAAAGAAGTTTAAGAGGAATCACGCTCCGTTGAGTGAAGATTCATCTGTGAATCTCGACGGAATGTCATTGGCTGACTTCCAATTATGGGCTTTAGCGGTTTCAAAGCTATTTTTGACCCTCCGAAAAAGGAGTATCCACGGATCCTTTGAGGACCTAGCCGCCAGATACAACTGTCAATTTCATGTTAACCCACTTCTCCCAACTCAACACATGTACGAAACATGCCATTTTCAGTGTGAAGATGATAATTTCAGTACCGAAAGGTTTATGAAGATAGATAATTCATTGTATAGTGCTCCCACGATATTCTGAATCCCGCCAAACATAAAACATAAAACAATTTACTAATCATAGGTTATAAAGATCAAAATGAAACCATACTGATAATAATCATTATTTTGATGTAATATTGACGAGACGATTTGCACGTGCGTCTCTACAATAGCATGTTTTTATAGGTTAAAGGTTTGTTTATAAATATCAGAAAAAGCGTGGGAGCACTATAGTAGATTAATTTGATAATAAAAACATAAAACTTGAAACCCATTTCCCAAAGAACAAATTATTTGGACTTTTCAAGTATGACAGTGTAACCCTTTCCTAAATGGTACCGGATTCAATTTGGAAGCTGGTGCAGACAACAAAGTGGGCATCTTAAAAGTAGAATTTTTGTGTGTGTACATAATAGTATATAAACCTTGAGGCAAAAGGAGAAAATGCTGGTGAAAAATAGTTCATTATATCGAAATTTTCTAACAACACATACGAAATACTTTTTGTTTGTCCGAATTTTTGTCACATTTAACCCTTTCCCAAACGACAAAATTTTAGGGAGATCCATTTCAAAAACTTCTACAAATGACAAAATGGATGTTTTTTAAAAAAAGGATTTGTGTAGAATATATGGCACAGAAAATATTGAGACAAAAGGAGAAACTGCTGGTTATCAGCAGTTTCTTCTGTTGTTTCAATGTTTTCCCAAGCCTTTTCTATTAGGGACATCAAAACCAGGGGCCCGTTTTACTAACGATGGTACGTTTGATTTTGCATAATTACTTGTAACAACAGCCCTGATTGGCTCAGTCGGATTTCTCGTGCAATCAGATGTCTTATTCCACAGTATACACAAAAAATGATCGTAAGACGTTTAGAGATACGGGGACCAGGTCTTGTTTGGGAAGGGGTTAGCTGAATAAAACCGTTCCCTATTACAGGACGAATCCGACGGGTACTGGTGGTGTTCAGGCGGCGGCGGATGCAGACACATCAATAAAGGTTGTCAATGTCACCGGTACCATAACCATGGATATCCAGAAGCAGGCGGTCACAGGGGTGGGCGAATCCAACCAGATTAGTGTGAATTTGACGGCTGATTCGATACGTAAGTCATAGCCAGACGTCTAAAAAAATATACGCGTGCACGCGTATATTTGAAGCCTGCTCGCGTTTAATAATATTATATACGTGCACGCGTATATTTAAAGCCTGCTCGCCTAATAATATTATATACGTGCACGCGTATATTTTAAGCCTGGTCGCGTAATAATATATGCGTGCACGCGTATATTTTTAGCCTGCTCGCGTAATAATATATGCGTGCACGCGTATATTTTTAGCCTGCTCGCGTAATAATATCATATGCGTGCACGTGTATATTTGAAGCCTGCTCGCGTAATAATATCATATACGTGCACGCGTATATTTGAAGCCTGCTCGCGTAATAATATTATATACGTGCATGCCTATATTTGAAGCCTGCTCGCATAATAATATTATATACGTGCATGCGTTTATTTAAAGCATGCTCGCGTTTAATAATATTATATACGTGCATGCGTATATTTGAAGCCTGCTCGCGTTTAATAATATTATATAGGCCTACGTGCATGCGTATAGTTGAAGCCTGCTCGCATAATAATATTATATACGTGCATGCATTTATTTAAAGCATGCTCGCGTTTAATAATATTATATATTACATTCTGTTACTATAAATAGTAACATTTTCGGCTAGAATCGACCAGATATCGGGCGGGCCGAAAAAGCTATATCCACGTGAATCCTTAGCAGCGGGCAGATAAGCGATATCTGCCCGCTGCTAAGGAATTTATTCTGAAAACTATAGCTACAGATCTGTTGCACGTGCCTTTTCGTGACGCGAAACGTCAATGACGTCAGAAAAACGCAATGTTTTTTACAAAAATGGCTGCTGTTGCTGTCTTCACTTCAAGTGCGATTTATGTAATAAATGAATGACATTGAGTTTATTTCAACCGGGAAATCTGTGGAAATTATGTTGAAAGGTAAGATTTACTCATCGAATGAAGTTTTTTTTGCTAAAAGAATGTAATATACAGATTATTACACGGCTGATTCGTGCCGGAGAGTGATGTCGGCCCTTACCTTGATATCTGCCCTCGGCCTAAAGGCCTCGGGGCAGATATCGCGGTTGCGGGCCGATATCACTCTCCGGCCCTCATCAGCCGTGTAATAATCTCTAAATACGTGCATGCGTATATTTTACGCCTGCTCGCGTTTAATAATATTATATACGTGCACGCGTATATTTGAAGCCTGCTCGCGTAATAAAAACTTATTTTCTTAGTTTCCGTGTATAAAATCCGTAGTTGAAGGTCTAAATATAACATTGTCGAAGGTGGGTCATTACATATGCATATGTGCATGGTTAACGAACATTAAGTTGTCCTGGGTAAATTATGGTGGAGTATAATGACAATCACGTTTTTGAAGAGCATCGCTTTCTATTGTTATCACCCCCTAGTGTACTTGGCAAACCACACAACTTCGGCATTATACGCATGGAAAATAGTCCCTTCCAAACAAGACAATTACAGTTGATACTCGTTATCTCGACATCGGATGAGTAGAATTTCTGATTTTAAAGTCGAAGTAAAACTATTCCAATCAAATTAATTTTGATATCTGTATAGCCATTGAAATGCAGCAGGAAAACGATAGAAATTGCTCGTGGCTATCCATAGCTATCACTTCCTTATCAAATTTTATCATAAACGCTTAAACGGATTTCACGAATATTACCCAGTCTTACGAACGTTAAGACCAGTCTCAGCATGCGCAGTATTAGTTATCTGACCTTGAAATTGCCAATCTGTCGTCGTTTTTGCATTTTGAATATATTGTACATGAGCCAGAATCCGGAAAAACGTCCCTTAAGACTTGTGAGCTCGACATGGGTCCAGATCAGCCTGCGCATACACGCAGTCTGGTAAAAAAACCGTGTTGTTCTTTAGATAATAGTTACTTTGTGACTTGAAAAGACCCGAAGGTAACGGCACGGGTCCTAATAAGACTGACTTTGACCAGAGGTTGATCTATATATACGCTTGTCTAAAATGCTATAAATACAGGGATTGCGAGTTTGAACCACGACTCGGCCAGTATCAAATTCTGACATTTGACAAATAGTAATTTGGCTTTCATCACTACGTGTGAATCATCTATGTAAGAGAGCATCTGGAGGCTCCGTTTGGGCATTTTGGTGGTACTGGTGAGAATAATACCAGGAATCAACGGTTACGTGCTCCAGCCACCGCGATATGACCATAGCAGTTGTAAACGGCATTAAATCCCAGTAAAAATCAAATGAGCCAGGATCTGGAAAAAAGGTCTCCTAAGGCTTTTGAGCCCAACACAGTTCAAGATTAGCCTTCGTGTACACGCAGTCTGATCGAGAAATGTGTTGTTCTCTAGATAATAGTTTCTTCGTGACTTGACATGGGTCCTTATAAACTTGACTTTGACAACAGCTTGATCTAGATATCGTCGCTTTTCAACAAAAACCTCGTAACTGCAGCTTGTTTTAAGCTGCAGTTACCGGATTTTGTTGAAAAGCAGCGATATAAGTTTGTCTAAAATGCTATAAGTGAGCCTAATTTTAATTAACCCATTACCGCACAGTTACTCTTTTTGACTCCCTACGAGTTAATGCTTTTGGAAGACATTGTGGAAAATGATGAAATTGCTTGTGACAAGCAATTTCTTCATTTGCCACAATGTTTGCTTACCAAAATGACCAATCTTTTTTAAATTTCATTCACTTGATATTGTCGTCTGCAACATCTTTGAATTTGGATCCATCTAAAACTTTGTCGTTTGGTAATGGGTTACAGATTCAAACTCTTTTTCTTTTAGCTTTCTACCGCATGTTGTTAACAGTCATACTCAATAACGGGAACAACGTCTTCGAAATGGTAACGCAAGGGTAAGTTCATTTGGAACACCTCGGATAATGTCCATCAAAGATCGAATCATCGACTCGGAAGTGTGTGTATGAAGAAATGGTTAAAAAATCACATTTCTTAGCCGGAAGTAGCTACGCTTCATAAAGTAGTTTTCGATGCCACCCAAGTGAACAACCTTGTCAACTTGCGGGTCTTGCAGGTTGTACTCATTCTAAAAAGAGAGGACTTTGGAACTGCAAACAATATATTTCAGTATCATTGTCGCTTCATTGTTGACGTTAGTCACAGACGAGCGTTTTGAATTGTTGTTCTATTCTATGATATTCATAGTCTGAAAGAAATTCTACGACTTGCATACAAGGTATGATTCGACAGAATTTTCCGAATTCCAAATGGGGTACGTTATGGTGGGGATCACGTGATACTTGGTATAATCCATTTAATTAACAATATTAACCAATAGATGTCGCAAAAGTCGAGTACCATCTATCTCGTTTTGGCATTCGGGGCTAAATACTTTCAAGATGTTAGCGCCCTTAAAATGCATACACATGGTCCATACTGTCACACGGTACATTTGCTTCACACGCTTGCATCAAGTAAAATAGATAATCTGATTTGAATTAATTTTTCCAATCGATAAAAAAGAGACGAAAAGAAAACTTTATTTTGTACTTAAAGTAGGTTTTACTTCAATTTTCTGTTTGCTACTTTTTGGCGACAGGATTTCGGAGTTATGCGTACTGCGTAGTGGTTAAGCCAAAATAGGATAATGTGATGCGTCAAATCAGTTTTGGAATGTTAGACTGGATACCAGAACTATAGACTGAACTGACGAGTAGTCAATGATTTTTAAAATTACTATATTGTCTTGCTAATCATGAATATCCGCAAGTTGGTTACGAATGAAATTAAGGGTGCACATAGGATGGATGATCTAATCACAATAACGGATGGCATTCAAGGTTCCGGTGACAGTTACCAGTTCTGTTTTCCCGTGGTGTGATATTCCACCATACACAATCACACTACCACAACGGTCTCTTTATTCACATTGTAATCTTTCTTTTGATAGGTTTAAATTGTCGTCTGCATCTTTGAATTTGGACCAGCCTAAAATTTTGTACCTTTTTATTGATAGGTGTAAATTGTCGTCTGCAACATCTTTGAATTTGGACCAGTCTACAATTTTGTATCTTTTTATTGATAGGTGTAAATTCTCTTCTGCAGCATCTTTGAATTTGGACCAGTCTATAATTTTGTATCTTTTTATTGAAAGGCTGTAACATCTTTTAATTTGGACCTACCTAAAATTTTGTATCTTTTTATTGTCGCCTGCAACATCTTTGAATTTGGACCAGTCTGCAATTTTGCATCTTTTTATTAACAGGTGTATAAATACTCCGACAGGTGCTCCCGGACCCTTTAATATGACTGGTACCCCAGATGGTGAAGCTCCTTATGCCATTGTTATAGACTGGTTTGTGGTTCTACCGTTTTTGTTCCCGCAAGGTGGTACGTGTTTGGTTTCTTCCGTTCTAATTCTGATTCTGCGTCAAACGATATTAATTGTTTTGCAGGTAAAACATGTATTTCGTGCCATCCCGGTAGTTTACAGGCCCGTAGGACTGGAAACAATTTTGTATTGGGGGGAGGGGGGGGCTAAAGCCCCTGTCCTGTCTTCAATTATTCCTAAACGCATAACCATTCGAGTGCCAAGAAAGAACTATGAAGTCCACGCTTCTTCATAGCGTGGTCCCCCTTTTTCATAGCTACTCTCGCTTCTTCAGAGCCTAAAGCTCTACTTCATTGCATACTTGTTTTTCTTATATTTTCTTTTACATAAGCAAAGGTTTTCAAAATTGTTCGTGTGAAATACTAGAAGAGACTTTAAGATAATAAACTAACTGAACGTTTCTCATTCGATAAATGCATATGACATCGTTGTAGGAGTCGTTTATGTGTCGTTTGGTTTGTAAACACAAACTTGTGTGTGCACTCACAAGTATATTAGGTAAGCTAGGACAAAGGGTTTTAGCAATATAACGCAGCGTTCCTTACCCTATCGAATAGCATTCCCCGATTTTTGAGATTCAACCCATAACTAGCAAAATAACCGATTTGAATTAACAAGGTCTGTTTATTTACTCAAAATGGGTCCCCTTTCTTCATAGCCGGAAGTCCCTCTTCTGAGATTCGGAAGTCCTTCTTCTGAGATTTCATTCATAGCAATTGCTATGAAGGAGAGGGATTGGTGGCCGTGTTATAGGCCTACTTATTTTACAGCGTCATTACCAGAAATACTATTGTTTGTCCGAAATTACGTCACGGTTCAGGATGAAATCGTTCTCTTTAATAATAGGGAATGATTTGTTCCAGCTAACCGTGACGTAATTCCGGACAAACAATTGTATCTTCGTTGATTCAAGCCGTAGTTACGAGATTCTATAACAACATCGACGGTTTATCAAAACATAACGGTAAACCCAGTCTATTTTTAGCTCAAAATTATTTACTATTTATTATACTTACTTTACAGCGCCATTACCCAGTGCAATTACAGAGGTAACAGTCACGGCGATTGCAGAGTTATGTCCCTTGCATAAGACCGAACCGTGTTTTGTTACGGTGAGTAGGCCTTTATGACCAATCTAAATAATATCCGAGTTATAGTCTAGCATCATTAACCCGAGACATCTACCTATCATGTAGTGACCCCACTTCGGCAATATTTTCTTAAGGTATCCAAACCCTCACAAATTACCTCCCTTGCATATGAATATAGAATAAACAAGAGCGTCATTAGCTCTGAAGCGCTCACCTGAGATAATAGCTTTCTGTATATGGTGTGTCAGAGCCTCCAAAATGATCACATTTAACTATGATTTGGGGCCTGTATAAGATAATCATTCTGACAAATTTTTGGGTTGATTAGGCAAAGAAAAATTCCAAGACTGGACCCCATGATCTAGTTTATGACCCCAGATGACCCAATTTCAAAATTGTCTGAGATTTTATCAAGATAATTATTCTGACAATTTTTTATGATGATAGGGCAAAAAATGTGGCCTTTAGAGTGCACCTTGCTAATTGTTTTTCCATGCACAAATATGAGTTCCCGAACAGTTCGGACGCATAAAAACATAGAATGGGCCCCTTTAATATATTGAATATATACTGAAAAGTGACGATAAACTGCCCTGAAATGAATGACCACATTCTTTCTCCTTTCCAGGACGGGTGTTCAGCCGGCGTAAACAAACTTGGTAGAAGAAGGAAACGACAAGCCACAGGGAATCCAATCGCGGCTGTCAAGCAATCCATTCTTGTCTACCCAAGCGAAGGTGAAGCTTTATTTTTATTTTTCTATTGGCTCACCTAAGCACACAACATGCTCAATGTGAGCTTTTGCGATCACCCTATGTCCGGCTAGAGTCGTGCGTTGAAAGTCGTCAACAATTTCTTTTAACATCTTCTCCTCCTTAACCACTGGGCCAATCCTAACTAAACTTGGCAGGCATGTTCCCTGGGTAACCCTTTCCAAAATTTGTTTTCAAGTTTTTGATTCGTCAAAACAATGTGAACGTGACAGGGCGTGACTTATAAGACCTAGAGAAATCATGAAAAAAATCTTTAAAAACTATTGGTCCAATTTGTACCAACTTAGCAGGAATGTTCCTAAAGTGACTGTCTTCAATGGCTGCAAATGAATTCTTGATTCGTCAAAAAATGTGGGCGTGGCAGGGCAGGGCTTGGCAGTCTTAGAGAAATTGTGAAATAATTCTCCAAATTTCACTGAGTCAATTTTTACCAAACTTGGCAGAAATGTTCCTTAGGTGACCCTTTTCAAAACTTGTTTCAATTTTTTTTATTCGTCAAACTGTGGGCGTTGCAGGGCGGGGCTTACCAGACTTAAAACAATCATGAGTTTTTTTTTCAAAAACAAAATCAACCATAGGTCCAATTTGTACCAAACGTGGCAAGAATGTTTTTTGGGTGACTGACTTCAATGTATATTAATGTATTTCTGAATTTCTGATTCGTCATAAATGTAGGCGTGGCAGGGCGGGGCTTATCAGACTTAAGAGATATCGTTATATAATTCTTCAAAAATCTTCTCCTCCTAAACCATAAGGTCAAGCTTACCAAACTCGGCGGAAATGTTCATAGGGTGACCCTTTTCAAACTTATTTTCATATCTATGATTGGTCAAAAAGTATGGGCGTGACAGGATGGGACTTATCAGACTTAGAGAACCCATTAAACTATTCAAAAATAAACCATGGGACCGATTTGAAACAAACTTGACAATAATGTTTGTTGGGTGACTCTTTACAGCACTTATTTTTTAATCGCCAAAAAAGTGGGCGTAGCACTTAGCAGCATAGGGACTATCTGACTTTGAAAATTCTTAAAAAACATTCTTTCAAATTCTTTTCCTTCTTATGATTTTGACGAAATTACTCCTAATTTGCTAGGAATGTTCCTTGGGTAATCCATTTCAAAACTTGTTTTCAAATTTGGATTCATCAAAAATTGTGGGTGTGGCAAGGTTAGCCCTTTAAAATTTCCATAGGGTTAGGTGCTGATAACAATTTGTATTCTACGTCGTTTAAATATTATTAGTTCCTTTTTAAAATGTTGCTGTAAGCTATAAAACGCCTTTAAAGTTGAGACGGATTTCTATTCTATTTACACCTGAACTGTGGTTAACGAAAATGATTTAATTTTAACCAAAAATATATATTCCATGTACGTAAAAGTTCAATGTTTCGGCCTGACATATTCAGAACTTTTATAAACAGAAACAAGAGCTGTCCGAAGACAGCGCGCTCGACTTTCTAAGTTGCTTAGTATAAAGGGGGCATAACTCCAAATAGAGTGGTCCCAGGGTCATGGGCCCTGATAGTAAGGTAGAGGGTGTGATGGTGAATAAGTATGCCAAGTTTGGGTTGAATCCCTTTGATAGTATGGAAGTTATTGATGTTTGAAAACACTTTAATCTTTGTTGCAACGCCGACGCCAACGCCCGGGTGACAGTATAAGCTCTCATTTTCTTCGAAAAGTCGAGCTAAAAAGGTATTAATGGAATGTCCTCACCCTGTTTATCTCATTATCGCAATGCATAATTTTTTATACGTCGCCGGAGGCGGACGTATATTGGCGTCATCTTCTCCGTCTGTCCGTCCGTCTGTCCGTCCGTCCGTCTGTCCGTCCGTCCGTACGTCCGTCCACTTTTCTTGTCAACGCAACTCCTCCTAAGTTTCTGGCTGGATCTTCTTGAAACTTAATCAATGTTATCACCTCAATTGGTAGATGTGCATGAAGGAAGGATTTTATGGTTCGTTGATTTTTTCCTGAGTTATGCCCCTTAAAAACTAAGTCTCTGGGGCTGATTGAAAATGCAGCCTTGTCAACAAAACTCCTCCTAAGTTTCTGGCTGGATCTTCTTGAAACTTAATCAATGGTATCACCTCAATTGGTAGATGTGCATGAAGGAAAGATTTTATGGTTCGTCGATTTTTGCCTGAATTATGCCCCTTAAAGGGCGACGGTAACAGATGGTCTAATTGCAAAAAATGATTTTTTTAAAAAAAATATGCAAAACTTTTGTGTTGACCACCTCGGGATGATTAATAATATGCGATTCAGACAGAGAATGAGCCGAAATTACAAGACAGATAGCTGAATTTAGGGAGAATCCAAACCTAAATTCAACCCGTCTCAGATGGGGTTAGAATTATTTGTAAATTGTTGCGCATGCGCATACAGCGCGGACCATGATTCAAACGAGATTCATACTTGAATTTCAATATGACGTCATCATGTATGTTGTGACGTCATTTAAGAAAGTCGCATGTCCTACTGTTTTGACCTACTTTCGACATCGCTTCATGAATTTGGTATCAAATTGCGAAAAAATGAGTCGTTGCTTCAATAGTTTGTCGTAATCATTTAATCAGATCATGTAAAGCTTAAAAAGTGTACATTTCGTTTGTATTTGACAATTTTTGGGTCCAAATCTGGGAAAAAGTAGCTTTAAAAACTTAGTCTTTGGGGCTTATTGAAATTGTAGCCTTGTCTCTGGGGCTTATTGAAATTGCAGCCTTGTCAACGCAACTCCTCCTAAGTTTCTGGCTGGATCTTCTTGAAACTTGGTCAATGTTATCACCTCAATTGGTAGATGTGCATGAAGGAAAGATTTTATGGTTCGTCGATTTTTGCCTGAATTATGCCCCTTAAAAACTTAGTCTTTGGGGCTTATTGAAATTGCAGCCTTGTCAACGCAACTCCCCCTAAGTTTCTGGCTGGATCTTAATGAAACTTGGTCAATGTTATCACCTCAATTGGTAGATGTGCATGAAGGAAGGATTATATGGTTCGTCGATTTTTGCCTGAGTTATGCCCCTTAAAAAATTAGTCTCTTGGGCTTATTGAAATTGCAGGCTTGTCAACAAAACTCCTCCTAAGTTTCTGGCTGGATCTTAATGAAACTTGGTCAATGTTATAACCTCAATTGGTAGATGTGCATGAAGGAAGCATTTTATGGTTCATTGATTTTTGCCAGAGTTATGCCCCCTTCAATCTTAGTCTATGGGGCTTATTGAAATTGCAGCCTTGTCAATGCAACTCCTCCTAAGTTTCTGGCTGCATGTGAATGTCACTTAGTCAATGTTATCACCTCAATTAGTAGATGTGCATGTAGGAAGGATTTTATGGTTCATTGATTTTTTCCAGAGTTATGCCCCCTTAAAACTTAGTCTCTGGGGCTGAAACTTGGTGGATGTTATTACCTTAATTGGTAGATGTGCATGAAGTAAGGATTTTATGGTTCATTGATTTTTGCCTGAATTATGCCCCCTTCAATCTTAGTCTCTGGGGCTTAATGATATTTCAGCCTTGTGAACTTCCCTCCAGGTTTTTTCACTGGATATTTATAAAAACCTTTTTGTGAACAAAATTTTTTACAGGTTTTTCAATGAATATTTATAAATCCTTGTCAATGTCATTTTTTTGTCTCAAGTTTTATAAGTGGCGGCGTACTAGTATATTGTGACCATGGCACACTTGTTACTATTCTAAATTCAACAAGATTTCGTCGCTTTTCAACACAAACCTCGTCACTGCAGCTTTAAACAAGCTGCAGTTACGAGGTTTTTGTTGAAAAGGACGTTTTATTTCTTTCTCAGACACCAGAAAAGCTATAATGGACAAGATTGTAGCGGAATATGGGGGTAACAGAACGAGTGCAACAAACTCGAACGAACTATGCGTTGACGAGGGACTATTCGCTGCTCTCGTCGTTCTTGTGGCAATAGGTAGATATTTTATTTTTCTTTTTATCGCAATCTGATTAAAAGCAAATGTTTCATGTTATTTCATAAGTAACATCTGAGACTCTCCAGTTGGAAGTCATCTTCACTGACCCCGGGATTTCTGCAAACACATAGTTCTGCACTAAAATGACTGGCCATCGTGGGGTAGGCGTCGGATTTAATCGTATTCAGAATGTTGAAAGCGATTATTTAGGTAAATATATATAATTCTAAGGTGATCCCTAACGGATGGGTCTCGGACGTTACTGAAAAAAAAACCCATGGGATTTTAATCAGATTGGTTTTCTCTCTTCCATTATCCAGAGTTACAGATACAATGGGATTATGGCTTTACAAAATTCTACATTTCACTTATTTCATCAAAACCTATATTGTTGGTATTCGATGAGACGAATCAAATGAGTACCAACAATGTGGGGCTTGAATTTGAATTTGAAATAACAAATTTGGATTGCCTAAATACTCTCTTACATGTTGCCCTCCATTATTTTCTTTCGTCCCTTTAACCTTTCCCAAACAATATCGGTTTTTGATGGCCTCTAATAGAAAACCATTTGGAAAATCTTACCAGAATTTTCTACTTTTGCCTCAATGTTTTCTGCTCTTTAATTTGAAAAAAATCCATGTGATTGCAATATATTATAACATCTCCAATTCATTTTCAACAGGAACAGTAAACTTTTTACTATTTAACCCTTTCCCGAACATCACACAATTCAAAGTTTAAATCCATGGGCAGATGACACAGACGGTGTATCAATACATAACGGTAAACTCAGTCTATATATTTAGAAAGAAATCATTGCTATTGCTGGTAACATTGTCTTAACTAGTAAATGTAACCCTTTGATATTATTTTACAGGATTTCTGGCGGCTGTCCTTACACTTCTGTTTGTTGCACTGAGATACAGAAAGACTCAAATCAAGTCAGGTTCATCAACAATCAGTTCAAACTCGTCAAGGAAGCCTTTGCCATATCCAAGATCGATATCTAGTTCAGAGCGAAGCGGCAGCCCCAGGAATGGAAGTCCCAGAGATACCCCGAGACTCGGCAGAGGAAGCTTGCATTAACTTTGTCCTGACCTACCGATGATTCTTAGGATATGTGACCCATCACGCTAAAAGGGACCTTATCCGAACTCAAAAATCCAAATGTTTACAAACTTGTCAGACTCATCGCTGGTCAACCAGATCCCGTATGTTAAAAATGAACATAAAGTAAGTTAGGCAAAATATTTCGGATTTAGAAAATTACATAAAAGTGAAAAGTGTCGGCCCTAGTCTGGCTGCGCGGACTGCGCAGACTGACTAGGGTCGATATTTTTCTCACATCCGATTAGCATGTTGGGTCACATATAGAAACACAAACATTCTAGAGTTGTCAAAATCCAAAGGTGTCACCAACGAAGAAATAATTGCCAAATAATTTATATTTTGGGTCAAGAGGTTCGTTCAATCATCCAATGAAACCTCCTCTAGGTCCACCTTCTCTGCGTCTAACCGAGATCATTTTGGTCAAGTATTAATAAAATTAACGACAATTTCCTCATTTTGTTGTGTGAACGTGATTTCGCTCTGTGATCCTTTATCATATCTTTTCGTCTGCATCTTATTTCAATTTCAATCAAATTAAAACAGTCTGTGAGATCCATTATTAATTATGTTTTTATTTGTCTGATTTGTCCAACATATGGTGTTCTCTTATTTATTTTTGTTTTATTCCAACTTAACAAATTAAGACGGCTCAATGTATTTATTTTCCATAAATTTGCTAGGGCTGCATGTATTGGACAATAAGACAAATAGATAATAACTTTTATGAACTTGTGTGATTTATTTGCTTATTTTCACTCTATATTTACCATTTTGTTTGGGGAAAAATAAAAGGAATTATGTAAAACTACTATTTCCTGCTTGATTTTATTTCTTTAACACATAACTACACAGTGACGCCTTTTGACTCCTTCGCAAGAAAAGACTTGGAAAAACATTGTGGAAAATGAAGAAATTGCTTGTCACTAGCAATTTTTTCATATCCTTCATCTTTTAGGGAATCGAAAAAAGTCAATTAGTGGAAAAGGGCTAAGTAAGGTTTTAAAAAACCAATATGAAGAGACACTAGATATCACAAATTTGACACAAAATGTTCGCAGATAACATAAATCTACCTCATCTAAACTGGAGCTTGTCACAAAACAAGGTCTAAAGCAAAGGTCAAGGTCATGACTCAAAACGAAAGGGCTTGACAGGGGGTATCCATTTGTGAACAAAACATGTTTGTAAAACATATATGCCCTAGGGGAGTAGGGGTCCACTTTTTTATGTAGCCATCTAACAATGATTTGAAAGAGTCAAGTGCTGATAATTTTTCAAGTTCGAAAATCTACGTAGGGCATAAACTCCAAAACCATGATCGGCAGATTTGCACTTCTTGTCAACATGAACTGCATTTCTCAATAATGAGTTCTATCTACCTGTGAAGATTCGTGATTCTACCTTGCATTAATTTTGAGTTATTAACCATACAAAATTTGGTATGAAAATCTAAAAATGGCAATATCTCAAAATTCACCTGACCATCCGACGGACCAACACTTTCAAAACAATATACCCCCATTTGCTTCAAAAGGGGGCAAAGATATCAAAGCTCTGTCTCTAATGATATCTAAGATATAGGCTAAGTTTAAGTTTTTGAAAATATAGGTCAGACTCCATAATCACAAGGTCAAGAGTCATGGTGTCATATGAAAGATCTTGGCAGAAGGTATGACCCATGGACGTGAAAAACGGGCCATGTGTGAAATGTCAAGGCTTTATATCTAATAGTGCATGAAAGAAAGTCCAGATTAAAGTTTTTGAAGAGGTTAATATCACTTTGTCAAAGGTTATGGTCCAAAATGAAAGGTATTATTGGGAAGTATCCATGTATTAAATGATAACATCAAAACTCTATCTCTAATAGATCTAGCGCATGAGATATAGACCATGTTAAAGTGTTTGTCTATTTTAAACACAACATCAACACCAACGCCTACACTAACCCTGTGACAATAGCGCCACATAAACAAAGTCCCAGCTTGTTAAAAATGTGTGAAACAAGTCCCTAGCTGCCCCACTCCAAAGCTTTCACAAATTCCTCTTCAGAAAATGACAACATCTTCGCAGCTTCGATATGCATCTGAAATACAACAGCAACAAAAAAACCTAATAATTGAATATCTGATTACTAGTAATTACGATAGAATATGTAACCTAATTCCCCCACCGGGTTACAAAAAAAGGTCCTTTTTAAGGTTTACATACCAATATATTTTTAGTATATATGGATTAGGAAATATGGTCCCTACAAAAATGTTAAGCTAAGAATGACAAAGGATCATAATTCAAAAATTAGTCTTGGCAGAGTAATGATTCTCAACATGACAATTCTCCATAATGTGATCTACACTGTTCAAAAGAATTATTATTCAGGGCTACAGATAAGTGGAGATGAAGACATTCTAACTTTGTTATTTCAATTCCAAACCCTATGTTGTGGGTACTCATTTGAATCATCTCGACGAGACGATGCAAATGAGTGCCCACAACATAGGATTTGATGCATATTTATCGAAATATATCATTTTGAAAAGTCGTCACCCCCTCTTATCTGGAGCTCTGATTATTTATAGGATAACAAGATGTTTTTGTGAAACAAAAATGTCCTGAAAAATGTCAATGTTAACTTTTTACCTTAAGTTTAAGACTGACAGACAGGATAACAGACAGGCAGACGGACTGACAGATAGACAATGGTAAATCAATATGCCAAAATATTATGATATGGGAGAATGAAAATTTCTGTTTAAGATTTTCAGCAAAAGTGTATGTAAATGTCAGATTGTAAACATTTCTACTCTAATTATGATTTAACCTCTGCTCTTCCCAAACATAATTCATTTACTTTAACCGAATTTTTGCAGAAGTTATATCTGAGAGCAGAAGACAAATTCAAGTAAAAAAATATATAATGTTTTATGTCTTTCTGGATAGAAAACATTAAGCAATTTCTTCACTTTCCACAATGCTTACCAAAGCCTTTACCTCGTGGGGTGTAAAAACCCGTCATTAAGTGGGAAAGTCTTAAGCCTATCAGAAAAAGACTAGGTCTCGCTGTCCCTAATGGAAAATGTTTGGGAAAATATTGAAGCAAAAGAAAGAAATGCTGAACATCAGCATTTCCTCCTTTTACCTCAAAATCTTCTATGCCTTACATATTTCCTACATCAGACATCAACTGTTTTGTCATCTTCAACAACTTTCATATTGGAATGGCTTAAAATTTGGCTCTTTGGAAATAGAGTTAACCCTTTCCCAAACGACAAAATTCTAGGGTGATGCACTTCAAAAACTGCCTCAAATGACAAAATGATGTTATTAAAGATTATGATTTCTGTAAAATATGGCCTGGAAAATATTGAGACAAAAGGAGAAACTGCTGGTTATCAGCAGTTTCTTCTTTTGTCTCAATGTTTTCCTAGTCATTTTCTATTCGAGACGTCAAAACCAGGTCCCAGTTTCTCAAAAAAGTATGTTCTCATGCTCAAATCTGAGCACCGTGCTCAAATCGCACAAAATCCACGTGAACTTCAATCGAATACCCTTCAACGTTGGAGAGTATCCCTTTCAAGTTGAGCATGTTCTCATGAGTCTCTACTTAAGTGTTTTTTTTTTTCGAGAAACTGAGGCCTGATCTTGTTTGGGAAAGGGTTAATCTACATACCTTTTGTCTCTTTAAAATATCAATAAGCTTGAGTTGTTTTTTAAACCCAGCCATCAGCTCATTTTTCTGTTTTTCTAAACGTTTGTTTTCTGCTAAAAGTTGGTCAACTCGCTTCTTTTCTTGGTCCGAAGACTCCTGGAATAAGATCAGTTATGACAAATGACAAACTTTTAGACTGCTCCAAATTCAAAGATGATGCAGACGGCAATTTCAAGTGAATGAAATTAAAAAAAGATTGGTCATTTTGGGTACAAAACATTGTGGGAAATGAAGAAATTGCTTGTCACAAGCAATTCACAAGCAATTTCTTCATTTTCAACAATATTTTCCAAAACCATCAACTTGTAGGGAGTCAAAAAGAGTCATTTTGTGGTAATGGGTTAATGTTAAGTTTATTTGGGGTTTTACATCGTTTTAAACTGCTATGGTCATATTGCGGCAGCTGGAGCAGCTAACCACAAATTCCTGTTGTTTCTCATACCAGTGCTACCACAACACCATAACCAAGTCTCCAGCTGCTTGCCTATATAGGTTAACGATATCAAACCATTGGAAGGTGACATTTTTGTAAGAAAGGATATTTGCCGCGGCTGGGGATCGAAACCGGGACCTTTCAAGTGAGAGACAGATGCGGTACCATTTGCCTTATGGCTGCCGCCTACTCATGGCATGAGAATGCATGAGTAGGTTAACCAGGGGGACCCGTGACCAGGTAATCCAATAAATGGTGCTTGTTGAGTCAGTTACTTCAACAAGAAACTTGCTTGCACACATTAAATATTTCAATGTGGTCATATATTATGTCATGTATTTGGAAAGTCACACTGTTACATTTTTGGCAGAATTACCTCCTGTAATGGCATCATTATGTAAAATCAAATTTACTAAACTGATGGTATTTGACAGTAATTAATTTTATGGTCCCTGAATGGTTTTGAGTAACTGGATATTAATGGCTTTTGTCATGGTTGAAACAAAGACAGATTAATGTTTGTTGTTGCAGTAGTGACTGTCTCTAACATTTAACCCTTTCCCAAACAAAAGCTGGTTTTGACATCCCTAATAGAAAAGGTTTGGGAAAACATTGAAGCAAAAGAAGAAACTGCTGATATCTAGCAGATTCTCCTTTTCTCTCAATAATTTCTGTGTCATATTTCACACAAATCCTATCTTTAATACAATTCATTTTGTTATTTCTGGCTGTTTGAAAAGTGCTTCACCCTAAAATTGTGTTGTTTGGGAAAGGGTTAAGAAATATCGTATGGAATGGACAACCTACATAGTTACCCAGCCAAGGCAAATATCCTTTCAAAAGAAGTTATTTTAGGCCTTCTAGATCAAATCTGTAAATAATAGACTGACCCACAATTTATACATGTATGTATCGTAACATTTATGGGAAACTGGACATTGATAGTGAGTAATTTCGTATCAGCCCAAAAATTCCATTGCTTTTGAGTTTTGACCCTACATTATACAATGCATCACATAAAATTGCAATCTCTGACTGTCCCTTTGTTTGCTCTGATCCCAAAAAAACCTAACATGAGCCCATTTTAGATAGTTTATCATCAACATATAGAAAGTTTTTGCTCTTTCTAAATGATCTTTGTATTTTTCTATCTCCACGAGAGCTCTAAACATTCTAAGTTTTTCATTTCAAATCCAAACCCTATGTTGTTGTACCCATAAGAATCGTCTCGACATGACAATTCCAATGAGTACTCACAACATAGGGTTTGATAAACATTTAGTGAAATATTACATTTTGAAAATGCTTAACCTTGAGGATGTTTTTGCTCTGGCTAATTGATCCTTGTATTTCTCTATCTCCTCGTAAGCTTTTAACATTGATTCAAAGTTTTTTATTCAAATCCAAACCCTATGTTGTGGGTACTCATTTGAATCTTGTCAACGAGACAATTCCAATGAGTATCCACAACATAGGGTTTGATGAACATTTAGTGAAATATTTCATTTTTATAAGTCATACCCTTGAGGATGTTTTAGCTCTTGTTAATAAGTCTTTGTATTTCTCTATCTGCTTGAGAGTTCTAAACATTCCAAGTTTCCTATTTCAAAACCAAACCCTATGTTGTGGGTACTCATTTGAATTGTCTCAATGACAAGGCTTACCCTTGATGATGTTTTTGCTCTTGTTAATTTGTCCAAGTATTTTTCTATCTCCTCGCAAGCTCTAAACATTCTAAGTTTCTTTTATCTCAAATCCAAACCCTATGTTGTGGTACTCATTTGAATCGTCTCAAAGAGACAACAAAGGGTTTGATAAACATATAGTGAAATATTACAATTTGAAAAGTCTTACCCTTGATGATGTTTTTGCTCTTGTTAATAAGTCTTTGTATTTCTCTATATCCTTGAGAGTTCTAAACATTCTAAGTTTCCTATTTCAAAACCAAACCTTATGTTGTGGGTACTCATTAGAATTGTCTCAACGACAAGGCTTACCCTTGAGGATGTTTTAGCTCTGGCTAATTGGTCTTTGTATTTCTCTATCTCCTCACGAGCTCTAAACATTCTTAGTTTTTATTTCAAAACCAAACCCTATGTTGTGGGTACTCATTAGAATTGTCTCGTTGAGACAATTCCAATGAGTACCAACAACAAAGGGTTTGATGAACATTTAGTGAAATAATTCATTTTTAAAAGCCATCACCCCCTCTTATCTGTATCTCTGATAAAATATTAAGTGGGGGAAAAGACATTCTTACTTTTTTATTTCAAAACCAAACCTTATGTTGTGGGTACTCATTAGAATCGTCTCAATGAGACAATTCCAATGATTACCCACAACAAAGGGTTTAATGAACATTTAGTGAAATATTTCATTAATTTTTGAAAAGTCATACCCTTGAGGATGTTTTAGCTCTTGCTAATTGGTCTTTGTATTTTTCTATCTCCCCGAGAGTTCTAAACATTCAAAGTTTTCTATTTCAAATCCAAACCCTATGTTGTGGGTACGCATTAGAATTGTCTCAACAAGACATTTACAATGAGTACTCACAACAGGTTTGATGAACATTTAGTGAAATAATTCATTTATTTTTGAAAAGTCATACCCTTGAGGATGTTTTAGCTCTTGCTAATTGGTCTTTGTACTTCTCTATCAGTGTCTCTTCACGAGCTCTAAACATTGTAAGTTTTTTATTTCAAAACCAAACCTTATGTTGGGGGTACTCATTTGAATTTTCTCGACGAGACAATTTCAATGAGTACGCACACCAAAGGGTTTGATGAACATATAGTGATATATTACATTTTGAAAATGCTTACCCTTGAGGATGTTTTAGCTCTTGCTAATTAGTCTTTGTATTTTTCTAACTCCTTGAGAGCTCTAAACATTCTAAGTTTTCTATTTCAAAACAAAACCTTATGTTGTGGGTACTCATTAGAATCGTCTTGACGAGATGAATCCAATGAGTACCCACAACAAAGGGTTTGATGAACATATAGTGAAATATTTCATTATTTTTTTGAAAAGTCTTACCCTTGAGGATGTTTTAGCTCTGGCTAATTGGTCCTTGTATTTCTCTATCTTCCCAAGAGCTCTAATGCCTCTAAACGTTCTAAGTTTTTTATTTAAAACCAAACCTTATGTTGTGGGTACTCATTTGAATCTTCTCCACAAGACAATTCCAAAGAGTACCTACAGCAAAGGGTTTGATGAACATTTAGTGACATATTTCATAAATTTTTGAAGTCTTACCCTTGATGATGTTTTAGCTCTTGTTAATTAGTCTTTGTATTTCTCTATATCCTTGAGAGTTCTAAACATTCTTAGTTTCCTATTTCAAAACTTAACCCTATGTGGTGGTACTCATTAGAATTGTCTCAACGACAAGGCTTACCCTTGATGATGTTTTAGCTCTTGCTAATAAATTGGTCTTTGTATATCTCTATATCCTTGAGAGTTCTAAACATTCTTAGTTTCCTATTTCAAAACTTAACCCTATGTGGTGGGTACTCATTAGAATTGTCTCAACGACAAGTCTTACCCTTGATGATGTTTTAGCTCTTGCTTATAAATTGGTCTTTGTATTTCTCTATATCCTTGAGAGTTCTAAACATTCTTAGTTTCCTATTTCAAAACCAAACCCTATGTGGTGGGTACTCATTAGAATTGTCTCAACGACAAGGCTTACCCTTGATGATGTTTTAGCTCTGGCTAATTGGTCTTTGTATTTCTCCATCTCCTCGAGGGCTCTTAACATTGATTCTAGGTTTTTCTTATTTCAAATCCAAACCTTATGTGGTGGGTACTCATTAGAATTGTCTCGACGAGACGATTTCAATGAGTACCCACCACAAAGGGTTTGATAAACATATAGTGAAATATTACAATTTGAAAAGTCTTACCCTTGATGATGTTTTAGTTCTTGCTAATTAGTCCTTGTATTTCTCTATCTCCTCAAGAGTTCTAAACATTCTAAGTTTTCAATTTCAAATCCAAACCTTATGTTGTGGGTACTCATTTGAATCTCAAAGAGACAACAAAGGGTTTGATGAACATTTAGTGACACATCTCATAAATTTTCGAAGTCTTACCCTTGAGGATGTTTTAGCTCTTGCTAATTGGTCCTTGTATTTCTCTATCTCATCGAGGGCTCTAAACATTCTAAGTTTTCTATTTCAAAACCAAACCCCATGTGGTGGGTACTCATTTGAATCGTCTCGAAGAGACAACAAGGGGTTTGATAAACATCTAGTGAAATATTTCATAAATTTTCTAGGTCTTACCCTTGAGAACGTTTTAGCTAAGGCTAATTGATCCTTGTATAATTCCCTCCTTGAGGGCTCTTAACATTCAAAGTTTTTTTATTTGAAATCCAAACCTTATGTTGTTGGTACTCATTTGAATCTTGAATAGACAACAAAGGTTTGATGAACATTTAGTGACATATTTCATAAATTTTCGAAGTCTTACCCTCGAGGATGTTTTTGCTCTTGTTAATTGGTCTTTTTATTTCTCTATCTGCTTGAGAGTTCTAAACATTCCAAGTTTCCTATTTCAAAACCAAACCCTATGTGGTGGTACTCATTAGAATTGTCTCAACGACAAGTCTTACCCTTGATGATGTTTTTGCTCTTGCTAATTGGTCTTTGTATTTCTCTATCTCCTCCAGAGCTCTGTTTAATCTTACTTCAGTGGCACTTTGTGAGGTAGCCTGCTGTTTTTGGTTTCTCTTTAATTGATCTAATTCCTGTACAATAATAAAGACAATGTGTCACTTTTGTTTCCATAACCTTGTTTAACCCTTTCCCAAACAAGACCTGGCCCTGGTTTCTTGGAAAAACTTCAAGTACATACTCATGAGTACATGCTCAACTTCAATTGAATAGTCTCCAATATTGAAGGATATTTGATGGAAGTTCACATGGATTTTGTGTCATTTGAATACGGTGCTCAGATTTTTTTTGAGAAACCGGGGCCTAGCTTCGACATCCCCTTTAGATTTGACTTTGGAACAACATGATATTGATACCTCTCAAGATGAATGTGTTTGAAAACATTGAGGCAAAAGGAGAAATTGCTGATGATTATCAGCAATTTCTCCTTTTGCCTCAACATTTTTTGCTAGCTACATTTCATACGAATTCAATCCTTAAAGAATCCAATTGATCCTCTGCTTGAACCACGCTCAATCTTGTCATTTTGGAAAATGTTAAAGGTGTTTTTTTATTTAAGAAAATCAATCACTGGCGGCAATCATGTGACTTTGTTATGATATGCTTTCCTACCTTTTGTACACAAAAACACTCTGTAAGTACACATTTTTCTCAAATCTTAAATCAAATACTTAACACTCAATATTGAGATATGTGCCATTTGATACGTCATACTCTTCGGTCTATTTTGTTACCAAGATTTTCCTTAAAATCACTATCAAAGCTGAGAACATTCATGCAAAGTATTTTTGAATGCTGTGATTTATTTTCTTAACAAGAGCTTCGCAGAGCGGCGCATAAATGCCCACAAGGGGGTTGTCAGTAAAATTGGTCATTTTGTCAATTAAAGGGCAGATAATTCAAACATGAAATGTAATCAAAATTTTGTTCTCACAACCAGACACCATAAAGATTCATTGTGGCTAGTTTGATTAAATTCTGGTTGAAACTGTAGGAGTTGCCTCCACGAGAACATGGGCATTTTGAGAATTTTTTTTACTTAAATTCAAGGGCAGATAATTCAAGGACAAAACAGTTATCTGAATTCCCTAATTAGTGTGCACAACTAGACACCATGGAGATTCATTTTGACAAGTTTGATGAATTTTTTATCAGAACTGTAGTTGTTGCACACACAAGAAAATGAACATTTTTTAATTCAAGTGCAGATAATTCAAGAACGAAAAGAGTTATCTGAATTCTGTAAAAAGTGTGCACATCTAGACACCATGGAGATTCATTGCGGCAAGTTTGATCAAATTCTGATCAAAACTTTAGGAGGAGATGCGCACACAAAAAATTGCTAACGGACAGTCTGGACAGACGGACGACCAGGGCCATAACATAATACGACCCTTCGGGCTTATAAAAACTGTTCACACTCTCATACCTTTCTAGTGGTGGCAAGCTGCGTTTCTAAACTGTCCGACTTTCCCTTACTATCTTCAGCGATCTTTTTAAACTTGTCGATCTGTGTACTTTGTGCCGCGTTTGTGCGTGTCAATCTACCCCGCTCATCTTCTAATTCCTTTATTTTGACAGACAAATGGCTGTTTTCTTCGTCCTAAAACATATGTCAGAGTATCAGATCAATGCGGGGGGTGAGGACATTTTTAATTTTCTTCATATTTCAAATCCCAACCCTATGTTGTTGGTACTCATTTGAATCATAGCAAGCAGTTTCTCCTTTTGTCTTAATATTTTCCTTGCTATATTACACATAAATTTCATCTTCCACGGCATTTGTTTTGTCGTCTGCAGCAACTATTGAATTGGACCACCCTAAAATTTTGTCGTTTGGGAAAGGGTTAACTAAAGCCTGAAAACAGTTGACATTAGTCAGTCTATGCATTCCGTGCAGCCAGACAAGGGCATATACTTTTCACATTCTGAATCTTAACCCTTTCCCAGACAAATAAGATTTAGAGTGATCAACAGGATTTGTGTAAAATATGGCACAGAAAATATTGAGACAAAAGGAGAAACTGCTGTTCATCAGCAGTTTCTGAACTTCAATGTTTTCCCAAGCCTTTCCCTTCAGGGACGTAAAAACCAGGTCTTGTTTGGGAAAGTGTTAAATATTATTCCTATCTTACTGTATGTCAATTTTCTAAAGATAGGATCTAGTCGACCTGTGCTGAATCTGACCAGTTTGTCAAAATTTGGATTTTTGAATTCTGATATGGTCCCTCTAAGCATGACGGGTCACATTAACCATTTCCAAAACAAGACCTGGTTTTGACGTCCCTATTAGAAAAGGCTTGGGAAAACATTGAAACAAAAGAAGAAACTGCTGATAACCAGCAGTTTCTCCTTTTGTCTCAATATTTTCTATGTCATATTTTACACAAATTCTTTCTTTCCTAACTCCCATTTTGTCATTTGTGGCAGTTTTTGAAGTGGATCACCCGAAAAAATTTTCTGTTTGGGAAAGGTTTAATGCACAAACCTTTTTCCCACATTCCTGGCCTAATCGATCCATCTCTTCTTGCATGACTCGAAGTTTGGCTTTCAAAAACCGAATTTGTGCCTCTGAAAAACATAAATATTTAGTTACATAACCCAAAATATTACTTTAAAAATCCTAATTTCTGCCTCTGAAAAAAATGAACATGTAATGTGTAATGTAAAAAGAGTTGTAAGAGGACATCAAAGCGTGACTATCAACAGATTTGATCCTGTGGCCAAGATTTCCACTCCAGAAGGACTCAATTTCAAACTTGTCCAGAATTTGTCAGCACAATCATTTAGACCCAATTTCAGGCCAATCAGGCATAAAATGTGATTATTTTTGGCGCAAGATTGTATGGCACATGTTTACATTTTGTTCGAATGTTAACAAAACATTGCTGTATTAAACAAGACTAAATTCTTTATAAGTAGTGATGTAAATATGTTAAACATTTAGGTAGAGTGATAGAATTCATCATGTTTTAAACCGCACTGTTTTGTTTACACCGAACAAAATGTAAACATGTGCCATAAGACTTTACACTAACTATAAGTGCACACCCAGTTTTTTTTTTTTTAAAATTTGACCTAGTGACCTAGTTTATGATCCAAAATGACACAATTTCAATCTTGCCTGAGATTTCAACCAGACAATGGTTTTGACAAAATTATCAGATCAAATTTGGACAAAAACTGTGGCCTCTAGAGTGAACACAAGGTTTTAACCCTGTCACTAGATTTTGACCTCAAACTCGCCAGAGATTTAATTTAACCCTCTATCAAACAAGACCTTGTTTTGACGTCCTTAATAGAATAAGCTTGGGAAAACATCAAAACAAAAGAAGAAACTGCTGATAACCAGCAGTTTCCTCTTTTGTCTCAATATTTTCTGTGCCATATTTTACACAATTCCTATCTTTTTTGTCGGTCACTGTAAATTCTATTGTATTTGTTTGTATTGTCATGTCTGTTTGTATGTTTGTATTGTTATGCTCTTCTTTTCAAGGAGAAAATAAAAGAATCAATCAGTTATTAATGTGGATCACCCTAAAATTTTGTGGTTTGGGAAAAGGTTAAACGATTATTCTGTCCCGTTTCAGGTAAATCGATAAAACATTGTGGCCTCTAGAATGCCAGAGGACAACAAAGCTGTCACTATCAACAGGTCTACAGATAAGAGGGGGTATTTTTTTTTCAAAATCAGTGATTTTTTTACCTGCGCATCCTGCAACTTTTACTCATAATTTGGTCTCTGGGATGCAAAGTTTTAATTCTAGCAAGTCCCAGGATGCAACAATTTTTACAGATTTCCTATTAAAAATAGTGTACTATTATCACTAAGCTAGTAGCTGGAGTCATTGATATGGAATCTAGCGAGTCCCCAAGACTCACAGTCGTTAAATTGTAAAAAAATCATTGCAAAATGCAATATTTCGTTTATTGTTCATCAAACCCTATATGGGTACTCATCAGAATTGTTTCATCGAAATGATTCAAATGAGTACCCACAACATTGGGTTTGGAGTAAAAACAACAAATTAAGTATGTTTTCATCCCCTCTTATCTGGCGCTTTGTATCAAGTGCTGCATAGCTAAACATGAGCCATCATAGACAGATTATGCTCCCTGAATATGAGTTTGTCACATAAAACAAGATGTGTTGGTTAAAACACAAATACCCCAAAAATGGCCATTTTTGTAAAATGTTAAGTCTTTGTGCAAAGGGTTGATAAGGGTTAAAGGGTGACCTTGAGGAAGGTCATATTCCATGTTACACATGGAACATAAAGATATTATTGTAAGAAAGTTACATACCAAATTTAAGCTTTGTAATCAAATACTTTTGGAGAAAAGGCAAAATGTTAAAGTGACATTTCATGATTTTCTTTTACAAAAATTCTACTTTTATTCTATCTGAAAGAGCATGTTTTCTTATAAAAATTCTGAAAATTTCAAACCAAAACATTGAACCGTTCATGAGAAATAAATAATTTTGTGCTAAAAATAAACCAATTGTTGTGGACAACAGTTCAGATTTATATGAAATTTGTCATTTCTGTCTCCATTTTTAAAGGCATATTTTTCGCTTATAAATAACATTTTCAAAAAACTGATACCATTTCTGCACATTAGAATAAACAATCTTTGCATGAAGACATGAAAAAATGAAACAAATGTGAAATGTCACTTTAAGGTTTTCGGACAGACAGACAGATGTACAGATGGACATGAGTAAAACAATATGCCCCTGATCTCTCAATACGGGGACATAAAAAATATGATTTGCAAAGTGGTATAACAATAACTCATAATGAGCATTTTGATTTTGAAGTACATACCTGCCCCCATATCTTGGGCAACTGTAGGTATGACATCATCAGCGACATCATCATTGCCCTGAAGTTCTAAATTCTCTATGGCATTTTGGAGGGAAAAGTCTTTAAACTCTGTCATGAATGCATCGTCAACCAGGGCAACATCTTCAACATTACTTTTTCCTGCTTTAACCTTTGCTCTGAAATTAAAGTAGTCAACCCCTAATGAGAGATGCATGACATCGGAATTATTCGGGCGCGATCAAAAAGATTCAGCGGTGGGACTCTCCACCGCCAAATGTTTATAACAGGGCCCAAATAAGTTAAACTAAAAATATCCTGATGTTTTATGAATCTCAAAATGGCCACATTACGGGAAAGAAGTCCATGCTAGATTGCTGAAGTTCAGAACATGCATAAAGAGGTTAGTTCTTTAAAGCAAGATTTTTTAAGATATCTTAAAATTTTATAGGTTGTTTTCCCAAATGGCCAAAAGTTTTACTAGTGTAATTCAAAAGATGCTGCAGATGAAAAAATAGGATTTGTGTAAAATATAGCAAAGAAAATTTTGAGACAGAAGGAGAAAATGCTTTTTATCAGGTTTTCTTCTTTTGACTCAATATTTTCCCAAACCTTTTCTATTAGGGACATAAAAGACAGATCTTATTTGTAAAGTGTTAGTAAAGATTGAGGCATATTGTTGGTGTTAATGCAAAACCTTGTATCTCATTTTTTGGAAGATTTTAAAGCCTAAAGGGGAAAAAATTCAATAATTTTCCCAAAACTGAAAGGTTTTATTTGAAATTCGGATATATTGTTTGTAAACATCTAATGTGTCATTAATACTGGTCAGTAAATATATCCCCAAACTTGCAAGAATTGTATAAACTGGACATACATGGACATGATTTAACTTTGAAAATTAAAAAAAAATCAAGATACAAGGTTTTGCTTTCACACAGACAATATAAAAATCTTACTTAGCTGATGAGGGTTTCTTTGACCTGGACCCTGGCCTAGATTGAGGTCGTGAACCTGTGTTGTTATTCAGCTTGGTCGAGGATTGTGGTCGGGCTGAAACTGGCTGAAATTTAAATTTGAAAATTTAGTTTAACCTTTTTCCAATCAGCAAAAATTAAGATGATTCCAATCTATTAAAGGTTGCTAAATGCTGTTTCAGAGGACAAAAAAGGACTTAATCTGTTTATCTAATTGCTCAGAAAGTATTGATGCAAAAAGGAGAAAATGTTAATTATAAGTATTTTTTTTTTCTTTTGCCTTAATTTTTCCAAAGCCCTTTCTATTGGGACATCAAAACCAGGTTTGTTTGGGACAACATTGAGGCAAAAGAAGGAAAAAATGGTAACCACTATTTAATTCTATTTCATAACATTTTTAGTGCTATATTGTACACAAATTCTGTCTTCATTTTATGACATTATTTTCCACAATGTTTCCTGCACACAACAAGAGCTGTCCGAAGACAGCGCCCTCGACTTTCTAAGTGCTTAGTATAAAGGGGGCATAACTCCAAAAATAGTGAAGCCAGGGTCATGGGCCCTGGTAGTAAGGTAGATGGTGTGATGGTGAATAAGTATTCCAAGTTTGGGTTGAATCCCTTTGATAGTATGGAAGTTATTGATGTTTGAAAAAACTTTAACCTTTGTTGCAACACTGACGCCAACGCCCGGGTGACAGTATAAGCTCTCATTTTCTTCGAAAAGTCGAGCTAAAAACCATTAAGGTATAAAGGGCCTAATTAGCACCAAAGAGCCAGCGGCGAAATTTGAAAAGTGCTAGTAATTCCTAAACTGTGTTACATTTCTATTCCAAATATAAACATAAGCATTTTGTACGGTTTAGAATTTTGAATTAATGCATATTTACGGAAATATTAGATAAAAATGTTCCAAATTACCTCCCTTGCATATGAAAATAGAGTAAAATAATATTTGTTAATTACTTTCTTCTTGAAGCATTATCTTGAAATCCGGCACGGTGAATCAACTTATGTGACGTGTATTTACAAGTGTGTGTGATTTGATGCGTTTCGTATGGCTAGAAAGTGGAGTTTTTAATTAGGCCCTTCTTACCTTAAATGTAAAATTTCATTCACTTGAAATTGTCCTTAATTTGCAACACCTTTGAATTTGGACCAGTCTAAAAATTTGCTGTCTGGCAATGGGTTTAAAGAGGCCTTAACCCTTTCCTAAACATCAAAAATTTGGACTTTTCCAATTTGAAAGCTGCTGCAGACAACAAAATGGTTGGTACTATTAAAGGTAAATTTTGAGAATAATACAGCACAGAAAATGTTGAGGCAAAAGGAGAAAATGCTGATTATCAGCATTTTCTTCTTTCGTCTCATTATTTTCCCTATGCTATTTTATCATTGGATGTCAAAAGCAGTTCTTGTTTGGAAAAGGGTTAATTTATTGTAGTGCACTATTGTGAAACCAGCTATTCCAATTGACAAAATTGCAGCTTCGCAAAATTAACACTTTCCCAAAAATGACCTGGTTTTGACGTCCCTAATAGAAATGGCTTTGGAAAACATTGAGAGAAAAGAAGAAAATGCTGATCATCAGCATTTCCTCCTTTTGCCTCAAAATTTTATGCGCTATTTCATACACAAATCCTATCTTTATTTACATCAATTTTACCGTCTGCAACAGTTTTCGAACTGGGAAAGCTAAAATTTTCCATTTTGGGAAACGGTTAAGGTAAGGCCTGTGTAACGCACTCTCTGTATAAGTGTTATATTTGGACTTATTCTGTAATGTTCGTAAGTCTGAGCAAATATGTCCGATAATTTCCGATAGTAGTTCCCCAGTTTTTAAAGTACTGTTAGATGCAATATTGCCTGTTTCCATAAAAACAGAAATAATTGAGCTCAGATTTCCAGGGACTATTCTAAACAATTTTTGTGAAAATGTTTCCAAATTGTATAAAGAGTAGGCAAAAAAAAAAAGCCAAAAATTTAAATGTTGCGAGCAATAAAAATAACTTCTCTTTCAAATCATCTTCAAACTGTTTAAAATTGTCTATTCCCACCATACAGATTTCGTTCCATAACAGGTCACATAGCCCATTACACAGGCCTTACCTTTACCCTTTCCCAAACAAGACCTGGTTGTGACGTCCCTAATTGAAAAGGCTCGGAAAAACATTGAGACAAAAGAAGAAACTGCTGATGAACAGCAGTTTCTTCTTTGGTCTCAATATTTTCTATGCCATATTTTACACAAATTTTATCTTTAATAACGCCCATTTTATCACATGTGGCACTTTTTGAAGTGGATCAACCTAAAAATTTTGTCGTTTGGAAAAGGGTTTATATGTCAAATATGTCAAAACCCTACCTTTGGTGAGGGACTTGTGACTTTGTCTTCATTTCTCTCTGTATAATCATCTTCAAATGCCCTAAAATAACAGCAACAACATCAAACTATCTCTTTTCCTCAAAAACCTCATAACTACAGCAATCTTAAAGCTTAGCTAAGAGATTTTTGACAAAAAGCTGCAACTGATATATCAAAGAAATATCACAATAAAACAACAAATTCTTCATTTCCAAAATGAAACATTTTTAATTGGCACAATTTTGAATGTAGAAAAAACCATGGCCTGGAATGTCAGTAAAAGTGCCTTCTTTTTTTGTTTATTTTGTTGTTTTTTGTTTATTCATTTTTACTGTTGCTTTTTTTTTTACAAAAGTGGTGTTTTAAGTGGGGCAGAAACAAATACCTGCAATTAGGGTACAAAATCGCCAAACTTATTACAGTGCACTCCATGTATAACGAGTTCGGGTAATACGAGATACCGTCTATAACGAGTATGTTACGAAGCCCCAGTCATTTCCCTTCTATTTCCTTTTGTTTTATATCGGCTAACACGAGATTGGTTTGAGCGAAAAATCGGCTATAGCGTACACATTTCCTTGGTCCCGACTCTATTTTTTACACATTGTTAACGAAGTCCGGTCACAAAGCATGTCTTCTGCAAATATTTCTCAGCTCTGCTGTATTTTTCACACCTTTTTACGACTTTACTAGGTCCTAAAGCATGTCGTCTGCAATAACATTTCAAGGTAATTATCGATCAATTAGATTAACACCTTCCGATCTACCTATTGTCATATCGTCAATGTGTTATTGAAAAACATTGTAACTGAGACTTTAATTCAGCTGGAGTTATGAGCATTTGTACTAACATCGACGATTTTCAAGGTTTGTTTGCGCTCAGGGCTTTAATCATGGAAATGTGGTCAAGAATTGCAAGCAATTTGGAAAATACAAGAGACACTACTAAAATGTCGAAAGCTATTTCCTTAGAGTTGAAATTTGAAATCTTGAATGGAATAGAAGAGGGATTTACCTCAAAAACAATGAAAAATCACAGTGTTTTTTTTTTTTCAAATAGATATTTTATGATGAACAAATACATTTTATTTTAACGCATATATAAACTGTACAGTGTAATGTTCGTATTTTCCTTTTGGTGGTGTGTATTAAAATATCAAGAGTTATCTATCTATATACTCTCTAAAAAGGAGGTCATAAATGTTTCTTTGTAAACTTCCTGTGAAAGCAAAAGTAAACATGGGCAAATGAAAATAATTTTTTTTGCATTCTGTTCTAATTCGGCTTTAGCGAGACATGGCTATAACGAGACATCGATCGATGTCCCGGGGATCTCGTTATACACGGAGTGCACTGTATCTGTTTAAGTTACCTGATAATCAATTTCCAATTCAACTTTTATCAATAATAAAACATAAAAGAGGACAATAATGGTCTTAAATTGCTCACTCTAACCATGATGCCATGAGCGAAAATGGCAATTTTGTCATATTCAATGTATAGAAGTATAAAATGTGACCTTAATAGTGCTACTTTACTCGTACTATGTAAGTCTTTTCTACGATGGACATCAAAAGCAGGTATTGATCAGTAAAAGGTTAATGAGGGAGGGCTTCAGCCATGGCACAGTTGGTAGCATATCAAATTCACACTCGTGAGGTCCTGGTTTGATCCCCGGTTGCATCAAACCAACTTTCAAACAATATTGTCTGCCACCATCCAATGGTTTGATAATCATTAACCTTTGTGGGCGAGCAGCTGGAGGCTGGGCAAGGATGTGGTAGAACTGGTATGAGAAATTACAGGAATCCATGGTTAGGTGCAACAGCCATTGAGATATATGACAATAGCAGTTGAAAACAGTGTTAAAACCCAAACAAACAAATTAATAAGGGACATTTCTTACTTGAGAAATTCATCTGTGTTGATATTATCCAGCAGTTTGGATTGACTTAGTATGGAATCCTGTCCTTTCTGGAAAAGGTGAATATCAAGATATATATGTGACCTGTCATGCTAAAAGGGACGTTATAGGAAGTGTGAAAAGTATCGATCCTAGTCAGTCTGCGCAGTCCGCGCAGCCAGACTAGGACCGACACTTTTCACTTGTTTGTTATTTTCTTAATCCGGAATGTTTTCCCTATCTTACTATATTCATTTTCCACATACGAGTTCTGGTTGACATGTGCTGAGTCTGACAAGTTTGTCAAAATTTGGATTTTGGGAATTCGGATAAGGTCCCTTTTAGCGTCACATATATGCTTCCAATAACAAGTATTGCAAAAGTTGATAACACCTAATGCTGCCGAGGGGAGTCTAAAGGCCTGGTGACATACGATTCCGCATCAATATTGAGTCCACACCATGTCCAAAACTATGCTGCACAAGTTCCCTGTTTTAGATGCGCTCCGGCCATGATGTGGACATGGAATGTCTTAATATTTTCTATGGTATATTATACAAAAATCCTTTCCATATAATAAACATATTTTTTTTTAAATTTTGTTGTTGTCAGTAGCTTTCAAACTGAATCACTCTTAAATTATTGTTTACAAAAGGGTTACAGTATAAATTCTAGGTGAAATGCTTTACTTATTATAAATTTTTAACCCATACTATGACTCTTTCTCCATTTTGATAGCATTGACTAGTCAAAGCAACAAATTAGAGGGGTAAAGGCATTCTAAAAATATTTATTTCAAATCCAAACCATATGTTGTGGGTACTCATTTGAATATTCTCAATGAGACAATTCTAATGAGTACCTACAGCATAGGATTTGATAAACATTGAAAGATTATTTAACCCTTTCCCTAGCAAAAACTGGTTTTGACATCCCTAATAGAAAAGGCTTGGGAAAACATTGAGACAAAAGGAGAAACTGCTGAAAACCAGCAGTTTCTCCTTTTGCCTTAATATTTTCTTGACTATATCGTACACAATTCCAATCTTTATTAATATACATTTTGTCATCTGCAGCAGCTATTGAATTGCACCACCCTAAAATTTTGACCTTTGGAAAGGGGTTAACCCTTTCCCATATAAGACCGGGTTTTGACGTCTCCTTTAGAAGACCATTGATAAAATATTGAGACAAAAGAAGAAAATGCTGATGATCAGCATTTTCTCCTTTTGCCTCAATATTTTCTGTGCTATAACATACATATTTTCTCCTTTTGATATCATTCATTTTGTCGTCTGCAGTTGCTTTCAAATTGGATCATCCCAAAAATGTGTTGTTTGGAAAGGGGTTAATTGCACTTTGAAAAGCCAATGTTGGGTTAAGCTGTGGGACTTACCAAAACATCTTCAGCTTCTCTCACAAGATCAGCTGTTTTTGCTTCTAATTCAGCGTTCAATTTCCTGAAAATAAACAATTTCAATCTATCCCATGCCCACACAAGGACACTTTTTGATGGAAAAAAGTTCAATGCTTTGGAAAACGGGCGTTTATTAGAAACATAGCCCTTGGAAAAGTAGGTGGTGGGCATTTATTTGAGGTATTGAATTTTGCAGGTCATATATATGAGCTATATAACTTACAAATTTAAGTTTTAATAACATCCAATTTGTCGTCTGCAGCAGCTTTCAATTAGGACAGGTCTAAAATTTTGCTGTTTTTCAATGGGTTCAAAGGCCATCACCACGACACCCACTTGTTGTTCTGGCCCCGGTTTCTCGAAAAAACTTTTAAGTATATACTCATGAGTTCATGCTTAACTTCAATTGAATACCAATCAACATTGATTGGTATTCAATTGAAATTAACGTGGATTTCGTGTGATTTGAGCACGGTGCTCAGATTTGAGTCTGAGAATGTACTTTTAAAGTTTTTTCGAGAAACCGGGCCCTTGACTTACTTGTATTCCTCCTCCCTACTGGCCAGATCTCGGCCTGATCCCAGTTCATTTCTGATACTCTGTGCTGATTTAGGTCCACCTGAACCTGTTCTACTTCCAGCCCGGCCCTGAAATAAATTATAAAGTTCCGTAACAGGGTTCTCCGCAGAATATTTTGAAGCTGTAGTGGCATTGGTAAACCTTGCAACACATTGTGTTCATGCAAATAATTGTGAATAAAAACATAATGGGAAAAGAAGAAATTGCTCAATTTGAGCAATTTCTTCTTTTCCCATAATGTTTTTATACAGGATTAGTACTTTTTAGTTTAAAAGAATGCCCCATTTATCAGTTTTTGACATGAAATACCTCTTAATGTCTCTCTTTGGTGACCAATCTGATGAAATTAAGCTGTGGGGTAGTTTTGAAGCTGTAGAGGCATTACACTGATTTCCATGAAGCTGTAGTGGGGCCGATACAGCTTATTGGGCTGAGGAGAACACTGCGTAATAATCATAAACCTTTCCCAAACAAGACATGGTTTGATGTACATGATCAAAATAATATAGGAAAAGAGCTGTCATCAGACAGATTATGCTCCCTTAATAAGTGTTCATCACAAAATAAAAACTATCATACATTAATCCCCCTTTTCCAATGATGGATTTTTTGTACACATATTATTTATAGAATATGGTCTAGAACATCTAATTTATCACATAAGCACAAAATTTCATTAAATTCTGCCCATTAAATGAAGAGAAATTAGAGAAAAACTAATTTTTACATTAATTGTAAAAGTCTTTTTATTCACCAGGATTTTCACTAATAGTCATGAACTGGTCATCTCACGAATCTATCGTTCTCATGAATATAAAAGTTTGCAGAATCCCAGAGATTACCGATGGTTGGTCGAATATCGGAACTTTCCGAAATTGTACAATGTATATCGTTGTTAGCACATAAATATAGATTATATTCATAATTAATCATCTTATCTATCTATCTGTATACTGCCTAACTCCCCTTTCGAGTATTACTGGCAGGTGCACATCTGTGCTGGAATAAAAACGGTTAGTCATTGGTTTGGGTGCCAAATTTAAAAGTATTACGAGTGTTACATTAAAAGAGCTGATAAAACATATTTTAGTCATTCAGGGACGGCTCACTATCTGCAAAGAATCAAGACTCTTTTTCAAATCGAGGTGAGTGGTGCTCGTTTCTCCAATGAAATCACTTGTTGCAAAAGCCATCTCCTGTGATGATGTATGTATTATGTGACCCATGGCGACGTCCGATGAAAAAAATTAATTCGAAGAAACTTTCGCTTGTGCTATCACTGTGAAGTCGCATCGGATCCCATTTCTGGCCGTAGAATAATTATAAAGTATTGGACCAAACCTGTCCAAGGTCGAACTTTGACCATTGATTTTGACTGCGAGGACTGTGGGAGGGGTGATGATTATTTCATTGCTAAACCCCTGATATCGTCGTGTAGCTTAAAGCAGTCTTCGCGAAAGTGCCGGACCGCCGGTCAATGACCGGCAAATTCAAGGGGGTCCGGCAAAATTTAGAGTTGACCTGTCCAAATGTCCGACGTATTTATTCTGAAGAATCTTATGATAAAAGTCTAAATACCCTTTTCTAGTCCAATTAATTTCATATCACTTATTAAAGATCGCTATCCTGAAGTAAACTGTAACTAATTGAAGCCAAGAATATGACCAAAGTCGTGTAGACTCTACCAGAAAAATCAATAATTTACATGCATGAGTAACTTTACTTAGCAGAAGTATAACACTTTACTTGAAAGGTAGCCAATTTTTAACCCTTTCCCTACAGAAATTACGGAGACAAAAAAGTTCTTGTTAATGATAAAAGACAATTAGATTTAATTTTTTTGTTATTATTCTCCTTTCCTCCAAATATTTGACTTAGAAACTTTCCCTTATAATTAAACAAACTTCTGCATACCATTTAACCCTTTTCCATATGCTTTGTTTAAGATCCAAATCAAATTTCCAAATTCAAAGCAGAAGCATAATAGAAGATCAATGCTCGAAAATATACAAATGTAATATATAGCATAACAACAAATGTGATTAAAGGAGAAATTTAGGTTTTAAGCATTTCCTAATTGAATTCTCTCCTATGCTTTATCTATTCATTTATTTATTAGACTGTTATTTCAGGTTTATTTTCCATTTTACTCCATATGTCCGGTCCGGCCAAAATTGTTTCGGTCCGGTCAAAATTTCAAATTGCCTGTCCGGATGTCAGGCACCTTTTTTTCTTAATTTCGCGAAGACTGTTAAAGACTTGACTACCAAACAAAGGTTCAATTTTGAAAATTTCTTTTGTAGTTTTTTAGTATTTTGTGCATTTGAATCGGGTTGTTAGTGAATTTGGCCCTGGGACAGTCCCTATTTACTAGAAAGTATTTTGGGGGGATGCCACCCCCACACCCCCGCTTTATTTTATTTTGAAATTATCTATGGGGGCTGCTGGTCCCCCCATCCCCGCTCTTTTTCTTCTTTATTGATGAAAAATTACTCTATTTTGTCACTTTACTGGCAACCATTTAGTTTGGGGACCGGCTAACTAGAAACTCCCCCCATCCCCTGTGACTATCTTTAGTCACAGAATCTGATTTTAGTCAGAAATCAGTCTAAAAAGGCCTTAGAAAGGTATGATTCGATTCCCTGTGAAATGACCCACATTGGCCAGAACTTGTGTTTTGAAGCTTATGCACTCTGTGCAATCGGCCTCGAAGACTATGTGAACTATGTGAGCAGTGACTGAGTGAGTGACTGAGTGAACCCGGCCTCACAACAAACAGGCAGTTCAAAAGCGGTGTTACCAAAAAACAAGTTAATGAAATGAAATCATTTTTAAACGTAGTTTGGTTTTAAACGTAGTTTGGTTTGGGTTTTCGTTTGATTTAAGTTTCTTACAGAGTTTAATCTTCTATTCTGTTCATTCATTCTTGTCCTGGCAGAAACAGAAATTTTTTGGACCACATACGATAGTAAACAATAATGTCGTAAAATGTAACGAGATGCTTTATTTTTTGTTTTCAAAGAAATTAGCCGAAAATTATCTCTATTGAACACGAAATCAACAAGAAACTCCTAAAAAATGACGATTTTTCTATTCATGGCTACAAAATGAGTCACGGAACTTAAAGGATAAACTAACGTAACTAAAACATGACATTTCGTTTAGTTAAGCGGTTTTTGCTTTCCGGTATCTTGTATACCTTTACAGCAGTCGTAAATTAGTCTAGAAATTACGCATGCGCACTATCTGTAAACAAGACATTTTTGTGATTGACCACAAAAACTAATTTTGTTAAGTTTTTATCGTAATTTTTGTGACATTAAGTTGTAATCGAAGAAACCAATTGAACAGTACAACTCTTGAATTCATTAAGTTTTGAAGTGTAAAGCGACAAATGTCACCAAATTTGGATCATCGTAGTTTTCCACAAAAAATTCTGATGCCAATGTGACAGGAAAAGTTGAGTCACACTCACAGACTACAAGAATATTTAGTCATTGGTTTAATGACAACTTCAACATTCTTGATGAAACATTAACTGATCAGGGGATGTAATGAACTGACATAAACTCACAGAAGTATTTTCAGATCTAAAAAAAGAAACCTTACAAAAAGCGTCGGACTGAACATGAAGAGAAAGAAAATAATCATTTGACATTTAAATGTCAGCCAACATGTTCCAGATGCTTGTCGCTGGGCCGGTAACAAGTGGTCAGGGTATAGGACCACATGCGACAAGTACTGCCATAAATCAATGTGGAGAATACAACAAACGATATGGAAAACTCCATGAGGGACTTGAAACTTCTGTTAGGTAATTAACCCTTTCCCAAACGACAAAATTGTAGGGTACAGTGTCTGATCCAGGATTCGAAAAACATGGATTAAGTTTTGAAAACATGCGGGATCTGTAATTACAATGGTGGACTTCAAGTTTGCTTAACCAAACAACAAAACAATTGACTAGCGCCGTCTCAGTTTCAGTTAAGTTGGTTGACATATTTTTGTCATCTACATTTGTTTCACGGCGAAAGAAATCAGGGTTTCCAAAAAACCCAAAATGGGGTTTTTTCACCCTCAAATTAAATCTTTTACCCCCCAAATTTTGCCAGCAGCCTTCTATCAGAGCTCCAGATAGGATGCGTATTTGCGTAAAATACGCATTGATTTGGTCTAAATACGCATTTACTTTCATAAAAATGCGTACAGATGTGACCAGTTGGTTGTTGTGGGCTGAGTACCAACAACCACAGGTTTTAGGGGAACGGGTTCATTCGGTCCGAAGTGAACAACAAAAGGATTTCAATTGTTTCTATACTATATATTCTCCAACATCATGGAAATAAAACAATCTGGAAATATACAAACATAAAACTCCTTTTACAACTTTGTACATATCAACAAATATTACGATAGCAGACGATCCGTTACAATTATCCATAATTACAATAGCAGACGATCTAAACTTACCAGTTTAGGGAACTGAATGTATTCATCTACAACAACACCATTCGTTCTTCTGTGATCGTACGTGATCCTGTAAAACAATGTGAATGTTATTAAAACATGCAGGTTAGAGATAGGTACGAAAGATAGATGGGCCGAACCGAATAGTAAACAGCTGGCGCGAAAGCCAATGACATAAACAAATAACGACTCTAGCAACGCGATCTGGACCTGGATCAATAAAACGAATTAATCGAACGTCTCGAATAGAACAATAGAATGAACAAATCATTTACAAACATTCATTTCAATAGAAAATAGCGAATTCTCAGATTTCCGATGACTAAAATACAATTTGTCAAATATCGTGACGTCTCAACCATAAAACCAATGGAGCAGAACTGAACAAAGAAATCTTGTTACAAAACGCGCCAACACACACGAATGAACAAACCAATAGAAATGAGTGTAACAACTCAAACCCAAAAACATCGTCTGGTTACACAGATACGCATTCAAAATTAAAATAAGGAATACGCATTTGATAATCGTCAGCGTATCAATATCGAAGAGCGCCGGAAGAAACACATAGAATAGGAAATTCCAATGATTAAAAATAACAATTTGGTCTGTAAAAATAGCTTATCGAAGCATCTTATACGACTCAGCAAATCAAAAGGGGAATTATTGGGGAATACTGATTACGTCACCAGCCGAGCGAATGCAGATGACAATCGGCTATTCCGTAGATCTACCAAATGCTGCCGAGTGGTGTATTTTGTTCGAATTTCAGTCAATCGTTGATTTCCGTTATTTTTCTTACACCTAGCAAATCGTTTACTTGATTTTGATTGGATGATAAATATCAGGCCATTGCATCACTTCGGAAATTGCGACTCGAAGAAGTTTGTTTCCTTTTTTAATTGGGAAACGAGTAAATCCACTCCTGAGCACATCGTATCATAGCGATTTTGGCCGATATTATTTCTGAAGAGGCCCTACAGTACAGACAAAGATAATAGATGGTAACCTCGTTCAGAAAAAACACTAAAAAGTCTTGATGGTCGGAAACATACCGCGCTTAGATGTCCTCCAAAATGAAAGTAGGTCGTTCCGGTGGGGTGCTCCTGTTAATTTTAATCCTTTCTCGAACAAGAGGGTAAATACTCCTTGCCTCCAAAAAATATCTGGAAATACGCATTGGAAAAAATTCTGAGGGGTAAATACTCCTTGCCTCAAAAAATTATCTGGAGCTCTGTTCTATGTTTCTTATAGAGGGGGTACAAGCATGCTGAAAAATCATGGTTTCTACCCCCAAATTTGAAAGTCAGTGGAAACACTGAGAAATTAGCAATGCACTGTTTTTTCCCTGTCTGATCCATTGCTTGCCAAATAAAATGCAGACTATTCGATCATTACTGTGTATGACAACAAACGTAAAATTCAAATTTCCTGTTTTAACGAAAATGGTTTTTAAAATTTTCTTTGTAAGTAGATCTAGTTTACCTCAGAAAAAAAAACTAATTTATTTTTTCAAAGTGGATATTTTTATTGACAATATTTTTCTCGCACAAAAAAATATAAATGAATGTAATCAAATGTTCGTTTAAAAAAGATTTATAAAATCACTAGTCAACTTCGACTGCTACTAGAGTAGGAATAAGATAGTATGAATAACTATAGTTACAAACATGCAATATAGTTGCGATCAAACTCAATCATAGTAAACAATAAGGGAAGTCACTCTTATGAAAACGTTTGAAGAAAAATGTAAATATTTAGATGTGACTTGCTGTCAAAGGCTAGATTAATTGATATTCTCTTTTGATTTTTAGCTCACCTGAGCACAAAGTGCTCAAGGTGAGCTATTGTGGTCGCTTTTTGTCCGTCGGCGTCCGTCTGTCTGTCCGTCTGTCTGTCCGTCTGTCCGTCTGTTCACATTTTGTTGTTACCACTCTAGCATCTACAAATATTGACCAATGTTAACCAAACTTGGTCAAAACATGTATGACCATAAGTTCTTGGATGAGTTCGATTTTGGTCAGATTGGATCAGGAAGTCCGGAGTTATGCACCCTTGAATATCAAAAAAAGCTAGTTTTGACTTTGTTACCACTCTAGCATCTACAAATATTGACCAATCTTAACCAAACTTGGTCAAAACATGTATGACAATAAGTACTTGGATGAGTTCAATTTTGGGTCAGATCGGATTAGGGAGTCCGGAGTTATGCGCCCTTGAATATCAAAAATCGCTAGTTTTGACATTGTTACCACTCTAGCATCTACAGATATTGACCAATCTTGACCAAACTTAGTCAAAACATGTATGACAATAAGCTCTTGGACGAGTTTGATTTTGGGTCAGATCATGAAGTCCGGAGTTAGGCGCCCTTGGATATCAAAAATAGCTAGTTTCGACTTTGTTACCACTCTAGCATCTACAAATATTGACCAATCAAGACAAAACTTGGCTAGAATGTTGGTAACCATACAATAATGAATGAGTTAGATTTTCGATGTCATCGAAGAAGGAAGTCCGGAGTTATGTGCCCTTGAATTTGACAAACTTGCCGTTTTCGACTTTGTTTACACTTTAGCATCTACATTTATTGACCAATCAAGACAAAAAATGTCAACAATGTTGCTAACTATAAGCTGCTGAATGAATTAAATTTTCAGCTTGATCGGACCAGAAAACCAGAGTTATTGGCCCTTGAATTTCACAAAATTGTCATTTTCAACTTTATTTTCACTTCAAAAAACACAAATATTGACCAATCAAGACTTAACTTGGTCACAATGTTGGTGACCATGAGATCTTATATGATTTCATTTTTCATATTGATCAGACTAAAAAAGCCAGTGTTGTGTGCCCTTGATGGTGACAATATTGCTAATTTCGTTTTTAATTTCACTCAAACAGCAATAAATATTGACCAATCAAAAAAACAACCAGGACATAAGGTTGGTGTATAAAGGTCATAGAGATACCCTGCCAGTAATACTCGAAAGGGGAGTTGGGCAGTATATATAGATAGATAGATAGAGAATATCTTTATCAGAGTTATGTGCCCTGGATTATGACAAAATTGATGTTTTTTATCGACTTGGTTTTCACTTTAACAGCCACAAATATTGATCATTAAAGATTAAGAATGCTGTTTTCAGCTGGATCATAATCTCGCATCTTAAGTTTCGTGTTCTTGTCTTAGAGATACCTAGGTCATGTAAAAGATGGGTCTTGTTCTGCATGGAGAAAGTTTCAAACTTATATCAGGTGAGCGATCCAGGGCCATCTTGGCCCTCTTGTTTTTTTTTTGCGTGACCATCCTGCACTTGATAAAATAACATGCATGATCCTTCAGAAATGCAGGGGATTCTCACAATCGCGCGTCCTAGATCAGACACTGAGGGTATTCCAATTTGAAAGCTGCTATAAACAACAAACTAAATGTTAACAGGGTTCAACACTAAGGCACATCCGAAAGACATTCACTGCCTCTTGCTTGCTCCGGGCTAGTAAGACCTGCAAAATGCTAGCCCGACTGGTCGTCTTAACTTCGAAATATAGAATTCACTTTCGCCGTTATAATTTAACTTGACTTTCTCGCTCATTTAGAGGTTCCCTGTTGGGTTTGTTTACATTTTTGCAATATATCTATAATCAGCTACCAATGCGCAAAGGGGTAGAACCAAATGAGAAATTTGCATAAATGGGCGGAACTTATTATCACCTGACGTCTTGAATAGGTTATCGGGCAAATTAATCATAGAGGAATATTTCGAAACCTACATTTGTGCTGAAAAAGATCAAATACGCTTCAAATTCAATTATTTTCTGAGACTGAAAGTCAAACCAATTTCCTTCAACAAAAGAATACATTTTACATTTGTTCCTGCGTGTGAAATGCCATCATTGATCATTTTTCTGACCTTATTTGACGTTTTTCAAAATAGACGCTTCCACGCACCAGTCAGATTGTTAAATTAGAATGGTTAAACCAGGGCTTCTCCTCATTCTTTAGCAGAGGCCTACTTCACAATTGAAAAAAGGCTCATTTTTTCACAATGGTGGCAGAAAAAAATCACAAAATTTGAGCTTATTTGCATTTCATGAATTGTTTCTTCTTTAAAATTAATTCTATGTAATTTAAAGCTAGTTTTGTCATTGGTATGATCTTCAGTAACAATTCATTGATAAAGCACTGTAATATGCTTAAATTGTACTTAATCCTTACTCAATTACTAAAAATTTGTTCCCAAAATGTTCAGAAGAACGCGCTAAAATTTCAAAAAATGAACAGGCTAAGGTCTCTTCACAAATCTTTGAAAAATAGCCCTGTACATAGGCTGATTTGGAAACAAATGCCACAAGGGACACATGACCAGATATTGACTCATTTATTGGTTTCTATTTCAGCCTTGAAGGTAAAAGTAGAGTTGAGCGGATACTGGTAAGTATGTTTATGATTTCAATTTTGAACAGGTCAGAGCAATAGATAAGGGGGGGGGGGGGGGCAACATTTTTTTTAAGATTTGTTATTTCAAACCGAAACCCTATTTTGTGGGTACTCAAGGATGACATTACTAATCGATTGCTGATCAAAACCATTGTTCAGAATCATCAAAAAATTATTATTTTTTTTTGGCAGCTACAAAGTTAACATGAGGTACACAGCCAAAATAAGAAAAACTCATCTGTTGTTTTCCAAATGAAATCTGTTGCTTCAACACATAATGATATCCATGGGTACTCATTTGAAACGTCTCGATGAGACAGCTCTAAAGAGTACCCACAACATGGGGTTTAAATGGTAAAATTGTCTTGAAATAGCTCATTTGGAAAAGCCAGCCTTTTAAATCAGTAGCTCTGACAGGGGTTTTAACATTTTTTTAGACTCCCAATTTGCCAAAGAATGTCCAAACTAAAGGGGATTTTGACATTTCGAAAAAGCAAATGATCATTTATTGTTCATCAAAACCAATTACACGTATAAGCTATTTCTACCAACTTTGAATCATGAATCTTAATGTGACTTTTTCAAGTTGATAGACAACTTTACAGATGAAATACATTTTCAGCAGTGACTTGGGAAAGGCATGTGCCATGAGTTAAAGTCACATTGAAGTGTTAGTCCCAAATGGTACAATGTTTTAGCTAGTGTGTGGGGCTCTTGTCCCATTGAATTTTGCAGTAGATAAGAATGGAGCAATTTTACCTTATAATAGTCACATCAATCTTCAAAATGTTACATTGAATGGTTTTCTAAGAGGAAGGGGCATTGTCACATTGAAAAATTGTCTTTCCCTATCACTTTTTAGCTCACCTGAGCACAAAGTGCTCGAGGTGAGGTATTGTGATCGGTCTGTTGTCCGGCGTCTGTCTATCTGTCTAACTGTCTATCTGTCCATCCGTCAACTTTTCACAATAAAATCTTCTTCTCCTAAAGTACTGCGCAGAATTCAATCATATTTCACACATATGATCTATGGGTCATGCTTTTTCAAAATACTTCAAAGAATTTGAAACGGGGCCATAATGGGGTCAAAAAGTAGGTCACTAGGTCAAATCTTCTTTCTGCTCTAGGGGCCATATTTGTTGCTCAATCGTTGTGAAAATTGATCAGAATATTTGTCTTGATGATATTTAGGTCATGATAACAAATAGGTCAAGCCAGGTCAAAAACTAGGTCACTAGGTCAAATATTGAAAAATCCATCTTTTTACTCTATAAGTGCCAATTTTGGCACAAACTTTGTCAAAATTGTCCGGAGTGTTTATCTTGATGATATCTAGGCTATGTCAAGAAGTGGGTCATTCCAGGTCATTAACTAGGTCATGACGTCAAATCTTGTGAAATCCTTCCTTTTGCTCTGGGAGTGGCAATTTTGGTCCAAACTTTGTAAAAATTGTTCTAAATGTTTATCGTTATGATATCTGTGTCATGATCAAAGGAGGGTCATGCAAGGTCAAAAACTATGTCACAAGGTCAAATATTACAGATCCTTCCTTTTGCTCTAGAGATGCCAATTTTGCCCCAAAACTTTGTCAAAACTATCCTAAATTCTTATCTTGATATCTAGGTTATGTACAAAGTGTGGGTCATGTGAGGTCAGAAACTAGGTCACTAGGTCAAATCTTGTTTTTCCTGTAAGAACCAAAATATTTACTCAATCATTGTGAAATTATTCAGAATGTTTATCTTGACAAACTCTGGGTCATTTTAAAAGTGGGTCATGTGAGGTCAGAAACTAGGTCACTAGGTCAAATTTTGTTTTTCCTCTAAGAACCAAAATATTTACTCAATCATTGTGAAAATTCAGAATGTTTATCTTGGTGATATGAATTATCAGAATAGCAGGTCATTCGAGGTTAAAAACAAGGTCACTAGGTCAAATTTTGATTTTGCTCTAAGAACCAAATTATTTACTATATCATTGTGAAAATTTCCAGAATGTTTATCCTGGTGATTTCTTGGTGATGTGAAAAGTGGGTCATGCGAGGTCTAAAACTAGGTCACTAGGTCAAATTTTGTTTTTGCTCTTAGAATCAAAATATTTACTTATCATTGTGAAAATTGTTCAGAATGTTTATCTTGACGAAATTTAGGTCATTTTAAAAGTTGGTCATGTGAGGTCAGAAAATAGGTCACTAGGTCAAATTTTGTTTATGCTCTAAGAACCAAAATATTTACTTTATCATTGTGAAAATTGTTCAGAATGTTTATCTTGACGACATCTGGGTCATTTTAAAAGTGGGTCATGTGAAGTCAGAAACTAGGTCACTAGGTCAAATTTTGTTTTTCCTCTAATCAACCGTAATATTTACTCAATCATTGTGAAAATTCAGAATGTTTATCTTGGTGATATGAATAGCAGGTCATTTGAGGTTAAAACTAGGTCACCAGGTCAAATTTTGATTTTGCTCTAAGAACCAAAATATTTACTTTATCATTGTGAAAATTGTTCAGAATGTTTATCCTGGTGATATCTTGGTGATGTGAAAAGTGGGTCATGCGAGGTCTAAAATTAGGTCACTAGGTCAAATCTTAGTTTTGCTCTAGGAACCAAAATATTCACTTTATTGTTGTGAAAATTGTTCAGAATATTTATCTTGATGATATCTGGTCAATGTTAAAAGGGGCCATGTGAGGTCAAAAACTAGGTCACTAGGTCAAATTTTGATTTTGCTCTAAGAACTAAAAATATTTACTTTATCATTGTGAAAATTTCCAGAATGTTTATCCTGATGATATCTTGGTGATGTGAAAAGTGGGTCATGGGAGGTCTGAAACTAGGTCACTAGATCAAATTTTGTTTTTGCTCTAAGAACCAAAATATTTACTTTATCATTGTGAAAATTGTTCAGAATGTTTATTTTCACAATATCTGGGGCATGTATAAACTGGGTCATGGGCGGTCAAAACTTAGGTCAAATTTTGTTTTTGACCAAAAAAATCAAAATATTTATTCATCATTGTGAAATTAGTTCAGAATTGCTTATCTTGATGATAAATGGGTCATGTAGAAAGTGGCTAATGTTAGGTCAAAAACTAGGTCAAAAGGTCAAATCTTGTTTTTTTTGCTCTAAGAACCAAAATATTTACTCATCATTGTGAAAATTGTTCTGAATGTTTATCTTGATGATGTCTAGGTCATGTAAAAAGTGGGTCATGCGACTTTGAAGTTTGCAAGCTGTTTGTTTCAAAGTCCTCTCAGGTGAGCGATGCAGGGCCATCTTGGCCCTCTTGTTTCAGCAATGTTTTCTGAAGTCTGGTTATCTTGTTCGGTCTCATAAAGCATCATTATTATAGAAAGGGTTGGCATTTCTGAGTTTTTTGTTGTATTTCTTTCAGAATGAAGTTCAGCTACTATCAGACGTTGAGAAACTACTCCTCTACCTCAAGTTGCCGACTGGTGTACCTAAAGATGAATATCTACGCTCGTAAGTTGATCTTATCTTCCTTCTGAATGTTTTAACCCATTACCACACATTGACTTTTTTTTGACTCTCTAAAAGATAAATGCTTTAGAAAACATTATACACCACATGTCTTCACAAAAAGACCAACAAAAACCCTTAAATTTTATTCACTTGAAGTTGTTGTCTACAGCATCTTTGAAATTTGAACCACCATAAAATTGTGGCATTTGTGTCAACATTTTCACTCACAAATGTCATTATCAGGGATTGTTTTGGTAAGGGTATTGAACCCCCCTCCTGGCTGAGGTGTGATATAAAAAGCTTTAGAATTTTAACATTGAGAGAAAAGAAATTCTCCTTTTCCCTCCATATTTCTATTCTTCAATTAACAGATTTGCAAATTTTGATTGCTTGTAAAACTTGTGTCTGCCATGTTGCATGTGCCTAAAACCTGCCATCATCAAACCAATGGAGAAGGGTGCAGCTATGATTTAGATATTCAGCCATGTAGATTTATTTGGGGTTGAATGCTGTTTTCTACTACTATGGTCATATTGCGGTGGCTGGAGTACCCTAACCATGGATTCCTGTTATTTTTCATACCAGCACCACCAGAACATCCTAACCGAGCCTCCAGCTGCTGGCCCACATAGGTTAAAGATAATTCAAACAATCGATGAATGATAAGGATATTTGCTAGGGGGTCAAACCTGGGACCTCTCAAGTGAGGGTCTGATGTGCTACCAACTGCCTCAGCACTTAAGTTGGGCAGCGGCCTTAGCGCAGTTGGTAGCGCATCTGACCCTCATTCGAGAGGTTCCGGGTTCGATACCCGGCCGCGGCTAATACCCTTTCTGACAAAATTGTCACCCACCAATGGGTTTGAAATCGTTAACCTAAGTGGGTGAGCAGCTGGAGGCTCGGTAAGGGTGTTGTGGTAGTACTGGTTTGAGAAACAACAGGAATCCATGGGTAGGTGCTCCAGCCGCCACAATATGACCCTGGTAGTTGAAAACGGCGTAAAACCCCAATAAACTCAAACTCAGCACTTTAGTTGAGCATAGAGATGTCTGTTTGTCTAAAGCTGTCTATGAGGAGTAAAAGTTAATGAATTAATTTCAAAAAGGCATTCTGACTTTTTACTATTTGAATTCCAAATTCTATGTTGTGGGTATTTATTAAAATCGTCTAAATGAGCCGATTCCAGTGATTACCCATAACACAGGATTTGATGGACAATAAATGAAATATTGCATTTTGAAAAACCATCACTGGTATCTATAGCTCTGGTTCAATGACTAAAACATTTACTTAACAGCCTTTTGTTTCCAATAGGGAATGATTTTATCCAGTCAACAGTGATATAATTGCAGACAAACAAATCTATTTCAAAGGCGTTGTTAAAAAGTCTTGTAACTATAGTATTTAGGAGATTTTACAACAACACTGACACTATATCAATATACTATTTCTAGCACAAAATTCATTGCCATTTACAGGACCCCACCATCATGTTTGCCAGCATCAAATCGTCGTGAACAGGGTGAGGCAATGACGTGGATACGCAGTCATTTAGAGGAACATGGGGATGTGTGTATGCCTAAAGCAGAAGTCTATGAGGAATACAAGTAAATACCGCAATTACTCTAATAAACTCTATGGAAAAGAAGGGGATGGGCGTTTATTAGAGGTATCCTAATTTTGTTAATTGAAATTTGGGAATCAAGAGTCAATTCATGGACTTGAAGTTCAGGAAGTTGAATTTGGCAAAGTTGTGTTAAAAGGACTGCAAAATACGATTTTTTGAAGGAATTCCTTCATTGCTTACAGATTGAGGACGGGACACCCTTATTTCATTATGCCCCCTTTCGAAGAAAATGGGGGTATATTGATTTGCAAGTGTCGGTCGGTCGGTCGGTCGGTCGGTCGGTCGGTCGGTCGGTCGGTCGGAAGGTCGGTCGGTCGGTCGGTCGGTCGGTCGGTCGGTCGGTCGGTCGGTCTGTCCGTAGACCAAACCTTGTCCGGAGCATAACTCGAAAAGTATTAAAGGTAGAATCATGAAACTTCACAGGTGGATAGATCTCATCATGGAGAGGTGCAGTGCACAAGAACCGTAACTCTGCCGATCAAATTTTTGGAGTTATTGCCCTTTGTTGATTTTCAAACTTGATTCTTGTCCGGAGCATAACTCAAAAAGTATGTAAGGTAGAATCATGAAACTTTACAGGTGGATAGATCTCATTATGGAGAGGTGCAGTGCACAAGAACCGTAACTCTGCTGATCATATTTTTGGAGTTATTGCCCTTTGTTGATTTTCAAACTTGATTCTTGTCCGGAGCAGAACTCAAAAAGTATGTAAGGCAGAATCATGAAACTTTACAGGTGGATAGATCTCATTATGGAGAGGTGCAGTGCACAAGAACCGTAACTCTGCCGATCAAAATTTTTGAGTTATTGCCCTTTGTTGATTTTATAACTTGATTCTTGTCCAGAGCACAACTCAAAAAGTATGTAAGGTAGAATCATGAAACTTTACAGGTGGATAGATCTCATTATGGAGAGGTGCAGTGCACAAGAACCGTAACTCTGCCTATCAAATTTTGGGAGTTATTGCCCTTTGTTGATTTTCAAACTTGAGTCTTTTTTGGAGAATAACTCAAAAAGTATGTTAGGTAGAATCATGAAACTTTACAGGTGGATAGATCTCATTATGGAGAGGTGCAGTGCACAAGAACCGTAACTCTGCTGATCATATTTTTTTGGAGTTATTGCCCTTTGTTGATTTTCAAACTTGATTCTTGTCCGGAGCATAACTCAAAAAGTATATAAGGTAGAATCATGAAACTTTACAGGTGAATAGATCTCATTATGGAGAGGTGCAGTGCACAAGAACCGTAACTCTGCCGATCAAAATTTTGGAGTTATTGCCCTTTGTTGATTTTCAAACTTGATTCTTGTCCAGAGCACAACTCAAAAAGTATGTAAGGTAGAATCATGAAACTTTACAGGTGGATAGATCTCATTATGGAGAGGTGCAGTGCACAAGAACCATAACCTTTCCGATCAACTTCTTGGAGTTATTGCCCTTTGTTGATTTTTACACTTAATTCTTAACCTTGCCTATATCTCATGTATTTTTACACATACAGACTTGATATCTCACACATAGATACCTCCTATCAACATCATTCACATTTGACCATGACCTTGGACCTTGTGACCTTGACCTTGGAGTTTGACCTACTTTAAAGAAAAATAAACCGGGCATATATCTCATGACCTATTACACATACAGCCTTGATATTTCACACATGGACACCTCCTACCAAGACCTTTTACAATTGACCATGACCTTGGACCTTGTGACCTTGACATTGGAGTTTGACCTACATTTTAAAAACTTTAACCTGGCCGATATATCATGTCCTTTTACACATACAGCCTTGATATTTGACACATGGAAACCTCCGACTAAGACCTATCACATATGACTATGACCTTGGACCTTGTGACCCTGACCTTGGAGTTTGACCTACTTTTAAAAAAAATAAACTGGGCCTATATCTCATGTGCTATTACACATACAGCCTTGATATTTCACACATGGACACATCCTACCAAGACCTTTCACATTTGACAATGACCCTGGACCTCGTGACCTTGACCTTGGACTTTTACCTACTTTTATAAAACTTTAACCTAGATGATATATCATGTCCTTTTACACATACAGCCTTGATATTTGACACATGGACACCTACAACCGAGACCTTTCACATTTGACCATGACTTTGGACCTTGTGACCTTGACCTTAGTGTTTGACCTACTTTTATAATACATTAACCTGGCCTATATTTTATGTCATTTTACACATACAGCATTGATATTTCACACATGGTCACTTCCAACCAAGACATTTCACATTTGACCATGACCTTGGACCTTGACCTTAAAGTTTGACCTACTTTAAAAAACTTAAACTAGGCCTATATCTCATGTCCTGTTACCTATACAGTCTCGATATCTTACACATGGACACCTCCTACCAAGACCTTTCATATTTGACCATGACGTTGGACCTTTTGACCTTGACCTTGGTGTTTGACCTACTTTTATATTACATTAACCTGGCCTATATTTTATGTCATTTTACACATATAGCCTTGATATTTCACACATGGTCACTTCCAACCAAGACATTTCACGTGTGAACATGACCTTGGACCTTGACCTTGGAGTTTGACCTACTTATAAAAAACTTAAACTGTGCATATATCTCATGTCCTGTTACCTATACAGCCTCAATATTTTACACATGGACACCTCCTACCAAGACCTTTCACATTTGACCATGACCTTGGACTGTGTGACCTTGACCTTTGATTTTTACATACTTTTAGAAATCTTTAACCTAGCCTTTATCTTATGTCCTATTACACCTACAGCCTTGACATTTCACACATAGACACCCCATACCAAGACCTTTAACATTTGACAATGACCTTGAATATTGCAACCTTGACCTTGGAGTTTGACCTACTTTTAAAGAAACTTAAACCAGGCATATATATCATGTCCTTTTACACCTACAGCCTTGATATTTCACACATGGACACCTCCAACCAAGACTTTTCACATTTGACCACGACCTTGACCTTGGCATTTGGCCTACTTTTAAAAACTTTAATCTGGCCTATATTTCATTTTACTTTTACATATACAGCCTTGATATTTCACACATAGACACCTCCTACCAAGACCTTTCATATTAGACCATGACCTTGGACCTTGTTAACTTGACCTTGGACTTTGACCTACATCAAATGTAGGCACTTGAAGGGGGCATATATGTTTTACAAACATCTCTTGTTGCTTTTGGAAATGATCTTTGTTCATGACTTATAGTATTCTAATCCGGAATTGGGGGTTGGGCGTTTATTTGAATCACCCTTTTTTGCTAAAATTGTGCTTGAAATAAGCAGATTTTCAGCCAAGATGTGGGGGATGGGCGTTTATAAGAATATGGGCGGTTATTAGAATAATTACGGTAAATTGATATTCAGAAAGACTCCTGTTTAACAAGTTTGAAATTACTGTCAGCAATTTTAGAATATCTGGAAAATGGGCCCTTTGTGGCATTTGATCCAGTTTAAGAATTTAGTATTTTGAGATGGATAACAAATAAACTGCATACTCTATGTACATTCAATATTTGAAGTGCAGGCCCAAAGGAAGCAATTTCATACTGGGGTGGCTGAAGCCCCTATATCTGAATAATAGGGGGCTAAATTGGGGTTTCCTTAAATTTTCAGTGTAAGAAAAATTACGCATTTTTGGCGAACAGCCCCCTTAGCACCCCTGTTTCTATGGGCCTGAAGAGTCTGTTGATAAAGATTGGTGATAAAAAAGAATTATTGGTGTGTATTGTAACTTTAGTTTGCTAATCAATAACATTTTATTAGGCAATGGTGTAATGGGTTGTTCTCTGATAAACTGCAAACTTTGTAAATTGATATTAGGGAGCATATATTTTTGAAACCAGACACAACTTTGGCCTAATTTAAGATTTATTATGCAAAACACATCTTATAGAGATAACAGAGATAGTTTTATTGTATTTGGAACAGAATTAATATTTTTTTTTTAAAAAAATACCCCTTAAAACAGCCATATTTTTTTAACGTTTTTTACCATTGAATTTTCTTTGGTTGACGAATACAATACAACAGCATCTAGACTATGGGATTTTTTTTAACAATTATTCAAATACATGAAATTAATGACTCAAATACCTTTTACATTTATATTTATGCGATTTTGGGTGAAAAATGATTTATAAAAAAGCATGTTTGGACGTTACGCTGTCGGTCAAAAAAATATGTCTGACTGAGTATTGAATTTCAGCGAAAGAAGGCTTGGTAACACCAAAATAACAATTGCTGTTCGTAGTTGATCTTGTAAGAAGGGGCTCGTAACAAAAAAAGTTCAATTATTGTCTCTGTGTTTGGAAAAAAACTCCGATGTTGATTTCAACTGTCTTTGTCGGTCAAAAAATAATGTCCACAACGGGTGTATTTTTTTAAGGACGACAACGACATTTCAATCAAATAGCTGCTGGGATTCCAGAAAGTTTTATCCCTAAATGTACTACGTCATCAATTTCAGTGTACACAACTGTCAGAGGGAAAAATGATGATAAGTTTCTTGTCGGTCAAACTATTTCGAACAAATAACGTCCAAAACGCTTTTTCATTTAGATGGTTTAAATACAGTGTTGTGCAACAGTGGCTTACGCTAGTACTGACAAATGAATAAGGGAACTCAATGTATGTTTGGAGTAGACCAAAACCACTGTTTTAATGGAAATATCGAAGATAGAGTCAAAACTGTTGTGGTTGCTACTATTTGACATTTATAAAAACAAGCCCATTTTTTCTAATGATAACGTCCAGAACACCCAAATTAGAAATCAGACGATCATTAAGTAGTATGTTTCAAAGAAGATGTGATTGATTATTGTCTTACATCCTTAATCATTCATGAAATATGTTTGTTGGCATACAGTGGAGTAGTATCCATCATTAAGGGTTTTCTAATTGTTGTGGATGTTACTTCATATTAATTTGTCATAAGTGAAACAATAACATCCTCAACTTTCATGACTGAAATAACTCTTTTCTGTGAGGCAGTTATCATTGTTTTTCTGTTTAGATGTAGTTCATAATATTTTGGTTTCTTTTCAAATGCCTAACTCTACATTTCCCTTTCAAAAGCAGTATAATTATACCCCCCAAATTCAATTTGGGGGGTATATAGGAGTCAGCTTGTCCGTTGGTCTGTCGGTCTGTCTGTCTGTCTGTTGGTCCGTCTGTTGGTTTTTTGTCCGCTCTATTTCTCCTAAACCACAAGTCCAATTTTATTCAAACTTCACATGTGAACTTATTACCAAGTGCAGATGTGCATATGAAATTTTTGTCACGGTCCATTGATTTTTGACGGAGTTACAGCCCTTGAGTGAATTTTCTTGTCCGCTCAATTTCTCAGATACTAATGGACGGATTTCAAAAAAACTTTACAGTTATGCTTAGTAGCTCTCAAATATGTGCATATCAAATTTTGGTGATGATTCATTGATTTTTTACTGAGTTATGGCCCTTTGCTGAAAATTGCCATTTTACGCAAAATCAATGTGTGTTGATCGGTTTTTCAATTTTTTGTCCACTCTATTTCTCATAAACTATTGGACCAATTTTGTTCAAACTTTACATGTGAACTCATTACTAAGTTGAGATGTGCATACTAAAAAAATTTTCACAGTCCATTGATTTTTGACGGAGTTACGGCCCTTGAGTGAATTTTCTTGTCCGCTCAATTTCTCGGAAACTAAAGGACGGATTTCAAAAAAAAATTTACAGTTATGCTTAGTAGCTCTCAAATATGTGCATATTAAATTTTGGTGATGATTCATTGATTTTTGACTGAGTTATGGCCCTTTGCTGAAAATTGCCATTTTACGCAAAATCAATGTGTGTTGATCTGTTTTTCAATTTTTTGTCCACTCTATTTCTCATAAACTATTGGACCAATTTTGTTCAAACATCACATGTGAACTCATAACTAAGTTGAGATGTGCATACTAAATTTTTTTCACGGTCCATTGATTTTTGTCGGAGTTACGGCCCTTGAGTGAATTTTCTTGTCCACTCAATTTCTTGGAAACTAATGGACGGATTTCAGAAAAACTTTACAGTTATGCTTAGTAGCTCTCAAATATGTGCATATCAAATTTTGGTGATGATTCATTGATTTTTGACTGAGTTATGGCCCTTTGCTGAAAATTGCCATTTTACGCAAAATCAATGTGTGTTGATCAGTTTTTCAATTTTTTGTCCACTCTATTTCTCATAAACTATTAGACCAATTTTGTTCAAACTTCACATGTGAACTCATTACTAAGTTGAAATGTGCATACTAAAAAATTTTTCACGTTCCATTGATTTTTGAAGGAGTTACGGCCCTTGAGTGAATTTTCTTGTCCGCTCAATTTCTCGGAAACTAAAGGACGGATTTCAAAAAAAACTTTACAGTTATGCTTAGTAGCTCTCAAATATGTGCATATCAAATTTTGGTGATGATTCATTGATTTTTGACTGAGTTATGGCCCTTTGCTGAAAATTGCCATTTTACGCAAATTCAATGTGTGTTGATCGGTTTTTCAATTTTTTGTCCACTCTATTTCTCATAAACTATTAGACCAATTTTGTTCAAACATCACATGTGAACTCATTACTAAGTTGAAATGTGCATACTAAATTTTTTTTCAAGGTCCATTGATTTTTGACGGAGTTACGGCCCTTGAGTGAAATTTCTTGTCTGCTCAATTTCTTGGAAACTAATGGACGGATTTCAAAAAAACTTTACAGTTATGCTTAGTAGCTCTCAAATATGTGCATGTCAAATTTTGGTGATGATTCGTTGATTTTTGACTGAGTTATGGCCTTTTGCTGAAAATTGCCATTTAACGCAAAATCAATGTGTTGATCAGTTTTTCAATTTTTTGTCCACTCTATTTCTCATAAACTTTTGGACCAATTTTGTTCAAACTTCACATGTGAACTCATTACTAAGTTGAAATGTGCATACTAAAAAATGTTTTATGGTCCATTGATTTTTGACGGAGTTACGGCCCTTGAGTGAATTTTCTTGTCCGCTCAATTTCTCGGAAACTAAAGGACGGATGTCAAAAAAACTTTACAGTTATGCTTAGTAGCTCTCAAATATGTGCATATCAAATTTTGGTGATGATTCATTGATTTTTGACTGAGTTATGGCCCTTTGCTGAAAATTGCCATTTTACGCAAAATCAATGTGTGTTGATCGGTTTTTCAATTTTTTGTCCACTCTATTTCTCATAAACAATAAACCAATTTTGTTCAAACATCACATGTGAACTCATTACTAAGTTGAGATGTGCATACTAAATTTTTTCATGGTCCATTGATTTTTGACAGAGTTACGGCCCTTGAGTGAATTTTCTTGTCCACTCAATTTCTTGGAAACTAATGGACAGATTTCAAAAAAACTTTACAGTTATGCTTAGTTGCTCTCAAATATGTGCATATTAAGTTTTGGTGATGATTCATTGATTTTTGACTGAGTTATGGCCCTTTGCTGAAAATTGCCATTTAACGCAAAATCAATGTGTGTTGATCGGTTTTTCAGTTTTTTGTCCACTCTATTTCTCATAAACTATTGGACCAATTTTGTTCAAACTTCACATGTGAACTCATTACTAAGTTGAAATGTGCATACTAAAAAATTGTTCACGGTCCATTGATTTTTGACGGAGTTACAGCCCTTGAGTGAATTTTCTTGTCCGCTCAATTTCTCGGAAACTAAAGGACGGATGTCAAAGAAAACTTTACAGTTATGCTTAGTAGCTCTCAAATATGTGCATATCAAATTTTGGTGATGATTCATTGATTTTTGACTGAGTTATGGCCCTTTGCTGAAAACTGCCATTTTACGCAAAATCAATGTGTGTTGATCGGTTTTTCAATTTTTTGTCCACTCTATTTCTCATAAACTATTGGACCAATTTTGTTCAAACATCACCTGTGAACTCATTACTAAGTTGAAATGTGCATACTAAATTTTTTTCAAGGTCCATTGATTTTTGACGGAGTTACGGCCCTTGAGTGAATTTTCTTGTCCGCTCAATTTCTTGGAAAGTAATGGACGGATTTCAGAAAAAACTTTACAGTTATGCTCAGTAGCTCTCAAATATGTGCATATCAAATTTTGGTGATGATTCATTGATTTTTGACTGAGTTATGGCCCTTTGCTGAAAATTGCCATTTAACGCAAAATCAATGTGTGTTGATCGGTTTCTCAATTTTTTGTCCACTCTATTTCTTATAAACTATTGGACCAATTTTGTTCAAACATCACTTGTGAACTCATTACTAAGTTGAGATGTGCATACTAAATTTTTGTTACGGTCCATTGATTTTTGACGGAGTTACGGCCCTTGAGTGAATTTTCTTGTCCACTCAATTTCTCGGTAACTAATGGATGGATTTCATAAAAACTTTACAAGTATATTTCCTGCCTCTCATATATGTGCATATCAAATTTTGATTATGGTTCATTGATTTTTGACTGAATTATGGTCCTATGTTGAAAATAAGCAATGTTTACAACATTACCATGTGTTGGTCAGTCTTTTTTTTTTTTTTTGTTTGCTCTTTTTCTCACTTGATCATTTCACAGTTCATAGGAAATGTACATCTCAAAATGCACAAACACAGCGCTTTTGGGGGGTATGATCACTTTCAGTGATATTCTAGTTTAAATTGAAAAGCCGAGAAAAAATGTAACATCCAAAACATTTAAGAATAATTGTTATATACTAGGTATTAAAACATAATCCCATGTATTGCATTGAAAATAAATAAAACACAATTTTCTCAATACAGATATTCATCTACCTGCAATATTTAAATAAAGGAAACCCACAAAAACTTCAGTCAAATATTTTTTTGTAACATCCAAAACTTTTACCCTCACCTGATATTAATCAAAAATTTGGATTTCTATGAGCTTAAACTATCTTTTACTTGGTATTTTTCAAATGAATAGTCAATTAACTGTGCATTTTTGGTAAAATTTAATTGATATTTTGTGTTTTATCATTCATTGATTTTTGCTCTGAAGGTTGCAGTTTATCAGAGAACAACCCTAATATCATTTTCAGGCAATATTGTGTACAACATGAGTTACGTCCCTTGTGTAATGCGGATTTTGGGAAGGTGATGAAGACCGTGTTTCCTGACATCAACACTCGTAGACTGGGGCAGCGAGGGCAGTCTAAATATCCTTTATTAGCAGTTATCAATGCTAGGGGTTTTATTAAGAGGCAGGGTACGGGGATTTCTTCCTTCTATTTTGCTGAATTTGAGTTTAATCCCCTGCCTACTTTTGAAAATATTGTATGAGGTTAATAGAAAAACATGAAAAATCCGGGGCTACTTAATCTTGAGTAGCAGGCGGCAAAAAACTTATTGAAACACCTTATTGGTCTAGTGGTAGTGTGTACGGTTTGGGCCCTTTCTCTTTGACTCTTCTAATGACACAAACTGGCTCCCATTGGCCTTACAAAATTCTAATTGGCTATTTTTCTGGTGCCAAGTCCGAAAATTGTCAGGATGAGCCATGCAGTCCTAGGTTTAACCCATTATCAGACAACAAAATTTTAGACTGATCCAAATTTAAGATGTTGCAGACGGAAATTTAAACAGAATGAAATTTTACATTTTTTGGTCTTTTTGTGTAGAAAATATTGTGGGGAAAGAAGAAATTGCTTGCCACAAGCAATTTCTACATTTTCCACAATGTTTTCCAAAGCCTTTATTTTGTAGGGCGTCAAAAGGCGTCCTTATGTGGGAATGGGTTAAGTCGCTCTGTTGCCCACATTGTTATCCCACAATGCCCCTTTTATGGCATGTGCTGACATGGCTTGGCTTGAAAAAGGAGAGAAAAATAGCTCACAATGATTCTTAGAGTAAGAATTTCACAGGGACAAAAGAATTTCCCAAGCTTATCCTACTATCCCATTACCACACTGTGACGCCTATGGACGCCCTACAAGATAATGGCTAAGAAAACATTGTGGAAAATGAAGAAATTGCTTGTGACAAGAAATTTCTTCATTTCCCACAATGTTTTTTACCCCCCAAAAAAAGAGCAATATTCCAAAATTTCATCTGAAAATGTTGTCTGCAACACCTTTGAATTTGGAACCCCCTAAATTTTTTGTCGTTTAGTAATGGGCTATGGACATCATAACCAGGACTTCTTTAGGAGCATGTAAAAGCATTGGAATATTTAAGTTTGTCTTTCTGCAAAGATAAAAAGACTTTTAGGTATGAAATTAAAGAGCAGAATTGTCTGCCAAAGCATAATATTTCCGCAGCAAGGCGTAATAGATGGGATTTATGAGACCAAGCCCAGTTTCAATTGTTTTTACCCTCTCCAAAAGAAGGCCTTGTTTTGATGTACATAGAGGAACAAGCTTCAGAAGACATTAACCCTTTCCCAAACAAGACCTGGTTTTGACGTCCTGAATAGAAATGGCTTCTGAAAACATTGAGACAAAAGAAGCAAGTGCTGATAAACAGCACTTTCTCCTTTTGTCTCGATATTTTCTAAGCTCTATTGTACACAAATCAAACCTTGATTAACATCTGTTTTGTCGTCTGCAGCAGCTTTTGAATTGGACCACCCTAAAAATCTGTCATTTGGGAAAGGGTGAAGGTATGAGAAGAAATTTCCTCAATATTGCCTGAATGTTTTCTTTGCTATATTGTCTATAAATCGTTCCTTTATCAATGCCCATTTTGTCCTCAGGAACTGCCTTCATATTGAGCTAGTCTAAAAAATTTGGTTATTTGGTTCAAGCTCTTTGATATGATATCTGATTTGCTTACTTATATCCCTTTCACATGACTGTTATAATTGCCATTTGCGAAAAGCCTCAATGATAATATTATCTGATTTACTATGTTATATCCCTTAACAATAATTTAAGTATTTTTATGGTGGTCTTCGGAAGAAGTTAGACCATGCACCCCCAGGTCTGCCAGAGCTAGAAATCCATACCAAAGGAAATGATGTAAGTAGCTTTTTGTCTATCTTAATAAACTGAGAGTAAAAACCACTCAAATCTAGACGATTCCAATGAGTATCCATAGAATAGGGCTTAACCTTTATCAACAATGAAAGATATTTTTCACCTTGAAAAGCCATTAACCCTTTCCCAAACAAGACCTGGTTTTGACGTCCCTGACAGAAAAAGGCTTGGGAAAACATTGAGACAAAAGAAGAAACTGCTGATTAACAGCAGTTTCTTCTTTTGCCTCAATGTTTTCTGTGCCATATTGCTCACAAACCCTTTCCTTTTTAGCTCGACTTTTCGAAGAAAATGAGAGCTTATACTGTCACCGGGGCGTCGGCGTTGGCGTTAGCGTTGGCGTCGGCGTTGGCGTTGCAACCAAGGTTAAAGTTTTTTCAAAGATCAATAACTTCCATACTATCAAAGGGATTCAACCCAAACTTGGTATACTTATTCACCATCACACCCTCTACCTTACTATCCGGGCCCATGACCCTGGGACAACTCTATTTGGAGTTATGCCCCCTTTACACTAAGCAACTTAGAAAGTCGAGCGCGCTGTCTTCGGACAGCTCTTGTTAACATAAATTGTGTCGTCTGGAGCAGCTTTCCAATTGGATCACCCCAAGATTTTGCCATTTGGGAAAGGGTTAAACCCCCTATCTATAGCTCTGCAGGCAGATTTATTTGTGACCCATCACGCTAAAATGGGCCTTATCGGATGTGTGAAAAATATCAACCCAAGCCAGTCTGCGCAGTCTGCACAGCCAGACTAGGGCAAATACTTTTCATTTGTATGTAATTTTCTAAATCTGTAATGTTTTCCCTTTCTATGTATTTGTTCATGTTTCGCATACAGTATCTGGTTGAAATTTGCTGTGTCTGACAAATTTGTCAAAATTTGGATTTGTGAACTTCTGACAAGGTTCCTTTTAGCGTTACGGGTCACATTTTATTAATATGATACTCTCAATAAGTCTGACAAGTCAAAACTCTTATCAAGACGGGCAAATTATCCCTTTTCCATAGCCTTGGTGTTAGCTTCTATCAATTGAGACAGAGATTAAATAGAGGATAATTGTTTGTTTTATTGTAAGATTGATTTATATTTCATTGAGTGAACAACAAAAGCTTTATTTTCATGAATGGCCAAGCTTTTTTGATCACGAAATGAAATACCAATCGATATTACTTGAAAAACAAACAATGTTTCTATTCTTTTTAATGCAAAAATTAGACAAAATGCGAAAATTTCGTGACAAATTTTCTTAAAGCCCATCATTTTGCACGTGACTGCTATGCAACACTTATTATAATGTCACTTATTTGGTCCTGATTAGATAACATCAGATAGGGTGAAATGAACGAAAGCGGGTATAAGTTTAAGATAATTTCACTGGATAGGCGATGAGTTTATCAAAATGGCAATCTACTGTTATTTAAGGAATGAATGTAATTTTATTTTTAGCTCACCTGAGCACAAAGTGCTCAAGGTGAGCTATTGTGGTCGCTCACCGTCCGTCGTCCGTCTGTCCGTCCGTCCGTCCACAATTTCTTTAAACATCTTCTCCTCCTATACCATTGGGCCAATTTTTACCAAACTTGGCAGGAATGTTCCTTGAGTGACCCTTCTCAAAACTTGTTCGCGGATTTTTGATTGGCCAAAAAATGTGGGCGTGGCAGGGTGGGGCTTATAAATCGTAAGAAAATTCTTTAAAAATCAACCAATGGGCCAATTTGAACCAAACTTGGCAGAAATGTTCTTTTAGTGACTCTTTTGAAAATTTGTCTACAAATTTTAAGATTTGTCAAAAAATGTGGGTGTGGCAGGGTCAGACTTCCAGAAATCGTAAGAATATTCTTAAAAAATCAACCAGGTATAATATGGTTAGTGGGAGTCAAAACCTCATAAATACAGCTCGGCAAAGCTGGAGTTACGAGGTTTTGGTCCCCCACTGGGGATAGGTCTAATCCCCATAATATCAACAAATATGAGAAATATTTACTTTAGACGGACATATGTTTACACTAGACAGGCCAGAATGGGGAGCTGCTGGTTAAAAGGGGTGAATACAATTCTATTTGTTATTTAAACTATCCTTTGTTGTTGGTACCCATTTAAATAGTTTTGGTTAGATCATTCAAATGAATACCCTCATCACAGGGTTTGATAAACAATGAAAGATAGTTTACAATTAGGAAAGCCCTTTAGTAATTTTCTCCCTTTGTCTCAATATTTTATCTGCTTTATTGTGCATGAATCCTTTCTTTATCCATATAAATTTTATGTTTTTTTTAAACCCTTTCCCAAACGACAAAAGTTTCATTTTTTCAATTAGAAATCCACTACAGACGTCAAAATGAAAGTCGACAAAGACAGGATTTGTGTAAAATATAGCACATAAAATATTGAGACAAAAGGAAGGTCTGCTGGTCATCAGCAGTTTCTTCTTTTGTCTCAATCTTTTCCCAAGCATTTTCTATTAGGGACGTCAAAACCAGGTCTTGTTTTGGAAAGGGTTAATTGGAACAGTCTATTCCTTTTCAGTTTGGGAAGGGATTAAGCAGGTTTTGGCTCACTGATTGAAAATGCTGGGAAAATGTTACAGCAAAAGGAGAAAATGCTGATAGCCTATATTTGCATCTTTTGCCTCATCATTTTCTGGCCACTTTTGTACACAAATGCAGTCTTGCTCAACATTCTGTTTTGTTAGTTACAGCAGATTTTAATTCTACTGCTCTGATGTTATGCTGTTAGGAAAAGATTTAATCTGAATCAAATTGTATCTGCTCAGTGAATAGTTCCCCTATGTTGTGGGTTGACTGGGTTCCATATAAATATGATAAAGAGGGCAGTGTTTGACAATCTTTTCTCAAATTATAAGACAATCTTTTCTCAAATAATTATCCCTATGCTGTAGCTTCTGATCATAACAGAAAGTCCTTAGTTATATGACTTTTCAATTGACAAAATTACCATTTTTGCTCATGTCACCTATGTTCAGGTGAGCGATATAGGACCATCATGGTCCTCTTGTTTTCATGCAGGTATGAAAAATAAAATCTAATCACACTGTATGAATCCGCGATTGTTGTGGACAACAGTTCGGATTTATATGCAATTTATCGATTATGTCTCAAGTTTAAATGTGTGTTTCTCGCTTATTGGTAACAACTTAAAAAAACTAATAGTATTTATACTCATTAGAATATCCAATCTTGGCATCAAGACATACTTTAAAAAATTGAAATTGGAATGAAATGTCCCTTTAAAGAAATGTAGATAAACAGCCTCAAAAATATGCATTAACAATTACAGACGGATATTGAGAACGCAGACACAGAGGTGTTCAGGGCTTCTTGTCTACTTGTTTGTGAGTGGGCAGATAAGTTACTAGACTGTAGATTTGTGGGTATCCAGTCTATAGCAGAACACCTGGTAACCAGCATGTATGTCAACACCAAGTCTATAGCAGCATTTACTCTGATAGCCGCCATGCAGGAGACCGGGAACCAGAACTTGAAAGGTAAAATATTTTTACTTTGATGTAGTGAGAGAAAACGAATTATAAGTGTGTATAGTAACTTTTAGACATTGAAACTTACTTTTTCTCCATCAATTTAACTTATTTATTTCAATATGATTATCATTTCAAATTATCAGTTAAAGTGCTTATATTACAACCTGGAAGCATTTATACTTTAAATTGTGTAATACATGTACAAGATAGATATATTGTCTTTTGTTATCTGATGAATTTGAAACTGGTTAATATTCAGTTACTATACTGAACAAAAGCAATTTTGGTTGATCTTTTAATAACTTTTTTATCAGTCGATCTTTGAAAAATCCATCGCATCCAGCTTATTCCCGGCATTTTCCCACCTTCTCTGTTTCAAACCGAAATCAAATTGGTCAAGTACTAACAAAAATATTGATTATTTTCTGAAATTCTGAGTCACGTGATTAAACACCGTGTATATGTTAGCATATTTTCTTTCAGGTTCTGCTCTGTTCAACACACAGACACACAGTGCAATCGACAAACATAAAGAAACCAATCTTCTTCTACAACAAAAACTTCACAAGAATAAAGTATTACAGAAACAGAAAGAAAAACTACAGGTTGGTTATGTTGACACTTCAAAGTGACATTTGACAGATATTTTTTGGTAAATTTTGCTTTTATTTTTACCAGAAGGAGAATATTTTCCAAAATAATACCAAACATTTACAAAAATTTCCCAAAAATCTAGAATTGAAGTATTTACCAGCTTGCATTTAAGTAATTAGAATCTCCATTGAATTTGTTACTGTGTGGATAAGTCTTTTTAGATCACCTGAGCACAGCGTGCTCATGGTGAGCTTTTGTGATCACTGAATGTCCATCGTCTGTCGTAAACAATTACTTCGTTAGCTCTCTAGAGGCCACAATTTTGGCCCAATCTTTATGAAACTTGGTCAGAATATTTGTCTTGTCATAAGGATGAACCTTATCGAAATTGGGAATTTTCCATTGGTTCCATTGGATATCATGGGAAAAGGGGACTTAATGACAAAATTCTTGTTAGCACTCAAGAGGCCTCAATTTTGGCCCAATCTTCATAAAACCTGGTCAGAATGCTTGTTGGGTCTTAAGGATGAAGCCTTTTAAAAATGGGAATGTTTCATTGGATATTGATGGGAAAGGGATCTGATTGACAAAACTCTTTTTAGCAGTCTTAGGGCCAAAATTCTGGCTCAATCTTCATGAAACTTGGTCAGAATGTTTGTTAGGTCTTAAGGATGAATCCTTTAGAAAATACCACAGAAAAAGGCCTTATTGACAAAAATCTTGTAAGTATTCTAGAGGCCACAATTTTAGCCCAATCTTCATGAAACTTTTCATGAATGTTTTTCTAGTCCCATGGATTATTCTGCTCATAAATGGGAATGTTCCATAAGATTTCCTTACTGACAAATCCTTCTTAGCTTTCTAGAGGCCACAAGTTTTTGCTCAATCTTCATGAAATTTGGTCAGAATAGTTGTCTAGTCCTAATAAGTGACAAAACATTGACACAATGTTGGTGACCATAAGTTTGTTTCAGTCCTAAAGTCCAAAATATTAATTGATTCGAACAAGACTGTGACTTATGTTATCTTGGTTCAGGTGAGCGATTTAGGACCATCATGGTCCTCTTGTTTTAGCTAGCTCGACCTAGGCGTCTGCTATGTAGACAATAACTTAACCCATTACGACAATGACTCTTTTTGACTCCTCACAATATAATGGCCATTGAAAACATGGTGGAAATCAAAGAAATTGCTTGTGATAAGCAATTTCTTCATTTTTCATAATATTTTCCGTCCAAAAAGACCTAAAAGTGAAATTTCCATTCACTTGAAATTATCGTCTGCAGGATCTTTCAATTTTGACCGCCCTAAAATGTTGTCGTTTGGTAATGGGTTAACCAATTACCAAACGAAATTTTTTGGACTTGTTCAATTCAAAGATGCTGCAGACGACAATATGAATTGAATGAAATTTCGCATTCTTTGATTTTTCTTGGTTGAAAAAATAGTGGGAATTGAAGAGATTGCTTGTAACGAATGTTTTTCAAAATCATTATCTTGTAGGGAGTCAAAAAGGGTCATTGTCTGGTAATGGGTTAACCTAGCTTATATCTCAGATTTTATAAGATATAGGGCTTTAATGTTTCACACATACCTTTTTATACTGCAGGCAATGAAGGAAGAAAACACCCAGAAACACATGTCATCAATCAACACATCCCCAGACCAACGAGCAGGCAGTTCACTGTCAAAGAATTCCAATACACCATCCAAAATCTCCAAAACTCCTAAATTATCATCCCCTAGATCAAGTCCAGGGGTTACACAGTTTTTGCAGAAAGACCCGGCCAAAACGAAAACAGTGTCAGGTGAACAGAGTATGACAGAATCAAATCTCCATACCACACAGTGTAATCTTGACCTGCTTAATATTTCACAGTCAATAAACATACTGTCTGCTAATGAGCAGAATTATAAAGTTTCCTCGCGACCCGGTGGAAAAGATTGTGATTTGGGCTTTAACAATGATGGTCAAAATGTATTAAAGAGAAATGAAATAGACTCTGAAGATGTAACTATGGGTGAAATAACGGATAGAACAGATTTTAATACTGATTTAGGCATTGGTACTGGAGTATCTGTTTGTTTACTTGAAAATAAAAGTGCTATTATGTCAAGCCTTGGTGAAAGTAGTGTTAAAGCAAGTAGAGAAACTCCATATACGGAAATGGAGAGTGACACTTGTACTTTGACTCATGTTCGTAAAATCAGCTTCGATGACATAACTGAAAAATCATTGCAGCAAGTTAATGAGAAAAAGAAAAAGGATGAAGAAAATTTAATTAAAAGTGGTGATAGTTGTAAAAGTGCTACTAAAGTTGATGTGCTATCAAAATCTGCCGGACATCTCAGCCTAAAAATGTTGCTAGAGCGAAAAGACGGTAGTAATATGTCGAACTTGAATAAATCTGCTGGTTTGTTAGAGAAATCCAAAACCAATTTACTGGTGAGTCAATCGAATGTGCCTGGTAGAAGTGCATTTGTTCCCTTCGCTCAAGTTCAGCAACCAAGAAGGGATACGTCCGATTTAAATCAGTTAAATCAGACCTTAGTCTCCAGCATTCCTCCCAGCATTCCATCGAATTCCGAGAAATCCGATGTAACACCCAAGGAACTTGGAGCAGAAAAACATCCAGTCGTTTCTACGCCTGGATGTTTTTCTGTCCCAAATTCCTCAGAAGTTTGGATGTCCAGCACAACAGGTGTGAAACTTGATCAATCCATACCTTGTCAACGACCGTCATTAGATGGTGTGCTTAAAATACTACCTGGGTCATCTGCATTCCAACTTACTGCAAGTTCTGATGGCAGAGGATTGGTAGCCCAGCCTTCATTGGAGTTGAGTAAGACAACTAAAACAACCAACTTCGCTGGTAAAGAGCTGAAAGATTCATTGACTATTTTGACGGCGTCAACATCACTGGCAGCACCCTCGAGCACTGAGACGATTGTCTCTGCCTCACAGCATTCGCCGGGAATATCGAAACATCTTCGTACCAGATTCACTCCCATTCGTCCTAAAGGTTCTCCCAACAAAGCCACAAAAGATAAAGTCGAAGCTCCAGTTTATGATAAAAGACCAGTGTCAGAAATTCTTAAAGAAAAAAGAGCCAAAGAGCAGGCTGAAGCTGTTGCTAAGTTACAAGCTGGTATAAATCTTCCAACCATACCATTTCAGCCTAACATATCATTGGGCAATGGAAATTTTGGAAGCATCCAACAACTTCAAAGTGTTAATGGAAAAGAAGTTGTTATCATTGTGAATAATCAGGCCGGTAATAACTTCCCTAATTTAGTCAATCAGCCTCTCATTGCAAAACCAGTTTTCAAAACAAATTCTGATCCAATACAGTCGATAGGCACAAAATTGAATCAACAAGAAAATCATAATAATTCAAACCAAGTCCAGTATCTTGGAATCAAACAGAATGTAAATGCCGGACTGAGTGTTGAAGGTCATGTTGCTGAACTTGTAACAGATGATTCAGAAAAAGACAGAGTTGAGGTTGTGTCGTTGATAGATGATGATATACAACCGGCATCGGCAAGTTCAGAAATGGATGTAGAAGTTGAGGAACAGAACATTAGCGCACATTCACCACTTACTAATAACACTGACGAATCGGCTCAGTCATTAGATCAGGAAAAGAGAGATAAATTTGAACAAATCTATACGGAAACTCCCGCTAAAATTGCTAGACTCAACATCACCTCGCCGTTCAGACCAGAGAGTGCTTGTTCTATCGGTAGAGAAACGCCCTTCAGAGTCACAAAACATCAAGAACCATGTTTGAGTCGACCTGAAAGTGCTTGCTCGTTTGGCAGAGAGACGCCTTCTGGAGCTCGGAAGAGGAAATCGTCGGATTATCAACAAAGGAAAGATTTTAAACGTTTGAATTCTACAGGGGATGAAGGGGATGAAGGCATGAATGAGAGAGGTCTAGCTGAGTTGTTAAGTCCAAGTACAGATGGCCATCATGATCTGCACAGACGGACACAATCATGCACATTCGAACTGGATAAAGACATACGCCGGAATGTTACATACCAAAGTAAATCACAAGCCGTCATTTTGCCGGAGGGGCTTCAAAGTCCAGACATTTTGAGTCTAGAAGAGGAAGCCTTGATAGAATCATACCCAAATAGTTTATATGCCATGAGGCCTAACAAGTCCCAGCGTCACAGTATAGGTGTCAGTGCAAGGTCAGTCAAAGTCTCTCAGCAGAGACTACTGAAGCAGAAACAGATTCTTGATAAACAAGTGGGCAGCTTTCTGCAGCAGAATCAGGACAATTCTTACAGCGCCACGGTTGGAACAACTGTAAAAGACGGTGGTAAATCACAGTCTGAGTTCAAAGTCCCTCAACATCAAACAGAGATGAGTAAAGATGCCGGTGGAGCACCTGTACCATCACAAGGAAGCTTGACTGGACAAACACAACCACAGACAGGTAAACAAGGTATCAGATTTGAGAGTGAGCCATCGGGGTTACCTTCAGATGTAGCTGATTGGATCAACGAAACTATTGAAAAACGGCAAATATTAAACCAGTCTGTCCTATCCGAACCAGAACTTGGCGTGCTAAATCCACAAAGAGCCTCCACAGCTATTGACTTTGCTGTGCCCAATTTAAATTTTGAAGTTGATCAGAATGTAAGAGCTAGATCAAGCTTATCCAGTGTCCAAGCTGAAAAGAATTCACTTCGTAATTCAGCGTCTAGTAAATCATCAGATGACAACACCTTTACTGTACCAAAACCACCGTTAACTCTAAAGGTGAAGGATGTTTCAGGCAAAACTGACCCTCAGAACCCAAGCCAGAGATGCCAGTCGCTTCCGATGTTTACTTCAACAACCAAGTCACCAGTCTCACCACAAGCTGGATCTGGCAACAACAAACATCCGTTCTATCAGAGAGGCGTGTCCATGTCACCTAGGCAACCATTTGAAGGTCAGACAGGTCAGGCGAATCTGTTGTCACCTGTGAGCGGTCTGACGTCTCCATTACGGAGGATAGAGGTCAGAGACAACCATCCAATATCTGTCAGCGTACATTCCTCCACTGTCACGGCATCACACTGTAAACAGAAAGATGAGTCAGGACCAGCTGTCATGAATTATGTAAACATGGGAAAACAAAATCAGAGCCTGAATGAGGATACTCGAAGCCAAGCACGGTCTTATCTAGCAAGCATTCAGCATAACTTACAAAAACCAAAGGATACATCCTCTAGAGATATGGAAACCTCTAAATCTAGAGAACAAGGCTTCATAATGCCACCAGCAAAATTAATAATCGGACCAAAACCACATGTTGCAACCAGCTTATCATCGAGCCCACAAGCAAGTCAAGACACCACATTTAATCTGTCACAGTTTTCTGACTCCGGATACCAAAGTTCTGGACCAAGTCCAATATGTAACACTGTACCCGCTTCACTTGGTTTACAGTTAGATTCACACCAAAATAAATTCATGTCATCCGTCATTAAGTCACCTAATTCTTCAGGTGGCTTTGAGGTTGGTCAGTTTTCACTCATTACACAGTCAACGTTTCCACAAGCTGAAGCCAGGGTGACGACAGAGCCTGCCAAATCATCACAAACTGTTATCAACTCGTCAAAGCACAGCGCATTTATTCCTATACAAAGTTCTAATCAGAATATGCAGTTTATTACACCAACCCCTATCCGACCTACTGTCTCCTTACCCAATCAGATACTTCAACTTACACCAACAATGCATAATCCGAGTAACCAATCACAGCTAACCGTTGAAGCCTTTCAGAACCAATCGGATGTAAATAATGATGTCCCAATGATATCCCCTAAGGGCCATGATCCACCACCGTATGAAGCTGCAGTTAAATCTCTTAGGCAATCAAACCAGAACTCTTCAAACATTGATAACAGCAACACAGGTATCCTTACTGGCATTTACAATCAAGACACCAGTCCTCATAGAGTTGTGAACACTTCCCACATTGAAAACAGCAACACAGGTATCCTCACTGGCATTTACAATACAGACACTAGTCCCCATAAAGTTCCAATTGCTTCAGTAGCTGATACAGACAGGAAAGAGAGGGTATCACTGCTAGCCAACATGGGTGCTGAAACTGACAGTATCAATAAGGACAGTTTCGGACCATTCGCTTCAAAACTTGTACAACTGTCTAAACAGACAAAATCATCATTCAAGCAGAATCAAAGTCAAACTAGAGGTTTAAGCCCTGCAAATTACTCTCTTACACAGATGGAAGAAAAAGGAGGATTACTGTTAGCATCAAGTGTGAGAAATACAGGGTCTGCACAAAACAATCTTCAAATAACATCAGATGGGATTCATCCAATTAACCAGGTTGTACCCCGTCAGCAGGTTAATGAAACTTCAGATTTAATTGGATCGTCAGATTTAATTGGATCATCAGAAAAACCACTTTATGTTTACAGACCTGTTGTGGAGCTAGTTCCTGATAAACAATCATTGTTTGTCGCAAACAAGGATGTTGGTATTCATCAATCCATTTTGATGAACTCAGACTCTGGAAACTTTGATCAAAGTGGTGCTAAAGTTTTAATTTCTCCGGACACCGAACAAAACTTACATTCATTAAACATGAACATGGAGATTGACTTTTTACAAAGTCCCAACTCACAGCCATTTTTTCAAGCATCATCATCGTCATCATCAGCATCATCTTCAGTCTCACAATTCATAGACAACTCACAGTTTTCTGAAAATCCGTCCCATCTGACTGCCTCAAAGATTTCCCATTCTGCATACAAAAACATATCAAATCCAACCATTTCATCAGTGCTTCATGGCAATTCACAACCTGGTGCTACAGTTATACCATCTAATGTTCCAAACCAATTAACAAACCAATTAACAAACATGTTACCACTAAACGAACATACAATTAAAGACCCTAGTGATCAAATTCAAGTGAAAGACATTAATGCACATATGAATGAAGGCATTGCAAGAGTTTCAAACAATGAACAACATATGGAGTATGCCGATGCTAATAGAGTTGATATGAATATGAAAGAGGGCATTACAAGAGTTACGAATAGCGGCCAACTTCTAGACTACCCTGATACTGCGAGAGATACTGGTGAGGGGTTAGATGTGCGGACTGAGATGCCAGTGGATCTGGATTTAATGTTACAAGACTTGAAAGACCTTGAGAGGGATTTACTGCAAGGGCATGATGGCTTAAATTTAGATTAGCCAGTCATAGCTACAGATCGGAAAGAGGGATAAAGAAATTGCTTATGTCAAATAATTTCTTCATTTCGTACTATGTTTTCCAAAGCATTTATCTTGTGGGGCGTCAAAAAAAGTTGTTATTTGCTGGGTAAAATGGGTTAATTTTTTTTCCAAACAAAAATGTAGACTGTACCAATTTGAAAACTGTTGCAGTTGATAAAATGGATGTCAATTAAAAAATGATTTGTATACCATTTCACAGAAAATGTTTGCACAAGGAGAGAAAATGCTGGTTATCAACATTTCCTTTACTTGTGTATTGTTTTCTGAATTTTATTTATTGAATATTTGCATGAATATATTGTAGTCTTTTGAATATTTTAAAATGTTGTATTTAGATGCATTTTGAAGTAATCAATTTGTTAGTGTAATTTATTTAAAGTAATTATAATTGTTTGTATTCATCGAATCTTAACATTTGTTTTCGAAATGTTCATTTGCTTAGCATTGAAAGTTTTAAGATAAACCCATTCCCAATCACGACATGATTGGAAAAGGCCATGAAAACATTTTGTCATTTTCTTCCCCAATTCTCAATATTTACGACATATAAGAGAAAAAAATCTTCTTGCTATCTGATTGGTTTTGTCATCTGCGACTCCTTAGAATTTGGACAAGTCAAAATTGTGTTGTTTGGGACCGAAAAGATATACCGGTAAACGTCCAGAAAAATGGTCAGTTTAGTATGTTGTGTTATTATTTTGTTTGATTGAAATTTTTATTTATTTAAGATTTAAGTTATTATTGATTTTATGTAAAATATTTGAAATTTTAAGTAACGTCTTTGTTTATGTATCTTAATGTAGTTTTTAGTCCAAGACTTGACCCTATCCCAAACAGCAGTGCTGTTTACTATTCTTAGTAATAAATCATGGCAATATATCAACGAGAAGGAAAATTATTGAAAAGAAGGGAGAAGCCGCTGTTCATCGTCATATTTAAAATATGATGATGAACAGCGGCTTCTCCCTTTTCTTCAATTTTCACAATTTTTCAGTCTGTCAGCAGGGCCAATTCGTCATCTGCAACACCTTTTAATTTTGTTGTGGGTACTCATAGGAATTGTTTCAGCGAGTTTCCACAACAGAGGGTTTGGATATAGCAAATTTAGATTGTCTTTGCCTCTCTTTTCAGTCGCTCTGTCAAATCCTTGTTCATCTGTATGTCATGGATACTTTGTGTTATAACTATTGTCGATGGTGTTCGATTATTGTGTTCGTATTAATGTCCATTGTGTTGTTTTGTAATTTGTATTGTGTTCTCATGCAAGGGCGGATCTAGAGGGGGTCAGGGGGTGGGGTGGACCCGCCTGGCATTGGTCGAAAATTTAAATATTGACCATATGAATTTAGTGTAATGTTACATATAGTTGCTTTTCAAGGAAAACCTCGTAACTGCAGCTTTAACAAGCTTCAGTTACGAGGTTTTCGCTGAAAAGCAACAATATTTTTCACATTTTAAGCTATCATTTGGGCTTGAACCCCCCCCCCCCCCCCCACCCTGATAAAAAAAAATCCTGGATCCGCCCTTGTCATGACTGCTTTACCATGAAAACTGCCAAAAACCATATAACTATTTCCCAAACAGCAAATATTTCGACTGGTCAAAATTCTCATGTACTGCAGAAGTCAAAACAATTGTTACAGAAAATTAAAAACACGTTCCATAGAAATCTGTAGGAAAGGGGTAAACTGTTGCTTGTCATCAACGTTTCTTGTTTTTCTCACATGGGCTTCTAATAAAACTTTCCGAATTCTGACCAAAACCAAATGCTTGTTTGGGAAAAGGATCAAATATTAATTTTTTTACTTCAATGATTGAAAAAATGCCTTATATAACCCTTTCCCAAATGACAAAATTTTAGGGTGGTCCAACTGGAAAGCTTCCGCAGACAACAAAATGGATGTTATTTAAGACATGATTTGTGTATAATATGGCATAGAAAATATTTAGACAAAAGGAGAAATTGCTGGTTATCAGCAGTTTCTTCTTTTGTCTCAATATTTTCCAAAGCATTTTCTCTTAGGGATGTCAAAACCAGGTCTTGTTTGGGAAAGGGTTAAATTGTGAAAAATACTGATTTTTGTAAGCTGGCCAATTTTCACTTGTCATCTGCTAGTTAATCTGAGCATGTTTGGATTGGACTTTGTGATCTTCTACTTTTTGTAGGTAGTAAATTGTCAAAACTTGCTATTTATAGATTCTAAATTGTCCGATATTTGCTATTTATAGATATATGGATTTGTCCAAATTTGCTATTTATATGAATTGTACACTTTTTAAGTGACGTGCTATGTGTTTTTGGACTTTTGATAGTAAAATGATCTCCATAACACATTTTGTTTGTTTCATTTTCATTGTTCGACTCCAGGTGACACTTTAATTAAACCATGTGTCTCCTTAGGAGTTAGTGGGACGTAAAACTATACGGAGTCAAAAAAGAAAGTGTGCATACTTCTACTTTATATGAGTCGTTTTCAAAATTCGCAGGTTTTCTTGTCCACATGTGATAAATTGTACATTTAGATAATAAAACAAACATTTATGTTTAAAATGAGTAGATATCAATGCAATTGTGCTGATTAAGCATAAAAATATAGCATGTTACATCTTTTAATGAGATATCTTACATGTTGTATGGCCTGAAATGTGTAAATTTGCTTTGTCCCACGGCCACCCTCATTGGTTTTGACCAACAAAGATAACTATTTTTAACCCTAATTCAAACACTTCTTTGGGTTAGTTTGCTTGACAATATGTTAAATTACACTTTAGATATAACAGTTACCCAAATGATATTAAGTAGCTGGTATGAAATTCATCATATATCCCTGTCCCACAGATTGTTGTCCTTGGTGTTCCAATTTCTAAAAGTTCAAAGAAATGCCATTTTGATTAGATGTAGACATGAATTATCTACTTCCTTTTGAAAAACTACCTTAGGTTCATACATTGAAATTGAAAGAGGAAGATTTTATTTTGTGTCTTGTTAATAAATTGAAAAATAAGGTGATTAAATTGTACCGTACTTTTTTTCTTTGTCTTTGGGATGACGCACCTTATTAAACTTTGCAATGCATCTTTTTATTAGATATTTGACTGGTATATCTTACTTTGAGTACAGCAAATGTTTTCAACAAATGCCCTATTTACACGTATATATTTGCAAATTAGTGTTAAATTGTCCTTGGTGTTTCAGTCCTTGGTGTTCCGGTCTAAGCACTGGAACGCCAAAGACAAAAATAAAAATGGCGCTGAGCTATGTCATATTGCTTGGATCAGATAGATATTATTAAAACAACGTAACATACCACATTTCAGCTTTGTTCGTGTAATACTTTTGGAGAAAATGCCAAAGGATGAGTGTCAATAAGGCCCTTTTCGTGACCCAACCCGATTTTCTTCATTTTGGCCACACATGACCACTAACATATGGACCTTATGTAGGCAAAGTATCAACTTGAACGGAGCCTTGGTTTGGAAGATATATTGAATCAAAGTGGGTTGGGTAAGTCACCCACTATGCGAATAGATGGTAATCAATTTCTTATACAGTTTTACTAACAATTTATATCTTAAAAACAGGTGATGCAGTGAAATGCATGTGTCAAGCACTTTGAATACACTTTGTTGTTTATTCCATTGGATGCCATGTACAGGAAAAAAAGGGGCATTAAACATGTTTATGAATTTTTAGGATTTTTTGATGGACTAACTTTACGAAAAACCACAACAGGCTTTTATTTCGTATTTCCTTTGATTTATCTTTCTGGTGATGAATGAAGATATATAACCATAATTTGTAATATGAAAATTTTCAAAATTGCTTTTGTATATTCTGGATTACTTGCCCTTGATTTCTTGATAAAAATGCCAAAAATTATAAGAAGTACTATTTCGTTTCTGAACCAAACATTTCTTTATAAATCACCATAAAATACCAATAGGAGGACGAGATGAGCCTTATGTACACAAAAACATCAGGTAAAGAGGTTACAATTGCTATCTTAACAGAGTGGGTGGGGTAATATACTCCAAAATTAAGCATGAAACAGACATGATTTTTTCATGTTCTGAATTGCTTGTTTAGTATCTTAAATGTATGGTAACGTTTTTGTTAGCTCCTCTGAGCACAAAATGCTCAAGTTGAGCTATTTTGATCACTTTTCGTCCGTCGTCTGTCTCTCTTTCTGCCCATCTGTCTGTTCTTAATTTGGTGTTTACATTCTAGCATCCGCAAATATGAGCCAATCTTGACAGAACTTTGTCAAAACAAGTATGGTCATAAGTTCTCTCAGGAGTTTGATTATGGGCCGGATCGAAATAGAAAGGTCTAGAGTTATCTGCCCTTAAACGTCAAAAATAGTATTTTTGACATTGTTTCCACTCTAGCATGAACATTTATTGACCAATCAAGATGAACATTATACACAAGGTTTGTTACTGTATTTGCTTGAATTACTCAGATTTTCAGTCTGATCGAACCAGAAAATCATGAGTTATGTACCCTTGAATTCGACAAAATTGCCATTTTCAACTTTGTTTTACTATAACAAACACAAATACCGACCAATTAAGACAAATCTTTGACATAATGTTGGTCACTATAAGATCTAGAATGAGTTCAAATTTCACTTCAATCGGACAATAATTCGCGAAGTTGTCTGCCCTTGAATTTGACAAAATTGCAGTTTTCGACTTCGTTTTCACCTCAAAAACCACAAACATAGACCAATCTCAATAAAACTTGGACACAATGTTTGTGACTATAAGAACTTGGAGCAGTGTGAATTTCAACATAATTATGGTAAGACTTGCTCAGTTATCCGCCCTTGTATTAGATAAAATTAGAGTGAAAACAATGTCAAAAACGGCAATTTTCTGATCCAATCCGATTGAAAATTTGAGTAATTCGAGCAAATATGGTAATCAACATTGTGTATAATGTTCATCTTGGTTGGACAATAAATGTAGATGCTAGAGTAGAAACAATGTCAAAACTTACTATTTATGACGTTCAAGGGCAGATAACTCTGGACATTTCTATTTCGATCCGGCCCATAATCGAACTCCTAAGAGACCTTATGACCATACTTGTTTTGACAAAGTTCGGTCAAGATTGGCTCATATTTGCGGATGCTAGAATGTAAACACCAAATTGAGAACAGACAGATGGACAGATAGAGAGACAGACGACGGACGAAAAGTGATCAAAATAGCTCAACTTGAGCATTTTGTGTTCAGATGAGCTAAAAAAAAACGTTACCATACATTTAAGATTCTAAACAAGCAATTCAGAACATGAAAAAATCATGTCTGTTTCATGCTTAATTTTGGAGTATATTACCCCACCCACTCTGTTAAAATAGCAATTGTAACCTCTTTACCTGATGTTTTTGTGTACATAAGGCTCATCTCGTCCTCCTATTGGTATTTTATGGTGATTTATAAAGAAATGTTTGGTTCAGAAACGAAATAGTACTTCTTATAATTTTTGGCATTTTTATCAAGAAATCAAGGGCAAGTAATCCAGAATATACAAAAGCAATTTTGAAAATTTTCATTTTACAAATTATGGTTATATATCTTCATTCATCACCAGAAAGATAAATCAAAGGAAATAAGAAATAAAATCCTGTTGTGGTTTTTCGTAAAGTTAGTCCATCAAAAAATCCTAAAAATTCATAAACATGTTTAATGCCCCTTTTTTCCTGTACATGGCATCCAATGGAATAAACAACAAAGTGTATTCAAAGTGCATGACACATGTTTTTCACTGCATCACCTGTTTTTAAGATATAAATTGCTAGTAAAACTGTATAAGAAATTGATTACCCTATATTGGCATAGTGGGTGACTTACCCCACCCACTTTGATTCAATATATCTTCCAAACCAAGGCTCCGTTCAAGTTGATAATTTGCCTACATAAGGTCCATATGTTAGTGGTCATGTGTAGCGAAAATGGAGAAAATCGGGCTGGGTCACGGAAAGGGCCTTATTGACACTCATCCTTTAGATTTCGCTTGATGTTCTAAGTGGGGTTGCATGTTAATGGCAAAAGATGGCTTTGGGTAATGTCGAATGAATGGAGCTGATAGATATCATTGAAGAAAGGTTACATACCAAATGTGTACCTTCTTTGTCCAATACTTTTAGAGAAATGCCAATTTAAGTTTTGTACTGACGGACAGGCTGACAGATGGTAAATGGTAAAAAGATATAGCCCTTAATGTTTTATATCGGTGCATTAAAATCCTAAATTATTACACATCAACCATATCTCGTTGCATTCCTATATCTTTCGACTCATGTCGTGTTACTAAATCCATGTCTTAAAGCAGGTCAGATTTTACTATCAACTGGAGGTTTAGTTTCGACTTTTGGTCTGCAGTTTAATTTGGCATGAGTTCTGATGTACGTTCCGGGAAATGGGACAAATATTAGCTGCAAGTGTTCTACCAAATCAATACAAAATACACATTATTTGTTTATTATCATTATGTTGATGTCTTTGGTATTCAGCTAGTGTCTTTGGTGTTCCGGTAATGTTAAATTCATTTTCCAAGAAAACTGATCAAGCAAATGCATCAAAAGTACCAGTTACATAAAGCAAATAGGACATATCAATTTTTACAATTGATTTTTCTCTGGACATTTGGACTTAAATAAGAAGTTTTGAGAATAGAATGTTTGATTTCTTTTAAGTTAATAAACTAGAGGTACTTTAATGTAAATTATTTAGAGATTATGCATCCGAAGTTATTTTCTTTTCTATCATTTATTAGCCATTGACATTGTAACATGTAATTTGGTGAAAAAATATGAAATATCTTTTTATCTATATTATTTTCAAACCTTTATCTAACTGGAACACCAAAGACATTTTTGTCCGGAACACATTGTTAATAACTGATTTAGAAGCTACACACCCACAATTCAGGGTGGAAAATGATTTGAAACGTGTCATTAAGAATCTAACAACATATTAATATTTGGCGATTATTTTTCATGATTTACTGGTCTAAAAAACCTGCCAATTTTGAAATTGACTCTTATACCTACGTAACCGAGGCAACTAACTTCACCAAACGTCTACACGGAGTCAACCAATGAACTTTCTCATGTCTATTGACTTGGGAAGCAACTTTGGAGGATTAAATTTTCTGGTATATCACCATAACCAGTTAGCACCTTTTGCACGAGGTTATCAAAACAAACAATTTATCATAAACTTAATTGTCTGAAATCTGTATTCAAAGTGTGTAAAAGCTTAATCAAACATAAAATTTCAATATCCTGTATAGCCAAAGATGGCACGTCTTCGTAAGCACGACCGATTTCACACCTTAGTTTTGCTAGTGTTGTGAACCTGTGTGAAACGTGGCCTTGTTGTTTAAATATCATCGTAATGAAATTAGGTCTTTGTAATCATAATTCCAAAACAAAGGACACATTTTGATACGCTTCAGTCTGATAAACCGAATACAGCAATTGCTTGACAAGATCGTTACATGACGTTGACGCCATTACGTCAACGTTTCAAAATTTCACCATTTATGGCGATTCAGGACAGCAAGCATATGTAAGCAACATTTGAAATCGGCGAAGGCAGAAAGACGGCCTATAGGAGATTTGAGACCTTATGATTGTAACATTATCAAGATGTCCAAATCTTACCCTACGTCTGCATTGGGCACATGGCCATCGGCACGGGGCGCGTGAATATTAGTCCTGAGCATGGTGTAGGGCCAAACATCTTTTCAGCTAGAGTTTCGTTTAATTCATGGTCCAGTTCAAGAATTTGCAGGACGTGGAATACGTCTTGTAATATGAACGCAATAGAAGTCTAAACGATAGAATGAGACGTTATGTTCGATCAGTGAGACCACACAAGTTTGCCTTCATTCATTGAAGACGTGTCATAATAATAGAAATAGAAATTGATAGAGAAGTCTCACGAAAAATGCATTAACTACCTCACGTTCATCAGCATGTTCTGTGAATTTTGAAACACAATAAAATATACACCCGCTTATAGGCAATTGAACTATCTTCAATTTTATACCAATATTATAATATCATTATTCAAAATTACTAAAGAAAATCCAGTAACCCTCTGTGCACACTTTTTTTTTTTTTTTTTTTTTTTTTTTTTACTCGGCACCAATCCAATCTAACCAGACGGATAGGGTTGGGTGTGAATGTGGTTCTAATTTAAGGGGGTTCGACCCCTCATTCGTCGCTACCGCGAGTCGAATAGGATGTTATCCTTTCCTTAATCCAAGACGACGATTTTAGCTCCACTGGCCGGAGGCCAGCGGGACTTATGTCATGGCCCTGTGTCCGTCTTCCGTCCGTGCGTGCGTGCGTGCGTAAACTTTTTCTTTAAACATCTTCTCCAAAACTACTGGACCAATTTCAACCAAACTTCACACGAATCATCCTTGCATGAATCTCTACCAAATTCCTTCAAAAGAATAAAATCTGTGCAGAGCTTGAATTTTAATTAATTTAATTGAATTAAATTTTCGAAAAATCGTTTAAAAATTCTTCTTCTCCAAAACTACTGGACCAATTTCAACCAAACTTCACAGAAATCTTCCTTGCATAAATCTCTACCAAATTCTTTCAAAAGAATAAAAATCTGCGCAGAAATTGAATTTCAATTAATTTAATTGAATTAAATTTTCGAAAAATTTTTAAAAATTCTTCTCTCCAAAACTAGATTCTACTGGACCAATTTCAAGCAAACTTCACAGAAATCTTCCTTGCATAAATCTCTACCAAATTCTTTCAAAAGAATAAAATCCGTGCAGAACTTGAATTTTAATTAATTTAATTGATTTAAATTTTCGAAAAATCTTTAAAATTCTTCTTTTCCAAAACTACTGGACCAATTTCAACCAAACTTCACAAAAATCTTCCTTGTATAAATCTCTTCTTAATTCTTTCAAAAAGATAAATTCTGTGTATAACTTAAATTAAAATTAATTTAATTGAATTTAATTTTCGAAAAATCTTTAAAAAATCTTCTTTTCCAAAACTTCTGGACCAATTTCAACCAAACTTCACAGAAATCTTCCTTGTATGAATCTCTTCTTAATTCCTTCAAAAAGATAAATTCTGTGTATAACTTACATTTTTATTGATTTAATTAAATTAAATTTTTGAAAAATCTTTAAAGATTCTCCTACTCCAAAACTATTGGACCTATTTCAACCAAACTTTACAGTAATGTTCCTTGCATGAATCTCTTCTTAATTCCTTCAAAAAATAAATTCTGTGTAGAACTTTAATTTTGATTAAATAAATTAAATTAAATTTTCGAAAAATCTTCTTTTCCAAAACTACTGGACTAATTTTAACTAAACTTCACACGAATCTTCCTTGCATGAATCTCCTCTAAATTCTTGAAAAAAATCCGTGTAGAACTTAAATTTTAATGAATTTAATAAAATCGAATTTTCGAAAAATTGTTAAACAATCTCCTTCTCCAAAACTGCAGGACCAATTTCTACCAAACTTCGCATGAATCTCTTCCAAATTCCTTCACAATTGAATGAAAAGCATGGCCGCAGTGGGCTAGGCTTATTTTTCGCTATATGAAACATAGTGTTATTTTAAGAAAATTTTAAAAACATTTCTGCTCCTTAATCGTTTAATGGATGTCATTCTGGCGTAGCATGAATCTTCTTTGGATAGACCTCTATTGTATTCTTGAAGAATTTCGTAGTCTAATTGTCTAAAAGCCAGTGGAGCGATACAGGGCCATCTTGGCCCTCTTGTTTGGCTTAAATGCACACAAATTCAGTTTTCAAAAATCGATGCCTTAGAATAAGAGGGGCGTAAGTGAAAAAAAACATAGTTTTGAGAAAACTGGGAAAAATAGTTTTATTTCAAAAAGAAAAAAAAACATTAAGGACCTTTTTTCGACAGCCAAATTGGTCAGCATGACAAGTTCAAATGTCTATGAAATTTGCAGCATATTTAGAGCTTGAAATGCCCTTGCCAAAAATGTATGCATCATAAATGGTCGTAAGTACTAAGGCATCGGAATACTGACATTGTCAAAGTTTTCCCTTTCTGCATCAATATTTGCTATATACTAAATTGTACATCAATCATATCAATACCACCCGTCAAACAAATTAGACAAAGGGTGACAATGCTGATAATCAACATTTCTAAACCTTTATAATGGGGACGTCAAAACCAGATCTTGTTTGGGAAATGTTTAATTTTCCAGAATATTGGGAGAACCAATCCAGGAACAAAACGTAAGAAGATTAGATATAGTGATAAACCCCAGCTTTATTGACGTTGTATTGTGTCCCGAGTTGTGCCGTCAATTTATTGCAGAAATAAAACAGAGATTAACCCTTTTCCAAACAACACCTGGTTTTGACATAATGAAATTGGGAGAAAGTAAGAAAAAAATGAGGCAAAAGGAGAAAATGCTGATCATCAGCATTTTCTCTTTTTGCCTAAATATTTTCTGTGCTACATAATATACTGTAGATACGCGAGGAACATTTTATAATGAAGAACCGCGTGAAAAATCATATTTGCTATTATCATTTTCCCAACGTTTCGTTACAGCTGAATAATAGCAATCTTGCTTTACGTCGACCGTTTGGATGCTGTGCACGCGTTTGTTCGTACTCGTCACGCTCGTTTGAACTGACCCATTATTGCCTTATTCAATCGGGAATGATATAGCAGATCTTAAAGCAGACCATTCCTAATGAGATTCACGCGACGTCGGAATTATTCGGCGACGTCGTAAACATCCGACAGTGTAACGCTCCACTGTCCAATGTTTACGATTTCTCCCGAATAGTTTCGATACGTAACGAATGTTAACGACGTCGAACGAAATATTCAAACATCGAGTAAATCTCATTAGGCAATGGCGCATATATTCCCAAACGTGTCCAAGTGCAGGAAAACTGTTATAGCCCACGATACTTATGCTATTGACGTACCAAGTTTTGAATGCAGTCCTGATAGCCTCATTCGAAGTCGGTCCATTAATTGCGTGACGAGAGTGCAAGAATGTGTCATACAATACCAGTACGAATCTCCCTTCTGGTCTATTACAGATAATTTGTCTGGCAACTATTTTCAATTAAACTAAACTCATTCCCGAATACTCCCTGGTTTTGACGACCATACACGCTTTTTCTTTAATATTTTCTATGCTTCAACATAGATCTAATACTATTCTACATCAATCATTATTTAACCCCTTTCAAATTGAACTACATGTACTTTAAGTTTTTCCCCACCCCTCTTGGATATGGGCGTGTGTGTGTGTGGGGGGGTAAATTATTCGCCCACACTTGTTCGATACAGAGCATAAAAATGAACCAATTACTATAAGATATTACATGACAATAAACTTAGATATTGCCTCATAAAAACGTGCACAATGGTCACCATGGAAATTCTTTAAGGTTAATAAAAAAGAATGCGGGAATTTAAACGGATCGTCAGAAAAAATGCTAATAAAGTAGGCTAAGTTTGGAAGGAAATCATAATGGTAAACTTGTCGTACGATCGTCGATAACACGAGTCCGAGATTTACGTCCGCAACTGACAAAGCTTCTAGTCCTCAAAACATTGCGACAATAGAACAATGCTGATAAATAAAATTGTCCCATTTTGCTTCAAGACTTTCTGTGCTATATTATACGATTGTCCTCTTTTGGTAACATTGCCTTTGTTATTTATATCGGCTTTTAAAATCATTTCCCAATCGACATACATTTTGGGTGATCTATAAAATGTGACAGATGATACAGAAGACATTAATTTGTAGTTGGTAGTCGACCAACATTCATCTTCAACAGTCCTAAATGTTTGCTGTTATGGAAAAGGTTAACACATTACCACACAATGACTCTTTTTGACTCCCTATAAAATCATGGCTTTGTAAAACATCGTGGAAAATGAAGAAATTGCTTGTGACAAGCAATTTCTTCATTTCCCACAATGTTTTCTACGTAAAAAGACCAAATATGCCAAATTCCATTCACTTGCAATTGTTGTCTGCACCAATCTTTGAATTTGGACTAGTTTAAACTTTTGTCGTTAGTTAAAAGGTTAATTAAGATCCTGACACATTTAACACAATAGGCAATATAAGATATGCTCCTAATAAAAGATGCGGCATAGAAATTGATTGATCGGATGTCCACAATGTAGGCTTGTATGAGTATATTAAGCCCTTTACAAGGCGATATCTGGTTTTGGCTTCTTCGATGAAAAATATTTGTGTAAAAGGAGAACATATTGATATGCATTTTCTCCATTTTGCACAGTATTACTGTATTGTATATAAATCACACGTATCAAATATGTATCAATTTGAATTTTTTTAAATGTATTAACCCTTTCCCAAACAAGACCTGGTTTTGACGTCCTTAATAGAATATGCTTTGGCAAACATTGAAACAAAAGAAAAAACTGCTGATAACCAGCAGTTTCTCCTTTTGTCTCAATATTTTCTGAGCTATATTATACACAAATGTTATCTTTATCAACATCTATTTTGTCGCCTGCAGCAGCTTTCAAATTGGAGCACCCTAAAATTTTGCCGTTTGGGAAAGGGTTAAAGAAACTTTGGAATTGGGACGGTCCGGATTCTCGTCGATTGAGAAAGTGTTAACCCTTTCCCAAATGGCAAAATTTTAGGGTGATCCACTTCAAAAACTGCCACAAGTGACAAAATGGATATTATCTAAGATTGGATTTGTGTAAAATATGGCACAGAAAATATTGAGACAAAAGGAGAAACTGCTGGTTATCAGCAGTTTCTTCTTTTGTTTCAATGTTTTCACAAGCCTTATCTATTAGGGACGTCAAAACCAGGTCTTGTTTGGGAAAGTGTTAATTAAGACCATGATATTTTCACACAATAGGTAATATTAGATACAAGAAAATTAATCCAAGAAGTATCTATCGAATGTACATAATATAGGTCATTTGATGTTAGAAATATGCCATTCAACCAATGAATCTATTAGAAATGAGTCGCCGTCTGGAAAACGGTGCCTATCGATCTACTCCTCTTCATAAAAAGTAGGCACATGTCTAATGAGATGGTAAGTGTTTTAGGGGTATTTAAAAACACAACAAAATAAAAAAGCAGCATGACAAGTTAGTACACTTTCTTTAAAGTATCTACAACATTTAAATTACCCCATTAGCTGGTAATTTGGTGGTAATTCTAGGAAATTCGTAACTGATGCATAGCGTACTGTTGAAATTCACGACCAAATACATAGCTAGCAAAAAGACAAAAGTGAATAAGAATGTCTGTTTCTAATATTGTTTTCATTCAAAATGCTTAGTTAATTACTAATTATTTTCATTATGGATTCAGATCAGACTGTGTATATGCACAGTCTGATCAGGATCCACATTGATCTCAAACAGATTCATCATGTCATAACTCTTGAGAAAACATTGAGATAAAACAGTGGCGGATCTAGAGGGGGTCCGGAGGGTTCAAACGAACCCCTCACTCAGTCTCACTGTCAAAGCCTGATAAATTCATTTTCATGCAGAAATTCGATCAAAATTATGCAAAACTAGGAAAACGCCCACTTTGTATTTTCGTCCCCCATTCTATGAATCCTGGCTCCGCGGCAGGGCAAAAGAGAAAATGATGATGGTCAACATCATTCTTCTATTGCCTTAATAATTCCTCTGCTATATTGCACGCTTATCCCGTCTTCATCATCAACCATTTCAAAGTGCAAAAGATTTATCCTGAACTTTGGCTGTTTTTGGAAAGGGTTAAATAGGAAATGGTTAACCTGTTTCCACACTGTACATGACGCTTTTTGGCGCCACTAAAATGTTTGGGAAAACACTGTGAAAAGTTAAGAAATTGCTTGTCACAAGCAAGCAATTTCTTCATTTTTCACAATGTTCTCTAACCCAAAATACAAACTTTTTTTTAAATTAGGCCTACACCAACTTGAAAATTGTCGTCTGCATCACCTTTCAATTTGGACCAGTGACAAATTTTGTCGTATGACAATAGGTTAAATGAGAACTTGGAATGTTCACATAGAATTCACAAGAGCGATTCAGAAAGATTGTAAACCATGTTTAGGTAAAATACGTCAAAATCAATAAATAAGAAACAATTCTCCGTCTGCAGCAGCTTTTAAATTGCAATAGATCTAGTCTAAATTGTTGTCGTTTTGGAAAGGGTAAAATGGGAAAGGGTTAAACGAAATCTGCGAGTGTTCACATAGGATTCCCAAGAGCGATTCAGAAAGATTGCGAAACATGTTTATATGCGTCAAAATCCATTAATAAGATTGGAAACTTGACAGTTTTCGTAATTAAAAAGAAATACACACATTCGATTAACTCTTTTCTAAACATCATACTTTTAGACTATTCCACTTAACCCTTTCCCAAACAAGACCTGGCCCCTCTTTCTAGAAAAAACTCGAGTACGTTCTCATGCTCAAATATGAGCACCGTGCTCAAATCGCACAAAATCCACGTGAACTTCAATCGAATACCGTTCAACGTTGAAGAGTATTCCTGTGAAGTTGATCATGTTCTCATGAGTATATACTTAAGTTTTCTCGAGACACCGGGGCCTGGTTTTGACGCCCTCTGAGGAAAAGGCTTGTGAAAACATTTAGACAAAAGAAGAAAACGTTGATGACTAAATCTTTCTCCTTTTGCATAATTTTTGTGCTAATAGTATCAACTATCAAATTGAAACATCCCATTTATCCGCTGTATGGGAAACAATAAACAGTTTCACAAACAGTCCATGGTTTGCGTTCTTCGTAGGAAATGCTTTAGACTGGTGTCAGTCTTTTTTTTAAATGAGATAAACGATAAAACATGCACATGAGATGACATAATTAAAATTTAAGAAACATGAAAATTCGACGCATATAAATTTGTTCCGTTAACCTTAACAGGCTCTGTATGAAGACCATGGAAAGTTAATCGTCGCCTTTTAACTGGTTTTTGTTGAAAAGCAGCCTAGTATACTCAGTTCCAAAAGAAAGTGTGCACTTTTAAATTTTGAATATCTCGAAAAGTATATCGTCTACCCCAAGGAAATTTTGTACGACACATCTCATGACTATTGACAAACGATATATTGATGACGAAATGACATAGCACGCGCGAATTTTCGGCTTGATTGCGATTTTGCATTTTTAGTGTTTTAGGTATGCCTCAAGTGCTGGATGAGTTATCGATCAGAAATCACACTCGCTGCACTCCTTTTAGCATACCGTAGCATAAAATCACATTTACATTACATTTGTACCTAGTGCATTAGCGTGAAACGAATTACAATTAACGTTGGTGAGCAAGACCGAACCTGGTGAAAACAAAAACTTCCGAAAATTTGATTTTGTACGGTATTTATGTTCTAATAGCAATTGGTCATTTGTATGACATCTTAAAGGCAAACAAATTCGCTTTAGAACGTTATTTCACCGTTCGACGGCAATTAATTAGACTACTAACGTAGCGATTATTAACGTTGACGTACACGTAACGTCTACAAGAAACTTTAACGTGGAAATGGCTTGGAAGGCCTGGCCAAACCCAACAACGGCATATAAGCGTGATACTCTATCCACAGGCAAAGCTGTAAGGAGTGCAAATCTCAACACCATCAACACCATAATGATCTGACTCTGTGTATGCAATATGAGAAATTCTATCGACATCTGTTTTGGTGCCAATTTTCTTTAAGGTCTAATCAGAAATATGGTATCACTTTTACTCCTTAAATTGTCATTAACTATGTGAAAATTAAGGTAAAGGTAAAACACAAAAGTGCACACTTTCTTTTGGAACTGAGTATACTATAATTCTGAAGGTTTGTCATATGGCTGCGTTCCTTGATTTGTCGAAAGACAATGGCAAATATTTCTTTGCTAAAAATAGATCTAGTTAACAGTAATGTTTTGATAAACCGATTTTATCCAGTTAATGGTGACGTAGTTTCGGACAAACAATAGTATTTCGTATGTGTTGTTATAAAATCTCGTAAATACGGCTTAAGTCAAGCCGTAGTTACGAGATTTTATAACAACACCGACGGTTTGTCAAAACATAGCAAAAAACGCCGTCTATATTTAGCACAAAATTCATTGCCATTGCACTATTTTAGACAGCTCAAACTTGAATGCTATTACAAACGACAAAAAAGTTGACGTCAAAGGTAGAAAAATTGTGTGTCATATTACATAAAAATATTTAGAGAAAAGGAAATCTCTGATTATCAACAAAATTCCCCTTTCTCTCAATGTTTTATCAAACGGTTTCTACTAGGGAAGCGAAACCCAAGTCTTGTGTGGGAAAGGATTAATCACTCATATGTTTCCATTATTTTTGTCAGTCAGTATTCCGTCATTCGGCAGTGACGAATTTGGTGATATGGTAACGCGACGGACCATTAAGACAAGGGATACCGGTTCGTACCTCTATCCTCTCTATTTTAATTGAAAATTTGTAGCGGGGTCCTTCCTTAAGATAGTCCACCCTAATGAGATTAACGAGACATCGGAGTTCTTCGGACGACATCGTAAAACATTCGTTACGTATCCGATCCTATTCGGGCGACGTCGTTAACATTCGGCGGTGAAACGTTCCGCCGCCGAATGTTAACGACGTCGCCCGAATAATTCGGAAGTAGTGTAATCTCATTAGGGGTGGTCTACCTTAATATAACCATATCTTTTGAGTAGGACGCAAATTCCATTCAATCAAATCTTCATTGTGTAAAAGTTAAAAGCGTTGATCAGTCATTTTGTGTAATTTCTGCAAGAGCTCTTGATGGAATTAAACCTTTCCCAAACAACACAATTTTACGGTGGACCAAATTAAAAGCTGCAGCAAAGGACAAAATTGATGTTGAAAAAGATATTTGTATTTGTGTATAATAAAGGACATGAAAAATTGAAACAAAAGGAGAAACTGTTGATTATCAGCAGTTTTTTTTATTATCAGCAGTTTCTTCTTTTGTCTCAATATTTTATTAGGGACGTCAAAACCAGGTCTTGTTTGGGAAAGAGTTAAACCTTTCCCACACAATATCTAGTTTTGGAATAACTTTTTGAGATTATCGAGTAAAACTTTTAGGTAACGGAAGAAAATCATCATAACCAGTAGGGCCTACTTTCTCTCTTTCTTTCAATGTTCTCTGAGATAAAGGCTAGTGGTCGCACTTATTTTTTAATTTTCAATTTTGATTATAAATCAATTATTAAGGTCTATGTTAGCCGTTTGGCGAAGGGTTAAGGTCTATTTTTAAATTGTCCATATTTCTTCATAAGCTTAAAGGATAAAGTGGTAATCGTTCGTTATTGCGCAATTTCTACAAGCACTCTCGAGAGAATAATAAATCTATTTCAGAAGCTTCCACGTTCACTTTTTTATGTAGTTTTGAAGACGAAATTATCATGTTGCCATTGTCTATTCTAATGTGAAAATTCTTCGATGGATAGTTTTGGGTTCAAAACAACTGAGCCGAGCTCTGGAAAAAAGGCCCCCTATGCACGTAAATAACGACAAAACACTGTTCGATTTTTTTGGTAACCCTAGATTGATTTTGCGCTAAAGTACAATGCGCTTTCAAATAAGTCATGCATCTGACAAAAAGAGCCTAATAATGCGGATGTCATGCAACAAAACAAATCGTTTTTAAATAATGACGCATGTACACAATGGAGGGGGAGCTGATAACCTCAAGATACTTTTTTGCGAGCATTGGTTCGAATCTTGCGGGCGCGAGACGCCTGCAAGATCCGAACTAACGCATGCAAAATTACGATAGTTATAAGTTCGATAATGTATAGTTTACATTACACCGGTGGGGGATCAAAACCTCGTAACTCCAGGTTTGTCAAGCTGTAGTTACGAGGTTTTGACTCCCCACCAAAGATAAGTACATTTTGTACACATGTGCCATATTATCGCAACCGGAATAAAACATTTATCGTAATCTTTGTGACATAGTTTGTATTATGGACCACAGGCCTTTATCGTGTTTATTTACACAAATAAAGAACGTAAACTTGATTTTCATATTTTTGGAATAAAACACTTTATTTGAATAAAGCAACTAACGCATCAAGCTATCCGCCGAATATAGTACATTATATTTTTACATTGATAGTAAATTTACACGTAACAACTGTTGGACAAAGAAAAATATAATAAAGCATTATGTAACCTTTACCAAACGATGAAATTTTAGTTAGCTCCAATTCATATCTGTAGACAAACACAAAATTGGCGTTAGTGAAAACATCGAACCCGGGACCTCTCAAATGAGAGGCCACGAAAACGTTAGTGAAATGATATATTGGTATAAAAAGTTAAAATAATGGTTATCAAAATGTTCATCGTTTGGTTCAACATTTAGCATTTTTGTTATTTTTCCTCTACATCTATTGTTTAGGAAAATATTAAAGGGCGACAACTTTTGCAAAAGAATAAAAGTATACATCGACAAAGAACAGATATACACTGTAAATTGTATCGTTATTACATGTAACACCATTTTCAGTACAGGTCACTTTTTCTGCAATAAATACTACCCTTTTTCTTTTATATGTATACATAAACGGGCTAACGCTATTTTTCTTGAAAAAGTGTCCCTTTTTCACGAAGTACACTAAAGAAAGAAGGTAGCTTACACAAATTGCCACCAATATTTCACTATTACACTTCCATTACTTTTTTGTTATTTTCCTCCGACTGTTCCATGCACAGTTTCGCATTTACAGGTTAGCATTCCACATTATGAATGCTGATCAAGTTTAGTTTTGGGAAAAGATAATCAATTAACAGACTCCAACATTTCAGACTGGTCCAAATTCAAAGATATTGAAAACGATAAGTTCAAGACGAAGATTATTTTCATTTTTTGGTTTTTCTTTTGTGTAGAAAATACGAAAATTGAATAATCGAATTGCTTGTCACAAGCTAAATTCCTTCATTTCCAACAATGTTTTTCCAAAGAAGTTAACTTTTGGTAAGTCAATAAGAGTATTTGTTGGAATTGGTTAAAAATGAAATGACGAAGTTCATGACTGGAATAAACCGACCGAAGTACATAATGTATCATTGTAATAGTGTCCTATTTCACTTCGGTGACTATTCTCTTTTTCCGATTGTTTTTCACTTTCCAGCGAACGTTCTAAACAATGGTTTACCACAAAAATTCAAAGCAGTTTAGATGACCAAAGAAAAGGAAAATCGTCCCCAAAATGAAAGGAATATTGCGTTGACAAGTCTTTTCTCTCTGTGTTTCTTAACCCTTTCCCAAACAAGACCTGGTTTTGACGTCCTTGACATAAAAATGTTGGGAAAACATTGAAACAAAAGAAGAAACTGCTGATAACCAGCAGTTTCTCCTTTTGTCTCAATATTTTCTGTGTCATATTTTATACAAATCCTATCTTTATTAACATCCATTTTGACATTTGTGGCAGCTTTTGAAGTGGATCACCCTGATATTTTGTAGTTTGGGAAAGGGTTAAAACACAAAGTGTAAATACATTCTGGACGTCACAATTAAAATTTCGACCAAAGTTTCTTTATAAATTTCCAATATCATTTCAATGGCTATTCTCCTTTTGTTGTTCATTTTCCTCCGAAGTTTCCACATACTGTTTGAGCTCGACCACGCAGTCTGTGCCAGGGTAAGGGGGTAGGTTGAGCTGAAACTTCTGCTCGAGGGTTTTGGGTACGAATCTCCCGCCAAGATAATGATACTTGCCACTGAACAACTTGGCACACTGTTTAGGAGCTGTTAGCGATATCAACATGTCGGGCTTGAGTCCGTCCTCGCAGCCTTTCTCTACGTCCCATCCTAAATAATGTAGAAAGAATGTGAATCTTTTAACCCTTACCAAAATAACAATATTTTAGTGTTTTCGAAATTCATAGCTGCCGCAGACGACAAAGAATATATTACTACAGATAAGGTTTTGCGTGTATATTTTCTTTTTGTGCCTTAATGTTTTCCCAAGAATTTCCCAAGATACGTCAAAACAGGTCTTGTTCAGGAAAGGGTAAATCCTTTTCCGAAGTAAAGATGTTCTATCTTGAGAGGAGTTGCAGACAATGACATATTCTGTGTCAAGAGTAGAAAATTGATAAGTTATAGCAAAACAATTTAAGATCATCAGCATTGTCTTCTTTTCTCTCTATATTTTTCGAAAAAAAAACCCACTCGGGACTGAAACGATTAATTAAAAACATCTATTTCTTGATCTGCAGTAACCTTTGGATCAGACCACACTTAGATGTTCGCCATTTGGGAGAGGCTTCATAACTCACAAACATTCCCTTTGTACAATTTTTAAGTTGCTTTACTCCAAATGAGATATAAAGGGCTCTTACTACCTTTAGTACTAACACGGAATCTTGGTACATTGCCTCGTCTCGTTCATTTTTTGTTTGTTCAACAGAAAACAACAAACAAGATATTCTTGTAAAAACATTAAAATATTGCAGTGTTTTATTCATATTACCTGAGGGAATATCCACACTACATATTGGTGATTTAATCTTCTTTAATGTTTCCATAACATCGACAAACTCTGGTCTTACTGGGGCTGCAAAATATACAATTTAACCCATTAACAGATGGAAAAATTCGAAAAAAATGCAATTTCAAGTGTATAGAATTTTACAGTTTTGTTCTTTCTCTGTAGAAAACTTTGTGGGAAATGTAGAAATTGCTTGTCACAAGCAATTTCTTCATTTTCCACATTGTTTTCCGAATAATTTATCTGGTTGGGGGTCAAAAAGGCGTCCTTGCGTGGGAATGGGTTAATGATTGAAAAAGGATTAAAATGCCATATTCACAAATGCCCATTTTCATTGCTTGAGCAACTAACCTAGTTTTCTGACAATCATCTCATTATTGCACAACATTCAATCCATGTCACCAGCCCTGCGTTCAGTAAGATAAAACGTTAGCTCATTGAGCTACCGATACGTAACAGTTTTCTACTGAACGACCTGTTTACTACTATCGTTCGCACCATATGGCTCACAGATTTGAAGGTGGTGTGCCAAAGCGAACAAAAATGGCGGTTAGTTTGGTTCCCTACTTTCCATACAGCGAAAAGAAGGAGGGAACCCAGACTATGGGGGCGGCCATATTTATTCTTCTAACGATAGCAGAGCGTTCAGTAAGACTAGTTAGTGAAAAATCGGTAGCTTCTAACGTTTCGTCTTACTGAACGCAGGGCTGCTACCCCGCATTTTGACGTAGCAAAGATTCTCTCACGAACAAGTTATGAAAAGGAACAATCTTGCTCAGTTTAGTCCAAATGCCCTATGGTTTAGGAGAAGACATTTAAAGGAATTGTGAAAGGACTGACGGACGAACGGTGAGTGACAATATGTCAACATTGGTATTTCGCGCTCATGTGAGCTAAAAAGCTTTGGTTATAAGTATTTGAATTGTTTCCCAAATAAAACCCTGGTTTGACGGTATTTATAATGCTTTGAAACTCTTGAGGAAAAAGAAGAAAATGCGTCTTATAAGTTACAATAAGAATGTATGTGTTATAAATAAAGGTTTTTTTATTTTCAGTAACAATTGCTTTAAAGAGCGTCGCCTGACAAAGCCTAGAAATAGAGAATTTTGCAATTCTGTTGCTTTTGAAAATGTTTAGAAAAACACCCGATAGGCTAACATAAATGTGGAAACTTACATTAAGGTAGGCCACCCCTCATTGAGGATTCACGCGACGTCGGAAATTTCCGTGTGACGTCGTTAACATTTGTATACTAACCTATGCGACCTATGTTTACGATGTCGCCCGAAAAATCCCGACGTCGCACGAATCTCATTAGGGTCGGACCACCTGTAGGCCACTTACGTTTAAAGCTAAATCCAAACAACGCATCCACAACAACATTATAGGAGTCTGTAATAAGATGAGCTTCCGACGGAAAATACGATAACACTGGAATATCCATCCCTTCACACTGTTTAAATAGATTCTGATATAACGGCTTGTTTGTTTGTTTGGGGTAATATATCGTAGGATTGTAACCCTGAAAGGAAAATAGTACAAACAAGTCAAATGCAGCAACGAAACGTTCATCGACAAACAATTGGCAGATTAACGAGAGATAAATGATACTGTTTTTAAGGTAGTCTAACCGTAAAGACGGAAATATTCGGGCGATGCCGAAAACATCTGGCGGTGGAACTTTCCACCGCCAAATGTTTACGACCGCGCCCGAGTAAGTTCGGATACGTAACGACGACACTCAAAAAAAAAAAAAAAACAAAAAAAAAACTCGATGTTTTATGAATCTCAGAATGGCCATATTACGGGTATTCTATCTTAAATAGATTCTGATTTAACGGCCTGTTTGTTTGTTTGGGATGATATATCGTAGGGTTTTAGTCCTGAAAGAAAATGTATAAACGAGTCAATCCAGCAACTAAACGTTTACCATCAATCAGATTATTGAGAGACAAATGACATTTCGGCAATGTTCAGAAAGGATTTTTGACAACCCGGAATTCGAGCCCACCTTGACTGAGGGTTGCAGATTAGAAGATTCTGAATCTATCAACTGAAAAATGCGGACTCGGCTTTGGGTTGAGAATGTACACAGTTTACACTTAGAATATTTTGAAATATTGACTGATTTTTAATCACAATGTTGAAATAATGAAAATGACTTACAAATAATTTGAGATGTCTGGCACACACAAGTCCGTCGCCACCATTGTTACCCGGCCCGCAACATACCAATACAGCACCGTTAGCTTTGTTCATCTTTTCTATGGGATAACACTGAAAAATATGATTTTTTATAGTCAATGGGTTGTCAAAACCTCGTAACTACAGCTTGACAAAGCTGGAGTTACGAAGTTTTGACTTCCCAGCGACACAAAATAATCCAGTCGCGTGTTTCTCCACCATTGTTTCCCGGCCGACAACACACTAAAACAGCACCGTTAGCTTTGTTCATCTTCTCTATAGGATATAACACTGAAATTGAGAGTTAATATTAGTTTAATCCTTCCAAAACAAGACCTGGTTTTGACGACCCAAATAGAAACGGCATAGGAAAACATTGAAACAAAAGAAGAAACTGCTGAAAACCAGCAGTTTCTCCTTTTGTCTCAATATTTTCTGTGCCACATTTTACACAAATTCTATCTTAAATAACATCCAGTTTGTCTCTTGTGGCAGTTTTCAATTTGGATCACCCTAAATTTTTGTCGTTTGGGAAAGGGTTAAACTTCTGAGGCCAGATCTGGGAAAAAAGTCCTTGTGGCAATTCAAAACAAACTGGATCCAAACCAGCCTGCGCATATGCAGTCTGATTAACATCCATGTTATTTTCATATAGCTTCTTTGTGACATATACATGTAGTAGCTGCTGGAGAGCATCATCGTGCATGATTAAACTGCACTTAAGGACAGATCCTCCATTTATTTCCCACGGTAAGATTTTTTTTATTTTTTTCTGTACTGATATTTAAATATATGAGAAGTAAAAAAATGACTAAAAAACTATAGGTCACCAAGCGAATTAAAAAGTTATTGAATTTTAAGGGAGACTACTCTTGTCTAAAATTGCAAAAATGAGGTGTCACTTAAATACCCACAAAAAAGGTGTTCGAAATGACTAGGATTACATGAATAAGTCTTTATTGTGTTCAATATGTTTTATTCTGTCTAAATGAGTATCAAATTGAGAAAATTTAGTGATGATTTTTAAATTTTTAGTAAAACATTCTTTCAAAAGTAGCTAAAATTGCTCTTTTTTCGCAACGTTTCTGATAATAAAAAAAATTCCAGCGGTAAGAATTTTTTTCTTTTTTGGTATAGACATAGTGCTTGGTCATACCTACAAAAACAAAAAAAAGAAAAATATATCAAACCAAGCGTTTTTCTTAGTTATAAGTAAAATTTGGTTTACTTTTTACAGCTCTGTCCGAAATTGTTTCACTACTTTTATCCATTTTCTTCCTTATTACCAGCTTTAGATAATAAAACGTGTCATCTTTTGTGTCCATCTGAAGCGGACTATCTCATAAAGACACCACGTTGCTTTTGTTGCTCCGTTTCCTATCGCTAACGCCACATTTTGAACGCGTAACCGAAAGCGAAATGTACCATCCGAGTACTATTACACTTTAATTGACCAAACATAGAAAATTGAAATAACCGAAAAGGGTCTTGTCATTTATCAACCAAACATTAACTAAATGTAAGAAATACATTTGCTGAAAAAGGCCAATTACTGAAACAGCTTTATTTCGTTATTTAGGATATGCGCAGTAAGTTGCGCAGTAACAACTTAAGCACAAGTTGTCCTCAAACATTGTGGTTTAAAATCATTTAATGTGTTTAAGGGCCTGTTATCCTAATTAAGTTGCATATCTATGATTCTCACATGGTAACTGTTGATCAAAATTATATATTCATTGTGTATGGAAATTTTCACAGCCTTCCGTTTGTTCTTGTTATATAACAGTCAAAATTGAAACCTGCTACTTCAACCAGATGCCCTTGTGGGCCTGAAACGATACAAAGGCCTTAAATTCCTGTAAAATGCACAGATTGTTTAATATTTGCAGTTGTTTTGTGGCTGTTTTTTTTTAAATAAATAGTTCAGGTAAGGTCTTATGGTAACCAATACTTTGAATAAGTTCTGCCGCGATTCATCAATGCTAGAGGAGAAACATGACCGAAAACGCCAGTTTGAAAAATCCAATGACATTTAAATCAGGATATAAGCGTCTGATCACCAACATTCTGTAAAAGTTTTCTCTTGATTGAAATATAAACAAAATCAAACCCAGCTATTTTTGAAAATACATGCAGACAACACTAGACTTTCTGTTTCAATAAAAACGTTGCTTATTTTGTGTTGTTTGAAACCATGACTAAACTGTCAAGCAAAATGTAACGTACATGTACTTAATACTTACCTTCGCAATGGCCACAGCACAGCTATATCCCGCTAGTTCCATTAGTTGATCCACACTAAAAGCATGCTCTTCAAATAACTCTTTGTCGATGTCCTGTGCTTCCTTTTGACTGAAAATACAGAAATCAAGAAATCATTCATCCGTTCTTTCAATATTTCCACAAGATTATTCGTTATCGCAATTAGGGGAGTCAAAATCATGCTTCACAAGGCAGCAATATTATCCTGTTAGTTCCATAAGTTGATCCACAATAAATACACGCTCTTCAAATAACTCTTTGTCGATGTCTTGTGCCTCTTTTTGGCTGAAAATATAGAAATCATAAGATTATTCAACCTTTCTTTGGATTTTTTCACAAGACGTTGTTTCAATTACGGGTGTCACAAGGCAGCAATATATCATGCTAGTTCCATAAGTTGATCTACGCTAAAAGCATACTCAATAAATAACTATTTGTCGATGTATTGTTCCTCCTTTTGACTGGAAATGCAACAACAAAGATTATCATTTCTTATGGTATTCAACCCATAATGGGATTCGCGCGACGTCGTATATATTTCGTGATACGCTGTCAACATTCGTTATTTATTCGGACTTATCAGGGCGATGTCATAACCATTCGGCGATGGAACATTCCACCGCATTTTGTTTACGACGTCGCCTGAATATATCATTTATTTGTTATTTATCTAAACACTTAAGTTTGAGAACTTTAATACTTTGTCGTGTGTGAAAATGTAAATATGACAGTGCAAGAAACGATTTCTAACTAAACTTTAACTTTCACGATGTTTCTTAATCGCAAAATGTACTAGAAGAGTTTATATTCCTTAAGAAACCATAGCAACATTCGGCAATATCACTTAACCGGAGATCAAATGTCTTGAAACCTTACAAAAAGCTTTCTGACATACTTTATATTTTATCCATCTTTTCTACATTTCAATTGAAAAACAGCAATCAACAAGATATGTCACGGGGACTAAAATTGCTGACTTATTTCCGTCTGCAGAAATACTGCGTGCGTGGTATGCCCGACTGATGGAAACGAAAATTAATTTTGTTGGGAAAGTGATCTTTTCAGGAATATTTAGGAATATTTCGTGAGTCCATTAAGCGAGGTTATTCATCAATTAAGCAAATTAGCCAAGTGTCACCAAACCTTTTACCACAGATACAGATAACAGAGGATGAAATGTTTTACAAAACGCAAAATGATATTCGTTGTTCATCAAACCCTTTGTTGTCGGTACTCATTTGAATCGTCTCTTCGAGACGATTCAAATGAGTACCCACAACATAGGGTTTGGATTCGATATAACAAATTTAGAATTGGTTTACCCCCTTTTAGCTGTTGTCAAGCCTTTTGAGATGATTCAGCACGCAAACGTAGGGCGCATTCACCAACAATACTACATCGAGTGTCTATTGTTAATTGCATTACAAGCCAACTGATTGGACGATATGTTTGTCTCGGCCAGTCGGATTGATTGTTATGTCATACTGAGAATAAGACATTGGGCCAAATTAATCGACAATATTAAACCGATTTTAAAATTGCCTTATTCTAAATTACATTATAAGGTATCTGATTGGACGAGATGTATGTATCAGCAACTCAAATGGACTGATATGTAATTTCAAAGCCGTACTAGCATTTAAGACTAAGTCGGTTTTCATATTTTAAATTACATTACAAGCCATCTTTATTGGACAAGACGTCTATTTGAAATGATTGATATAACAGAAGTTTTGCGTTCACTATAGAGAGGACTAGAGAACACATTCTTGCAAAAGAACAAAATGCTTATGACCAGAATATTCCCAGTATTCTTCCGTATTTTCTACTGCATTTTTTTTTTACATAACTTTCAAATTTATTGACACAAATTTTGATGTCTGCAGCAGCTATCTCTAGGTCGATTGGGAAAATGTTGAAAACGTGGGAATAAATGATCTGAAATATGTACTAGTACTTTAAAGCACTGTTTTGTAGAGAAAGACGATATGTTCATTTATTTTATTGTGCTATCTGAAAGGTTCATATCAAATTTTACGTATATCGCAGTAAAATTAATAGAAATGGAATGTGTGCGTTGATTAACCCTTTTCCAAAATTTTAGACTGATCCAATTAAAAGTATGCTTCAGAAAACAAAATAAATGACGATAAAGAAATTATTTGCGTACGACATAGCACAGAAAATATTGAGACAAAAGGAGAAAATGCTGATTATCAGCATTTTCTTCTTTTGTCTCAATCTTTTCCAAAGTAATTTCAAATTCGGGTCATCTTTGGGAAAGGATAAATGGATGAATCAAACTAAGTGCGGAATTTGAAATCTAAATGAAATCAAATGATTAACATGCCCTATAAAATGGAAGTCAATGCTTTTCAACGAAAACCTCGTAACTGCAGCTTAAAACAAGCTGCAGTTACGAGGTTTTCGTTGAAAAAACATCGAAATGCATTTTGTGAAATAATTTTCGATGTCATTTTATTATCTCTAATGGAAACTAGTGTTTTTCCAAGGCCATTAGGCTACTCCTTTGTAAAGCATGAAATGGCGGTTTAACAATATTCTCCTCATCCCTTCCCACAATAGTTAATTTGCTAAATCTTTACAGTGTCGTTTGCAACGTCTTTAAACTTGGACCAATCTAAAATTTAATCATCTGCAAATGGGTTACATGAACAGTTCTTCATGGGAAATTAGTATGGAAACCCTTGAGTAACAAGGAGAAAATTTTATATTACTCTTTGGGTTTCTATGGCAGTACGGATTACAGATATTTTAGTTTAAGTAACATTTATTTGGTCCTCTTATCTGTAACAGTCTTCAACATAGACCAGTTAGGAATTATCTAGTTAATTCTTTAACAAGTGTATGTTTTTTTTTCTTTTCTTTTTTTTTTTTTTTTTTTTTTTTTTTTTTTGGGGGGGGGGGGGTCTTCTAATTCAGGCGTTCAATAATTATAAACGCTTCTTCTTACTAAGTGTATATGTGCACAAAGACACTTTTTTAACATTACACACTGCATCCATCATTAGATACCAGACATTTCATGCAACTTCGGGCGTCATCCCTTGAACGGATATTGACAAGGGTTATATAGGAATGTCAATTTCAATTGTCACGGATGACACCGGAAGTTACACGACGTGTTTGATGTCTGAGTATTAGAAAGAGTCTGTATAGTAGATTCTACGTGAAATAAACGTTCAAAAGGCGCAGCCTTTGAACGTTTATGTCGCGTAGAATCTACTATACAGACCTTATCTGACTCAGTGTTCGTCAACCAATGAAAACATACGCTTCTACTGTCAATCTTCAAACCACGCCTCCGACAATAACTACTATCAAGCGGATCTTACTGGAATTACATCATGTTCCCAACAATTACATCATTTTCCCAAAAAATACATCATTTTTCATAATTGCACAGGAAACGGGGGCGTGGCTATGTATATCCGTGATATATGAACTATAGCGCCGAAATTTTCAAATAAACTGCAATTTCATTGGTCCGAAAACTAGGACAAACACTAATGATGGGTGGAATACCTTGACAAGTATTCCTGATTTGTACTTTGTGGGATATGAAACAAATGACCTCGATCTTTATGAGCAGACTCTGAGAGTGGCTTAGTTGATTAAAATGATCACGTATTAGTTAGAGGCTGTTTAGTAGATTCTACGCGATACAAAAGGCGCATCCTTTGAAGGTTTATGTCGCGTAGAATCTACTATACAGACTCTATCTGACTTAGTGTTCGTCAACCAATGAAAACATACGCTTCTACTGTCAATCTTCAAACCACGCCTCCGACCAGAGCTACTATCAAGCGGATCTTATTGGAATTACACCATTTTCCAAAATAATACATCATTTTCCCAAAGATTACATCATTTTTCATAACTGTGTAGGAAACGGGGGCGTGGGTATGTATATCCGTGACATAAATTGACCGACAGTGATTTTATGTGAAATATAGCGCCGAAATTTTCAAATATACTGCAATTTCATTGGTCTAAAAACTAGGACGAACACTAATGATTGGTGGAATACCTTGCCAAATATTCCTGGTTTGTACTTTACAGGGTATGAAGCAAATGACCTCGGTCTTTACGAGCAGACTCTGAGAGTGGCTTAGTTGATTAAAATGATCACCATTTTCTCCCGTGCCTTTACATCTAGTATTTCTATGTCATGAATTATGAAATTGTTTTTGGTAAAACTCCGTTTTCTGCTGAGTCAGCTTTTTTATCCAACTACTTCTTTTACAACTTGGAAAACCTCAGGGTATTTTTTCACGTTTGACAAGTGACAAGCGAGCGATCTAAAGGTTTAGCTGTCAGTTTGAAAAATAGTACATTTCTGGAACGTTTCAATTACGCCATTTCTACAAGACAACGTCAATCTTTATTTGGCAAGAATTCCAGGCTCGTCTAGAAGTTAATTGACATTCAAATCACACAGACAAAGAATTTTTCGATTTGACGTAACAAATGTCTTGAAAATATTAAGTGCATTTGAATAAATTACACATAAACGTGAAAACAAAAGCTTTATAGTGCCATTCGTCAAATATAAATTCACAATGCAAGTAATTCATGAGACTTTTTGAGGGAAATTTAAATAAATGTTATTGCGATCTGTTTTTTACGCTGTATCAGACGTATTTTGCCTCTAAATGTCGACAGTTTAAAATTGTAAAAGAATGCATGTTTTATTTTTGGAATTTTGAGCATGGTATCGTATATCATGTCTTTTATTCGAATATCTATTAAAGTTATCGTTTTTATTTCAATTTTGCAATCCATCGAATGATTACATACATCATAAATGATTAATTATACCTGTAATTCTACTCGTTTAAAGGTTTTGAGGAAAATATAAGTTCTTTAAATGTTTTTATTTTCACAAACTATATAATGGACTCTACAAAATCGTTTTTCACCTTAATTCTCCGTTAAATGAAAAATAACCAAGTCATGAAATGCACAAGAATCACTTCATTAACCCATTACCACACAGTGACTCCTTTTGACTCTCACACGAAAATGCGTAGGAAAACATTATGCAAAATAACGAAATTGCTTGTGACAAGCAATTTCTTCTTTTTCCAAAATGTTTTCTTACTCAAAATGTAAAGATTTTTGAAATTTTATTAACTTGAAATTGTCGTCTGCGTCACCTTTCAAGTTGGTACAGTCCAAACTTTTGTCGTCTGGTAAAAGAAAGACATCAACAACTATCCATCAAATATAATTCATCCTGTCAAAATTGAAGAGCAGAGTCTTGTTTTACAGTAACATAATTATACGCTTGATCGTCTTCTTGTAGTCAGATCACTTTGTTTAATTATCCCTGTTTAAATAGAAATGTGCATTAAACCCTTTCCATAGCAGCAAGAATTAAGACTATTTCCATTTGAAACTAAAAGTAATACACAACAGATGTTGATAACGCAGGGTTGCCATTTGTTGAAGTAAAATTCCCTAACAATTCCCTGACAAAATTGGAAAATTCCGTGACATGTTTCGTCTCAGTAATTTCGTGGTAACTCGCCATGTATATATTTAGACAATATTTAAAGGAGATGATGAAAATATTTTTGGCACTCATTTTATTTTTTGAAAGCTCGCTGACAATTCCCTGACATTCGACAATATTTTCTAATTTCCCTGACAATTTCCTAACTTTGAAAAAATCCCTGACACGTGGCAACCCTGTAACGATAGAAAATATGTACAATATATCACACAGGCATCTAGCTGCTCACCAACATTTGTTTACGATTATGCAACCATTGGTGGGAGACAAATGTCAGAGAGAATAATTGCTGCGACCGAGGATCGAACACAAGATCCCACTATTTGGAGTCTGATGCACTACAAACTATGATAGTTATGGTCGATGCACGTTCAGAAGAGTTCAAAGTAAGAATATCAATAAAATGCGTGTAACAGATTCTATGTTCATAGAAGATATTGCCTGTTAATAGCTTAATCGATTCATTGCAAGCAAGAGGGTCGTATTTAATTATTGCTATTCTAAGTTAGTAGACTATTCCTTGAAAATAAACCATTACCACTACAGCATCATTCAGAGTGTCCACAGTTGGAGCAAAGCAAAATTCCATGACTTTTCCCTGACTAAAATCAAATTTCCATGACTTGTGTTTACCATATTTTGCACGTTAATTTATGACAAGAGGACCATGATGGTCCTATATCGCTCACCTGAACCAAAATGATATGAGCCACTGTTTTGTATTTAAGACTGAAAACAAACTTATGGTCAATAACATTTTGTCAAGTTTTGTCTTGATTAGTCACTATTTGAAGTTTTTAGAGTAAAAGTTTGAACGGCAGATATCTATTCTGATTATTCTATAATTCATTTATCCAAGATCTTATCGTAATTAACATCATAATCCAAATTTCGTCTTGATTGTTCATTCGAAACAGCAATTTTGTCAGATTTAAGGGCACATACATGACTGACCACTTTCTCATTTGATTGCAGAAAATTCAGCTCATGCAAGGTCTTACAATCAGCAGCATAGTGCCAAAGAACAGCAATTTTGTCAAATTCAAGGGCACATAACTCTTGACTTTCTGGTTCAATCAGACCAAAAATCAAACTTATTTGAGACTTTATGGTCTCCAACATTGTATCTACGTTTTGTCTTGATTGGTCAATATTTGTAGATTCTAGAGTGTAAACAAGGTCGAAAACAGTCGAAAACAGCAACTTTGTCAAATTAAAGGGCACATAACTCTCGGCTTTCAAAACAGATTTGACTGAAAATCAAACTCATCTGAAATTATATAGTCCCAAACAATGTGTCCAAGTTTTGTCTTGGTTGATCAATAATTGTAGATTCTAAAGTGATACAGGGTCGAAAACAGTCAAAAACGGCAATTTTGTCAAATTCAAGGGCACATAACTCTCGACTTTCTAGTTCAATCAAACAAAAAATCAAACTCATTTGAAATCTTATGGTCTCCAACATTGTGTCTAAGTTTTGTCTCGATTGATATATAATTGTAGATTCTAGAGTGTAAACAAGGTCAAAAACGGCCGAAAATGGCAATTTTGTCAAATTCAAGGGCACATAACTCTCGTCTTTCTAGTCAGATCAGACTGAAAATCAAACTCAACCATAATCTTATGGTCCCCAACAATGTGTCCAAGTTTTGTCTTGATTGATCAATAATTGTAGATTCTAGAGTGTAAACAAGGTCGAAAACAGTCGAAAACAGCAATTTTGTCAAATTAAAGGGCACATAACTCTCGTCTTTCTGGTCAGATCAGACTGAAAATCTAATTCATCCGAGATCTTATGGTCTCCAACATTATATCCAAGTTTTGTCTTGATTGATCAATAATTGTAGATTCTAGAGTGTAAACAAAATCAAAAACAGCATTTTTTGACATTCAAGGGCAGATAACTCAGCACATTCTGGTCCGAACAGGCCCATAATCGAACTCATCCGAGAACTTATGCCCATACTTACTTTGACCAAGTTTGATCAAGATTGGCCAACTTTTGTGGATGCTAGAGTGTAAACACCAAATTGTTGACAGACGGACGGACGGACAGACAGACGGACGGACAGACGGACGGACGGACGGACGGACGACGGACATTGAGTGACCACAATAGCTCACCTTGAGCACTTCGTGCTCAGGTGAGCTAAAAATGTTGGCCTCCTTCACCCCTACAGCCAACCCTTTCCACCTCTAACTTTACTAACTGTAACTGTATTACTATTTGTATGAATATTTTTTTCTTTTTTTTCTTTTTCTTCATACATACATGACGCATGCTTTATGAACTTAATTAACCTATATTGCAGGGTGTGGGTTTTGAAATAAGATGCATGCCAAAATGGACAGAAAAAAAACACACACACACATAAAATTCCCTGACTTTTGTTTAAACTGTAGAATTCCCTGACCAATTCCAAAATTCCCTGACAATTCCCTGACCTTGAAAAATATTTTCCCCTGACTTTTTCCCTGACCGTAGACACCCTGTCATTACCGAGCCTGCATCTCTTGACCACATAGGTGATTCTACAAATTAAGAGCAGACATTAAATAACGGTATGCATAGGTCAGTTTACTTACATGTATATGGTCAACATGTTAGTTGTCATGTGTGGCGAAAAAGAAGAAAATCGGGCTGGCTCGGAAAGTGCCTCATTGACACCCATTCTTTCAAATATATTCTCTTTCTTGTAGCTCTGATTACCACGTAGAAAATAATGAATCGTGAATACCGCATACTGTAGTATACCGGTATATATATAGTTATGTATGGTACGAAAGTGGCATATATACTACTTTTTTACAATTTTGTGATAGAAAAGCTTGTTGGGTCAACAAAACAAGGGACCAAATTTTGTTCCGTAAAATACAAAAATCATTGAAAAGCCGTGTCAATAAAGAGCATTATCTTATACAAAAAACTTTGTAACTATTGAATAATCATCTGTAGATGAAAGTTCTATTAGCATATAGAAGGTAATGAAGCGAGAATTACCGCGGGAATACGGCGTGTTACGCCATAACACAATACTGTAATGGCAAAATGAGTGGTGTCATAAGAAAAGAGGCAATTATTATTCCTAGATGTGGTTACACTAAAATCAGCAGTACTCAGAGCAGCAGAGCAGTTATCTTTGCAGATCGATAGATAAGATGGGCTGGGGGCGAAAGCGATCGTCTATCTTTTTATATTTCAAATCCAAATCCTATTGTATGCTTTGTGTGTACTTTTAAAGATACACATTTACTGACATTTACTGTTACTTACTTATTTTCTGGATAATTTACTGTAAAAATAACTGTACATAAATGAAATATGGCCTTTAATTTTCATCTGTGCCAAATGTCAGCTCTGTCTGATCTGTTTTTGCTTAGGTGACGACGGATTTAAAACCCAATATCACATCATTTCGTAAACACTATCTGGCAGATAATGCCCACTTTGAATATTTTACATATCTTTACACCGCTGCATGATTATCGATTTATGTCATTTGCTGTATGAATCTTGTATTCTGTCTTATAAAGTCTACAAACGGTGCGACAACATGCTAAAAGCCAACTTCTGTGGATTACAAGAGGACCATGATGGTCCTATATCGCTCACCTGAACCAAAATGATATGAGCAACACTTTTGTTCAATTCAATAAACATTTATGACTATAAGACTGAAAACTAACTTATAGTCAATAACTTTGTGAAAATCAAACTCATCTGAGATCTTATGGTGCCAAACATTGTGTCCAGGTTTTTCTTGATTGATAAATAATCACAGATTCTAGAGTATAAACAAGGTCAAAAACAGCCAAAGACGGATTTTTTTTCAAATTCAAGGGCACACAATTCTCGACTTTCTGATCACATCAGACTGAAAATCTACCTCATCCAAGATATTATGGTCTCCAACATAGTGTCCAAGATTTGTCTTGATTGGTCAATGATTGAAGATTCTAGAGTGTAAACAAGATCGAAAAACAGCCAGAAACGGCTATTTTGTTAAATTCAAGGGCATATAACTCTTTACTTTCTGACCGGATCAGACTAAAAATCAAACTCATCCTACATATTATGGTCCCAAACATTGTGTCCAATTTTTGTCTTGATTGATTGATAATTGTAGATTCTAGAGTGTAAACAAGGTCGAAAACAGCCGAAAATGACAATTTTATCAAATTCAAGGGCACATAACTCTCGTCTTTCTGGTCAGATCACACTAAAAATCAAGCTCATCCGAAATCTTATCCTCTCAAACATTGTGTCCAAGTTTTGTCTTGATTGGACAATAATTGAAAATTCTAGAGTGTAAACAAGGTCGAAAACAGTCAAAAACGACAATTTTGTCAAATTCAAGGGCACATAAGTCTGGACTTTCTTGTCTTATCAGATTGAAAATTCTAGTCATCTGAGATCTTATGATCTCTATCATTGTGTCTTGATTGATTGATAAATGTAGATTCTAGAGTGTAAACAATGTCGAAAACAGCCGAAAATGACAATTTTATCAAATTCAAGGGCACGTAACTCTTGTCTTTTTTGTCAGATCACACTGAAAATCGAACTCATCCGAAATCTTATGGTCTCAAACATTGTGTCCAAGATTTGTCTTGATTGGTCAATAATTGTAGATTCTAGAGTGTAAAAAAGGTCGAAAACAGTCAAAAACGACAATTTTGTCAAATTCAAGGGCACGTAACTCTCTTCTTTCTGGTCAGATCACACCGAAAATCAAACTCATCCAATATCTTATGGTCTCAAACATTATGTCCAAGATTTGTCTTGATTGGTCAATAATTGAAAATTCTAGAGTGTAAACAAGGTCGAAAACAGTCAAAAACGACAATTTTGTCAAATTCAAGGGCACATAAGTCTCAACTTTCTTGTCTTATCAGATTGAAAATTCAACTCATCCTAGATCTTATGATCTCCAACATTGTGTCCAAGTTTTGTCTTGATTGATTAATAAATGTAGATTCTAGAGTATAAACAATGTCGAAAACAGCCGAAAATGACAATTTTATCAAATTCAAGGGCACGTAACTCTAGTCTTTTTTGTCAGATCACACTGAAAATCAAACTCATCCAAGATCTTTTAGTCTCAAACATTGTGTCCAAGATTTGTCTTGATTGGTCAATAATTGTAGATTCTAGAGTGTAAACAAGGTCGAAAACAGTCAAAAACGACAATTTTGTCAAATTCAAGGGCACGTAACTCTCGACTTTCTCGTCTAATCAGACTGAAAATTAAACTCATCCGAGATCTTATGGTCTCCAACATTGTGTTCAAGATTTGTCTTGATTGGTCAATAATTGTAGATTCTAGAGTGTAAACAAGGTCGAAAACGGTCGAAAACGGCAATTTTGACAAATTCAAGGGCACATAACTTTTGACTTTTTCGTCTGATCTGACTGAAAATCGAACTCATCCAAGAACCTATAGTCTCCAATATTATATCCAAGTTTTGTATTGATTGGGCAATAATTGTAGATGCTAGAGTGTAAACAAAGTTAAAAACAGCATTTTTCGTCATTCAGGGGCAGATAACTCCACACTTTCTAGTCCGATCTGGCCCATAATCGAACTCATCCGAGAACTTATGACCATACTTGTTTTGACAAAGTTTGGTCAAGATTGACTAATATTTGTGGATGCTAGAGTGTAAACACCAAATTGTGGACAGACGGACAGACGGACAGACGGACAGACGGACAGACGGACAGACGGACAGACGGACAGACGGACGGACGACGGACAAAAAGCGATCACAATAGCTCACCTCGAGCACTTCGTGCTCAGGTGAGCTAATAAGGGATTTGGGCCAACGGATACTAATGTCACTTTAATAATCGTCTCTAAAAGACGATGCAAATGAAAAGTCGTTAGTTTATCCCCTTTTATCAGAAATTCTGGCTCGGCAAAAGAGCATGTACTGTTGAATCTATCAAACATAATTACGAGTCTTACAATCAAAACTGATTTCCTACAAAACATGTTCGTAAAATTCTCAGAATGTCCGGACCACCTCATTTATAGCGTTATGATTTGAAACCTCATAGCGCCTTATCTTTTGTTGTGGTGCGGCATATCTTTAAGCACATTATTGTACATATTCCCGAGAGACGTGACCGTTCTATTATGCAGCGTATGCAAATTGTCGGCCATATTTTCGTCCAAAAGAAAATAAATGTGAATTCTGATTGACAAAATCTGACATGAAGGGATCTATATGAGACATCGATTTGATAGAGTTCTGCAATATTCTTCGATAAGCGGAATAGTAAGGGAGGAAAATACGTTTTCAGATTGTGTCCAACAAGCTTTCAAAAGATATGACCCGGAATCTGGAAAGAGGTCCCTAACGCCATTTGATACTTCCAAGAATTAACCCGTTCCAAAACGATAGTATACATATTTTCAATTCTTAATACAATTTTGCATGTGGTGGTTCGATTCTTGCAGGTGTAAAAACCTGCAAGATTCGAACCATCGCATGCAAAATAAAATTAATTTGGAGTGCGATATTGTACTGTTAACATTAATATGGTGACCAGACAAAAGTTTCCATCAAAACTCAATTTCAGAGAGAGAGAATTGATGGTCAATACTGAGTAACAAATGAAATTACAAACATTAAAAACATCTCTGAGTCGATCGCGTGTTAATTCATGCAATTCATCATTCTTAAATTGGTTTGTTTTTTCTTTTGATCTGTTTTTTTTGCCATACCTTGTCTAACATAATTTTCTGTTAAGCATGATATTGTATTGGCTCTGAATTATACGCCAAGCAATAAATAGGTTCATTCTGAAATACCCTCGGACAAACAAATCCGCTCGGAGGACTAAACCGCTTTGGACAGAATTATATACATTAGAGCTACAGATTAGAGGTGGTTCTAAGTTTGTTATTTTAAATCCAAATCTTAAATTGTGTGTGAGACACTTGCAAGATTCGAATCATCGCATGAAACAATTAAAGTAGTTTTAAGTTCAAAATTGTTGTGCTTACATTGGTAAATTTTATCGACATGCACTTTAATATCGTGACCAGACAAAAGTTTCCATCAAAATGCAATTTCAGATGGAGACTTGATGGTCAATATTGAGTTATGAATGAAATTACAAACATTAAAAACATCTCTGAGTCGATCGCGTGTTAAAGTCTGCAATCCATCATTCTTAAATTTGTTTGTTTATTGGCCATACCATGCCTAACATAATTTTCTGTTTAGCTTGATATTGTATTGGCTTTGAATTATATGCCATGCATTAAATAGGTTCACTTTTGTAAAACCGTCGGACTACTGAATCGCTCGGACTGCAAAATTGTGCCTTTATACATCAGAGCGACAAATTGGGGAAGTATGGGCATTCTAGATTTGTTATTTCAAATCCATATCCCATTTTGTGAGTACTCATTTGAATCGTCACAAAATCTTGAGGTATTCGATACCAAACTCTTTGTACAACTCCAGTTGTCACCCGTGGTGACGTAAATTGACGAGGGTATCCCTTGTCATTTTCCATTGCCATGGTTGACACCCTAATCCATTGCCAAACGACAAAATTTTGGACTTGTCCAAATTCAAAGATGCTGCAGACGACAATATTAATTAAATGAAATTTCGCATTCTTTGTTCTTTCTGGGTTGAAAAAAAATTGTGGGAAATGAAGAAATTGCTTGTTACAAATTGTTACAAGCAATTTCTTCAACTCCCACAATGTTTTTGGAAAGCAATTATCTTGAAGGAAGTCAAAAACAGTCATTGTGTGGTAATGGGTTAAGTTACACGGGGTGTTTGGTATTTTATGATGGAAATAGTAACACAAAACACCTTAAGCAGCCTCGCACAATTTTGCATTTAAGCTCTCGATCATAGAAAATCTTTTACTGATAACACTTAGAAATTCTGACAACCATCCTTCCGCATTTAGACAAACATTTTGGAATTATTTGTATTCAGTATTTCATGTTTTTTTCGCATGTATTTGTGATCTTGTTTGACCGTGATGGACGGCTGTGTCTAAACCTACTTTGTAATAAACTATAGTTCATATTATTGATGGATGGAATACCTTAATACAATTTCATATAATTCGTACTATCAATAGATCTTTGTCTTATTTTGAAAAAAAAAACCGCTTTCTTTGTACATTGATTTTTAATTGGACGTCCGAAAGGACGTACAATTCTTATAACCACTTCTCGACAGGCGAAATGAGTTTTCATTACCAAAAAACCCTTTCTCAGACTCAATTGCCAGTTGACCAAAATTCAAAACAGATTTTGCGACCATACAGGAAAACTGTCGTATCTTTTCCTTCTTGCTATGTGTTCTCTAACAAACACTAAAAGATTCATTTGCCGATTCAATTCATGCCACGTCTTAACCAACTTTACGATCTTTTTTCGATTTAACCATTTTGTTGTAGTGATTTGACTTTCGTATCGTAATATTGTGTAAAGGGTAACATCTTTAGAAAGCGATACATGCATACACTATGTTTATAAAGTAAACAAACGCCTTATATCATCATCAGCAGCGATAGCTCAAATGGGAAAGGATTAACCTCGCAACCTTTTTAGTATGAAATTTGGAACGCCGTTGGTTCGAAACCTGTTCGGATTATTTTTTCTGTATAACGTTTGTTAAAAAGTTTGTTTTTCTTGATGTCTTTATTGAAAACAGACATTTTAGGATCATTACTCAGTTTAATGAACGTATTATGTATGATCGATTCTTTTTCTTTGATCATTGTTGTTTAAGTCTTTGACATATTTAAAGGAACGGGGTTTCCACGAGACGTATTTTGGAAACAGGATTTTCAAATTGATTCTCAGGGAGTGAGTTCATTTCGCAACTCGGGTTCGACTCGATGGCAAATCGGGGTTCCATCTGAACAGCCTCAGATGAGACGCTAGTGATATCCACCTATTCAGAAAAATAGTTGCTCTTACGAGTTTTATTTTTTTTTCTCCAACATCTGTATCACTGATATTCGACAGTATCATGACCTATTTACATACTGATCAATGATCATGACAACAATGATTATTTAGTCTATGATCGAGTGACAGCGATCTGTATTCATCACGTTTAAGTGAACCGTTTACGTGTATTGTACTAAGAAGATTAAGCAATGGGTCTGCAACAATGACAATGGAACATAGATGATCGTATGAATATGTGTACAGATATGGACATTGCTATTCTCAAATTTTCGTTGATAATGATATGAAGATTTAAATTGCGTATTGTACTCCACTGCCATTTTCCCGACGGCACGTTCCCAATTTCTTCTTTGTACGCACATCTGTAGATGTAAGGATGTTGCGGTAGTACTGGTATGAGGAATCCATGGTTAGGTGCTCCAATTCATCTGGTATTTAGTTTCAGGAAAAGTGTGTATTGAATTTGTTTTGTAACCACAACCAGGGGAAACTGCTGCAGTGTTTCTTTTCTTTTTTTTTTTACTCTAAACACAAATAAAAATCAAAGTGCTTGGAGCACTATATTTAGACGTCTCTGATTGATTGAGCGGAATCGTATGTAAATGATCGGCGTTTCATTACTTTATGTCGTTGAATTTGTGTTTAGATCGATTCTAAATCACTGCGGTCGTTTTATCCCTAACGATGGTGGAGATAAAAGTCGAAAAGAAGATGATAAAAAAGAACAATGTCTGAGTAGAATTCGAACCCAGGGCCTTCCAGATATAGACATGTGTAAAGAGTACAAGGTGAGTGCTCTGCCAAGTGAGCTATCGCGGCTTTCATATATGTGGCGCGTTGGCTTACATTTTGAATAAATTGCTTTGTATCGTCCTTTATAAAATCAACGAAAGGTGTAACTGACGACAATACTCATAGTTAACCGAAACAAGAAGACAAAAGTGCTAATCACATGACCTTAATTGAATTGGGTAATCAAATTAATGGTGATTATTCATAGAGACAAATCAGTTGTCTTGAAACGGCAATCAAATCATTTGAAGCCTGAGAAGGGTTTTCTGGTAATAAAGCCGATTTCGTATGTCCGAAACCGATCTTATAGAATTAAACACTGAAGAATGAATAAAATATCTTTCGTTCATGTAAAATCCCACTCAATCAATCAGAGACGTCCAATTACAGTGCTCTCAGCACTTTGATTTTCTATACGTTTCATACTGTTAATGCATCCTGGTCGTAAATAAAGTCGATGTTTGTCGTGTTTCATCTGCTACCAATCTAATGGTAATTTATTGTATATATAACTCATGGCTAGAGAATGGCAAACATTGATCTTTTCCAAAGCATATGATTTTTAAACTTTAAACAAGAGTTGTCCGCGGACAACGTAGCTCGCCTATACGGGAGCTTGTCACAAAAACAGCTAATTTTTTAAAAGTACGTCAAACTCCAAGGTCAAAGTCACAAGGTCAAGGGTCATGGTCACAAATGAAAGGTCTTGGCAGGAGGTATCCATGTGTGAAATATCAAGGCTCTATCAATAATAGTGCATGAGATATAGGCCAGGTTAAAGTTTTTCAAAAGTGCGTCAAACTCCAAGGTCAAGGTCACTAGGTCAAAGGTCATGGTCCCAAATGAAAGGTCCTGTCGAGATGTATCCATGTATGAAATATCAAGGCTGTATCTCTAATAGTGCCTGAGATATATACCAGGTTAAAGTTTTTCAAGCGAAGACGGTACGGTACGGTACACGACGCCGACACTAGGGCTGTGACATTAGCTCCCCGGACATGAAGTCCCGGCTCGCTAAAAAGTAGTGCTTACACAACGAAGCTTTAGTTCGACATATGGGAGTAAACGCTGTTTACATAGTAAATATATGTGAACAGCGGTCACCCTCGTCTGTCAAACGACAGTCGTTGGTTTATTTCTAAGCGTGACAAACGTAGTATTTTCAATAGACGAAAACGCTCTAAATATAAAATATTTACAAAATTGCCCTTGTTCTAGAAGAATAAAATACTTAATCACTATATCATACTTATATCATGAATCTACAAAATCATGTTGGTTTAACCCTTTCCCAAACACGACCTCGTCTTGACGTCCTTATTAGGACTTAGAAAAACATTGATCGTCCATGCATAAGAAGAAAATGCTGATAGTTACTTTTCCAATTCGAAAACTGCTACATGCGACAAAATGCTCGCTGATCTAGATATAATTTGTGATAAATATAGAACAGAAAACATTGAGGAAAAGGGGAGTATGCTGTTTATCAGCATTTTCTTCTTTTCTCTCCATATCTTCCCAATCCTTTAAAAGTAGATAGTTTCAAAACAAGGTCTTCTTTTGGGAACAGGTTAAACAATGTTTCCCACTGACAATTCTATACAAGAACATAAAAATTAGCGTGTGCCACCGACTATAAAGTAGAACATTTCGTATCTGGTATTTACAAAGCCATGGGGATTGTTAATTTACATGAATAAATGTGACTTTCATAGCTTTTAGCTGGCATTTAACCCTTGCTGGCATTAACCCTTGCCTAAATAATGCCTGTATGTGTCGTACCCGCAGGGGAATACATTGAAAAGCATTAGGAAAACGTCAATAGAACAATAGCCGACTTTTTAACATTTCTTCAAATTATTTTCTTGTCGTAAAATACGTATAATATTTACACCCAGTAAATTCTATTTTGCGGCCTTGATTAATTTTTGATTATTCCACTCTATTTTTGTTATTTAGAAAAAGGTTAAACAGGCATCTAAGGCCAAGGGACACACATCTTTGAGGGAATAAATCAACAGAACACTCTACTGGTATTACATTCAAGTCGTGATCTGGTAAAGGGACACTAAAAGCATTTGAGGCTACCAATGTTTGAACGGAATGTAACAAGTGTCCATGATTTAAACGTGTCTTATAACGTCAAAATACGGAACACGCGGCTATCCTCTGAAGTGTGTCACTTTTAAAATACCAGCCTCTTTAATTTTTAATAGATAATGTCATTCTTGATAACTCGACAGACAATAGTAATCAAAAAATACTTTTGCAATTCAAATATATTCTTTTTCTTCAAAAGATTTGAAGCGAGGATTAAGCTTTGATTTAACCACAGGTATATTTTATTGCAATACCCTGATTGCTACATTTTTGTAACAGAGGTTTATGTACAAGGTGTAGTAACATTTATCGTTATCTGAATATTTAATACGGTCTCGCAGACAGGTCAACCTTCAAAATGTAACTTACACAGACAATGCGAAACACATGGGAATGAGTTTATAACATGATGTAGTGAAATCCAACAGTGTCATTGATAAATCTATCTTACATAGACACTTCAATCCCTATCTATTTGCCTCTGAAGAGTACAGGGAATACAAAAACTATATCCCTGAGTGTATCGCTGCTATTCAACGAAACACTCGTAACTGCAGATAAAAAGCTGCAGTTAAGATACAAACAAGCTGCAGTTACGAGGTTTTCGTTGAAAAACATCAATTTATAACAGTGTCTGAAATGTCATTTCTGCCAAATATAGACAATAGACTTTAAATTGACCTTAAATCAATTGAAGAAAGAATAACATTTGTGAGACCGTTCAACAATAGTTTCTGTTCTTTAATGTAGTGACTCATTTTCAAAGCCATCACATCACAGATTTGTCATGTGGTTTTTTTTGCGATCCAATAATAATCAACACGAATTTACAACAAAAGCAATGGAAAGTAAATCCATTGAAGGAAGAATTGCAGTTGTAAGACCGCTCAATAATAGTTTAAAGTCGCGACCTATTTACAAAACAAGAGGACCATGATGGTCCTATATCGCTCACCTGAACCTAAATGATATGAGCAACACTTTTGTTCAATTCAATTAATATTTATTACTTTATAACTGAAAAAGAACTTATGGTCAATAAGGTTGTGAAAATCTAACTCATCCGAGATCTAAATTATGGTGCCAAACATTGTACAGGGCTCCAGATAAGAGGGGGTGGTGACTTTTCAAACTGCAATAATGCTGTCAATGATCATCAAACCATATGTTGTAGGTACTCATTTGTATCGTCTCGTCGAGACGATTCAAATGAGTACCCACAACATAGGATTTGAATTCGAAAAAACAATGTTAGTATGTCTTCATCTCCACTTATCTGTAGTCCTGATTGTATCCAAGTTTTGTCTTGATTGATGAATAATTGTAGATTCTAGAGTATAAACAAGGCCGATAATAGCCGAAAACAACAATTTTGTCAAATTCAAGGGCACACAACGCTCGGCTTTCTGATCAGATCAGACTGAAAATCAAACTCATATGAGATCTTATGGTTCCCAACATTGTGTCCAAGTTTTGTATAGATTGATCAATAATTGTAGATTCTAGAATGTAAACAAGGTCGAAACCAGCCGAAAATGGCAATATTGTCAAATTCAAGGGCACATAACTCTCAACATTCTCATCAGATCAGACTGAAAATCAATCTCATCCAAGATCTCATAGTCCCCAACATTGTGTTCAAGTTTTGTCTTAATTGATAAATAATTGTAGATTCTAGAGTATAAACAAGGTCGAAAACAGCCAAAAACAGCAATTTTATCGAATTCATGAAAATCGAAGTTACCTGAGATCTTATAGTCTCCAATATTGTGTCCAAGATTTGTCTTGATTGGTCAATAATTGTAGATTCTAGTGTGTAAACAAAGTCGAAAACAGTAAACACCCAAGGTTTGTCATGTTTTTTTTCCGCGATCCAATGATAATTAACACCAATGTGCTATATTCAATACAATATCCTGAAAGGTTTGGCTAGTAAATTGGTACCATATAGGGTACAAACTCACTATGGACCTTAAATGAAGTGAAGGAATAATTACTTTTGTAACTGTTTTAATATCGTGACGCATTTTCAAAACCATCACATCTAGGGTCTGTCATGTTTTTTCCGCGATCCAATAATAATTAATACCAATGTGCTATATTTAATACAACAACCTGGAGGGTTTGTCTAGTTAATTGGCACTATATTATGTAGGTTGTCAGAGACATAAAAGGCTTTATATTCGAGCATCCAAACGGTAGACAATATCGTCGCCTTTCAACAAAACCCTTGTATCTACAGCTTTAATCAAGCTGTAGATACGAGGTTTTCGTTCAAAAGCACCGATATATCTGTTTTATACCATTATCTATTGAAACAGTGTGATGTTTCCTTAAATATACACTGTGTAACATAACAAGCGTCATTCAAAGGCAACAATTTAACACTGGCTTTTAATAGAAAGAATTGCACCCGAACGCAAACACATATTGCTTATGAATAGACTATGGTCAAGTTTCCGATCCCATTATAACATACACGGATGTGCTATTTTCACACTATAACCTGGAGGGGGTCTGTCTTAAGTAATTGTTAAGAAATATTGCATACGGTGTCAGATAAGTAAATGGCCCTATCCTCAAGTATTCATAATGTGTTAAGAGCTACAGACAAGAGGACCATGATGGTCCTTAATCGCTCACCTGCACCTAGATAGAATGAAAGTCCCAATGTCAAGTTCAAGAGCACATAATTTAAGATGCAAGATTATGATCCAGCTGAAAACTGCTTTCATAATCTTGAATGATCAATATTTGTAGCTGTTACAGTAAAAACAAAGTGGAAGAAAACAACAATTTTGTCACAGTCAAGGGCACATAACTCTGTTCTGATAAAGATATTCTCATCAACATTATGTCCAAGTTTTTTTATTGGTTAATATTTATTGCTGTTTGAGAGAAAACAAAGTCGAAAACGGCAATTTTGTAACCCTCAAGGGCACACAACTCTGTTTTTTTTTAGTCCAATCAATCTGACAAATTAAAACATTTAAAATATTATGGTCACCAACATTGCGTCCGAGTTGTGTCTTGATTGGTCCATATTTGTTTGTTCAAGAGAAAATAAAGTCGAAAACGGTAATTTTATGAAATTAAAGGGTCAATAACTCTTGTTTTTCTGGCCAAATCAAGCTGAAAATTTTACTCATTAAGGATCTTATAGTCACTAACATTGTGGCAAAGTTTTGTCTTGATTAATCAATAAATGTAGATGCTACAGTGTAAACAAAGTCTAAAACAGCAATTTTGTCAAATTCAAGGGCACATAACTCCAGACTTCCTGCTCCTATCACATTGAAAATCGAACTCATCCAAGATTTTATAGTTACCAACATTGTGGCAAAATTTTGTCTTGATTGGTCAATATTTATAGATGCTAGAGTGGTAACAAAGTCAAAACTAGCCATTTTTGATGTTCAAGGGCACATAACTCCGAACTTCCTAGTCCGATCTGACTCAAAATTAAACTCCCACGAGAACTTATGGTCATACATATTTTGACTAAGTTTAGTTAAGATTGGTCAATATTTGTAGATACTAGAGTGGTAACAAAGTCAAAACTAGCCATTTTTGACGTTCAAGGGCACATAACTCTGGACTTCCTGGTCCGATCTGACTCAAAATCGAACTCATCCGAGAACTTATGGTCATAAATGTTTTGACTAAGTTTGGTCAAGATTGGTCAATATTTGTGGATGCTAGAGTGGTAATAACAAATTGTGGACAGACGGACGACGGACAGACGGACGACGGACAAAAAGCGATCACAATAGCTCACCTTGAGCACTTCGTGCTGAGGTGAGCTAATAAGACAGAGTGATGGCTTTTAAAAATGTTGACCAAACCATATCTAGACGATTCTAATGAGTACCCACAACATAGAGTTTGGAATTTAATCAACAAAGTTAGAATGTCATCTTCCCAACTTACATTGTATCTGTAGCTCTGTGTGTCTAATACATAGACACAAATCCCATGTCGCCATGTTTTGATACGAGATAATGGTTCCTTCTCATAAACAACCTACCAAGAGTCCTCTATAGACAATAACATGACTGTTATCTTAGGATATATAATCACTACTGTATAATATATTATATGCAACAAAAGTTCATTAATACGTTCATAGAAGCCAAATTAAAAATCATAGTAAAATGCTTTACCACGATTCATTGAGTTCTGAATATTACCATGAATGTACTATTTTCCAGGCCATAATATTGAGGGGGTGTCTAATTAATTATCATTTTTGAACAATGCAACCTTTCCATTAACCTGCTACAGCGTCAGATAAATGAAAGGACAATATCCTAGAATGATCAATGAATGTATGCTTCTAATTTATTTTCTAATTACGGTCTTTCAAAGACAACGTTATTCAATTAGATCTATAAAAGGACCAACAGTTTGTGAATTTGTGAAATTTTAAATAACTTCTAAAGGATCGGTGTTTTACGAATCACCGTTAAATGATTTATCAGAATTTCTTACGTTCTATTAATTTACTCAAATTGAATGTACTAGTTTCAAGACCATATCACTACAGTTGTCTAGTTCATTACAAATGTACAGAGACCAACTTGGAAACTTTGGTTCCAGGGTCCTCCAGAGCAGAGCTAATAGTATTCTGGCTTATGACCTAGGTTTTTCTAGGCCATCCAGTGAAAGTTCTGGTTTTAGTCAATTTGTATGATGACTTCAATTGTAAAGGAGTTACATTGTATATTTGGTGTGGACAATGTTTTCATTTCTGCAGTCAAGAATATATATTGGCCATTTTGGCCCTTTGGTTGAATTTAATTGGTCATCTCTGAGAAATATGGTCAACGGCTCAGCGGTCCGGCCTAAATGTATATGTATTCCCTACTTAGTCAGAAAAATGAAAGGTTCTATCCACTGTTATTTATTAGGTGCCTAGTAAATTGGTTTTATAAATCCCAAAGCATCACTTACTAACACGGTTTAATGTTTCCATCTCGCATGTAATCTATTAACAGTCATCCACAAACGAGAACTGCAAACTTGTTGTTTATCTCTAATACCCAATGTTGATGGTGTTTAGCTCACATTTAGCGATTTGTACTCATTGTAATTAACCCTTTCCCAAACAAGACCTGGTTTTGACGTCCCTAATAGAAATGGCTGGGAAAACATTGAAACAAAAGAAGAAACTGCTGATAACCAGCAGTTTCTCATTCTGTCTCAATATTTTTAGTGCCATATTTTGCACAAATCCTATCTTTAATAACATCCATTTTAACATTTTTTACAGTTTTTGAAGTGAGTCATCCCAAAAATTTGTCGTTTGGGAAAGGGTTAAAGATCCAAAGACTGATGGACCATGGACCTACAGACTAAGGAACAGACCATTTGCTTGGTTACTTTTCTCTTTTTATAAGCTTAACTGTCACTAAATGACAAACCGACAAATATTAAGAAGTGAATGTAGATTTCTGAATGTGTTCGTGTGACATCGGTTATACTGTTCGAATGAGAACGTCGTTCATGGACAAGAATTTGAATAACATGTTGTACAGAATTTCTCCAGTATGCCTAACTCAATAAACACAGTTTTGACAAAACAACAAATGTAAATTCTATTACATTGTTAACAAGATGCTTAAATCCCCGAAAGACATCCATTTTTGACAAGACTTTTCTCAAGCACCTTCCATAAACTGTCAACCTTACACTAGTACAAGAAACATATGTGTCAGATCGACAAGTACTTTGTTTTTGTTTTCCAGAATTCTCGAGGGTTTGGCATTTTTCTAATTCCCTTTAACCCATTACTGTAGGTGACGCATTTTGACTCCTTCACAAGAAAAGGCTTCGGAAATCATTGTAGAAAATGAAGAAATTGCTTGTGACAAGCAATTTCTGCATTTTCCACAATGATTTCTAACCCAAAATGGAAATTCTTTTGAAATTTCATCAACTTGAAATTGTCGTCTGCAACACCTTTCAAATTCGAAAAGTCCAAAATTTTGTCATCTGGTAATGGGTTAAACCAGAAAATAGGGTCTACATTTTTCTACTCAAGGCTTAAATAGCGTGGAAATGTTTTACATGAATTATATCAAGCAATACCTACTCAATAGTCACAATTTCGACAAAACAACAAATACAAACTCGATTATGTAACATGTTAATGAGGCTGCTAACTACTCAAAAGGCATCAAAGCCATACGTTTTTTCACATTATTTTTTCTAAAGAATGATCCAGTAAGTTTCAACATTGGGGGTACTCGTTTGAAATGTAAAATAAGTATATCACTGATTTAAGGTTTGGTGAGCAATAAAATGGTTTATATATAAATCATTGCTTTTCAACAAAGACCCCGTAACAATAGCTTAAAATCAAGCTGCAGTTACGTGATCTTTTCTTGAAAAGAATCGAAATATTGTACAGAAATTCTCTGGTATGTCTTACTCAATGAATGCAACTCCGACGAACAATAAATACAAATTCGATTACAGAAATTGTTAACAAGACAACAAGCTTCCCAAAAGGCATCCGTTTTTGACAAAAGTTTTCTTAACCCTTTCCCAAACGACAAAATTTTAAGATGATCCACTGCAAAAACTGCCACAAAAGACAAAATAGATGTTATTAGAGATAGGATATGTGTAAATTATGGCACAGAAAATTTTGAGACAAAAGGAGAAACTGCTGGTAAGCAGCAGTTTCTTCTTTTGTTTCAATGTTTTCCCAAGCCTTTTCTGTTTGGGACGTCAAAAACAGGTCTTGTTTGGGAAAGGGTTAAGCATGTTCCATTAACTGTGAACTTCCCGCAAGTACAAGCAACACTTGTGTCAAATTGACAAGTAATTTGTATTCATTTTCCTGACTTTCAGAGGGTTTTATATTTTTTCTACATTCCTTAAACCAGGAAATAGAGTCTACTCTGTCAAGAGTTTAATAACGTGGACATGTTTTACATGAATTATCCAGCAAGGCAAGATCAATTGTCACAATTTGACAAAGTAACAGCAAATACAAACTCGATTATGTAAATTGGTAACTGGAGTGCTAGCTAACCTAAAGACAATCCTGTTTCACAAGAGTTTCCTCAAGCATGTTCCATAAACTGTCAACTTATCACAAGAACAAATAACATTTGTGACGATTTGACAAGCATTTTGTATCAGTTTTCTTGAATTTTCGAGGGCTTGACAATTTTCATAATTTCCTTTAAACCACAAAATAGTTTACCCTTGTCATTCCAGACTTAATTAAAGTGGACGTGTTTCAAATATATTATCCACCATGACCTAATCAATAGTCGCAATTACGACAAATCAACAAATACAAATTCGGTTATGTAAACTGTTAACTAGAAAGTTAACTTCCCTAAAGACATCCATTTTGACAAGTATCTCAAGCATGTTCCATTTACTGTCAACTTCACACAAGTACAAGAAATACTTGTGTCTACTCGACTTATTTATATTCGTTTTCTGGGGAAAAATTAAGAGTGTTTGTAAGACCATATCACTGCTTTTCTTCATAAACCTCGTATCTGCAGCTTAAAACAAGCTGCAGATACGAGGTTTTTGCAGAAAAGCGACGATATCCAAGCGACTACTCTGTTTTACGATATGTTGCAATTCCCCCCCCCCCCCCAAAAGCTTTACATTCATTTTACATGAACATTATTGTGGCAACTTTTGGTAAGATTAGAACAGTATATTTTACGCTATGTCACTATACATAAATTTTATATGAAGAAAATTGTGGCAACTTTTGCCAAGATAAGTACAGTATCTTTTACGCTATGTCGCTATATACTAATTTTATATGTACATGATAGTGGCAACTTTTACAAATATTAGAACATTATCATCTGCGATAAGGATTTATTAAGCTTGGAATTTTTTATTGATTGATAATTGCGAACCCAACAGCTCACGGCGAGATAAAAAGAAAGTTTATAATATTCTATACCTATATGTATTGTACGATCGATTTTGTAGTAGATAAATGTAAATTCAAAGATACTTTTGTTGAAATTGGCTGAATATTCATAAAGAAACTGAAGCAAGTGAAAGTTCTTTTGGTGAAAATCGTCAATTCTTAGATGGCCGGGTGCCTGTGAAATAATCTTGATTAAGGTAATGGTAGTAAATCAAGGGAATTACTATGTATAATTGATTAGCCCTTTCCCAAACAAGACATGTTTTGACGTCCCTTATAGAAAAGGCTTGGAAAAACATTGTATCAAAAGAAGAAACTGCTGATAACGAGCAGTTTCTCCTTTTGTCTCAATATTTTCTGTGCCATATTCTACACAAATCCTATCTTTAATAAAGTCTATTTTGTCATTTGTGGCAGTTTTTGAAGTGGATCACTCTAAAATGTTGTCGTTTGGGAAAGGGTTAATGGTATTACCATGTATAATTGATTAAAGACACTTACTTGCAAGACACAACAAAGAAGTTCTGTTTTACTCTAGGCTAATTGAGATCTGGCACACAATACGTGGTGATAAAACGAAACGACTGGGGGACGGATTATAATTCATAACCTAGCGCAAATATAACTTTAACATTACTCAATTGATAACCAATAAATTGACAAAAACCTCGACCAATACCAGTTTGTTGACTAATGAAATCAGTTTGGTAATGTCTTGCAGAAGCTAAATCAACAAAGGAGTTGCTAGAACATATCATGTACCTATGTTGGTCGGCAAATATCCTTACTGACAAAAATGTCACACATAAATGGTTTGATATCGTGAACCTATGTGGGGGAGCAGCTGGAGGCTCGGTAAAGGTGTTGTGGTAGTACTTGTATGAGAAACGACAGGAATCCATGGTTAGGTGCTCCAGCCGCGATATGACCTTAGTAGTTGAAAAAGGCGTAAAACCCCAATAAACCAAACCTATGTTGGTTATGTACTAACGGAATTATTGACTATTTTATATTGTCCTGTCACGTGATTCTCGGCTGTAGACCAAGGTGCCAATATTGATTACTAGCTATGCTTAAATTGATGCATTTCATTGCTCTCTCATGCAAATACAATATACCATTCAACCCTTTCCCAAACAACAACATTTTAGAGTGATCCACGTAAAAAACTGCTACAAATGACAAAATTGGTATTATTAAAGATAGAATTTGTGTAAAATATGACATAGAAAATATTGAGGCAAAAGGAGAAACCGCTGGTTTCAGCAGTTTCTTCTTTTGTGTCAATGTTTTCCCAAGCCATCTCTATCAGGGACGTCAAAACCAGGTCTTGTTTGGGAAAGGATTAACGCTATGTATTTACTGTACCAATTCTCGACTGGGGGCATTTTAGCAGAGCACGTCCTGGAGATCAGACTGACAACAACCCCTGGTACTATTTCGTGTATCAGCAAACACGAAATAGTGTTCGACCTACTTTTTGGACCAATGAAGCTACAGTACATTTTCAAATTTCGCCGCTATATTTCGCATAAACTTTCTGCCGGCTAGTTTATGTGACGTCCATACATAACAACGCCCCATCTCCAATGAGCCGCTAGCGAACACTAAGTCAGATAGAGTCTGTATAGTAGATTCTACGCGATATAAACATTCAATGGGATGCGCCCACTTGAATGTTCATTTCGCGTAGAATCTACTATACAGACTCTATCTAATAAATAGTTACAGGGTTGGTAAACACTCTAGGCTCGATCATGCGTTGAAGGGTTTCCGGGGCAATGAGCCGGTAAAGTCCATAACATGAAAGGGTCATTTAGATATAGATCTAAATACATTGTATCTAGGAAACGCAACGTCATAATCAGGAGGTTAACCCATTACCAGACGACAAAATTTTGGACTGTTCCAATTTAAAAGGTCTTGTAGACGACAATTTCAAGTTGACGAATTTTTTGAAAATATTTACATTTTGGGTTAGAAAACATTGTGGAAAATGTAGAAATTGCTTGTGACAAGCGCAATTTCTTCATTTTCCATAATGCTTTCCCAAGCCTTTTCTTGTGAGGGAGTCAAAAGGCGTCACAGTGCAGTAATGGGTTGATATTCAATTAAACTCAACATAATTCTAAGACATCTACAAATGGTTGACGACAATTCTATTTTGTTCTCCTTCGGAAGAAATACTGGAACCCGTCTGAGGTTTGGTTTTTTTCTGTTAAGATCAATGTAGCCACCAAACCAAAGTATCAAATTAAATATCTTTTTCTAAGAAATAAAATGTGAAAGGAAATAAAACATTAGAAGGAAACTACGCAAAGATTTCCAGACGATAAAAGAGAGTGATGACTACGTGTACTCTAAACCCATTACCAGACGGCAAAATTTTGGACTGTTCCAATTTGAAAAGTGTTGCAGACGACAATTTCAAACTGTTGAAATTTTAAAAATCTTTTCAATTTGGGTTAGAAAACATTGTGGAAAATGAAAAAATTGCTTGTCACAAGCAATTTCTTCATTTTCTACAATATTTTCCCAAGGATTTTCCTTTGAAGGAGTCGAAAGGAGTCATTGTGTGGTAAATGGTTTAATCGCCCCCATGACAATTATGGCATGATTGAATTGTAGATATTTTTAACTTGTAGAGATTTTTTTTTTGAAAATACATTATACCATAACCCAACCATATTGACGCACGTAAGAAATAAAAGATTCAAATGATTCGATGACGCTGCACATATATCACCAAGGTTTCCAAGTCTTCTGTATTAGAGGCGTCAAAATCTGGTCTTTTCTGGGAAATGATTAAACAAATTGAAAATTCTAATAACATTGTCTGCGACTAAGAAACTTGAGATTTAACCCTTTCCAAATAAGACCTGAGTTTGACATTCTTTATAGAAAACCCCTTAGAAACACAATGAGGCAAAGCAAGAAAATGCTGGTTACCAGTATTTTCTCCTTTTGTCACAATACATTCTGTGCTATATCATACATATGTTCTTCGTCTATTGCCACTTTAAAGTTGAAATAGTTTTTGCCGTTCGGAAAAGATTAAAATGTCAAATTACGACAGACCCCAGGTGTTTATATTGATTGACAAATATGCTTACGTTGGAACAGTTGGAACAGTTTATTTTTCTCCACTAACAGAATGTATTGAATTGTTTACATGCTGCATTCAACAATATTTCCGTAATGTTGTAGTCGATAACAAACACAAATTGAGATTTAAATGACGCATACCTACGCATATCAATGTGTTAATATTGGTTGATAAACGCTATTTAAATTGGAAGAGTTTATTTCTCTCTGATTGCAGTTATTAAATTGAGTTTACCAACAAAGTCTAGAATCTATCAGTAGAATGAAATGAGTTTAACACTAAATTCTAGAATCTATCGATTGATTGAATTGAGTTTTATATCAGAAGACTGAATTGGGTTTTACACCAAATTCTAGAATCTATAAGTAGATTTAATTGAGTTTTACACCAAATAATAGAATCTATCAGAAGATTGAATTGAATTTTACACCAAATTCTAGAATCTATCAGTAGATTAAATTGGGTTTCACACCAAACTTAAGAAAGTGTCAGTAGATTGAATTTAGTTTTAAACCAAATTCTAGAATCTATCAGTAGATTGAAATGAGTTTAACACTAAATTCTAGAATCTATCGATTGATTGAATTGAGTTATATACCAAATTCTAGAATCGATCAGTACATTGAATTGAGTTCTACACCAAATTCTAGAATCTATACGTAGATTTAATTGGGTTTTATACCATATTCTGGAATCTATCGATAGAATGAATTGAGTTTTACTTCTAATTCTAGAATCTATCGATAGATTGAATTGAGTTTTATACCAAATTCTAGAATCGATCAGTACATTGAATTGAGTTTTAAACAAAATACTAGAATCTATCTGTAGATCGAATTGAATTTTACACCAAATTCTAGAATCTATCAGTACATTGAATTGAGTTTTAAACAAAATACTAAATTCTAGAATCTATCAGTAGATTAAATTGGGTTTCACACCAAACTTAAGAAAGTGTCAGTAGATTGAAATGAGTTTTAAACCAAATTCTAGAATGTATCAAAAGATTGAATTGAGTTTTAACACCAATTTCTAGAATCTGTTTATAGATTTGAATGGCACACGACTTCATATTCGTGGACTAATACATGTATAGATTGACAGCGATACTTGAACTGAATCAGTTTATTTCTCTCTTATTACATAATTGATTGAACCGACTTTAACTTGGCCTTTTACAAATATCTGATTATTTGAATGGCGTATAACGACGGACTCGTATGTTAATATGGATTGACGGCGTTGTTAACATTGGATCATTTTATTAGACCTACTCTCGTGTAACATAATTGATGGAACTGATTTTTACACAACAATTAACAATTCACCAAAAGATTCGAATGGCACATTACGATGGGCATATGTGGCAAGTATGGATGGACAGCGATGTCAACATTCGAGCAGTTTATTATGTTTACTGTCTTATTACATAGTTGGATGAATTGAGTTTTACACCACATTCTTATTCTTGACGGTATATTCAAAAGGCGCATAACGATGAACGCAGGTGCCAATATTGATTGACAACGAGGATTATATTAGAACAGTTTATCACTCTCTTATGACAGGAGATTTGATTGGATGGGAATAAACGCCGCTTTCTACAACATTGCTATAGTTATATTGCGAACGAAGTTGCATTTACCGTGCGTTTCTTAATGTTTGTTTACATTACAAACACACATTGAAATAAATTTGAATTATGCATAACTACACACACATGATGTGTTAATATGGATTGACATCTGCTCACATTAGAGCAGTCTGTTCTTGTCTAGTTGCAGAATTAATTGAATTAATTTGACGATAGATTTGAATGACGTATAACGACAGATTCGGGTACTCATTGAAGAAAAAGTGATCATGTTCAGCACCACAGTTAAGAGGGAATAATGGTATTTCAAATAACAATATTTCATTAATTGTTCACCAAGTTGTGTCGAAAATAATTCAAATAAGTACCCATAACATAGGTTGTGAATTTGAAATAATAAATTTCGAATGAATTTGGTCTCTTTTATCTGTTGCTTTGCTTTGGATCAGTTTTTACGCCCCTATGACAAAATTGAGTAACACCACACTTGTCAATATAAATTCTCCCTGACCAATATACTTTCTGACATTCAGTCATTTGTCATTCACCACAGAATGAATAATATAGAGGACAGATTAAGTCAATTTCCCAGTAATATTGTGCATTTTGTGAAGCAATCATAGTTTGGAACAGAGGTCAGATAGTGTATATTGTTTTTATAACACATGTTTGCCACCGTAAAAAAGCCAAATTGCGATCTTTCGCTAAAAGTGTTAATTTACGTCTTTGTTCAGTTTGATGTAAACCGAAAAGCGAAATCAATTGCAGTTTTCGTGTTAAAAATGGTAGAGACATATTAGCGATATTCACAATTCTCCGTTTTTGTTTCGAATTTCAGACCAATTCCAGAGATAACAATCAATATGTCATCTTAGTGACATGAGCAGATGCTGGTATAAATCTGGACTTTGTATTTATATAAGTGCTAGGAAACGTGATAAGTGCGGGTGCACCAATAGTCACTGAACAAGAATTGTCCGAGGGAAACATAAATGGCATATACAAATAGATTCGAGACAAAAAGGTAAAATCCAAGATCGAAGGTCACCAGGTCAAAGATAGTGGTTTCAAATGAAGCGCATTGGCAGGAAGTATGCATATAAGCCTTTGGTCCCAAACGAAAGGTCTAGGTACGATGTCTCTATTTGTGACATATCACGGCTCTGACTATACTTCATAAGTTCATGTAAACAATTCTGTTTAGCGTAACCGAGATAGACAACGACACTAGGGCTGTGACATTAGTTCAAAAACATAACATCCCAACTTGCTAAGAGACGTTTAACACATTCATATAAAGTAATATTGATTAACATTGGTTCTTGACATTCTCGCACTTCATTTCTCTCCTATTACGGAGTTGTTTAAAGGTTTTTTAGTCATGGTACTGCGGTTGATCCATTTGACTACGTTTTGTTTTATCATTCACACCAATACAAACGAACGCAAATAGAAGCAACTTAAACTGCTAACAATTTATTCACTGATGAAAGACGAAAGTCTTGTATATATCTGAAAGTCTATAAAATTATAAGACATGTAGAATCGAACAAACTATTGCATTGATATTACAACATGTCATATCCTGTGCTATCCACGCTTCATCTACAGCACTACTTTCTGATTGCCAGCTTTGAAACTAAATATTATCGTGTACGTTCAGAAAAAAGATCAGCAAAATTCAAAACAGTCGGGTTAAATAAAGATCATAAAAAGTATGAAACTACGATAAGGATCACAGCAAACAAAGATGTCACTTTTTGTAAAGGACAAAGGTATATTTCGTGCTAAAAGCTGACTTAACCTTTTCTGAAACCACGACTTTGCCGATTCCACTGGATATTATTATTATGTAGAATATGGCGATTGACGATCATCAGCATTTCCTATATTTTCCTCAAGGTTTTCTGCAATATTTTGTTAGATGATAGATCATCTGCAGAAGTATTTATTAGGAACAATCAAAATTTAGTTCGTGTGGGAAAGGGTTAAATAAAGTCGTTTTCAATTAAATACTTTAGAGAAGTAATTAGTTCGTGATAACAGATTGTGCTATAATACCACACGCAACATCCTCTTAGGCTTTGTAAATTTGTAAATTAACACTTTACATAGAAATGCCTGGGTGAAAACTTTCTAACCTTTTTATTTTAAATCCAAACCGTATGTTGTGGGTACTCATTTGAATCGTCTCGATGAGACGATTCTAAGGAGTACCCACAACATACGGTTTGATTTTAGTGAACTATTCCTTTTTGAATAGTCATCACACCCACTTATCTGGAGCTCTGCTTTGAGGCTTTGTAAATTAACACTTTACATAGAAATGCACGGAATCCATTTTTATACCCCTTCTCAAAATTACATCAAATGTGTGCGGCTTGGGTTATACATGGCGAAAATATGGTCGGTATGGTTTTTAATTGGACGTCCGAAAGGACGTACAATTCTTATAACCACTTTTGGACAGGCGAAATGGGTTTTCATTACCAAAAAACCCTTTCTCAGACTCAATTGCCAGTTGACCAAAATTCAAAATAGATTTTGCGACCATACAGGAAAACTGTCGTATCTTTTCCTACTTTCTATGTGTTCTCTAACAAATACTATAAGATTCATTGGCCGATTCAATTCATGCCACGTCTTAACCAACTTTACGATCTTTTTTCGATTTAATCATTTTCTTGTAGTTTTTAATTGGACGTCCGAAAGGACGTACAATTCTTATAACCACTTTTGGACAGGCGAAATGGGTTTTCATTACCAAAAAACCCTTTCTCAGACTCAATTGCCAGTTGACCAAAATTCAAAATAGATTTTGCGACCATACAGGAAAACTGTCGTATCTTTTCCTACTTTCTATGTGTTCTCTAACAAATACTATAAGATTCATTGGCCGATTCAATTCATGCCACGTCTTAACCAACTTTACGATCTTTTTTCGATTTAATCATTTTCTTGTAGTTTTTTGACTTTCGTAATATTTATTGTGTAAAGGGTAAGATCTTTAGAAAGCGATACATGCATACACTATGGTTATAATGTAAACAGACACCCTATATCATCAGCAGCAGCGATAGCTCAAACGGGAAAGGATTAACCTCGCAACCTTTTTTCAGTTTGAAATTTGGAACGCCGTTGGTTCAAAACCAGTTCGGATTATTTCTTCTGTAAAACGTTTGTTTTTCTTGATGTGTTTACTGAAAACACACATTTTAGAATGATTACCTTATTTAATGCACGTATTGTGTGTGATAGGTTCCTTTTCTTTGATCATTGTTGTTTAAGTATTTGACATATTTAAAGGAACGGGGTTTCCACGAGACGTACTTTGGAACCAGGGTTTTGAAATTGATTATCGAGGAGTGAGTTCATTTCGCAACTCGGGTTCGACTCGATGACAAATCGGGGTTCCATCTGAACAGCCTCAGATGAGACACTAGTGAAATCCACCTATTCAGAAAAATAGTTGCTCTTACGAGTTTTTTTCTCCAGCATCTGTATCACTGATATTCGACAGTATCATGACCTATTTACATACTGATACATGATCATGACAACAATGATTATTACTAGTATAAGAATAAAAGTGACAGCGATCTGTATTTATTTTGTTTAAGAGACCCGTATACGTGTATTGAGCTAAGAAGGTGAAGCAATGGGTCTGCAACAGATGGTACCTGGATGATCGTATGAATATGTTTACAGATAGGGACATTGCTATTCTCAAATTTTCGTTGATAATGATATGAAGATTTAAATTGCTTATTGTACTCCACTGCCATTTTGCCGACGGCACGTTCCCAATTTCTTCTTTTTATGCACATCTGTAGATGTAAGGATGCTGCGGTAGTACTTATATGAGGAATCCATGGTTAGGTGCTCCAATTCATCTGGTATTTTGTTTCAGGAAAAGTATGTATTGAATTTGTTTTGTAACCACAACCAGGGAAAACTGCTACCGTGTTTTTTTTCTTTTTTTACTCTAAACAAGAATAAAAATCAAAGTGATTGGAGCACTATATTTAGACGCCTCTCATTGATTGAGCGGAATTGTATGTAAATGATCGGCGTTTCATTACTTCATTTCGTTGAATTTGTGTTAAGATCGATTCTAAATCACTGTGGTCGTTTTTTCGCCAACGATGGTGGAGATAGAAGTCGAACAAGAGTGCCATGGTCACAATATACGCCGCCACTTATAAAACTTGAGACAAAAAAATGACATTGACAAGGATTTATAAATATTCACACAAAAACCTGTAAAAAGTTGTGTTCACAAAAAGGTTTTTATAAATATCCAGTCAAGTTTGAGTTTATTGGGGTTTTACGCCGTTTTCAACTACCAGGGTCATATCGCGGCGGCTGGAGCACCTAACCGTGGGTTCCTGGTATTTCTCGCACCAGTACAACCACAATATCCAAACCGAGCCTCCAGCTGCTCTCTCACATAGATGATTCACACCCATTGGTGAGAGACAAATGACTTTTGTCAAATGTCAGAATGGATACAGGCCGAGCCGGGGTTTGAACTCAAGACCCCTGGATTGACAGACTCCGACGTAACCGACTGAGCTATCCGGGCTCGGCAAATATCCAGTCAAAAACCTGGAAGGAATTGCGTTCACGAGACTGAAATACCATTAAGCCCTAGAGACTAAGATTGAAGGGGGCATAACTCAGGCAAAAATCAATGAACCATAAAATCCTTACTTCATGCACATCTACCAATTAAGGTAATAACATCCACCAAGTTTCATAAGGATCCAGTCAGAATCTTAGAAGAAGTTGTGTTGACAAGGCTGCAATTTCAATCAGCCCCAGAGACTAAGTTTTAAGGGGACATAACTCTAGAAAAAAATCAATGAACCATAAAATCCTTCCTTCATGCAAATCTACCAATTGAGGTTATTGACCAAGTGTCATTAATATCCAGCCATAAACGTAGGAGGACTTGCGTTGACAAGGCTGCAATTTCAATAAGCCCCAGAGACTAAGTTTTTAAGGGGCATAACTCAGGCAAAAATCAACGAACCATAAAATCCTTCCTTCATGCACATCTACCAATTGAGGTGATAACATTGACCAAGTTTCATTAAGATCCAGCTAGAAACTTAGGAGGAGTTGCGTTGACAAGGCTGCAATTTCAATAAGCCCCAGAGACTAAGTTTTTAAGGGGCATAACTCAGGCAAAAATCAACGAACCATAAAATCCTTCCTTCATGCACATCTACCAATTGAGGTGATAACATTGACCAAGTTTCAAGAAGATCCAGCCAGAAACTTAGGAGGAGTTGCGTTGACAAGAAAAGTGGACGGACGTACGGACGGACGTATGGACGGACGGATGGACTGACGGACAGACGGAGAAGATGACGCCAATATACGTCCGCCTCCGGCGGCGTATAAAAAAAGATGATTAAAAAGAACAATGTCTGAGTAGAATTCGAACCCAGGGCCTTCCGGATATAACATGTGTAAAGAGTACAAGGTGAGTGCTCTTTCTAAGTGAGCTATCGCGGCTTTCATTTATGTAGCGCGTTGGCTTACATTTTGAATAAATTGCTTTGTAGCGTACTTTATAAAATCAATGAAAAGTATAACTGACGACAATACTCATAGTAAACCGAAACAAGAAGACAAAAGTGCTAATCGCATGGCCTTAATTGAATTTGGTAATCAAATTAATAGTGATTATTCATAGCGACAAATCAGTTGTCTTGAAACGGCAATCAAATCAATTTGAAGCCTGAGAAGGGTTTTCTGGTATTAAAGCCGATTTCGTATGTCCGAAACCGATCTTATAGAATTAAACACAGAAGAATGAATAAAATATCTTTCGTTCATGTACAATCCCGCTCAATCAGAGACGTCCAATTACAGTGCTCTCAGCACTTTGATTTGACTTTCGTAATATTTATTGTGTAAAGGGTAAGATCTTTAGAAAGCGATACATGCATACACTATGGTTATAATGTAAACAGACACCCTATATCATCAGCAGCAGCGACAGCTCAAACGGGAAAGGATTAACCTCGCAACCATTTTTCAGTTTGAAATTTGGAACGCCGTTGGTTCAAAACCAGTTCGGATTATTTCTTCTGTAAAACGTTTGTTTTTCTTTATGTGTTTACTGAAAACACACATTTTAGAATGATTACCCAATTTAATGCACGTATTGTGTATGATAGGTTCCTTTTCTTTGATCATTGTTGTTTAAGTCTTTGACATATTTAAAGGAACGGGGTTTCCACGAGAAGTACTTTGGAACCAGGGTTTTGAAATTGATTATCGGGGAGTGAGTTCATTTCGCAACTCGGGTTCGACTCGATGACAAATCGGGGTTCCATCTGAACAGCCTCAGATGAGACACTAGTGAAATCCACCTATTCAGAAAAATAGTTGCTCTTACGAGTTTATTTTTTCTCCAGCATCTGTATCACTGATATTCGACAGTATCATGACCTATTTACATACTGATCAATGGTCATGACAACAATGATTATTACTAGTATAAGACTAAGTGACAGCGGTCTGTATTTATTTCGTTTAAGCGACCCGTTTACGTGTATTGAGCTAAGAAGATGAAGCAATGGGTCTGCGACAGATGGTACCTGGATGATCGTATGAATATGTTTACAGATAGGGACATTGCTATTCTCAAATTTTCGTTGATAATGAAATGAACATTTAAATTGCTTATTGTACTCCACTGCCATTTTCCCGACGGCACGTTCCCAATTTCTTCTTTTTATGCACATCTGTAGATGTAAGGATGCTGCGGTAGTACTTGTATGAGGAATCCATGGTTAGGTGCTCCAATTCATCTGGTATTTTGTTTCAGGAAAAGTATGCATTGAATTTGTTTTGTAACCACAACCAGGGAAAACTGCTACCGTGTTTTTTCTTTTTTTACTCTAAACAGGAATAAAAATCAAAGTGCTTGGAGCACCATATTTAGACACCTCTCAATGATTGAGCGGAATTGTATGTAAATGATCGGCGTTTCATTACTTTATTTCGTTGAATTTGTGTTAAGATCGATTCTAAATCACTGCGGTCGTTTTTTCGCCAACGATGGTGGAGATAGAAGTCGAACAAGAGTGCCATGGTCACAATATATGCCGCCACTTATAAAACTTGAGACAAAAAAAATGACATTGACAAGGATTTATAAATATTTACACAAAAACCTGTAAAAAGTTGTGTTCACAAAAAGGTTTTTATAAATATCCAGTCAAAAACCTGGAAGGAATTGCGTTCACGAGACTGAAATATCATTAAGCCCTATAGACTAAGATTGAAGGGGGCATAACTCAGGCAAAAATCAATGAACTATAAAATCCTTACTTACACATCTACCAATTAAGGTAATAACATCCACCAAGTTTCATAAGGATCCAGTCAGAATCTTAGAAGAAGTTGTGTTGACAAGACTGCAATTTCATTCAGCCCCAGAGACTAAGTTTTAAGGGGGCATAACTCTAGAAAAAAATCAATGAACCATAAAATCCTTCCTTCATGCAAATCTACCAATTGAGGTGATTGACCAAGTGTCATTAATATCCAGCCATAAACGTAGGAGGACTTGCGTTGACAAGGCTGCAATTTCAATAAGCCCCACAGACTAAGTTTTAAGGGGGCATAACTCTGGCATAAATCTATGAACCATAAAATTCTTCCTTCATGCACATCTACCAATTGAGGTGATAGCATTGACCAAGTTTCATTAAGGTCTAGCCAGAAACTTAGGAGGAGTTGTGTTGACAAGACTGCAATTTCAATAAGCCCCAGAGACTAAGTTTTTAAGGGGCATAACTCAGGCAAAAATCAACGAACCATAAAATCCTTCCTTCATGCACATCTACCAATTGAGGTGATAACATTGACCAAGTTTCATTAAGATCCAGCTAGAAACTTAGGAGGAGTTGCGTTGACAAGGCTGCAATTTCAATAAGCTCCAGAGACTAAGTTTTTAAGGGGCATAACTCTGGCAAAAATCAACGAACCATAAAATCCTTCCTTCATGCACATCTACCAATTGAGGTGATAACATTGACCAAGTTTCAAGAAGATCCAGCCAGAAACTTAGGAGGAGTTGCGTTGACAAGAAAGGTGGACGGACGTACGGACGGACAGATGGACGGACGGACGGATGGACGGACGGATGGACGGACGGACAGACGGAGAAGATGACGCCAATATACGTCCGTCTCCGGCGGCGTATAAAAAAAGATGCTTAAAAAGAACAATGTCTGAGTAGAATTCGAACCCAGGGCCTTCCGGATATAACATGTGTAAAGAGTACAAGGTGAGTGCTCTGCTAAGTGAGCTATCGCGGCTTTCATTTATGTAGCGCGTTGGCTTACATTTTGAATAAATTGCTTTGTAGCGTACTTTTTTAAAATCAATGAAAAGTATAACTGACGACAATACTCATAGTAAACCGAAACAAGAAGACAAAAGTGCTAATCGCATGGCCTTAATTGAATTTGGTAATCAAATTAATAGTGATTATTCATAGCGACAAATCAGTTGTCTTGAAACGGCAATCAAATAAATTTGAAGCCTGAGAAGGGTTTTCTGGTATTAAAACCGATTTCGTATGTCCGAAACCGATCTTATAGAATTAAACACAGAAGAATGAATAAAATATCTTTCGTTCATGTACAATCCCGCTCAATCAATCAGAGACGTCCAATTACAGTGCTCTCAGCACTTTGATTCTTTTTCTTCTTTGATTATTTGAATTTGTTCTATGTTGGCAAAAAAAGTGTCCGGACAATTTAGCTAGGGTCGACGGGGTTATCTGAACCAAATGTCTAACCACATCTTATACAGTTCCATTTCAAAAGGATGATAAAATGTAAGAATTTGAAAACTTTATAATGGATTTTTTAAGTAAATGCGAAATTGCAGTTTTTCAAATCATTTTTGTTCTAAAATACCTTTGAAGTGAGTGATTACATAAATGTTAATAAAATCACACCTTTTCAGATTCCAATTATACTGTATTTGTTGTAGGTTTAAAACTAATGGTTTAAATGATGTTAATTGCTTGTCTGAATCACAAATCTGTAGCAGTATCATAATTTGTAAACCTGGAAAAGGCTAACATATCACTTACAAGATACCCCAAATCACGCACCCGAATGAAGATGACATAGGCGAAATAGGCAATTATGTCATATTCAAGGGCGCATAACTCAACGTGTGACGAATATTACACTCATCATCACGTAAGATCTGCTTGACTAATGACCTTGTGTCATATTGCCTTGATTGCTCAATATCTTTGTTTGTTTGATAAACAGCATTTGCATCAATAATTTCTGTGCTCTGGTGAACAGTAATTCTTGATTATCATTTTGTCAAATCAAAAAGGGATCGATTTACCAAGAAAACAGTGAGACAGATTCAGACAAATATAATGAGTAAACGCTATCTTGATACGTACAAAAAATCTATTTAGCACAATGTTCCATTTTAGCACACTATTCTCATAATTGCTATTGTTACCGCAAAATCGTATGGCACATGTTTACATTTTGTCCAAATGTAAACAAAACAGTGTTGTATAAAAGATGAATAAATTGTTTATAAGTAGTGACGTAGACATGTTGAAAATTTAGGTACAGTGATAGAGCGGTCTGTTCACTGTTGAGAGTTTTCTGCATTTTATCGAAGAATGTTTAGTTTACATTTGAACAAAACGTAAACATGTGCCATACGATCTTGCGCCAACAATAAACTTGGAACAGTGTAAAACTTTGTTGTCTTCGAAATTATTGAAATGGCATCGAACGAAGTCCTGAATTGGGATATAATTTCTATCATAGCTGTCGTAACTCGAAAGTACATATGATACAATTATGCCTACATTACGTGAATACGGGTACTTAAATTAATTTGTTTCCATACAATTCCCTATGATTTAACCCTTTCCCAACAAGACCTGGTTTTAACGTCCTTAAAAGAAAATGCCAGGGAAAACATTGAGACAAAAGAAGAAACTGCTGATAACCAGCAGTTTCTCCTTTTGCCTCGATATTTTCTGTGCAATATTTTACACAAATTCGATCTTTAACAACTTTTATTTTGTCATTTTTAGCAGTTTGTGAAGCAGAATAACCGAAAATCTTGCTGTTTGGGAAAGGGTTAAATCAATTTGTTTCCAAATAATTCCCTATAATTTAAACATTCGCTGTTGACAGCAGGTATATAGTCTCACTATAATTGATGTAGATAAATACAACTGTCTCTTATTCTATCAAATTAATATAAATAAATATGCTGTTGGGAATTAAGAAACGTTAAGCCAAGCCAAACTCTTGACTTTCGGAACAGGAAGGATTTGGGAAAATGTTGAAATAAAAGAAGAAAAATGTGCTGATAAACATCATTTTCTCCTTTTACCTCAATATTTTCTTGGCTACAAGATGCAATAATTCTGAACTAATTACAGTCTGTTTTGTCGTCAAAACTCGTAGATTGAACCACTATAAAAATGTGTCCGTTTGGAAAAATAGATTGATTTATTAGGGTTTTCAACTGCTATGGTCATATCACGGCGGCTTTGGAAATAGGAGGGCCGTATAATTTACCACCATAAGGGTGTCTATGTATGCTAATTCATACTATATTCAAGAGTAACTTTATCTAAATTCACGGAGTCATCAAATGTTTTAAACACCCTTTTCCCAGATCCTAGCCCAATCTTTCCTATCTAAAGAGGCCATTGGGGACTTAAAGGCGGCTCTTTTATGCGACTATTTTCCATTTTCGGTAAATTTCGGAGACAATTAATATTGAATCCTGCATTAAAAGTCTTCCCTAAATAATATCTGCATCTGAGTATTAAATAATTATCTTGAAGACACAGGGAGAACAAAGAAAAAACTGATATCCAACATTGTCTCATCTTTGCTTTTAGGCCTTTAATGCAATCAAATATACAACCATATTTTCATAAACATTAACTTGTCGTCTGCTGTACCATTGAATTTGATTTTTAAAACAGTTTATAATTTATTGTAATGGAACAATGAACGTTTCGTTATATTTTGTCACCATCCAATTTCTTGAGGATCAATTTAGTGGATGCCAAAATGGTAATCCTTTAATCCATTTCCCCCGTAAAACAAAAATTAGAGTCATTTACTACTATTCCCCTAATTAGTTGGAATGCAATCACATACACAATTCCTGTTTTCATGCACGTTATTATGTCGTCTGTTTTACTGATGGATATGGGCATTTTTCATCTTTCGAAAAAAGCGAAAAAAAAAAACAAGATCTGTTTGTGAAACACAAATGCCCCCGAAATGGCCATTTTTTCTAAAACATTTTCGTGGAGTAAAGGGTTATTATGGGTTAATGGGTGACCTTGAAGAAGATCAAATTGCATGGAACAGATAGATATAATTGAAAGGAAGTTGCATAACAAATTTAAGCTTTGTATATCTTACTTTTGGAGAAAAGGCAAAGGTTAAGTTTTCAGACAGACGAACGGACAGACATACAGACAGACGGACAGATAGTCGGACAGACAGACAGACGGACACGAGTAAAACAATATGCCCCCGATCTCTCGATACGGGGGCATAAAAATACCCTGATAGTCGTGATTGAGGATACTGTTTTGGTGTGCAAGAGGTCGATATCGGCATGTAAATTTAGTTAATCAGTTAACAGCATGTTCTAATTTTGGCTCAATATTTTCATGGCTAAATTGTATGTATATCCTATTTTATCAACACCGACCTTGTCGTCTCTCACAGCTTCCAAACTTGACCAGCCCCAATTTTTCTGTACGGGAAAGGGTTAATATACTGAACACACCGTATTCTCCCATCAGAAAGCCCGAATCCCCCCCCCCCCCCATCCCGAGTATTCATGCCTATATCGACCTGCAAATATACATTTACTACATCAATATTAATTTGTTTCCTACGAATTACTGAAGATGTAAAATATTAGCATAGGATAACCGTCAATAAATATCCCTATGGTCTCTATAGATAAGAAAAATTGATCGGAGGTCTGGAAAACTAACTTTATAGTATACTGAATCAAAAAAGAAACTTTCGCAAAGTACGTATAAGTTGTTCAATCGCACTACTTAGATGTTCACTAATATATACATGTAGTGACTTTTAAAATGTGTTTGTTTGCAAAACCGGTCAGCTAATTCCCATATAAAAGCCCGAAATGATTATTAAACAGGAATATTCGAGTTTCTTTCATGTGTGCGTATGGGATATATAAATTAGAACTTGGTGAAAGTGTCGTTTTTGGTTCAGTATATTTGCGTTCATTATATAATCCAACTAGGCAACTTAAGAATTACAGACCGACTGGCAGTGACCAAAACAGATTTCTCACAGGTACTACAGGTCATAAAGAAGCTACCAGAGACCAACATGGATCTCGATAAGACTGCATATATGCGCAGTCTGATCTATAGCCTTGTTGATCTTGTAGGTCAAAACAATCGCCTTTTCCAACTAAATTGATATAAAACAATCCGCTTGTCTGCCTGAGAAATAAGACAAGCATGAATGTCATGCGGTCAAATCATGTGGCCCTAATTTTTGGACAATGCAAAAGGTCCAAAAATAGAATCACATTCCAAGGACAAAAATGTACTTCTACTAGCAAACTGACTGTGTCTATCTGAATTTATTTATTATCAAAAAGGCACCATTTTCCAGATGCCAACTAAATAGGTATCAAACTAGAACTGTCGCAGAGCGGACAAATACCCCCCACTAGCGCCTTGTCACTGAAAAAGTGCTGTAGGTCAACTGGTTCTTGACTTAGAGTACGAAAACGGATTTTAAACAAAGTCCTATTGTGACCTTGACCTTTGACCTTCGTGACCCAAAAACAATAGGGCACCTCCTTGGGTCATGGGCAACAACTGTGTAAAGTTTCATGATCCTAGGTCAACCGGTTCTTGACTTGGAGCACGGAAACGGATTTTAAACAAAGTCCGATTGTGACCTTGACCTTTGACCTTCGTGGCCCAAAAACTATAGGGCACCTCCTTGCGTCATGGGCAACAACTGTGTAAAGTTTCATGATCCTAGGTCAATCGGTTCTTGACTTAGAGCACGGAAACGGATTTTAAACAAAGTCCGATTGTGACCTTGACCTTTGACCTTCGTGACCCAAAAACAATAGGGCACCTCCTTGGGTCATGGGCAACAACTGTGTAAAGTTTCATGATCCTAGGTCAACCGGTTCTTGACTTAGAGCACGGAAACAGATTTTAAACAAAGTCCGATTGTGACCTTGACCTTTGACCTTCGTGACCCAAAAACAATAGGGCACCTCCTTGGGTCATGGGCAACAACTGTGTAAAGTTTCATGATCCTAGGTCAACCAGTTCTTGACTTAGAGCACGGAAACGGATTTTAAACAAAGTCCGATTGTGACCTTGACCTTTGACCTTCGTGACCCAAAAACAATAGGGCACCTCCTTGGGTCATGGGCAACAACTGTATAAAGTTTCATGATCCTTGGTCAACCGGTTCTTGACTTAGAGCACGGAAACGGATTTTAAACAACGTCCGATTGTGACCTTGACCTTTGACCTTCGTGACCCAAAAACAATAGGGCACCTCCTTGGGTCATGGGCAACAACTGTGTAAAGTTTCATGATCCTAGGTCAACCGGTTCTTGACTTAGAGCACGGAAACGGATTTTAAACAAAGTCCGATTGTGACCTTGACCTTTGACCTTCGTGACCCAAAAACAATAGGGCACCTCCTTGGGTCATGGGCAACAACTGTGTAAAGTTTCATGATCCTAGGTCAACCGGTTCTTGACTTAGAGCACGGAAACGGATTTTAAACAAAGTCCGATTGTGACCTTGACCTTTGACCTTCGTGACCCAAAAACAATAGGGCACCTCCTTGGGTCATGGGCAACAACTGTGTAAAGTTTCATGATCCTAGGTCAACCGGTTCTTGAGTTAGAGCACGGAAACGAAAAAGTCTACGGACGGACGGACGGACGGATGGACGGACGGACGGACGGACGGACAGACAGACAGACATGGTGAAACCAATATACCCCCCTCTACTTCGTAGGTGGGGGGTATAACAATCGGTTTATCTTCTTGAGAAATAAGACAGTCTGTAGAGTCAATGTTTACTAGTCAATTAAAGATACAAGCCTTTATATCGATCTATAAGCCTTGGTTAATTAACCGCGTCATTTCATTACAAAATGCCGTCTTCGATTTGATATTGAGCGGTTCTTCAGGCGAACCGTGCTTTTCTTCCAAGACCTAAATTAGGGTTACAGATAAGAGCGTTAAGTGGCATTGAAAAGTGTTGAATGGAACTCTGTATATGGATACACGGTGTGTAACCCATGTGACTTTTGGGAAGCATTCACACCGAAAAATCGAGATGAGATAGAGTTCACCTTACGCACCTTTGAGAGGGCCGTTATCGGTGCTAACTCATTGTGCACCCAAGCCCATGGTTTCTTCAAACATTTGAAATTAACGCATTCGTTTGAATGTTGAAAAACCCATGGGATTCGGTGCAGTATCAGGTATGTCCATCTCAAAGGCGCACATAGTGTACTTTATCTCGTCGAAACCCGTAGAGTATAAGCTGAGAAATTAACCAAAGTATAATTAAAGGGGGCGATTTTTCGGTGTGCACGCTCCCCAAAAGTCACGTGGGATATCTACCGTGTGGATAGATAAACTCGAATAACTGTTTTGTCCAAAATTCTAATCCATTACTTCAAACACTCATATTTTTCTTCTCGTGGATTTTTGCTACAAAAATTTGTATATGAAGTATAGTGTTTTTAGTGTGTTTTGAACCTATTGGTAAGGTTTTGATTAAACATAATTTCATCACGTGAATACAACTCAAAATTCATGTATATTCCTTAAAGGGGGCAATGCTAGATATTTCAGGCATCAGAGCAACATGGCGACAGTTAGAATTTGCTGATACATGTACCATGTTTACATTAGATCTATGAATGTCCAGTTTCCTCTAACTGAACTGTAAATGGAAAGTGTGGGTATGTAAATGTAGATGCATACTTGGTTTAGAAGGACCAAATAAACTTAATTCGAAATTTCCTTGGACAGAAATAATCTAGAAATACCAATTGACCAATCCATACGATATTTCTTCAATATTTTTTTCTGGTCGTATGTTTGACAGCCTAGTATAATTCCCTTCGATATTTGTTTTGTCTTCAACGAGAGCTTTCTTAAAGCACTCAATATCATGCTTTGTAGCATTGTAAAAATACATAAATCATGTGTTGTTTGTATATAAGAAGGACATTGCCACAATTCCTTCTCTAGCATAAGATGTTATCACAGTTTAACAAATGACTAGCCAGGGGGCAAAGATGTTGCGAGAAAATGTCAAAGAATGAAAAAATCCATTCGGAGATGTTGTTTTTATATCTCTCGAGAGAGAAAAAAAAGAAACGAAAAAAACCAAGCTTTTTCGAGATGATTTATAAATATTTGTTGAAAAAGCCGTACATTTGCGTAGAATTTTCTGAATTATCCACTCGTAATCTTATGCCAATCCAGTATAATATTATAGATTTTCACAAAATTAAATCAGACTGGTTGCATGTTTATTTCACAAGACATTTCATAGGTACTTTGTCATGAATTTACTGTTATTATTTTTTATTTTATTATTATTATTATTATTATTATTATTATTATTACTATTATTATTATTATTATTATTATTATTATTATTATTATTATTATTATTATTATTATTATTATTATTATTATTTATTATTATTATTATTATTATTATTATTATTATTATTATTATTATTATTATTATTATTATTATTATTATTATTATTAATTTATCTGAAAGAGCATATTTTCTTGCTAGTGAAATTTCAACCCAAAGTATTGCTACGTTTATATGGAATATATTTTGTCTTAAAACTGCATTAATTCTGGTAAACTACATTTCACATGTAAATGGAATTGTCATTTTCGTCTCCACTTTAAATGCATTTTTCGGCTTATAAGCCACAATTTCAAAACTAGAAAGCCCTAGCGGGCTGGAATCGCACCAAATACCTGAATATTTTTTCTTTAATTAAATTAGTAATTAAGTTTTAAATCCTTTGGCTTCAATAGTTTCCCAGGCATTTCTATAAGGATTATCAAAAGCAGGTTTAGTTTCTGTAGATAAATCAGGTACGAATTGAGTAATTCAAATATGAATTGTCAGATGAATATGTTCACATCATCGTGGTGAGTTGACTCATTACCGATGACAATATCGTAGAAAGTTCTAGATCCAAAGATGTTGCAGATGACAATTTCAAGCGAATGAAATTTTGCGATTTTTGTCATTTCTTGGTAGAAATAATAATGCATGCTTTACTAATATTTTCGAGGTCAGAGTGAAAACAGAGTAAATCAAAGTACTGAAAGTACTGTTGGAGAGCAAATTAGTTTCTGGGTGTGGCACATGATATTACATTTTGGAATGACTTCACCTCTATCCTACCTGTACTTACGTCTGTTTGGAGAAGTCGAATTCTAGGAAAGGGGCGAGACGATTCAAATGAGTACCCACAACGTTGGGTTTGGCGATAATTTAGTGAAATATTTTATTTTGGAAAGCCACCATTTGTACTTACGTTAAATATTTGAGTTTGGTAAAGTCGAATTCCGGGATGCTCTCCTTATGGGTACCATCATCTTTACTCTCCGAGTAAAAAATAGTAAATCAAAGTACTAAAAGTATTGTTGCAGAGCAAATTAAATCTCATAAATATGATTACCCATGACAAGCACGTACAAACACGTGGTTCTGTAATGATATGTGGTGTTCTCGTGGCTTTATTTGCGGTTTTAATAGTTTTCACCTTTTCTTAACCTAAATTTGATTTTCACGAAAAAAATGTAACAGAAGATTTCCCCTAACGGGTGGGTCTTAGATGTAACTAAAACAGTTAACTTCTAATATTGATCAGATTGATCTATACTCACGTGACGTATTTGAGTTTGGTAAAGTCGAATTCTGGGATACTCTCCTCGTGGGTATCATTGTGTTTGTCCTTGTTCTTATGACTGCCCTTCCTTCTAAACGAGAATCGATTCACCGTAATCCGATCCATAGTCTTCTGCTTTGTAGTGTAATTGAATATCCAATTATAAACTTATGAATTTTAGTTTAGTTTTGCACTAACAATAAATATCCAATGTTAAACTTTTGATTTTTAATTCATTTTAAAGTAACCATAAATATCCGATTATAACTTTTTTATATGTTTGTAGACAGATCAAACTGAGGCGGCACTTGACCTCTTCGATCAAATGAACATAGAGTTTAACTATCTCGTACCATTCACAATAACAAAAATGAATATTTCATTTAATTCTTCGGGTGCACATGCATAATATATCCACTACATATCACGTGTTTATTTTTTCCCAGGTTGACACTATATAATTTGTCAAACATAAAAAAATGGAAAAAAATAATTCATGGCAATTGTGACACAAGAAAAACGGCTTTAACTATTCTTTAGTAGTTCTTTATTCGTTATTAAAACAAGAGGACCATGATGGTCCTATATCGCTCACCTGAACCAAAATGATATGAGCAACATTTTTGTTCAATTCAATTGATATTTATGACTTTAAGACTAAGACTTAAAACGAACTTATGATCAATAACATTGTGAAAATCAAACTCATCCGAGATGTAACGGTGCCCAACACTGTGTCAAAGTTTTGCTTTGAATGATAAATAATTGTAGATTCTAGAGTATAAACAAGGTCGATAACCGCCGAAAACAGCATTTTATCAAATTCAAGGGCACATAACTCTCGACTTTCTGATCAGATCCATTTGAAAATCCAACTCATCCAAGATCTTATGGTCCCCAAGAATGTGTCCAAGATTTGTCTTGATTGGTCAATAATTGTAGATTCTAGAGTGTAAACAAGGTCGAAAACAGCCAAAAACAGCAATTTTGTCAAATTCAAGGGCACGCAACTCTCGATTTTCTGATCAGATCAGACTGGAAATCATCCTGAACAGAGATCTTATGGTCCAAAACACTGTGTCCAAGCTTTGTCTTGATTGATTGATAATTGTAGATTCTAGAGTGTAAACAAGGTCGAAAACAGCCGAAAATGGCAATATTGTCAAATTCAGGGGCACATAACTCTGGACTTTCTGATCAGATCAAACTGAAAATCAAGCTCATCCGAGATTTTATGGTCCCCAACATTGTGTCCAAGTTTTGTTTTCATTGATTGATAATTGTAGATTCTAGAGTGTAAACAAGGTCGAAAACAGCCGAAAATGGCAATTTTCAAGGGCACGTAACTCTTGACTTTCTCATCAGATCAAATAGAAAATCGAACTCATCCGAGATGTTATGGTCCCCAACATTGTGTCCAAGTTTTGTATTGATTGATATATAATTGTAGATTCTAGAGTGTAAACAAGGTCGAAAACAGCCGAAAATGACAATTTTGTCAAATTCAAGGGCACATAACTCTGGACTTTCTGATCAGATCAGACTGAAAATCGAACTCATCCAAGATCTTATGGTCCCAAACATTATGTTTTAGTTTTGTCTTGATTGATCAATAATTGTAGATTCTATAGTGTTAACAAGGTCAAAACCAGCCGAATATGGCAATTTTGTCAAATTCAAGGGCACATAACTCTGGACTTTCTGATCAGATCATACTGAAAACCAAACTCATCCGAGATCTTATGGTCTCCAACATTGTCTCCAAGTTTTGTTTTGATTGATCAATAATTGTAGATGCTAGAATGTAAACAAAGTCAAAAACGGCTTTTTTGGACATTCAAGGGCAGATAACTCAGCACATTCTGGTCCGATCTTGCCCATAATCGAACTCATCCGAGAACTTACGACCATACTTGTTTTGACTAAGTTTGATCAAGATTGATTAATCTTTGTGGATGCTAGAGCGTAAACACCAAATTGTGGACGGACAGACGGACAGACGGACAGACGGACGGACGGACGGACAGACAGACGGACGACGGACAAAAAGCGATCACAATAGCTCACCTTGAGCACTTTGTGCTCAGGTGAGCTAAAAAAAGAATTGTCTTCCTTGAATTCTTTCCGTAGCAAAATATGATATTTTTTCCTTTACTTTTTTCAACAATCGAACATTTTTCTTATTTTTCGTTTAGATACTTGACTGTCCATATGAAAAGACAAACCAAAGTACAGGTCATACTCCCCGACCTATTTTAATACCGAATTCTTTTGTCAAAAGCAAATTCATTTGTGATGAAATCCCTTTTCACATATGTTACCAACTTTGGCAAAAAAATGAGAGGCCTTTTATCATCAAAACAAGTCGGAGAAAAAGGAAAATATATCATAAAAAAAAGTCACGTGAAAACAAACTGTGCTTTATTTGTGTAAAAATATCTTTTATGCAACATAGCATAACATCCGCATAGACTAAATAAATGTTTGCTCAGTTATAAATCAAAGCAACCGACAGTCTGTCTTTAACAATAATCAACATTTGTCTGTGCTTTATGCAGCCAGGATGCGACTGCAAAATTTAAATTATACAAATTCCTGGTAGGGAAAATTCCTTAAAGATAGATAAACTGACAAGAATAATTTTGGTGCGATATTTTCAGAAATTAAAAAATGCCATTCCTAGTTGTTTGATTCTGTCGCCAATTAACACAAATTGCACATCAATTTAACACAAACACATTAAACATTCAAATCATACTCAACGGCAATATTGAACAATTCTCTCTCGCTCTGTACAGAAATGCTGCCACAAACAATTAAATAACATCACCTATTTTGGAAGCCCACAAATACAGAGGTTTCTCCGATACTAACTTTATTGAAATACTTGTGGTTCAAGAATAAATTTTCCAATACCACCTAATGCTGTCCGTATAGAATAGAGCCGCAAATGAACTAGGGTATAGTTAATTTAAGATCAACTTAGCTTCAGCAAGATCAAGGAGTTTATGCATCTCCTGGTCTTGTCACTCGTTGTGTCGAAGTCTGAGGGGGGCCGTCAAAATACCTCGACATATACGGAGTTTGACTCATCCGATTTTGTTCGGCTTCGAGATATTTGATATTTGACCGTTTTTTGAAACTTATCAAGTACGAACATTATTGAAATATAGTAGGAAAAGGAAAGAAATTGCTCGTGTCAAGCAATTTCTATCCCTTTCCTACTATATTTCAATGGCTATATTCAGTTCGAAATTATTTTGTTTTGAAAACAGTATGTCAATAGATGAGGACGGGACCAGATTTGAACTTCGACTTGAGCGAAAATTCGACTTATCCGATGTCGACATAACGAGTGTCGAGTGTATATCTTTAAGATTACACACCATTCAATCCGATTGGACGAGACATAAGACTTGCTGTATCAGATTACTTGTAATGTAATTTAGATGTAGACAATCTATTAAGAAATGTTGGTAAATATTGCAGAAGGATCCAAGATGCTCTTATACATCTCCCATGGGGTCTATTGTTGATGCGTAATAGAACTTAAAAGGATCTGCGACGTAGTAAGAAAGTCTTATGTTCTTTGGTCAAATATGGACACGGCCCCATAGGTTGAGTGCAACATAACGGTCCGTCAATCAGGTGTACACATGATCTGAAACTTGTGCGATATATGAACTATTTTGATATTTGAGACTAACATGATTTCTTCTTTAAAGTAAAGTCGATTAAACAGATATTCTCGAATACTTTCTTATATTGACGTTGCCGCCTAAAACTGTGAACAGATAAAGTGGAGTGTGTTATAAGGAGCCTTGTAGCATAATTATGTAGCCCGGTGTAGTATATAAGGGGCACTTAAACTATCTCGCCGTACAAGCTAGCATCTATAGCGACGTGGTAGAGTGTTCACTTAGGGATTGAGAGGTCCCAGGGTCGAATCCCACCGGGAGTCGATAGGAGATTCATTTGCGGGTTACACATATGAGGTTAACATATCTCTAGGGCATAGTAGAATAAGTACAGGTATTTGTTTTCTATGGTCCAGGCATGATATAATAACACCTATTTTACAAATGTAACGCTCGTAAATGAGGGCGAAAAGTGGTATAAATTTCCAATACAACTTTGCATGTCTTGGTTCGAATCTTGCAGGTGGGAGACACCTACAAGATTCAAATCATCACATGCAAAATAACAGAAGTTCTAAGATTGACAGTGTGTTGTTTACATAGGTACATTTATAAACATGTGCCATAGATATTGTCCAGCAAAATTAACCCGGGACATCTGCATATGTAATGACCCCACTTCGGCAATGTTTTGTTAAGACGCTCAACTAACGGACTTTGTACACGAAAATTAAGTTGTCCCGGGTTAATTTGGGTGGACAATGATATCGTGCCCTTCTTTATGTGTAGCATAATGATGTTCATTGGAACTAAAGTTGGATCAATCTTGGTGCCGAAACCACGTGGGTTATGTAGTCCAGGTAAAATATTACTCGTAAAATATCATTACTCGATTAGCCCAGTCTCATTAGCCCAGTTACAGGTCGGAAGGCTTCTTTCATTTTCAGGATCATTAGTTCTCTATAATATGATACCTTTGTATTAGAACCAGCGTGAGATGTTTTGGTATCGGAAAACCGAGCCTTACAGGGAATTGCGTAAATGTGCTAATTATAAAGTTATTTTTATATTACGCTTTCATAATAGGGAACCCATTCGTAAGTATTTCAAAAGACGAAGGATCTACATCCGTAGCTTGCAGATATAGAGATTGTGACCGACTTTTAGTCGAGCTATGACTCGAGCTAACGCGAAGACATAGTCTTAATCGGAATTAATTCAAATAGTAATGACTATTTGACATCACTTCAGTAGTATTAATCAGACCATCCTGAAAAACATGGTAAGAAAATCGGGCAATTAACTCTGGAATGAAAGCAGCAGACCAATGAATTGAAAGTCAACAAAGATTTTGATTCATTGAAGTATTTGAGGTGAATCCGGCAGATAGAATAGACAGCTATCGCATGTCGCTAGAGTGAATCGAAGTCGGTCTTCTTGAATGGCTTTAACTTAAACATTAGAGCTGAATTTACAGAAACATTGAGAAACAAGCTCAGTTCCGACTTAACTTTCAATGATTTTTTCATACTAGGCTATATAATATAACAATCCATACCTTATAAACTTTATTGTGTTGTTATGCATAGCTTTGAATTTGAACAAACCGAAAAATGTGTTCTTCTGAAAAGCGATAAGGTATCAACAATTTAAATGAAGTTCAGTGCAAATGTTTGTCTGGGAATATAATTGAGCAGGGATCTGGAAAAACGTCCCTTATAGCATTTGAGGCAGCCATGATTCATGACCATACTGTATCTAAATGCAGCCTGACTGGGATCCATGCTACTCTCTTGCTTTTGCAACTGGTCATTAAGAAGCCGTTGGAGAACAACATGGTTCTTGATCAGACTGTGTGTATACACAGGCTGATCTGGAACCATGTTGGGCTCAAAAGCCTTAAAGGACGTTTTTCCAGGTCATGGCTCAATTATTTCCGTATCCCATTAAGACACAACTGTGAATTTTTGCCCGTCTAGGAACAAAGAGTGTCGACTTCTTATAAATTGGTATTAATTTCTAATTTAAACATTTCCAATTACGTGTCTAAGACTGTAAAAGGTTCATTTTCTAAGCAGCAATAATTCAAACCGTTCAGAATTAAAGAAAAATAACACCGCAATATTAATGTACTTAATTCTAACGTTACATGTGAATTAAAATCCATGTGCAGTACAGTAAGTATTTTTGACGTCACGATGACACCATGACGTCATATATACACTGGTCTATTCATACACCCAAACACACTTTGAATTTTTAACCGTGACCTGTGTATGCATGAGAGCAAACAAAAGGTCACGCGGTCGTTTTACTATATAATTCATTGAGCGAGTCGTTATTTTCACGCGAGCATTTTTCAATTATTCTGCCTTAGTACTAAGAATATTTTATACAGTCATTTACGTTAATTATTAGAGTTTTGAGTTACAGAAATATTTTTGCAACTTTGATTGAAAAAAAGAGATTTTTTGGCTTGTAATCATTCGTATCCTGTCTCCATCGCCCGTTACCACCATGCAAGTTCAGGATGAGCTACTGCTTTTGAAAACCAAATAAAATCAATTTTGCAGAAGCATTTGAGCTCCTTAGTACTGTCCAAGTGTGAGCGGTAATATTTTGAATGTGTTTGTGCTCTAGATTAGAGCCAATAATGGACAGGTCACAGGATGTATTCCCAGCCTCGGAGCGTGGACAATAATTATAAATAAACTTATGGCTGAAATATTGTTGAGAGGTGTTAAATTAAACAAGAGGGCCAGAATGGCCCTATATCGCTCACCTGAAAGAAATTTGTGACACGCCCACTTTTTTTTACAAATCAAAAATTCGTGAACAAATTTTGAAAAGGGTCACTCAAGGAACATTGTTGCCAAGTTTGGTTCAAATTGGCCCAATGCTTCATTTTTAAAGATTTTTCGTATGATTTCTCTAAGTCTGATAACACTGCCCTTCCACACCCACATTTTTAGACGACAAAGAAAATTTGTGTACGCATTTTTAAAAGTCACTCAAGGAAAATTCTTGCTAAGTTTCGTTCAAATTGGCCCAATGTGTTTTTTAAAGAATTTTCTTAGGGTGTCTCTAACTTCGATAAGCCACGCCCTGCCACGCCCGCTTTATCTGACAAATCAAAATCCGCAAACAAATTTTAAAAAGAGTCACCCAAAGAATAATTCTGTTAAGTTTGGTTCAAATTGGGCCAACGGTTGATTTTTGTAGAATTTTCTTAGGATTTCTCTAAGTCAGAGAAGCCATGTCCTGCCACGCCCACTTTTTCTGACGAATCAAAAATTTGCGAATAAGTTTTGAAAAAAGTCATCCAGGGAACATTACTGCCAAGTTTGGTTCAAATTGGGCCAACGGTTGATTTTTAAAGAATTTTCTTAGCATTTCTCTAAGTCCGATAAGCCATACCTTGCCACGCCTACTTTTTTGACGAATCAAAAATTTGCGAAAAAGTTTTGAAAAGGGTCACCCAAGGAACATTTCTGCCAAGTTAGCTTCAAATTGGCCCAATGGTTGATTTTTAAAGAATTTTCTTAGGATTTCTCTAAGTCTGATAAGCCACGCCCTGCCACGCCCACATTTTTTGACGAATCAAAAATTCGCAAACAAATTTTGAAAAGAGTCACCCAAGGAACATTCCTGCCAAGCTTGGTTCAAATTGGGCCAACGGTTAATTTTTAAGGAATTTTCTTAGAATTTCTCCAAGTCCAATAAGTCACGCCCTGCCACGCCCACTTTTCCTGACACATCAAAAATTCACCACCAAATTTTGAAGAGTGTCACCCAAGGAACATTTCTGCCAAGTTTGGTTCAAATTGGGCCAATGGTTGATTTTTAAAGAATTTTCTTAGGATTTCTCTAAGTCCGATAAGCCACGCCCAGCCACGCTCACTTTTCCTGACAAATAAAAAATTCACCACCAAATTTTGAAGAGTGTCACCCAAGGAACATTTCTGCCAAGTTTGGTTCAAATTGGGCCAATGGTTGATTTTTAAAGAATTTTCCTAGGATTTCTCTAAGTCTGAAAAGCCACGCCCTGCCACACCCACTTTTTTTGACGAATCAAGAATTTGCCAACAATTTTTGAAAAGGGTCACCCAAGGAACATTTCTGCCAAGTTAGGTTAAAATTGGCCCAATGGTTGATTTTAAAAGAATTTTCTTAGGATTTCTCCAAGTCCGATAAGCCACGCCCTGCCACGCCCACATTTTTTGACGAATCAAAAATCCGCGAACAAGTTTTGAAAAGGGTCACCCAAGGAACATTCCTGCCAAGTTTGGTCAAAATTGACCAAATGGTTTAGGAGGAGAAGATGTTTAAAGAAATGTGAACGGACAGACGGACGGACGGACGGACGGACGGACGGACGACGGACGGTGAGTGACCACAATAGCTCCCCATGAGCACTTCGTGCTCAGGTGAGCTAAAAAGAAATGAAAAGAAAATTGTTTTAAACCTTTACCAAACAAGAAATGTTAATGTTTTGACTGTCAAGGGCGGATCCAGGATTTTTTCAAGGGGGGGGGGGGGTCTAGCCCATAAGATGGAAGATGGCTTTAAAGGGGGGGTCTCACCCTATTAGAAATTCCCATAGGGTTGTGCCCACGCTCGGAATTTCATGAAATTTGGTATGAAGTTAGTATTCTTTATTACCACGTTATTCCCGAAATGTTTTTTAAAAATCTTTTCTGGAAAATATCTTTTTAAAAATTTTAAGATTTTTGCTTAAAAATGGGGGGTATCCTTAATTAACGAGGCCATACACATCCAGCTTTGTCGTATTCGAGCCAAATTGTCCCCAAAATAATGTCTAATAATTTTCCATCGTGTATAAACCAGAATAGTATATATTACTCAACAAAAAACAATTTTCTAGAAGATTTTGTATGACCTCATCGCCAATTTTTTTAGTTTTTAAGCATTTCGACCAAATTCAGGTCTCAATTTCACCTAGTTCCAGTTTTTGTCAACCTATAAAATTTACATAAAAATTGCCCTTATATATGCCCATGCTTATGGTAAAATATGAAGAAAAAATAAAACCGGTAACAGTGTTGTTTTTGAATTTAAGTGTAAAGGGTCCAGATTTCTAAGAATGTAAAATCTAAGATTTTACTTAATTATTTTCAAATACATTTGTAAATAGCTTATTATGCTTTGTTGTGTCTTTATTTAATATAACCAACTTACACATGGCATCAATTTTAACTTTTTTTCACACAAAAACATGATTTTAAAGAATAATGGGCACATTGTCGTACCCCACCCACCAATAATATAATGGAAGAAAAAATCCCAAACAGCAGAGTAAATTATAAAATGTGGGGATGAAAAATAAAGGAGATGCATAATGTTACATATTTAATCTATTATGTCACCCTTTTTAACTTTCATTTGTGGCTTATCAGCACTTAGACTACTTTCTTCTTCTTCCGGTTACAGTGATGGGCCCTTATAAGAACATTATCGCACAGTTATTAAAAAATATAAACATTTTTTTTCTTTACTACACTGCTCAAGATAATAAAAGAACACAAAAACAGTTTTTTATTGTACATTAATTGTGCCTTTGAATGCAAGATTGCCAATATTTCTATTGTAATGATGAACTAGCCACTGCTTTGTTGACATATTAACTTTTTGATAATCTTAGATTTGAGAAGAACATGCATCGTTTTCGCATGTTTGTATCAACAATATTGATATAAAAATGTTGCACGATGACTCCTCTTGCTATTCTGATTTAAGATTGGGGACTGATATCAATACTATGTAGGCAATACTGAGCTTTTGCTAGATGGGTACCATTAAAATCCGGGAGCATTCTAAGGTGCCGTTGTTCACAGTTCTCATTATTTGACAATGTTACCGGTTTCAATTTTTCACCAAATTCTGCATACGACTAGGAGACATATATGGCTAACCTTTTTATCAATTTCATACGTAGACAAAGACGGGAACATACAAGTAAAATTATTTGAATTTAAGGTTTTGAAAATTTCTCGGCTGTTTTTCTGACAATTCCTGACCAAATAAATTTCTGAGAATTTTTTTTTTGCATGTTGGCATCAACATTGTTGGTACCAAAATGTTCTTCGATGACCCCTCTTGCTATTTTGATTCAAAATTTGGGACTGATATCAAAACTAGGTAAGCAAAATTGGGCTTTTGCTAGACGGGTACCATTGAAAGCCAGGAGCATGTTAAGATGCCGTTATTCACAATTTTTATAATTTGACAATGTTACCGGTTTCAAATTTTCACCAAATTTTGCATGCAAACAGGGATCATATATGGCCAACTTTCTTATTAATTCCATTGGTTGACAAAGACGGGAACATACAAAAGAATTTGATTGAATGTTAGGTTTCATATTATATAATTTTCTGTGTAGTTTTTCTGTCAATTTCTGACTAAATAGATTTCTGAGAAATTATGTGGCATGTTGCTATTAAAAATATTGGTCTGAAAATGTTCTACATGTTCTACAATAACTCTTCTTGCTATTCTTATTTAAAATTTGGGACTTATATCAAAACTAGGTAAGCAACATTGGGCTTTTGCTAGACAGGAACCATTGAAATCCAGGAGCATCTTTAGGTGTCGTTGTTCACAATTCTCATTATTTGACAACGTTACAGGTTTCAAATCTTCACCAAATGTTTCATGCAAACAGGGGACATATATGGCTAATTTTCTTATCGATTTCACAGGTTGACAAAGACAAGAGGACCATGAAGGTCCTTAATCGCTCACCTGAACCTAGATAGAAAGAAAGTCACAATGTTGTCAAGTTCAAGAGCACACAATTTAAGATGTGAAATTATGATCCAGCTGAAAACTGCTTTCATAATCTTGAATGATCAATATTTGTGGCTGTTACAGTGAAAACAAAGTGGAAGAAAACAATACAGTCAAGGGCACATAACTCTTTTCCAATAAAAGTATTCTCATCAACATTATGTCCATTTTTTTTTTCATTGGTCAATATATTGTTAGAGTGAAAATAAAGTCAAAAACTGTAATTTTGTAAAATTCAAGGGTCAATAACTCTGGTTTTTCTAGTCAAATCAAGCTTAAAGTTTCACTCATCCAGGATCTTATGGCCACCAACATTGTGGCCAAGTTTTGTCTTGATTAGTCAATAAATGTAGATGCTACAGAGTAAACAAAGTCGAAAACAGCAATTTTGTCAAATTCAAGGGCACATAACTCTAGACTTCCTACTTCAATCACACTGAAAATCGAAGTCTTTCAAGATCTTATGGTTACCAACATTGTGGCAAAGTTTTGTCTTGATCGGTCAATATTTATAGATGCTATAGTGGTAACAAAGATAAAACTAGCCATTTTTGATGTTCAAGGGCTTATAACTCCAGATTTCCATGTCCGATCTGACAAAAAATTGAACTCATCTGAGAACTTATAGTTACCAACATTGTTGCAAAGTTTTGTTTTGATCGGTCAATATTTGTAGATGCTAGAGTGGTAACAAAGTCAAAACTAGCCATTTTTGACGTTCAAGAGCACATAACTCAAGACTTCCAGGTCCGATCTGACTCAAAATCAAACTCATCTGAGAACTTATAGTTACCAACATTGTTGCAAAGTTTTGTTTTGATCGGTTAATATTTGTAGATGCTAGAGTGGTAACAACGTCAAAACTAGCCATTTTTGATGTTCAAGGGCACATAACTCCAGACTTTCTAGTCCGATCTGACTCAAAATCTAACTCATCCGATAGCTTATGGTCATACATATATTGACCAAGTTTGATTATGATTGGTCAATATTTGTAGATGCTAGAGTGGTAACAAAGTCAAAACTAGCCATTTTTGACGATCAAGGGCATATAACTCCAGACTTCCTGGTCCAATCTGACTCAAAATTGAACTAATCTGAGAACTTATGGTCATACATATATTGACAAAGTTTGGTTAAGATTGGTCAATATTTGTAGATGTTAGAGTGGTAACAAAGTCAAAACTAGCTATTTTTGATATTCAAGGGCGCATAACTCCGGACTTCCTGATCTGATCTGACCCAAAATCAAACTCATCCAAGAACTTATGGTCATACATGTTATGACCAAGTTTGGTTAAGATTGGTCAATATTTGTAGATACTAGAGTGGTAACAAAGTCAAAACTAGTCAATTTTGACGTTCAAGGGCGCATAACTCTGGACTTCCTGATCCGATCTGACTCAAAATCGAACTCATCCGAGAACTTATGGTCATACATGTTTTGACCAAGTTTGGTCAAGATTGGTCAATATTTGTAGGTGCTAGAGTGGTAACAACAAATTGTGGACAGACGGACGGACGGACAGACAGACGGACGGACGGACGGACGGACGGACAGACGCCGACGGACAAAAAGCGACCACAATAGCTCACCTTGAGCACTTCGTGCTCAGGTGAGCTAACAAGAACATACAAAAACAAATTGATATGATTTTAGGTTTTGAAAATTTCTCGACTACTTTTCTGACAATTTCTGACTAAATAAATTTCTAAGAATTTTTTTGTTCATGTTGATATCAACAATATTGGTACCAAAATATTCTACAGTGACTCCTCTTGCTATTCCGATTTAAAATTTGGGGCTGATATCAAAACTAGGTAAGCAAAATTGTGCTTTTGTTAGACAGGTACCATTGAAATCCGAGAGCATTTTAAGGTGCCGTTGTTCACAATTCTCATTCTTTGACAATGTTACCGGTTTCAAATTTTCACCAAATTTTGCATACAAACAGAGAACATATAAGGCCAACTTTCCTATCAATTTCATAGGTTGACAAAGATGGAACATACAAAAATATTTGATAGAATGTTAGGTTTTGAAAATTTCTCGTCTATTTTTCTGACAATTTCTGACTAAATTAATTTCTAAGAATTTTTTGCGCATGTTGGGACCAACAGTATTGGTATCAAAAGTTTCTACAATGACTCCTCTTGCTATTTGTGTTAAAACTTGTGGATTTATACCAAAACTAGATAGCCAACATTGAGTTTTTGTAAGACGGGTATCAATGAAAACAGGGAACACTTTAAGGTGCCGCGTAAAGACCTATATGCACTCTTTGAGCGAAACGAATATATTTTTGTAGTTCATAGGTCAGGGGCATTCTATGAGTAAAGTTACAAGAAAATCTGTGCGTGGGCGCAAATGAGACCCCCCCTTTGTGAATTGTGTAACGATACATGTATAGGCCTACTGTACTAACTTTGTAGTCAAAATTCGATTTTCGGTCAATTCAAGGCGAGGTCCGGACCCCCTTCTAGATCCGCCCTTAACTGTGCTACAGAGATTGTTTCGAAAATCATTTCAAGAGACAAATTAATGAAATACTTTTAATCAGCAGTTTCCCCTTTTGTCTCAACGTTTTCTATACTTCTATGTACACACGCAAGGGTGGATCCAGGATTTTTTCGGGGGGGGGGGTCCAAAACCAATTGCCAGGGAGGCGGAGGTCCACGCCCAAATGATGACTTAAATATGTTAAATTATGACGCTTTGATTATAGTCAACATTCAATTTTCGGCTTATTCCAGGGGGCGGGGCGAACATCCCGACCCCCCCCCCCCTCTAGATCCGCCCTTGCACATACGAAATCCTACTTTCAAGATGCCCATTCTGTTGTCTGCAAGAGCTTCCAAATTGAATCAGGTGCCGTTTAGAAAAGGGTTTTAAAAGCCGCTGTCAAACTTGAAAAGTCTAAATAATTTGTCGTTTGGGAAATGGGCTTTAAGAGCAATGCTTTTATTATCAAATTGATCTACCATAATGAATTATCTATCTACATTAGCCTTTCGGTACTGAGATTGTCATCTTCACACTGAAAATGGCATGTTTCGTACATTTTTTTGTTGGGGGAAAGGGGGTTAAATACATGAAAATGACAGTTGAACCTGGCGGCTAGGTCCTCAAAAGATCCGTGGATACTACGTTTTCGGAGGGTCAAAAATGCCTTAAAAGCCAGTAAAGACCATAATTGGAAGTCAGTCAATGATATCCCGTCGAGATTCACAGAGGAATCATCACAAAACGGAGTGTGATTCCTGTTAAACTTCTTCTTTCCTCCGTTCATTTCCATTGCACGTTGGATGCTTTGCTCTCAATTGGGTCAGAGCCTCGATCTGGCATTAAAAAGTGTTACTATTTTTAGTAACAAATTGGAAGTGTGTTTGGGTGTATTTAATTTAATATCAATCTACATGTTGTTGTTGTTGTTTTTTTTGTTGTTGTTGTTGTTGTTTTTTTTGTTTTTTTAATTTTTTTACCTTTACAGTTTCGCCATTGTTGCTTTCTTGTGTCATACCATACGAAACCCAAATATAATGTAGGTATGAACGTACACAATACATAATGTGTTGAACTTAATGACAATTTTTAATTTGAAAATTTTGAGAGGAACTCGTCAAACGATTTGTGGGAAATGGTTAACCCTAACAAGAGCTTCGCGGATCGGCGCATATACCTTCAATTCAGTTCAAGGGTAGACAATTCAATAATACCAAGAGTTATCTGAATTATGAAATTAGTGTGTACAAATAGACACCATGGAGATTCATTGTGACAAGTTTGATCAAAATTCCGGTTGGAATTGTAGGACGAATTGCGCACACGAGAAAACGGGCATTTTCTATATTCAACGGCAGATAATTCAAGAACGAAAAGAGTAATCTGAATTCTGTAAGTGGTGTTCACAACTAAACACCATGGAGATTCATTGTGGCAAGTGTGATCAAATTCCGATTGAGACTATAGGAAGAGTTGCGCATACAAGAAATTGTTAACGGACGATCAGACGTACGGACGGACGACCGGGGCCATAACATAATACGACCCTTCGGGCGAATAACAAGAGCTGTCCGAAGACAGCGCGCTCGACTTTCTAAGTTGCTTAGTATAAAGGGAGCGTAACTCCAAATATAGTGGAGCCAGGATCATGGGCCCTGGTAGTAAGGGAGAGGGTGTGATGGTGAATAAGTATTCCAAGTTTGGGTTGAATCTCTTTGATAGTATGGAAGTTATTGATGTTTGAAAAAACTTTAACCTTTGTTGCAACGCCAACGCCAACGCCGACGCCGACGCGCGGGTGACAATATAAGCTCTCATTTTCTTCGAAAAGTCGAGCTAAAAATGATAGAAAGTCAGACCACATCCAGAAATAATCTATAAATCAAATGGAAACTTAGTTTCTAATGATTGATAACTACAATATCGCTATACTAGACTACCATTTATTATCTTCTGATATATTCTGCAATGGTTTGTAAGGCAGTGAACTTTTGTTTGAAGAATTGAGGCATTATAGTAGATTCTACGCGAAATAAACATTCAAATACACGCAGCGCATTGAATGTTTATATCCCGTAGAATCTACTATACACACTCTATCTGACTTATTGGTTGATTGGAGACGATGGCGTGGCTATGTATAGACGTAACATAAACTATCCGGCATAAGTGTAAATGTACATAATTCATATATGTGTTTGTGTTGCAGTTTTGTGATGGATTTTATGACAATTTATTTCAAGACGTGCTCATCAGCCAGTGTTTGTTTGGGAAATGGTTAACAATAAAAAGGACAATAATCGAAAGTCAGACCACATCCAGAAATAATCTATAAATCAAATGGGAACTAAGTTTCTAATGATTGATAACTACAATATCGCTAGGTTAGACTACCATTTATTATCTTCTGATATATTCTGTAATGATTTGTAAGGCAGTAAACTTTTGTTTGAAGAATTGAGGCAGTATAGTATTGTCCAGCAAGATTAACCCGGGACATCTGCGTATGTAATGACCTCACTTCGGCTTTGTTTTGTTAAGACGCTCAACTAACGGACTTTGCGCACGAAAATTAAATTGTCCCGGGTTAACCTTGTTGGACAATAGATTCTACGCGAAATAAACATTCAAATGCACGCAGCGCATTGAATGTTTATATCCCGTAGAATCTACTATACACACTCTATCTGACTTAATGGTTGATTGGAGACGGGGGCGTGGCTATGTATAGACGTCACATAAACTATCCGGCATAAGTGTAAATGTACATAATTCATATATGTGTTTGTGTTGCAGTTTTGTGATGCATTTTATGACATTTCATTTCAAGACGTGATCATCAGCCAGTGTTTGTTTGGAAAATGGTTACTATAAAAATGACAATAATCGAACCTCAAACCGCATCCAGAAATAATCTATAAATCAAATGGAAACTTTGTTTCTAATGATTGATAACTACAATATCGCTAGGCTAGACTTCCATTTATTATCTTCTGATATATTCTGCAATGGTATGTAAGGCAGTGAAATTTTGTTTGAAGAATTACTAGATTTATGTATTAGATTATGATAGAGACTGTATAGTAGATTCTACGCGAAATAAACATTCAAATGCGCACAGCGCATTGAATGTTTATATCGTGTAGAATCTACTATACACACTTTATCTGACTTATTAGTTGATTGGAGACGGGGGCGTGGCTATGTATAGACGTCACATAAACTATCCGGCATACGTGTAAATGTACATAATTCATATATGTGTTTGTGTTGCAGTTTTGTGATGAATTTTATGACAATTTGTTTCAAGACGTACTCATCAGCCAGTGTTTGTTTGGGAAATGGTTAACTATAAAATAACAATGGAAAGTCAAACCACATCCAGAAATAATATATAAATCAAATGGGAACTTAGTTTCTAATGATTGATAACTACAATATCGCTGACTAGACTCCCATTTATTATCTTCTGATATGTTCTGCAATGGGTTGTAAGGCAGTGAACTTTTGTTTGAAGAAAGACTAGATCTAAAATGACTTGCAATGAGACAACTTGATATATACTCGGTTACCATCAAGAAATATCGTCACTATGACTAGAATATACTGTTGTAACGGCGCTTTGAAGTTACCGGCGATATAAAAGACCGGTCAGAGCATTCATTTGTGCTCGTTTTTTTTTTGTTGTTGTTGTTGTTTTTTTTTTTTTTTTTTTTTTTTTTTTCTTTCACCAGATACTGTTTAGAAGATCCACACGATCCAGAGAACTCATGTTTTTTCGTCTTCTCTGTTTTAAACCAATTTCAAATCAGTAACGTGTTTACTGAATTATTGACGATTTTATGCAAGTATTGTTGTAGCTGTGAGACGTGACTTTCCGACGTTACAGATACGCCTGAGTCAAACAGTATTACAGATGTCATTTCACATGGCGCAGCTATAAGTTTTTTTATCATAAATAACGCGTTTGGGCATTTTCAAAATAACAAATAAGTATCATTTTCATGTAAACCTGTTATATCTGTGAACTATGATACAAGTCTTTTAGAAACATATTACGCTTTATGTGAAATATGAACACATTTTGAATAAAGGGTCAGTGTCAGGTCAAATGAAATTTGTAATACCCACGTGCATTACGACATAATTGAGTAAACTGGCTTCCAATTTTTAAGATAACTTTAACCCTTTCCCAAACAAGACCTGGTTTTGACGTCCCTAATAGAAAATATTTGGGAAATCATTGAGACAAAAGAAGAAACTGCTGATAACCAGCAGTTTCTCCTTTTCTCTCAATATTGTCTGTGCTATATTTTACACAAATCCTATCTTTAATAACATCCATTTTGTCATTTGTGGCAGTTTTTAAAGTGGATCACCCTAAAATTTTGCCGTTTGGGAAAGGGTTAAATGAAATAACTGGGTGACCTACGGAATCAGTATGGCATTAACTGAAACCTTTCCCAAACAACACCTGGTTTCAACATATTCTACATTATGTTTTACACCAATCGCATCTTTATTTACAACAATTTTGTTGTCCACAGCAGCAGCACTCCGAAATTTTGTTGTTTTGGAAATGTTTATTAAAGCGAAATTAAAAGCATCTTGTTCTAGAAACCACTGTATGTATGAATCCACAAGCAAAAATTGATAGTGACGTAGTTTTGTGTTTATCGTTTACAACCGATTAACCTGTTCATTTATTACGTGCACATTGTAAACGGTACAGATGAGAAGAGTTTATTGGTTTAGAAACAGTAAACACAAAACTACGTCACTGTCATTTTTTGGTTGTGGATCTATAGGTCTGTCTTAACTAGAACTGTCGCAAAGCGGACAAATACCCCCCCCCCCCCCCCACTAGCGCCTTGTCACTGAAAAAGTGCTGTAGGTCAACCGGTTCTTGACTTAGAGCACGGAAACAGATTTTAAACAAAGTCCGATTGTGACCTTGACCTTTGACCTTGGTGACCAAAAAACAATAGGGCACCTCCTTGGGTCATGGGCAACAACTGTGTAAAGTTTCATGATCATTGGTCAACCAATTCTTGACTTAGAGCACGGAAACGGATTTTAAACGAAGTCTGATTGTGACCTTGACCTTTTACCTTGGTGACCCCAAAACAATAGGGCACCTCCTTGGGTCATGGGCAACAACTGTGTAATGATTCATGATCCTAGGTCAACCGGTTCTCGACTTAGAGCACGGAAACGGATTTTAAACAAAGTCCGATTGTGACCTTGACCTTTGACCTTGGTGACCCAAAAACAATAGGGCACCTCCTTGGGTCATGGGCAACAACTGTGTAAAGTTTCATGATCCTAGGTCAACTGGTTCTTGACTTAGAGCACGGAAACGGATTTTAAACGAAGTCCGATTGTGACCTTGACCTTTGACCTTGGTGACCCAAAACAATGGGGCACCTCCTTGGGTCAAGGGCAACAACTGTGTAAAGTTTCATGATCCTAGGTCAAACATTTCTTGAGTTAGAGCACGGAAACGAAAAAGTCTACGGACGGACGACTGGACGGATGGACGGACGGACGGACGGACGGACGGACGGACGGACGGACTGACAGACAGACAGACATGGTGAAACCAATATACCCCCCTCTACTTCGTAGGTGGGGGGTATAATAAATACATAAATATCGACATTATCATATCCACCAATTATCGGGAGATGAAACTGATCACAATACGGGACAGACTAATCAGGTTGATTGGCTACGTGGCGTAATGATAAATAAATATTGTATTAGTAGGTCGGTCATCGACCACTCTACTCCGTACATCACAGCCAAATATTATCGCAGAGTGGTCAACTTAAGGTAACCACTGCAGAGTTCTACTCGGAATAATTTGAAGCTGTAGTGGCACATAAATTAAAGTGACACTTTACATTTATTTCATTTTTTAAAAGTATGTCTTGATGTAAATATTGTTTATTCTAATGCATAGAAATGCTATCAGATTTTCGAAGTTGTTATTTATAAGCGAAAAACACGCCTTTAAAATTGAGACAGAAATGACAAATTCTATATAAATCTGAACTGTTGTCCACAACAGATTGTTTAATTCTAGCACAAAAATATATATTTCTCGTAATCGGTTCAATAATTTGGCTTGAAATTTTCAGAATGTTCATAAGAAAATATGCTCTTTCAGATAAAATAAAAGTAAAATTTATGTAAAAATTATTGTGAAATGTCACTTTTAGTATCGACAAACATCGAAATGCAAAGAGTTTATACAAATAATTGGCTATAAAATCATAATGGGAAACGAAGAAATTGCTCATCCCATCATGTTTTAAAACCAACTAGAATATCACTGAAAGTGATCATACCCCCCCAAAAGCGCAGTTTTTGTGCATTTTGAGAAGTTGATTTCATTTGAACTGGGAGCTGTTCAATTGGAAAAAAGAGCTAACAAAAAATCAACAGACCAAACAACACATGTAAATGTTGCAAAAAATACCAATTTTCAACAAAAGGACATAGCTTAACAATCCCCAAGCCCTGCCCTGTCCTGCTGATATTTTTCAATAAACCAAAAATTCACAACCATGTATTGAAGACAGTCAATCAATGTACATTCCTGTAAGATTTGGTTCAAATTTACCGTATAATTGCTATTTTAAAGAATTTTCTCATGATTTCGTTAAGTCTGTTAAGCCCTGCCCTGCCATTACCGCAGTTTTTGCAAATCAAAAATTAACGAACAAATTTTGAAATAAGTCACGAAAATGAACATTCCTGCCAATTTTGGTAACAAAACACTGAATCAAAAATTCACGATCAAGTTTTGAAAAGAGTCACCCAAGGAACACTCCTGCCAAGTTTGGTAAGAATTGGCTTAGTGGTTAAGGAGGAGATTTTTGAAGAATTATCTGACAATTTCTCGAAGTCGGATTAGCCCCGACCTGCCACACCCACATTTTTGACGAATCAAAAATTAATGAACATACATTGGATACAATCACTCAAGGGTCATTTCTGTCAAGTTTGGTACAAATTAGCCTAATAATTGATTTTAAAAGATTTTTCACATGATTTCTCTAAGTCTGATAAGCCCCGCCCTGCCACGCCCACAATTTTTGACAAATCAAAAATTCACGAACAAGTTTTGAAAAGGGTCACTAAAGGAACATTTCTGCCAAGTTTAGTAAGAATTGGCCCAGTGGTTAAGGAGGAGAAGATTTTTGAAGAATTATCTAACGATTTCTCGAAGTCGGATAAGCCCCGCCCTGCCACGCCCACATTTCTTGGAGAATGAAAAAATCATGAATATACATTGAATACAATCACTCACGGGTCATTCCTGTCAAGTTTGGTTCAAATTGGCCTAATGATTGATTTTTAAAGATTTTTCACATGATTTCTCTAAGTCCGATAAGCCCCGCCCTGCCACGCCCACAATTTTTGACAAATCAAAAATTCACGAACAATTTTTGAAAAGGGTCACTAAAGGAACATTTCTGCCAAGTTTAGTAAGAATTGGCCCAGTGGTTAAGGAGAAGATTTTTGAAGAATTATCTAACGATTTCTCTAAGTCGGATAAGACCCGCCCTGCCACGCCCACATTTTTTGGGGAATGAAAAAATCATGAGCATACATTAAGTACAATCACTAAAGGGTCATTCCTGTCAAGTTTGGTTCAAATTGGCCTTATAATTGCTTTTTAAAGATTTTTCACATGATTTCTCCAAGTCCGATAAGCCCCGCCCTGCCATGCCCAAAATTTTTGACAAATCAAAAATTCACGAACAAGTTTTGAAGAGGGTCACTAAAGGAACATTCTTGCCAAGTTTATTAAGAATTGGCTTAGTGGTTAAGGAGGAGAAGATTTTTGAAGAATTATCTAACGATTTCTCGAAGTCGGATAAGCCCCACCCTGCCACGCCCACATTTTTTGGGGAATGAAAAAATCATGAATATACATTGAATACAATCACTAAAGGGTTATTCCTGTCTAGTTTGGTTCAAATTGGCATAATAATTGATTTTTAAAGATTTTTCACATGATTTCTCTAAGTCTGATAAGCCCCGCCCTGCCCCGCCTACAATTTTTGACAAATCAAAAATTCACGAACAAGTTTTGAAAAGGGTCACTAAAGGAACATTCTTGCCAAGTTTAGTAAGAATTGGCCCAGTGGTTAAGGAGAAGAAGATTTTTGAAGAATTATCTAACAATTTCTCGAAGTCGGATAAGCCCCGTCCTGCCACGCCCACATTTTTGGGGAATGAAAAAAATCATGAACATACATTGAATACAATCACTCAAGGGTCATTACTGCAAAGTTTGGTTCAAATTGGCCTGATAATTGATTTTTAAAGATTTTTCACATGATTTCTCAAAGCCCGATAAGCCCCGCCCTGCCACGCCCACAATTTTTGGCGAATCAAAAATTCACGAACAAGTTTTGAAAAGGGTCACCCAAGGAACATTCCTGCCAAGTTTGGTAAGAATCCGACCAATGGTTGAGGAGGAGAAGATTTTTGAAGAAAAACCAACAGACGGACCAACAGACAGACAGACCAACAGACCAACAGACCAACAGACAGACAAGCTGACTCCTATATACCCCCCAAATTGAATTTGGGGGGGGGGGGGGTATAATTATTACATTTCCACTTATAACAATACAGTATGTTACGGGTTTTGACCATAATTATATTCCTTTATTTGGCGACCATTTTGAAGAAGTTAAGCTGTTGGGTTCTTTTGAAGGTGTAGGGGCATTGTACACTGATTTATTTTAAGCTCTACTATGGCCGATACAGCTTATTGGGCTGGGAAGAACACTGTACTGTACAGGTTGAAGAACTTGCGATTATGTTTTAAATGGAAGTATCTAGCGGTCGATATAAACTTGAATACAGCTCAATATGTGCATAATGCAGTTTGCTAAACATCCATTATGCATTTGTCCCTCCTTCACTTTTCAGCTACTGTCGCCTGCTCTATGAGACAGCATATTGAATGGGTAAGGAAATTCTAAATTCATTACCAAGAATCTAGTACAAGTCTGCAATATTGCCCACTTGTGAGCAAGGTAACATCTATAATGTATTGGGGAGTATTTCTGGAGAAGAGAACTTGTTCCCTATCCCTTTCCTAAACAAGGTCTGGTTTTAACGTCCGTAATAGAAAATACTTGAGAAAAGATTGAGACAAAAGAAGTGTTGATTATCAGCAGTTTCTCCTTTTGTATCAATATTTTCTCGGCTGTATTTTACACAAATCCTATCTTCATTAGCACCAATTTTGTCTTCTGTAGCAGATCTCAAATTGGTTAAGTCCATTTCTGTTGTTTTGGGACTGGGCTAGACTGTACAGGTATTTCAAAACCCGATGTTGTTGATGGCGAGACAATTAGAATAGGTACACACAATTCAGGGATTATCAAACAATTAATAAAACATTGCTCTCTGAAATACTAATTCAACCACTTAACTGCAGCACTGAAGTGGAATGTATCATGAGCAGATTGTACTGAAGCAGAAACTGACCAGGATCGTTAAGATCGTGTTGGTTTATATAGATTCATATTAATGTTCATGGTTCCGTATTAACAAGTCTATGTTAATACAAGAGGCCCAGAGGGCCTTATCGGTCACCTGAATCAAATGAGCAGAAACAGTTAAGGAAAACATTAAAAGTTAACTAAGAGTGCAACCCCCCAGCACCACCATTTCTTGACAGTCTTTTTTTCTCTTGTACAAACTTATTTAAAGACTAAAATACCAAATGTGAATTCAATCCAACATTAGAACATTTCTTAATATGTACCCTATTTACCCCCTTTTGGGGCCCCAAAGGGAGATAACTCCATGATTTGTAAAAATCTGAAGCGGCTTCCCATTGGAATCCTTCCTGCCAAGTCTGGTAGAAATCTGTCCAATGATTCTCAAAAAGAAGTAGAAAATGTTCAAAGTTAAGTAATAACGCAAACCCCTCCCATCCCCCATCCACAGCACGGCCATTTATTGACAGATTTTTTTCTCTTGTACAAACTTTGTAGACCTTGCCCTAAAGACTTTAACTTCCAAATGTGTATCCAATGCAACAGCCGGTTCATGAGTAGAAGATTTTTTAAGATGTACCCAATTTACCCCTTTTTTGGCCCTTTATGGGACCCCAAAGGGAGATAACTCCATGATTTGTACAAAATCTGAAGCAGCTTCCTATTAGGATGCTTCCTGCCAAGTTTGGTTGAAATCCGTCCAATGGTTCTTAATAAGAAGTTGAAAATGTTAAGTTAACTAATAACGCGAACCCCCCTCCCATCCCCCATCCCCAGCACGGCCATTTCTGGACAGATTTTTTTCTCTTGTACAAACTTTGTTGTCCTTGCCCTAAAGACTCTAAATATCAAATGTGAATCAAATCCAACAGCTGGTTCATGAGAAGAAGATTTTTTAAGATGTACCCTATTTAACCCCTTTTTGGCCCCTTATGGGGCCCCAAAGGGAGATAACTCCATGATTTGTACAAATCTGAAGCGGCTTCCCATGGGGATGCTCCCTGCCAAGTTTGGTTGTAATCCGTCCAATGGTTCTCAAGAAGAAGTCGAAAATGTTAAAAGTTAACGCACGACGGACGACGGACGACGGACGACGGACGACGCACGACGACGGACGAAACACGGTCGCAATAGGTCACCATGACCTTCGGTCAGGTGACCTAATAAAATCGTAAAACGTCGGCAAATATTGTATTCACAATCTTGTAACAAGGTTATTCCAAGACATTCACTTATTAATGTACTGGAAATAACACAGTACGGTCGCGTAATCATAGTTACCCCTGAGGACATTTAATAAGACTGTTTAGAACTACTAAGATTGTGTAGCCGACTAGTCTGGACATGGATTTATCAGAAAAAAAATTCCTCCCTCTTTTGTAAATAAACAATGCTATCCAAATGATATTTATAAGCTCACGATAAATGGCTCTGGCCGAGTATCTCTAGCTATCAGCTTGAGATGATAGCTAGAGATGCTCTGCCAGGTCATTTATCGTGAACTATATCAATGTATTCAAAACAAGAGTGCAGGGTCGTAAATAATCAGATTTATCCTATGTGGTATTTGATAAGATTCATACTCATTAGGATCGTGTTACTATTTCTGTTAGATCTGACCTTATAGACAGAAGAAATAGAATGTGGTTATTTTATCATTCTAAAGAAGACTATGCTGAAATATTATGCTGGCCATCCTTAAACCCGTGGCAAAGAAAAGGAGTCATCATACCTGGTTAAAAACAGGGGACCAATCAGTATGGAGGTAAACAAAGATTTTGATTGGTTGATACAGAAAGGGGTGCACCAAAATACATAGAACAGCCAAATCATTAATCCAAATAGTCCAAAGCGAAGTCGGCCTTGGTTATAATAGAGTGTTCTGGGTGAAGTACGAACCATTATTGTTGCGATTCATCATTGACATTTTTCTGTTTTGATGTAGGGTTCTCAGACTAGCCACGTAATAAATGCCATTCATTTTGATTATTTCTTCCATTTATTTATTTTCCTACTTCCGTTTGAGCCGGAGTGCAATTCATAGCTGGGTGATCAAATGGTGTACCAAGAGCATGGATAAAATAAAGTTACGTGCTTTTGTTCAAAATTGTTCGATATTGCTTCAATTATAGATTCCTTGAACATTGTGCTATAGCAGGCTTTAACCGTATATCTATGTCTTTGCCATACCCCTTTTCTTTTTTGTGTGTGTGTGTGTGTGTAAAGCTGGTGCAATGATACAATATGTGTTGATAAAGGTAGAATTTGTTCACAATATATCACAGAAACTATTGAAGCAAAAGGAAAACATCATGAATATGTGGATTATCGTTCTTTTGCCTCAATATTTTCTCAAGCCTTCCCTATCATGGACGTCAAAACAAGTTTTAATTAACTCTTTCCACAAACATCAAAATTTCTAGGTTGATCCACTTCAAAAACTGCTACAGAAGACAAAATGAATGTAATTAAAAATAGGATTTGTGTAAAATATGGCAAAGAAAATATTGAGACAAAAGGAGAAACTGCTGGTTATCAGCAGTTTCTTCTTTTGTTTCAATGTTTTCCCAAGCCTTTTCTATTAGGGGCGTCAAAACCAGATCTTGTTAGGGAAAGGGTTAATTTGCTAATATCCATTGCAATCTCTAACCTTTCGAGACCTTTTGACTTGCATCATAAACTATCTAACTTCATCAAATATTAAGAGTAAACGGAACGACAGGTCTAAATAGACAAATAAGACAAATCGTTCGGAGTTTGGTCGTTTTGACACTCTCCAGAAAAGTCTAGTCTGGTCCAAATTGAAATGATTCGACGAAAAAGAGGACCATGATGGTCCTAAAATGTTAATTAATCCCCAATATCAATTGCGACCTCTAACCTTTCTAGACCTTTTGACTTGCATCATAAACTATCTAACTTTATCAAATATTAAGAGTAAACGGAACGACAGGTCTAAATAGACAAATAAGACAAATCGTTCGGAGTTTCGTCGTTTTTTACAATTTCCAAAAAGTTTAGTCCGGTCCGAATAGGAAGAAGTAACACACGAACAACAATTTGATATTTTGAGTCGAATTTTTGCATATTTTGGCATAGAAAACACAGAGCGGTACTACTATCAGCACTCTCTACTTTTCTCTCCATTTTTTTCTAACACAATCTCTGTAAGGGACGTTGAAAACACGCTGTGTCTGGGAAATATTTAAAATAAGTATAAGTAGGCCTGAAGCATCCTTCTACATCATGCACGACATTGAAATTAGTTGAGAGATAAACCAAATTCGTGGTAAGTCTACAAATAGAATTGGAAATAACATTTGAACGGTCGATTACTTTAATGTCTTTTGACTAGACTGTTGTTAGGACGGCCGATTTGTGTAGATGTGACCAATCACGATAAAAGGGCATTCTTGAAAGTCATTAGAACAAATAAATTGGCAATGGGCCTGATTCAAAAGACGTCGACTAGATATGCTATTTGGAAAACGAACATATAATAAGATTGTGAAAACATATTAGATTCAGGAAAGTATATTAGAGTGAGAAAGGCAGACCCTTGACCTGTGGTAGAGAGGGGAAATTTGTCCGAGTTCAAGGGGTAATAATTCGTTAACCATGGAGATTAGATACATAAAAGTTTGTCTAAGTGTACGGAAAATATATTCTTGAACCGCGGGCAATTGAGACATGACGATTGTCCTACGAATCTTAAACGTGGGTTATATTTGTACAAAATTTCAAGACTAATGCATGAAAACTGAGAGGAAATTGAGACACAGTATTGCTAAAATGTTGTGATACACGAAGATAAATTATTCAAATTAAAGGGCAGGCCATTCCTGAACCAGGGGAGTTAAGACATGAAAATTGTGTCTTTTAAAGCTTCAACATGATCAATAGTTGTATTACGTTTCGTCACTATTGGATGAAATCTGAAAGAGGAATTTGGGACATATTATTGGAAATATTTTGTACACGGACGGACCGACGGAAATGTTGATTCCAGTACACCCCGAAAAACGAAAGTGTACATCTTTTTAAATAAATCTATTGCCTTTTCTGTTTAATCATGACAAGTGCATCTCATGTTTATCTATGATTTATCACTAATATATCATGTTACATTGTCCATTAATTTAGTTATTTTATCCTTGTTTTCTCTTAACATTCTCAAAGATTCCCTTGTAAGGTAAGTCAAACCTATAAAGTTTGTAGAACAAGTTCAACATTTAAATATTTCCAAAGACTGCTCTTTGCAGAACATAAAAACAAAAACTTATTGAGAAAGGATAAAAAAATGTCCTAGTAAATCCCAATATTGATCTTTTTGGCTTGGTCGGAACACGTTAACCCTGCCCCAAACGGAAACAATTGGCTGTTCTAATTTGAAAGCAACGGCAGACGACAAAATATATCAAACTAAATGTAGAATTTGTTTATGATACAGGAAATAAAATACAGAGGCAAAGAGAGAAGATGTTGGTTATCAGCATTGCTTTATTTCTTCTAAAATTCCGCAAAACATCAAATACATGTAAAAGAGACGGCAAAACCAGGCCCTGTTTAGGGAAATGATCAACATTATGTCTTATCTACGACTTATCAGACACATATCATATTGCACAAGCAATTAATATAAAAGCATTTCGCCACAAACTAATTTCACTAAAACATAGGTTCTAGATTGATAAGAAATTGTTGCTTGTTGCTCATAATTTATCAATACTGACAGACTTCGCTTGAGACTATCTCCGCACTATAATGCTCCAAGCGCATACTTATGGTGCTTTTTACGTCATTTCCGCAGCAATAGTCTGACCATCCTAATACCCATGATCAGAAAGCCGGACCCACACTTTGGGTAAAGACCGTTAACCCTTTCCCTTGGGAAAACAATTAAACAAAAGAAGAAAATAATGATAACCAGCAGTTTCTCCTTTTGTCTCAATATTTTCTATTCCATATTTGACAAAAATCTTATCTTTAATAGCAACCATTTTGTCATTTTTACAGTTTTTGAAGTGGATCACCCTAAAATTTTGTCGTTTGAGAAAGGGTTAAGGATCTTAGTTCTGGAATACTTGGATGGAAGAAACGAACCAATTAGTTATATAAACAAAGATTTTGATTAGCGGATACAGTATGGGGGAGAATCACACAGAAAGAGCAGCAAACTATCGCTTGGTGACCACAGGTAGCTTTCAAGAACGTCATAAATTTTGCTCATTTGAGAAAATTCAACATAACCATCCAAGCTTGTTTGAAAAATATCTAATATTTTTCCGTTTAATCACGACATATGAACATTTTGTTTATCTATCAGTTATCACTCATATATCATGTTGCACAATCCATTAATATAAAAGCATTTCTCAACAAACTAATTTCACTAAAACATGGGTTCTAGATTGATAAGGCATGGTTGGTTGTCTCTTATAAATCATCAATATTAATTACTGCTTTCTGTTTGATTAATTCTTTACAAAATGCGCAATCATTGTGAACAAGTATCATATTTATCTACGACCTATCAGATATCATGTTCTACAAGCAATTTTTGTAAAAGCATTCCTCGCTCCATAAACTAATTTCACTAAAATATCGGTTCAAGATTGGTAACAAGTAGTTGATTGTTTACCATAATTCATTCAATGTTGGGGAGAAATAAGGCTAAATATAAAACATGCTCTTCTTTCTTGGGTATGAAAACAAACTGAAAGAATCGCGGTCCATCAAAGTATTGGTGCAAACTCCACACAGCGACAATGCCTTACATTATCCCAATTCAGGGGAGATAAATGCGAAGGAGATTGAGTATTGGTGATGTCTCACGGAAAACGTAACACGGTCATAACAGGGTTCCCAAAAAAACCCAAATGGGGGTTCTGCACCCCGAAAATTGAATCTTGCACCCCCAATTTTTGCAGACAGCCTTCTATGTCTCAGACAGAGGGGGTGCAAGTATGCTGTAAAATGACTGTTTTCACCCCCAGATTTAAAAGACAGTGGGAACCCTGCTTAAATATGAGTCCTCCCGAACCGTGGACTAATGGTCCTTGACGATATTGACCAGTTCTAATAGAAACTGTAACACAAGCTTAATGAGTATGTAGCAATCTTATTAAATGTCACTGATGTAAAATCTGATTATACAACCGTACTCTGTTATTTCTAGTACATTATGCACGTCTTGGAATAATAAAACGTCTTAAAATAACATTGTAACAAGATCGTGGAGAACCTTTCAAATCTGATATTGTTTAACGAACACTACCAACACCATGCGCCTCCTTGGCTATGAAAGTATATATATAAACGATAACTGAATATAAATGAGTGTGAAGCAGTATTATTAAATGTACCTGAGGTAAATTCTGATTATACAACCGTACTCTGTTATTTCTAGTACAATTATGAACGTCTTGGAATAACCGTAACATTGTTACAAGACTCGGAGAACCCTGCAACTTTTCTTGGCTATTAACCCTTTCCCAAACAAGACCTGCTTTTGACTTCCCTAATAAAAAAGGCTTGGGAAAACATTGAAACAAAAGAAGAAACTGCTGATAACCAGCAGTTTCTCCTTTTGTCTCAATATTTTCTGTGCCATATTTTACACAAATTCTATCTTTTATAACTTCCATATTGTCATTTTTGACAATTTTTGAAGTGGATCACCATGAAATTTTGCCGTTTGGGAGAGGGTTAAACGTCCCTGAGGTAAATTCTGATTATACAACCGTACTCTGTTATTTCTAGTACATTATGCACGTCTTGGAATAATAAAACGTCTTAAAATAACATTGTTACAAGATCGCGGAGATCCTTTCAAATCTGATATTGTTTAATGAACACTACCAACACCGTGTGTCTTCCTAGCTATGAAAGCAATGGCGGATCCAGGATTTTTTTCCAAAGGGGTCAAAGCCCAAATGATGCCATTTAATAAGAAGTTATATAGTCAAAATTCAATTTTTGGCCAATTCCAGGGGGGTCATGACCTCTTGACCCCACCCCTAGATCCGGCCTTGGAAAGTATATACATAAACGATAACTGAATCTAAATGAGTGTGAAGCAGTATTATCAAATGTCCCTGAGGTAAATTCTGATTATACAACCGTACTCTGTTATTTCTAGTACAATTATAAACGTCTTAGAATAACCGTAACATTGTTACAAGACTCGGAGAACCCTGCAACTTTTCTTGGCTATTACGGTACTACTATATAACGTCCGATCTAACATAAACGGTAAAACAATCTTAAGGTAGAAGACCCATAATGAAAAACACCACTTTCTAGCCATATGAAATGCATCAAATTACACACACTTGTAAATACACTTCACATAAGTTGATTCACCATATCCGAATTCAAGATTATGCTCCAAGAAGAAAATGATTTACAAATATTATTTTACTATAAATTCATATGCATGGGAGGTAATTTTGAACATTTTTGTCAAATATTTCCATAAGTATGCATCAATTCGAAATTCTAAACCATACAAAATACTTATGTTTGTATTTGGAATTGAAATGTAACACAGTTTAGGAATTACTGGCACTTTTCAAATTATAAGGTACTACTATATAACGTCCGATGCAACATAAACGGTAAAACAATCTTAATGAGTATACAACAAACTTATAAAATTGTTCTCGAGGATAAATCTGACCGTATTGGACTGTTATTTCAAGCTTGTCAATTCAACGTCGGTGTGGCCAAAACCTCATAACTGCCGCTTTGTTCAAGCTGTACTTACGAGGTTTTTATCTCCAACAAATGAATTATACATGTATCCTGGAGAAAAATTGTTACAAAACTTAAGATTTCCTGATGAGTTATGCGTATTTCTTTCGGTTTGTAGAGCAATTCTGCGAATGCCTGTGGCGTTTTAACCCATTACCACTCAGTGACTCTTTTTGATTTCCCACAAGAAATTTGCTTTGGAAAACATTGTGTAAAATGAAGAACTTGCTTGTGACAAGCAATTTTTTTATTTCCCACAATATTTTCCAAACAAAAAGATTAAAAAATGTACTATTTCATTTACTTTAAATTGTCACCTGCAACATATTTGAATTTGAAACAGTCCAAAATTTTGCCGCCTGGTAATGGGTTAACCAAATATCTAAATTCTGTGACATCCTAGTTTTCTGACAATAGATATATTCCAAGAAGATGTGGACAATTATGGAGGAACATTTCATTTTAACCCTTTCCCAAACAACAAATTTCGAGCGGTCTAATTACAAAGCTGCTGCAGACGGCAAAATGTGCGTTGATCAAATATTATTTATGTAAAGCAAATGACAGAAAATATGGCTGACTATAAGCAATTTGTTCTTTTGTTTCAATGTTCTCCAAGCTCTGTTAGAGACCTAAACACCAGAGGCGCGTTCTTTAGAACGAGATTTTTTAAGATTTCTCAAAGTGTTTTGAATAAAGCGTTTTTAAGACCGAGACTTTGACCAAGCTGTTCCGAATGCTCCATATCGAGAATTCGTAACACCGCATTTTATGAATAATGGAGTGTTCGGAACAACTCGGTCAAATTCATTTTATATTGTTTGTACAGAGTTGACCGAGGGGTTCTGCACGAAGTATATGGTAATGGCGCCTCCCATTGAGCGTCTTAAAAATCTTGCTCAAAAGAACACTTTATCCTAAATCTTAAGAAAGCTCGCTCTAAAGAACGCACCTCAGGTCTTGTTTGGATAAGGTTAAAGCTGGGCCAAATATTGAGGATGCATGGTCTTTTGGAAATGAAATATATCAGTAATTAACCCTTGGTTTTGAAATTTATAATATAAAAAGCTTGGAAAATATTGAGACAAAAGGAGCAAATGCTGATGATCAGCATTATCTCCTTTTGCCTCAATATTTTCTATTTCTATGTTGTATTGTACACAAAATGAATTAAATCTTTTTTAACATCCATTTTGTCATCTGAAGCAGCTAGATAAGGTAACATCCCAATTGGTCTACTCCCATTTCGTCTACTGTTTATTTAGTGCCTTGAGTCCCAATTCATCTACTGTCCCAGCTCCTCTACTTTCATGTCAAATCACCAATATAACAATATTATTTTAGTTTTAAGAAAAGAAATTAAGTCAATATATTCACAAACGAAATAAAAGATAAAATAAGTTTCATATGGATATATAAAGTATAGTAAAGTAGACGAAAGGGGAATTATGTCCAAAATAGTAGACGAATTGGGAGTAGACCAAATGGGATTACACCCCCATTTTGGATAGGATAGGGTTAATTATCCATCAAATCATTACAGCTCACGAAAGTACGACATGAATTGAAGGGACTTTATTTTCCGGATCCTGTCTACAATCGAACAAGTTTAACCCTTTCCCAAACGACAAAATTTTAGGGCGATCCACTTCAAAAACTGCCACAAATGACAAAATGGAAGATATTAAAGATAGAATTTGTGTAAAATATGGCACAGAAAATATTGAGACAAAAGGAGAAACTGCTGGTTATCAGCAGTTTCTTCTTTTGTTTCAATATTTTCCCAAGCATTTTCTATTAAGGACGTCAAATCCAGGTCTTGTTTGGGAAAGGGTTAACCCTTTCCCATTAAACAAGACCTGGTTTTGACATCCCTAATTGAAAAGAGTCAGCATTTGTGTACAATGGTCTACAACATTTTCTTCTTTTGTCCTACTGTTTTCCAAAAGTCTTTTCTATTAAGGAAGAAAAACGACCTCTTGTTTAAAGGGTTATTATGAGAAATAACGTTGGAGCAAGTAATCTTATTTGCAATCAGGAAAATTTAATAAGATTTCCCGGCCAGTATTGATAGAATTTCTTGTAAAATGACCGCCAATAAAAACACAGGGCAATATTCAGATAAGAGTGGGCTAGGTCCTTCTATTCTCTTTCTTTTTTATTTTATATCAAAACACATTGCTCTGAATGCTTTACTTTACTTTGCTTTGCTTTAGAATTGCTTTAGAATTACTTTACTTTACTTTTTTTACTCCTTTACTGTTAATTGTTTTACTTGACTTTACTGTTCATTACTATACTTTACTACATTACTTTACTTTACTGTTCATTACTTTATTTTACTACATTACTTTACCTTACTACTTTACTTTAATGTTAATTAGTTTACCTTACAACTTTACTTTCCATTGCTGTTCATTACTTTACTTTACTTATTTGTTCATTACTTTACTTTACTACTTTACTTTACTGTTCATGTCTTTATTTTACTCGTTTACTTTACTGTTCATTATTTTACTTTACTACTTTACTTTACTGTTCATCATAATAATTTACTACATTACTTTACTTTACTGCTCGTTAATTCAATTTACTACTTTACTTCACCTTACTTTATTTAACTACTTTTCTTTACTACTTTACTTTACTACTATACTTTACTGTTTGTTACTGTAATTTACTGTTCATTACTACTTAACTTTACTACTTCACTTTACTGTTCATTACATTAATTTACTACTTAATTTTACTACTTTACTGTTCGTTACTTTACTACTTCACTTTACTACTTCACTTTACTGTTCGTTACTTTAATTTACTACTTTATTTTACTACTTTACTTTACTGTTCATCATTATACTTTACTAAACTGACACGATTTAAAAACGCAAAAAGTACTTTTACAAATGGTATCTCCTACATCTTACAAAACCGATGTATAGCCATGTAAAATTGTAAATGTTACAATTATTAACATAACAAGACAGAAAATGACCTTTAAAACCACGAATAATGCCAGAATGGACGTCAGATTATGCCAAAATGCACGTTGCGTCAAGAGCCTGGCATCGAACGACGACGACAGCGAACCCCGTGTTTTCTTATGCGATTTATCACCATGTCGCGATGTATAGGTCGCCCGCGATTACCAACCATAGAATTTGCTGCAGACTGAACCGTCACAAATGTGTTGCGTTAATGACGTTAACGTATACAATTATGTTGACGTGCAGTTGTTACACACAGCTGATCGGGACGTGGGTAGTCTGTAAATCTTCCCGTGTCGTTTACACGTCTCAAAAACCTTGGAACCGTCGATTCGGATACAGTAAAGCGTCTAGCTACCTTCATTTGCAAAACACCTTAAACCAAAAGCCAAAAAACTCGGTTCCTTTTTCGCAAAGTAAGCCTCAGCATTTTGTACACAATTTTCTTTCGTTGTTCTCGTATGTTTTCAATAAGTAAATCAAAGTGGCAATTTGTACACAAAAAATCTTAGTGATTTCACACGTGTTCTGAATGCACGAGACACACGAGCATTTAGTGATGGGCGGTTCAGATGTCGGGATATTGTACAGAAAACACGAAAAAAGCGCTGGGGCGTGAAGGGTATACATTTTCTCATACATGTCCCCAAATATGGTGCCGATCAATGTAATAGGAAAGGAATGGTTAATGAAAACGTGTTTTGCGTTTTTAAATCGTGTCAGTTTACATTGCTTTACTTTACTGCTCGTTAATTCACTTTACTACTTTACTTTACCTTACTTTATTTAACTACTTTTCTTTACTACTTTACTTAACTACTATACTTTACTGTTTGTTACTGTAATTTACTGTTCATTACTACTTCACTTTACTACTTCACTTTACTGTTCATAACTTTAATTTACTACTTAATTTTACTACTTTACTGTTCGTTACTTTACTACTTCACTTTACTACTTCACTTTACTGTTCGTTACTTTAATTTACTACTTTATTTTACTACTTTACTTTACTGTTCATCATAATACTTTACTACATTACTTTACTGCTCGTTAATTCACTTTACTACTTTACTTCACCTTACTTTATTTTACTACTTTACTTTACTACTTTACTTTACTGTTTGTTACTGTAATTTACTGTTCATTACTTTACTTCACCTTACTTTATTTTACTACTTTACTTTACTACTTTACTTTACTGTTTGTTACTGTTATTTACTGTTCATTACTTTACTTCACTACTTCACTTTACTACTTTACTTTACTTACGTATTAGGATTGTCTCAATGAGATTATCCACAAGACTACACACAGCACAGGGTTTGGTGAACAATAAATGACATTTAGCATTTTAAACGTGTCCCAAACAATACGTGATTTTGACATCCACATTAGAAAATATTTTTCTCCTTACAGCTCTATATTTCCTGCACTGTATTTTACATATTTCGAATAAATCCTACCTTTATCAACATTCAGATTTGCCATCAACAGCATCTTTCAAATAAGAACAGCTGAATTTTGGCCATGTTGAAAGGAGGTCAACCCATTCCCAAAATATTGGCACTTTTGACGTCCAGCAAAATAAATGCATTGAAACATCAATAGGAGTAAAAGAAATTGCTTGTCACAAGCAATTTCTTTATTTTCAGCACTGTTTCCAAACACTTTTATCAAATTTAAGGGCGTCAAAAAGCATCAATATATATTTATGGAATAATTAGACAACAATGGATTTATAGATGGACAAAAAGTATGCCATACTACTATTGGATTATCAGGATAGGAAACAATGCAGATCAACCCTTGCCCATAAATTGCATTGGATTTTGATGTCTCATTATAGAAAGTTGTTGGATAAACATTGAAACAAAAGAAGAAAATGATGACAAGCATCACTTTCTTCTTTTGTTTCAATATTTTCTGTGCTAAATTGTATAACAATTCAGCATGCAATTTGCATGGTCTTTTGAAGCTTACAAATTGGACCACTATATTTCTGCCCATCGGGGAATGATTAAGAAAGCATAAAATATTCATGACATACATGTATTGGAAAATCCATGTAATAGCTTTATGTTTTGCATAGCCCTTGGTGAGGATATGAATAAATAACTAGTTTACATCAAAACAAAACATGATGTCCATTGAGTGCACTATTATACATTCAACAAGAATCAATACAAATGTCTTGGGTTATTTTAGATAAACAAGAGGACCATGATGGTCCTATATCGCTCACCTGAACCAAAATGATATGAGCAACACTTTTGTTCAATTCAATCAATACTTATGACTTTAAGACTGAATATGAACTTATGGTCAATAATGTTGTGAAAATCAGACTCATCCGAGATGTTATGGTGCCCAACATTGTGTTAAAAGTTTTGTCTTGATGGATTTATTATTGTAGATTCTAGAGAGTAAACAAGGACATAAACAGCCGAAAATGGTAATTCTATCAAATTCAAGGGCACCTCTCTCTCATCTTTCTAGTCAAATCAGACTGAAAATCACACTCAACCAAGTTCTTATGGTCCCCAACATTGTGCCCAGGTTTTGCCTTGATTGATTAATAATTGTAGATTCTTGAGTGTAAACAAAGTCGAAAACAGCCGAAATTGGCAGTTTTGTCAAGTTCAAGGGCACATAACTCTAGACTTTCTGATTAGATCAGACTGAAAATCATACTCATCTGAGATCTTATGCTAGCCAACATTGTGTAACATTGTGTACAATTTTTGTCTTCATTGGTCAATAATTGTAGATTCTAGAGTGTAAACAAGGTCGAAAACGGCCGAAAACAGCAATTTTGTCAAATTCAAAGGCACATAAGTCTTGACTTTCTGATCAGATCAGACTGAAAATCAAACTCATCCAAGATCTTATGGTCCCCAACATTGTGTCTAATTTTTGTCTTGATTTGTTAATAATTGTAGATTTTAGAGTGTCAACAAGGTCGAAAACAGCCAAAAAATGCAATTTTGTCCAATTCAAGGGCACATAACTCTCGTCTTTCTATCCAGATCAGACTGCAAATCAAACTCATTCGAGATCTTATGGTCCCCAACATTGTGTCCAAGTTTTGTCTTAATTGATTAATAATTGTAGATCCTAGAGTGTAAACAAGGTCGAAAACAGCCGAAAACGGCTATTTTGTCAAGTTCAAGGGCCCATAACTCTCAACTTTCTGATTAGATCAGACTGAAAATCACACTCATCCAAGATCTTATGCTACCCAACATTGTGTCCAAGATTTGTCTTCATTGGTCAATAATTGTAGATTCTAGAGTGTAAACAAGGTCGAAAACGGCCGAAAACAGCAATTTTGTCAAATTCAAGGGCACATAACTCTTGACTCTCTGATAAGATCAGACTGAAAATCAAACTCATCCAAGATCTTATGGTCCTCAACATTGTGTCCAATTTTTGTCTTGATTTGTTAATAATTGTAGATTCTAGAGTGTAAACAATGTCAAAAACAGCCGAAAACGGCAATTTTGTCTAATTCAAGGGCACATAACTCTGGACTTTCTGATCAGATCAGACTGAAAATCGAACTCATCTGAGATTTTATCGTCGCCAACATTATGTCCAAGTTTTGTCTTGATTGATCAATAATTGTAGATGCTAGAGTGTAAACAAACTTAAAAACGTCATTTTAGACATTCAAGGGCAGATAACTCAGCACATTCTGGTCCGATCAGGCCCATAATCGAACTTGTCTGAGAGCTTATGGTCCTTCTTGCTTTGGCCAAGTTTGATCAAGATTGCCTAACTTTTGTGGATGCTAGAGTGTAAACACCTCAAATGTTGACGGACGGACGAACGCCGGACAAAAAAAGAACCACAATAACTCACCTCCAGCACTTCGTGCTCAGGTGAGCTAAAAAGGTGTATTGAAAAAGTATTTATAGAAACAACTTAACCCTTTCTCAAACAAGACCTGGTTTTGACGTCCCTAATAGAAAAGGCTTGAGAAAACATTGAAACAAAAGAAGAAACTGCTGATAACCAGCAGTTTCTCCTTTTGTCTCAATATTTTCTAAGCTGTATCATACACAAATCTTATCTTTATCAACATTCATTTTGTCGTCTGCAACAGCTTTCAAATTGGATCACCCTAAAATTTTGTCGTTTGGGAAAGGGTCAAACATATGGATGGTCACCATTTAGTACCTGGTTTACCTATGTCAGGATTTTGGTTAAAGATTTTGAATTGATTATAACAATGTGGGGAGTCATGTGACAGTGACAGTGACACAACAGCAATTTTTCAGTGATGTTTCAAAACCTTGTAACTCCAGCCTCAATGAAGCTGGAGTTACAAGGTTTTATCAATAACACCATCAAATTGCTAAAAAAATCTTTAACAAATCTGTTGACATGTGACTGCTTTGAATTTGGTTTGAAGCAGATACTGTGTGAAAATGTCAAGTCTTTTAACCCTCTCCAAAATGGCAAAATATTATGGTAATCCATTTAAATAGCTAATGTTGCCATCAAAATAGATGTTGAAAAAGACTGGATTTGTGTAAAAATACAGCACAGAAAACATTGAGGCAAAAGGAGAAACTGTTGTTTATATGCCGTTTCTTCTTTTGTCTCAATGTTTTCACATGTGTTTTCTAATAGATACCTCAAAACCAGGTCTTGTTTGGGAAAGGGTTAAACATCACCTGATCAAACTTGAGACATTTTTTACACAGACATTTCTGCTTTTTCACAAATTATCACAAAAAAATGTTAATATATCTTTGATCATAACTTCTATGATATTTGGCTCATGTTTTAAAACATGTGTGAAATACAGTTTTCTCTTGAATGCCTGACTTTTTCTTCTGAAAAAAATTGTAGTTAACCATAATTATATAGGAATTTCCAAAAAACGGTTTATGAATTCAATTGAAACCATTGACCATATAAGGAGAAAATGTTAGGAAATACTATTCCACTTCTCTTTGATTTAGCTTGCTAGATTGAATTAACCCTTTCTAATATGGCTAGAGTTTGCAGCATTTTATTGTTTTGCCTCAATGTTTTCAGTTTGAAGCCTTCTTTACAAGGGACAACAGTTTAAACCAGTATAAAAAATTTGGCATTTTGGGAATGGGTTAACCCTTTCCCAAACAAGACCTGGTTTTGACGTCCCAATTAGAAAACAGTCAGGCAAAAGAAGAAAATGCCGATAATCAGCATTTTCTCCTTTTGCCTGGATGTTTTCTTGGCTTTATCATACAAAAATCTGATCTTTATCAACACCCATTTCATTGTCTGTAGCAGCTTTTGAATTAGACTACCATAAATTTTGCTGTTTGGGAAATGGTTAAGCCAGTCTAAAAATTTGACATCAATCTTGGGAATGGGTTAAATAACTAGACAAATTCGACTCACCCAAGGAACTTCAAATCTCCCATGTCCACAGCCATGGTCCTATAAGATAGATGTCCAAACACTGTATTAAGCCTTAAACCTCCCCTATAATGGGGCACCAACAATCTTCTCAACATTCAACTGCAAGAATCAGAAATAGATAATCAAACCCTTTCCCTAATGACATGATTGAGATTGCAGACTTTTCCAATCGAAAATCTGATGTGTAGTGCCTATGACAAAATTGATGGTGATAAAAATCAGATTTCAATATAGCTTACAAAAATATTGAGGCAAAAAAAAGAAAATGTGGTTTGGGCATTTTCTTCTTTTGCTTCAATATTTTCTGAAAACTTTTCCTCAGGGGGGCATTAAGAGAGGGGGTTAATGGAATGTAAGTCCATTATTTCAAATCAAAACCCATAATCCGAGTTTTCTTTGACAAAATTCGCTTTTTGGTATGTTGATGTCACTTATGTCAAAGAGCGAATTTCATCAGAGAAAACTCGGATTATGGGTACTCATTGGAATCTTCTCTCCCAACACCCTAACCCTTTCATCATCTTTGTGAAAATCCATTGTCTTGTCTGCAGTCACTGTTGCGTTTCAAGAGGAACAGTCTGAATATTTTTATCATTTCGGTAAAACCTTGCCTGTGTGGCACAAACAGCCTTCTTAACATTCAACTGCAACAATAAGAACAGAGCAACAGATTTAAAAGTGGGTAAAAGACTCCTAAATTCGTTATCTTTTTTAAATGGGACCCCTATGTTGTTGGTACTCAATCAGCATTTTCTCCTTTTAGCTCAATATTCATTGTGCTTTTTTGTTTAAAAAAATCCTATTTCATCATCATCTTTTTTGTCATCTGCAGCTTCTTTCAAATTGGCTTGGTTTATTTGGGTTTTACGCCGTTTTCAACTACTATGGTCATATCGCGGCGGCTGAAGCACCTAACCATGGATCACTGTTGTTTCTCATACCACTAAAAACCACAACACCCTTACCGAGCCTCCAGCTGCTCCCCCACATAGGTTCACAATATCAAATCATTTTTGTCAGTATGGGTATTTGTCACGGCCGGGTATCGAGCCCGGGACCTCTGAAAGGCAGATGCGCTACCAACTGCACCATGGCTGCAGCCCCTTTCAAATTGGAACAGCATCTGTGTACTGTACATATGGAAAAGGAAAAGTATTATCTTATATCTAGATACACAATCAGTATAATGACATTCTAGAAAATTTTCAGACATATGTCAAATGCATTCACCAAAAATAGAAGCTAATTAATTTAATGCCTTTTTTCATTGTTTATCCCTTTCCCAATAGGGATCAATTTTATTATGTAAACATTGACGTAATTTCGGACAAACAATAGTTTTTCATGTTTTTAGAACAAAATTCATTGCCATTTATAGGCATGAATTTTGTACTAAAAATAGACTGGGTATACATGTACTACATTAATAAATTGTCAGTGTTGTTATACCATCTCATTAATGTCACTATAACTTATATCAAGCTGTAGTCACAAGGTTTTAGAAAAAGTTAACACAGCAGAAATTTCTCTTTGTCCAAAATTATGAAACAGTTTATTTGATAAAATCTTTCCCTATTCTTGATATTTACGTCTCAAATGAAGGATGCCTTTGGAAACATTGAGAAGAAAGAATAAAATCCTGACTATCTGCAATTTTTCCTTCTTCTCCAATATTTAGTTACTATTAAAGCAATAACATAAAAACAAATGTTTTCAACATTCAAAATTTTTGTCTATTTATCTTTCAGTATTCGTACACCATTTCTATCAGAAAATATATAGAATTAACCCTTTCCCAAACAAGACCTGGTTTTGACATCCCTAATACAAAGGCTTGGGAAAACATTGAGGCAAAAGAAGAAAATGCTGATAACCAGAATTTTCTCCTTTTGCCTCATTATTTTCTGTGCTATGCTGTACTGTAGGAATTCTTTAAAATTGATTAGCATGATCTATTACATCGTCTGTAGCAGCTTTCAAATGGGGATGGTCTTCATTATTGCAGTTTAGGAAAGGGTTTTAAAAGTCAGTATTTCAATATTTTGTCTGTATTTTGTCTGTATTTTGTCTTTCATTATACCAGTTCCCGTGGCAATTATGGATATGGCTTATACGGTAAATAACAATATTTCTATAGGGCTCAACATTCAAATTAAGACCTAGATCTACATCAACGTCATCTGTATTTATCAGTTTTTCGTATAAAGTTATGTATCTTTCTCTCCCTGCATTTTCTTATTTAACCAATCTTCCTTCTATGTTTTTCTATGTTTCTCTTTTTAAACTGTGTCTTGTGCATCGCCATAGAAACGTCAAACAATAACAGCTTGGCGTCTTGGCGTAGATGTAAAACATGATGTTATCCGAACTAATATATATCCGGATATATGGACACTATTGATAATTTTTACATCGTTTAGGAATATTTCAGAGTGTCATGCATATTTGATTACTTTTGTACAAGTACTGACCAAGATTAAACAATCCCCTTCGATTCATTCGTTAAATATTGGCGATAAACAAGCGAAATAAGTCTTACATAAACTTTCACGATCGGTCTGGCAGGGGGGTTTCCCAAATAAAGTAAACAAAACTCCGCCCTCTGGAGGGAAATCCATACACAAGGGGAGTGACTTTGTAATTATCAAAGTATCGTTAGTATTCCTTAATTGATTGATTGATTGATTGATTGATCGATCGATCGATCGATCGATCGATCGATCGATTGATTGATTGTTTGATTGATTGATTGATTGATTGATTGATTGATTGATTGATTGATTGATTGATTGATTGATTGATTGATTGATTGATTGATTGATTGATTGATTGATTGATATGTTGCAAGCTCTGATTTTATTAATCACTGCTGAGAATTCTTTGAAGAGCAATAGCCTAAATGAAACATTTTAAGACGAAACCTCGATTCTGCAATCCGCATTTTCTCCTTTTCTTTCGATGCTCTCTATGTTTATAATGTTGAGACACAAAATGATTGCTTTGGAATAGTCTATTGAAAATGTTGAAGTCTGGTATTGGTTTGAAAGTGTTGTCTTGGAAAAAAATAATTATATAAAATCCTTCATCTTGTTTGAAGGATTATCCTGTTCTTAAACATTGAGGCTTTTTGGTGAACTTTATAAAAAAAATGTTTGGAAAAACATTGAAAACATTTGGGCAAAAGGAGAAAACGCTTATAATCAGCATTTTATCCCTTGCTCTCAATATGTTCTGCATCTTCGCTAGCCAAGGTTGAACCCACCTACGGTTGTATTCACGTTACGTCGTAGATGTCACCCTTGGCGTGCGAAGATGTATGTTCTGTAGATCTAGGCCTACTATATTATACAAATTATTGGCTGTATCAAAATCAATTTTGAAGTCTGTAGCAGCTTTCTGAATTTGTGTCTTTGGAGAAAGGATTATTTAGATGAATAATCGGGTTACAAAAACAGGCGGGAAGAGCTTTGGGAAATTAAGTTAGGCCGGTTTAAAAGATTTGACATTAATTCGCTGAAAATTTACAAAATTAATGGCATTAATTTATCAACTCCAAGTCTAACCGGTGTTGCGCACTCTTCATCAGAAAAGTAATCGACTGTCTTTTTAAATTGTCCTTTTTTTACGCCAATAAGCGAAATGATTTTGAGAAAAAATAAATCATCATATCGCTGCTTTTCTACGAAAACCTCGTGACTGCAGCTTAAAACAAGCTGCAGTTACGAGTTTTTTGTAGAAAAGCGACGATATCTACTCTATATTTTCCTTGTTGTTTCCCCTTATCGTATACATATAAGCCCGGTTTAAAGTGAGATAGGATAGTTAGCATATGTAGTCGGTCTTGTTTCGTTTAGGCTATTTCTAATTCGAATAAAAATTAATAAGATCTTGATAACATGTTTTGAAGACATTTGTCCTTTGCAAAGACATTTCATAGTGTTAGTAGATTAGGCCTACAGTGGCGGATCCAGAAGGGACTTAAGCAACTTCGGAAAATCGCCAATAATTCTGGGAAAAAATGAATTCGGTTGGAATCAGAGAAAATGGCAAAATGTCAGGGATTTCCTGGACGCGGTGGATCTTTTAAAGATCAGCCGAAAAGTAAAATTTGTAAAGTCTATATTATTGACGATTTTTCTGAAATTATTGCGGCACATGATTCTCTGTCGTGATTATGCTAGGTTCCCATTGCCGATCTGATCAACTCGATCAAGCTCGATAAATTCTAAGCGTCCGAGTAGGGGCCCACATATCGAGCTCGGTCGCCATGGGTGATTTGGAATTTTGGAGTAGTCGAGTGGGTTGAGATTGATATGTATCGCTCGGTCTTCCTACTTAAGATGAAAGATAAACAAAGCTTAAAAATCAAGGTATCACGGTAAACACGGTGGGGATTGTGCATGATGGGATGGATAACGAATACGGACAAAATAATCTCGATTCTGGTAAGATATTTTGCAATAACTTACTTATTTGTGCGCCAATCTTCAAAAGGTTTGTTGCATGTACCCCGCCTTACCGAGCTCTTTCATCGGATGTATGACATATTAGATAACTCATGGTACTTTTTCCGAAATATTGTCCCAACTGACCAGAAAGCGAAATGGTAACGAATACGACCGAATTAACCACGCTTCAGGTAAGAATTTGTGCAATAACTTTCTTAATTCTGTGTCAATTTTCATGCTGTTTGTTGCATGTACTCCGTCTTACTGAGCCCTTTTCTCAAATGTATTACTTATCTGGAAATTCCTTGTACTTTTCTCAAAAACCGATCCCAACCGACTAGAAAAAGGGCCAGAATTTTTTGTCGTTTTTCTGGTCGGTTGGGATCAATTGTTGGGATCAATTGTTGGACAAAGTACAAAGATTCTACATACAAGTCATATATCAGAGGAAAGGGCTTAGTGATGCGGGGTACATGCAACAATCCGCTTGAAAATTGACGCAGAAATAAGAAAATTATTGCACAATTTCTTACCTGAATTGAGGCAAATTTGTCCGTATTCGTTATCCATCCCATCATGCACAATCCCCACCGTGACGGTAAAAATGGTACCAAATAAATCTTGCATTGTGGCAATTACAGGATCGGTCTTTTTTAATATTGGCTTGTGTTTTTATTAATGCCTTTACATTTCATCTAGAAAATTTTGAATGTCAAAAATACCAGGGTAAAAAAGTGATATTGTAGAAGATCAACCTAATCGAGAATCAATCGTGTCTGGCAAGAACCTAACATTATACAACCAAAACGAGATTTTATTACAAATTTTTTAAGTTCTCTTTTTTTTTATATTAGCAGCTTCAATTTTTTGTAATGCATGTAGGAAGGATAATACACTGCATTTATAGTTTCATAGAGTGATAAATGCAGTGTATTATCCTTCCTACATGCATTACAAAAAATAGAAGCTGCTAATATAAAAAATCAAAGTACTGATAGTACTGAAGGTCGGGAAACAGGGGATTCGAAATACAGTAAATGGTCAATTTTCTTAAATTTACATTGAATTCGTAAAATATTCTCAATGTTGTCATCTGATGTTATCATTAAAATTAACCCTTATACTCTAATTCCCGAGTTTACATATGCAAAATTTTGATATTTCTAGAAAAGAAATCCTAGTAGACGAAAGGGTAATTGTCAACAATATAGATCTACTCCATTACATAGCCAGCCGCGATATGGCCCTAGTAGTTGAAAACTAAGTAAAACCCCAATAAACCGAATCAATTGCACGATGTCGTATTTTTTGGGGGTGATGTCGTAAACATTCGTTGATAGAAAGTGTCATTTTCAAAGAAAGATGATTAAATACCCGTTAAACCTAAGCCTGGATAAATAAGGATGAATATATCAAAATTACGTTGTATGTACTCAAGACGGCTCAAAGTACGTACAACGCCGTTACGGTAACACTGTCAAAGCATAGGCCTAATGTAATGTAGACTAGCTTTATGTACACCGCGAATTGTTAACACGCATAATAACCCGATACAATGCATGTGTTGTAAAATGCCTAGCAATTATAAATGCGCATATCCATTGAACAAGGAGGAGGACACGACTAGACTTAGGATATATAGGCCTATAGATTTTCCGTAAATCTACGAGTGCTTTACGGAAATGTCCGATTACACGAACTGTGGCGCAGTAATTTGTTTTGGTGATGAAATTCTCGTCTGCTCTAGTCTGCAACACCAGTTATCAACCTTTTCGCCAAAAAGAGAAGTTGATAGTTTTCGCTCTTATGAGCAAACTGCTGCATTGTTTTGATAAAACAATTAGGAAATGAAAGTCTATTTACGATGATTATGTTATTTGAGCAATTTTGAATTTTTAAGGGTAGGTCTACTTTTTGGGCGGACTCAGACAAACGACTATGCGGCGACCAGATTATATCGAAAACCTCGTATCTGCAGCTTATAGCAAGCCGCAGATATGAGGTTTTCGTAGAAAAGCGTTAGAAGCGTTGGATCACTATAGGACGTGAAAATCTCAAGAGATTTCCCGACCTAAAAAGAGAACTTAAAAAAACATGACAGAGAAAATATGCTCAGAACCAACATTTCTCCTTTAAAAATTGCTCAATGATCTTAATGCCACTGTGTTCTAAATTTTTGCTCTACTTGTTTTATGAATATATTTGTCACTTTTATTTCTATTCAATATGGCACTATTTATCAAATGGTGTTGTTTCGGAAAGAGATAATCCCTTCTGAATTACAATGCAAACGAAATTGGTTGAATGCACGTAACTTCATACAAAATATACAATATAACTTCCACAAATAAATAAAGCATAAAAATATGGAATTTGCATCAAATCATACGATTGCTCTTTGATATAGAAAAGGGGCCTTTTTGGTGTTTTAGAAAGCAATATAATGCTGCTTTTCAACAAACACCTCGTAACTGCAGCTCAAAACAAGCTGCAGTTACGAGGTTATCGTTGAAAAGCGACGATATACGGTATATAAATTCCACAAATAAATAAGGCATAAAATATTGAATTTGCATCAAATTATACGATTGCTCTGTCATATAGAAATGGGATCTGGAAAAGCAAAATGTCCAGGCTGATCTAGACCCACGATATTCTCATATATGTGACCAATCACGCTAAATGGGACCTTGTCAGAAGTAAAAAATCATGACAAATGAAACAGAGTCAGCAAAGGAAAACCATATGCTTTGTGTGGAATATGAACATAGAGTCTATATGTATCTAGTAAGATAGGGGTATTCAGAAACTTACACCATAGTGAAAAATATCGACCCTAGTCAGGCTGCGCGGACTGCGCGGACTGACCAGGATCGATACTTGCCACTATGTGGTCTCAAAAGCCAAAATAGGCACCTTTCTTCTTGATTCCAGCTCATATCGGTGCTTTTTAGAGAAATCTGGTAACTGCAGCAAAACAAGCTGTAGTTAGGAGGTTTTCGTTGAAAAGCAGCGATATGTGTTTCATAATCCGTGCATTCAAGGCATAATATTCTTTTGAGGTTGAATATATTATGTTGTATTTGAGTCTATCACGATGGATAATCACGTGATACGACAATTTAAGAAAATCTTCAATAATTTTGTCAATACGGGACCGATTTGAATTCGGTTTGCAGCAGAGAAGTTGGCCATACGTCATGCAGTAGATGGATGTGGTTAATTTTTGAAAATTTAGCTGATAAAAAAAGTTATTGAAGATCAACCAAAAATTTGGTTTTTTTATCTTCAATAACTTAGTTTTTTATTGGTATTTCAAAAATCCACTACGTCGAGCTTATTCCTGGCATTTGTCCACCTTCTCTTCTTTAAACCAAATTCAAATCGGCCATATATTAACAAACATATTGATGATTTTCTAAAATTCGGAGTCATGTAATTAACCACCGTGGTATATCATGGAACCCCTTTTCAATATCCCTAGGTTCTAATATAATCAAAGGAAGCACGCAATTCTATACATATGTAAATAGACAAATTCTTAAAATAATTGTTTAACATGCATTTTGAGAGAGAAAATCAATCGATCTCGTAGATATTATCTTCAGCTAGGCAGCGTTTTTCATACCGACCAATTTTGCGATCTTGGGTAAAGAGGTTCATGGACTTGCAACCAATAGATCTCAGGCAGGCTTCTCATCAAAACTTTTCCGAAAATCTTTTTTGGCGAAACATTTAAAAAGATAATAAGCCAATAACATCATTTTCTTGTAAAAACAACTTTCTAGATTCATTTACTTATTTTCTATTTTTTTACCTTTACCTGTATCCTTTCCATTGAGATTTGTATTTAGTCTATATAGACTCCTCGACCCGTCTGTTTCTTCTTCGTTCCTTAATGCCCGCTTCCGGTCCATAGCATTCGGGATGACTTTTAATGGGAATATTTTGTCCACACTTGATTGATAATGCTTTTAAAACTATTTACAGTTTTAGCAGGCACGTAGGAAGCAATTACATATTGGGGGGCTAAAGCCTCATTGTCGGAATATTGGGGGGGGGGGGGGGGGGGGGCTAAATTGAATTTTCCCAAAATTTCCAGTGTGAAATAAGGAAAATTTGGCACCCCCCCCCCCCCTGTTCCTACGGGCCTGTTTAGAATTCACTTATTTTTATGATGTATTTTTTTTTAATTTATTTTAATTATTTGTGATTTTAACAATAAATACGTATCGGAAATGACAAATGTATGCTGTCGGCGACAGATTTTTGAAGTTATGCTGATGGCGAATTTGTAATAAACTGGATAAAGCGATGAATTTGCTAAGGCGGGCCAAAGTTTCTTGGTATTCGTCCTAGTTTTTGGACCAATGAAATTGCAGTATATATGAAAAATTCGGCGCTGTATTTCACATAAACGCACTGCCGGTCAGTTTATGTCACGGACATACATAGCCACGCCCCGTTTCTTGTGCACTTTTGAAAAACGATGTAATTTTTTGGGAAAATGATGTAATTTTCGGGAAAATGATGTAATTCCAGTAAGATTGAAGAATGACAGTAGAAGCGTATGTTTTCATTGGTTGACGAACACTAAGTCAGATAGAGTCTTTATAGTAGATTCTACGCGACATAAACGTTCAAAGGCTGCGCCTTTTGAACGTTTACATCGCGTAGAATCTACTATACAGCCTCTATCTAATACGTAGTATATGACGTGTGCAGACAACAAGCTTGTACAATGGTGGTTGGACCGAGTTTAACGTCTCATTCAACGTCTCGAGTCAATTGCAAACCTTCTTAATTTTGACGCTCTGCATAGGATATAAGTTTGTGAAAATATTGAGACAAATGAACAAAATACTGGTGATAAACATTTCATCTTTTGCATCAAAGTGTGCACAATTTTTGATTTGCGACGACAAAACCAGTTCTCGTTAGTATACATAATAAAAACAAGATGTGTGTGTGAAACACAAATGCCCCCGAAATGGCCATTTTTCTAAAATGTTAAATTTTCGCGGAGTGAAGGGTTATTAAGGGTTAAGGGATGACCTTGAGGAAGGTCAAATTGCATGGAACAGATAGATATCATTGAAAGGAAGTTGCATACCAAATTTGAGCTTTGTATGTCAAATACTTTTGGAGAAAAGGCAAAGGTTAAGTTTTCGAAGTCGAAGGTTAAGTTTTCGTAGTGTAAAGGGTTGATAAGGGTTAAGGGATGACCTTGAGGAAGGTCAAATTGCATGGAACAGATAGATATCATTGAAAGGAAGTTGCATACCAAATTTGAGCTTTGTATGTCAAATACTTTTGGAGAAAAGGCAAAGGTTAAGTTTTCGAAGTAGAAGGTTAAGTTTTCGTATAGTAAAGGGTTGATAAGGGTTAAGGGATGACCTTGAGGAAGGTCAAATTGCATGGAACAGATAGATATCATTGAAAGAAAGTTGCACACCAACTTTAAGCTTTGTATGTCAAATACTTTTGGAGAAAAGGCAAAGGTTAAGTTTTCGGACAGACGGACGGACAGACAGACAGACGGACGGACAGACGGACAGACGGACAGACAGACAGACAGACAGACAGACAGACGGACACGAGTAAAACAATATGCCCCCGATCTCTCGATACGGGGGCATAAAAAGTTTAGCAACAAAATGTAAATATTCTGTAGTAACCAAAATAGTTTTGTTTTAACATAAAATCAAACGTTTACACAATAGATTATAGCTAGAGAATACAAACAGATGAATTTTATACCGCCATCGCGTACGTCTCGCACTCCAGGTGCGCATATCCGGTTTTCATGTCTGCCATGATATTCATGTGTATGGAGCATAATTCTAGAAAACATTTAGCTGTGAACATAATCGTCTTTGTCCAGCATAAAAAGGGCCACTAAAAAGAATTTTCTGCAACGCTGTGGGGCTACGCCATGCACTTACGTTAGAAGGACGTTATATCGCTAATGTGTTCCTACGTAGCAGAACCGGCGATAAAGATGTCTTTTCGAATTTTGCGCATCTCAAAGCATAAGTAACAATTTGAGGATGCTATGTGAGCCAATTTGTGTAGTTTGAGATAGTCCCGGTCAAGGACGTCGTAGAAAAAGGCCACGAGAAGATGACCGTCATAATTTCGTAACGTCACGGCAAAGATGTTCCATATCAACACCAAAACTTCCGAGTGGCTTCCACAAGAATTTCAACATAGATTATCCACACTTACCATCCGTGATCGTCTCCACGGATGAACGGTTACTACACGTTGACCATACGTTGTAATTTCCCTGACGTTACACCATGAACGCACTAGACTTGACTGGCATAGATTCCTAAATGCTTTAAGCCAAATTAAGCGTAAACAACATTGATGTACTCCCATTATTATATAGTGAATGTTGGTACTGTGTACAAACAATTTAAGTGGATCAGAAAACGTTTCACTGTTGTTCTTGCTCGAAAATGGCCGCACAGTCGATACCGAATTCTATTGTTACATTTTATTTTGACCCCTCACCTACGTCAAGACAATGTTTCTGACACAATATTTATCGTTACCACAAAGCAACCTTTCAATGTTGTGCGTAAATGCATATACTAAAATGTATATAACGGTTGTGAAATAGATATCACAGAAAATCCATGTTTTCAATTAACAAAGTCAGTGTTGCTAAACTTTTTTACATGGTATACATAGAAGGGTTATATTTAATGTAGTCCATTTCGCAGCTTATAGGATCCGGAAATATTTTGTCATTTGTCAATCTTATATATCAATATCAGCAATATTTTATCAATCCTTCCCACAAACAAATCCTGATCTTGACGGCCCTTAAGTATTAGATAGAGGCTGTATAGTAGATTCTACGTGATATAAACGTTCAAAAGGCGCAGCCTTTGAACGTTTATGTCGCGTAGAATCTACTATACAGACTCTATCTGACTTAGTTTAGTGTTCGTCAACCAATGAAAACATACGCTTCTACTGTCATTCTTCAAACCACGCCTCTGACCGGAGCTACTATCGAGCGGATCTTACTGGACTTACATCATTTTCCCAAAAATACATCATTTTCCCAAAAAACATACATCAATTTTCATAACTGCACAGGAAACGGGGGCGTAGCTATGTATATCTGGGACATAAACTGACCGGCAGCGCCGAAATTTTCAAATATACTGCAATTTCATTGGTCTGAACACTAGGACGAACACTAAAGAAAAGGGATTATCAGCAATGTCTTTTTGTCTCTCTCTCTTTTTTTCTTTTCTTTTCTTTTCTTTTTTTTTTTTTTTTTTTTTTTTTTTTTTTTTTTTTTTTTCGTTTGACTTCTAATCCCACATACCGGTGTACTTCCATAGGGTTTCCTACCCGAGTCTTTCTCAGTGTCAATCTTACATTGGGTTTTTGAAGTGAGACTTTTTTCACTTAGAGTCATTCTTCAATCTGGTTTCGGAACTGAGCTTTTCTCACTTACAAAACGCAGACCCTAACCACACAGTAAACGGAGGTCGGCGTTTGATTATTGACGGACGGATGTATGAATAATATTATTCTTGACTATATTGTATCTTTAATAAAAGTCAGTTCTTGTTTGGAAACGGGTTAAATGGGATGGATGAGTCGAAGTACGGATACCGGGGTATGTCGGCGTAGTTTGGCTTCTTTTATTTTGAGCTATATCACGACGGGGGATCACGTGACGCAACATTTGCGATATCTTGCAATAATTCTGTTCATATATGTACATTTTTATGACCGATTTGGTTTGAAAATCACATGATAAAAAGGTTATTGACGACCAAAACTGTAGTTGGTCGTCAATAACTTTTTATCAGTGATTTAAAAAAAATGATTTGCCACATTCAGCTATTCCCTGCCATTTTTACACGTTCTCTGCTTCGAACTGAATTCAAATTGATCAAGTAGGGGGAAACCCATGTAGCTCACTCTGGTTCGTCCCCTGAGAAAAATAGCCTAATATTATCTAGTAATTATTTATAGGCTTGAAAAAATCGATACAAAACGTCATATCGTACGGTCCAATCAGACGAGGACTCACTTGTATTGACCGTTTTCATTGGTCTAATATTTTCTCGTAAAATGACAAGGGAAAACATGGAATTGCAGCATTCGTTCAGCTTTAATAAGAAGGAAATTAAATAAATAATCATGTGTCTTTCACACAGGGTAGCATGTGGGGCGCCGTGGTCTAATGGTAAGACGCGGTCTGTGGGATCGAGAGATCCTGGGTTCAAATCCCGCCAGTGTCATGGGAATTTTTCTGAGAAAAAATACTTACCCCACGTTGCTCCTCTTCACCCAGGTGTATAAATGGGTACACGGGAGAGTTGAAAGCCAAAGAGCTAAGGCTGCCGTAGGCGCCGATTGTTAACAGCCGACTTGAGACTCAGTGATCGTGGGTTAAAGTGTAAAGTCGGTTGAATACGTAATTAAAAATAGACTTTAAATAGAAACTTAAACTTTTTATGTCGTCAGTGTTACTGCAAAACCTCGTAACTACGGCTGTAGTTACGAGGTTTTGCAATAACACTGACAATATGCAATGCATTGGTCCCCGAGGATGGTAATTCTAAGGATGTTCCCGAAAAATCGCACTCCCGTAAAACACAACATCCCACCCCAGCCACCAGTTGCCTTTCCCGCTTAGAGGATGCCATTGGTGAGGGAGACCTTTGACAAATATAAGAAAGGGTATTGGTCAAGTGGGGTTCGAAGCCACGCCCCCAATGTTGAAACACTCCGGCGATACTAAATGAGCTAACCGGGCTCGGCACGAATGATTAGATGTACAATGAATTAGTTTACAGTTTGGTGATAGTAAATGTATTTTTGTACATGTTTAAAAACAAAAAAAATCGAAATGTAAATTAGGATCGACAGAGTGTCACGTTTGCCCATTAAATATGGTCGGTATCTAAATAGAAATCACATTAGACTCTTTCCCAAACAAGACTTTGTTTTGACGTGCAATACATAAATGGGTTGGGAATATTTTGAGGTAAAATAAGAAATACAGTTAATCAACTTTTTCTTCTTTTGCTTCAATATTTTCTGTGTTATATGGTACATACATTATTTTCTATCAACACCCAATTTGTCTTCAGAATCCGTATTCAAATTGGACTACCCTAAAACTGTGTTGTTTGGGAAAGGGTTAGTCCATTCCCTTTGGGATATTTTATAGTAGTCAAATTTGAAAGTTGTTGCCGGAGAAAGGAATAATGTTTCGAGCAAGACAACAATAAATTCATTGAGGAAAGTGAGGAAATGCTGGTGTCACTTGCATCATCTTCTTTTTTCTCAATGTTTTCTAAAACCCTCAATAAAACCAGCAAATTATTTCGGAAAGTGTTAACCCATTAATAAACGACACACTATTAATATTGTCCAATTTTAAAGAAGTAGCAGACAACACTTTCAATTGTAGGCCTTTAGAATTTGACATTTATTTTTTGTCTTTAAGGGTAGAAAATATTGTGGCAAATGAAGAAATTGCTTGTCACAAGCAATTTCTTCATTTACCACAATATTTTCCCAAATCCTTTGCTTTAGGGGAGTCAAAAAGAGTCACTGTGTGGTAATGGGTTAAAGCAACCAGCTGTGCAGACATTTATATTTCCTGAAAGGTGGAGGTGACATCCATTAACTGTTGTGTATTATTTATGTAGTTCTTGTACTTTTTTATTTAGACTTTTTCCCGATCAATTATAGACTGGCCCATACTCAAAATAACTCTAGTAGACAATAAAGTTACGTACCCTTGTCAGGGACTAGGCCAATTATTAACACGCGATTTAACCCTTTCCCGAACGACATAATTTTAGGGTCATCCAATTTCAATGCTGCTTTAACTCTTTCCAAAACAAGACCTGGTTTTGACGTGTCCATTAGATAAACCTTAGGAAAACATTGAGACAAAAGAAGAAAATGCTGATAATCAGCATTTTCTCCTTTTGTCTCAATATTTTCTATGCTATACGATACCAATTTTCTACCTTTGATATCTTATATTGTGTCATCTGTAGAAGCTTTCAAATTGGATCCCCCTAATATTTTGTCGTTTAGTATTGGGTTAACCGACGTAATAATTATGTGTTGATAAAGACATTGTTTGTGTAAAATATTGTACAGAAAATATTGAGACAAAAGAAGAAAATTGCTAATTATCAGCAGTTTCTTCTTTTGCCTCAATGTTTTCCCAAACCTTTTCTATTAGGGACGTCGAAACCAGGTCTTATTTGGGAAAGGGTTAAGAAAGCCGAAAACATATTTCAGGCGAACGAGAAAATGCTGAAAACCCGTATTCGTCTTTTCTCCCAATCTACCCATATAAGCTTAATAATATTATTAATCTTTAACTCTTTCACGCACGATACAATTTTAGGTTGGTCCATTTTAAAAGCTGTTGTAAACGACAAAATGTGGGGTTTAGACAAAATTTGTAAAAAAAAAATATAACAAATAAATAATGAGACAAAATGAGAACATGCTGCATATCAGTATTTCCTTCTTTTTTCATCAATGTTTCTCAAGCTTTATCAATTAGGGATGTCTAAACGAGGTCTTTTTATGAGCTAGTTAATGAAACTGGAAAAAGATGTACAAAATGGAAAAATCTGAAATGTTATGCATTGGTTGGAAACTTCCATTCAGTTCTCAAATAAAAATGGTATAAAAACAACATTGAAACAAATCTAATAACTTAGCAACTGTAATTTATTCGCGCTATTTCACATCGAGAATCTTCTTAATTTTCAGTATTTCATTTATATTTGTTCATTTATATTTTTGTGTGAATTCGTTGTTATTGGCTGATAAATGTTTGATGAAAAGGGATTCGATAGTCATTGATGGTGTCTTTCATATTCGGAGAATATCGTTTCTGCAAAACAATACAAAAAAGTCATAATTAATATTCTAAAAAACATTCACTGTCTCCTTGAGGTAGCCCATTCGTAATGAAAATGGCGCGACGTCGGAATCATTCGAGCGACGTCGAAAACATTCGGCGGTGGAACTTTCCACCGCCGAATGTTTACGACCACGCCCGGATACGTAACGACGACGCTCGAAAAAATCCGATGTTCTATGCATCTAAAAATGTCCATATCACAGGTATTCTACCTTAAGATATTCCGTTCATCATTAGATACTAACCACTTCGTGAAACTTCGAATACCCTCCTCAAAATCCGTTGCCAATGAAACGGAAATTGATTAGGATATGCTATTGTCATTTTTCGAAGTCAACGATGACGCCCGAAATTGCACGAAGTGTTTTGTATCTAATGATAGATAGAATACCTTAATATATTATGTGTTATTAAATTGAAAACGAATTGTATCAGTATCGGCATCAATTGACCAAACGCCGGCTGTCAATCAAAACCATCAATAAGCCAATGGACGATCAGAAAAATGCCATGTCACCATTGTTTGTCTTAAATTCTTCGTTGCACGTGATATTGTATCGATATATCGACTGACAATCAAAACAATCGACATGCAAATGCTCCCATTGTTTGTATTAGATTCTACGTTGGGCGTTTGGTTACTTTTGCCGTTTGTGGCAGTGTGAAATTTGAACAGTTTATTTTTCCCGTATTTGAAAGGATTGAAAGGATATATATATGCTGCGCCAATATTGTTCCATTTTTTTTTTATTTATTTTATTTTATTTTTTGAAAAGCAGCTATATTAAGAATGCAAGAAAATGTGACTGAACAATAATAAGTTCCAAATGTGTAAGTTATTTTAAAAAAAAAAGGTAACCTGCGTCATTTCAATAAAACCACATAATACCCACCACTGGATAATTACTGATTCTATGGTGGATACGCAAGTTCCAGTGAGCTGGCGATTTTAATACAGTCGACACACGTTGTGTCGAAGTCAGAGGGACCGTCAAAATACCTCGGCATATCCGGAGTTCGGGTAAACCGATTTTGACATGTTTTTGTATGAACATCATTTGACCTATTTGTTACTAATCAATTGCGTTTAAAATTGAAATATAGTAGGAAAAGGGAAGAAATTGCTCGAAACGAGCAATTTCTATCCTTTTCCTACTAAATTTCAATGGCCATATTCATTTCGAAATTATTTTGTTTAAACTTTTTTAAATCCATTGGGGAGGACGGGACCAAACTTTCACTTCGACTTAAGCGGAAATTTGACTTATCCGATGTCGACATAACGAGTGTCGACTGTAATTTCCAATTCTCTCATCCATTTATATTAGTCTTACGCCTGGTGTGACTAAACAATTATTAGGAAACAGGGCTAAATGTGTAAGCTATGACAATCAAAGTTAACCTTCATCATTTCAATAAAATCACATATCGTCGGAGTTATTGCAAAACCTCGTAACTCCAGCTTAAACAAAGCTGGAGTTACGAGGTTTTGCAATAACACTGACGATATACCTTTCACATGGTACAATGTAGGATGGCAGCTACTGATTCGCGTGTTCCAGCGTGTCAGCGATTTTCTTGATAATCACCAGTTCTCTCATCCATTTAGTCTTACGTCTGGTGTGACCGAACATTTATTACGAAACAGGGCTAAATGTGTAAGCTTTGACAATCAAAGTTAACATTCGTCAGGGATTTGAGGGAAGATCTTGGTATCAAAATAGCCTAAACCGAAGAGTACGACGTATCGAGTTAGGAGGTTTTGCAATACAAAACAACGACGATTTATCAACAATACCCACTACTGATTTGCGTGTTCCAGCGAGTTGGCGATTTTCTTGATTATCTCCAGTTCTAGCATCCACTTAGTCTGACGTCTGGTCGGCGGCAAGCTGGGTGCACTACCTTCAGACCCGCTCTCTGACGAAGCTCCACTCGTGGAAGAGCTGCCGGAGTCGGCGGATGAACTGCCGGAGTCGGCGGATGATCCACTCTCGGGTCCATCTCCACTCTCCGATTCGCTTCCAGAATCTTCGTCCTCTCCGTCCTCGTCAATAGCAGCATTTTCAACAAACTCTGAAAGCATACATGAAATCATAATATTATCCTGAATCATGAGGAAATTTGTTTACTTTTTGCGATACTGCAGGGGTCACTGGAGCTGCAAGGGTCGATGGTTGATCCACTCTCGGGTCCATCTCCACTCTCAGATTCGCTTTCAGATTCATCGTCTTCGTCGTCGGCGTCAACAGCAGCATCTTCGACGAACTCTGAAAATATTTGTATAATTCATCCTGAATTATGAGGACATTAATTATTTTACATTTCGTCGCCTTTTAACGAAAACTACGTAACTGCAGCTTATAACAAGCTGCAGTTACGTGGTTTTCGTTGAAAAGGGACCATTTGGCGGTACTGCCGGAGTCGGTGGAGCTGCCGAAGTCACTGGTTGATCCACTCTCGGGTCCATCTCCACTCTCCGATTCGCTTTTAGAATCTTCGTCTTTGTCGGCCTCGTCAACAGCAGCATTTTCGACGAACTCTGCAAGTATAATTTATCATGAATCATGAGAACATTTTTCATTACATTTGGTGGCACTGCCGGAGTCACTAGAGATGCCTGAGTCACTACTTGATTCACTCTCGGGTCCATCTCCATTCTCTGACTCGCTTTCAGAATTTCAGAATTCAGAATTTTCGTCTTCGTCGGCCTCGTCAATAGCAGCATTTTCAACGAACTCTGAAATATACAATCATGTAATTAATCCGGAATCATGTGGACATTAATTATTTTACATTTCGTTGCATTACAACGAAAACTACGTAACTGCAGCTTATAACAAGCTGCAGTTACGATGTTTTCGTTGAAAAGCGACGATTTGATGGTACTGCCGGTCTCGAAGGAACTGCCAGAGTCACTGGTTAATCCACTCTCGGGTCCATCTCCACTCTCAGACTCGCTTTCAGAATTGTCGTCTTCGTCGGCCTCGTCAACAGCAGCATTTTCGACGAACTCTGAAAATATATGTATAATCTATCCTGAATCAAGAGGACATTAATTATTTTACATTTCGGCGCTTTTCAACGAAAACTACGTAACTGCAGCTTAAAACAAGCTGTAGTTACGTGGTTTTCGTTGAAAAGTGACGATTTGGCGGTACTGCCCGAGTTACTGGAGCTCCCAGAGTCACTGGTTGATCCACTCTCTGGTCCATCTCCACTCTCTGATTCGCTTTCGGGATCATCGTCTCCGTCCTCGTCAACAGCAACATTTTCAGCGAACTCTGAAAACATACATGAAATTATAATATTATCCTGAATCATGAGGAAATTTGTTTACTTTTTGCGATACTGCAGGAGTCATTGGAGCTGCCGGTGTCTCTCGGGTCCATCTCCACTTTCCGATTCACTTTCAGAATCTTCGTATTCTCCGGCCTCGTCAACAGCAGCATTTTCAACGAACTCTGAAAATATAATTTGTCTTGAATCATGAGAACATATTTTTACACTTGCGGTACTGCTCTGAGTCACTTGAGCTGCCGGAGTCACTGCTTGATTCACTCTCGGGTCCATTTCCACTCTCTGACTCGCTTTCAGAATAAAACGTATTGGTTTTCATCCTCGTCAACAGCAGCATTTTCGACGAATTCTGAAAATACTTGTATAATTTATCCTGAATCAAGAGGACATTAATTATTAATACATTCCGTCGCTTTTCAACGAAAACTACGTAATTGCAGCTTATAACAAGCTGCAGTTACGTGGTTTTCATTGAAAAGCGATGATTTGGCGGTACTGCCAGTCTCGGAGGAACTGCCGGATTCACTGGTTGATCCACTCTCTGGTCCATCTCCGCTCTTAGATTCGCTTTCAGGATCTTCGCCTTCGTCGTCGGCGTCAACAGCAGCATTTTCAACGAATTCTGAAAATATTTGTATAATTTATCCTGAATCATGAGGACGTTAATAATTTTACATTTCGTCGCTTTTCAACGAAAACTACGTAACTGCAGCTTATGTCAAGCTGCAGTTACGTGGTTTTCGTTGAAAAGCGACCATTTGGCGGTACTGTCCGAGTCATTGGAGCTGCCGGAGTCGTTGGTTGATCCACTCTCGGGTCCATCTCCGCTCTCAGATTCGCTTTCAGAAGCTTCGTCTTCGTCGGTCTCGTCAACTGCAGCATTTTCAACGAACTCTGAAAATATAGATGTAATTATAATATTATCCTGAATCATGACGACATTTGTTTAGTTTTTGCGATACTGCAGGGGTCATTGGAACTGCCGGTGTCTCTCGGGTCCATCTCCACTCTCCGATTCGTTTTCAGAATCTTCGTCTTCTCCGTCCTCGTCAACAGCAGCATTTTCAACGAACTCTGAAAATTTAATTAATCCTGAATCATGTTTTGCTTTTGCGGAAGTTGGTAAAAATATCAACTCATAGTAGACTGTAAATGTTAAATACATAAGATGAGTTTAAAGCTTGAAGTTGGTAGAACAAGATAGGCTACATCTTCGCAAGCCAAGGATTCTACTTCCATTTTGTTAGGAACAAAGTGGAGGTAGAACCCTTTACTTGCGAAGATGGATAGGCTACGATTCGTAGATTTAGACCTCAAACTTTTAGCTTGAAGGTAGTCCATCCCTGATGAGATTCACGCGACGTCGGAATTATTCGGACGACATCGTGAACGGACGTCGGCCGAATATGTATGGATACGTAAATAATGTTAACGACTTCACATGAACAATCCCGACGTCGCGTGAATCTCATTAGGGATGGACCACCGTATTTTATTATTATTATTATTATTATTATTATTATTATTATTATTATTATTATTATTATTATTATTATTATTATTATTATTATTATTATTATTATTATTATTATTATTATTATTATTATTATTATTATTATTATTATTATTATTATACGGCTCAGCGGCAAAGGTGAATATTCCCGATGATTATCTTCATGTTGTTGAAAATGACCAGTTTTGGCCTTCTGAGATAGTGATCCGAAAATGGAAAGACAAAAGTGATTGGGATCAGACTCAAAGTGAAAGGCAATACTCAAAAAACGACCGAAATAATCGATATCGTAGTAATCGTAGGTACAATCATGGATACAACAGAAATAGAGGGTATACACACAATAGTAAAACCTACGACTACGACCACGACACATACTACGACAAATCGGGAAATGATCACCACGACGACAAACCGACAAACTCAGACTGGTCCGAAACCAAAGATGACTGGAATGATGATGCTGAGAATTGGGGGAACCCCTTCCCTTGATTTATTTACGTACTACTTAAACCATAACATTCATGTATAATAAAGCATACAATAAGACTAGTGATAAACTATATACAGTACGTCTATCATCCATCTTCATCATTATGAGCCTAACTATCATGTGTTGGAATGTGAGGGGTGTCATGTCCTCGGCATACGCTCTCTCAGAACTATTGGACAAAAATAATGTTGATATCTGTGTAATTACAGAACATAAACTAATGAAGCATTCGATACGATTTATAGACTCAATCAATAACAAATACGACTCTTTTACCGTCGTTGACACATCTATCGACCAATATGGGCCTGCTAGATGTGGCAAAGGCGGGGTATCAATATTGTTTAAACGGAGCATAGCCAAACGGATAGTCAAATTAGAGCTTACAGAGACTGATCGTATTTTAGGTATTAAAGTTCTGAGACGCAAATTAACACCATTATATATTGTTGGTACTTATATGCATGCAGATAGTAATATTGAATTATACACAGAAACGCTTGGTTGTCTGCAGGCGATATGTTCAAATTTCTCCAAAAATGGTGATCTAATCGTTTTGGGAGATTTCAATGCGAAGTTATTAACGCAAAGAAATACACAAACCGACAAAGATCGATTATTTCATAAATTCATCAGCGTTGCAGGATTTATCTCCCTTTGCATCGATAGTATTGATTATACATATATAAAAAAACGTACAATACTTGATCATATTCTTGTTGAAAAATCATTTAAGCAGTATTGCATGGATATTCGCACAATCCCAGAAAAAGATGTAGTCACATCTGATCATCTGCCCCTAATGTTGAAAATTATCGATAATATCGTCCCGATTCAGTCAGCTAATTTTAGCATGCGCGATCAAGTGGCGTGGAACAAATGTACACGTGATCATATCCAAGTATACAATGATATGTTAGAGAATAAACTTGCTCGTATATCCGAATATAAAAATGCAAGCCCAAACGAAATTTCCGACTTTATCACCCATTCTGTCATACATACTGCAATTAATTGTTTACCAAAGCGTAAGTTTAACATCCATACCAAACCTTATTGGTCTAAAGATTTGAAAGACGCTCACTCTAAATCCCGCGAAAAACGTCGCGTTTGGATTGAACAGGGTAGACCACGCGGAAATGACAATGCTTCATATCGCATTTATAAAGCCGCGAAAAATAATTTCAGAAAATTGCAACGGATTGCTTCCAATAAGTATTTGAACGATATAACCGAAAAATTAGACGAAAGTGCCCATTTAGACTCACGAGTATTTTGGAACCTCGTTAAAAGGCAGAAAAAAGCTTCGCCTACATTTACACAAGACCTTTACTACAGTGGCAAGCAATACGGCCACGAAGACGTCGCATCTGGGTTCGAAGCGTTTTTCCACGATGTATTCAATGAACCGCAAACCGATCAGCACCTTGACGCATTCGAGTTACAAATCAATAGCGCGGTTAATGAATACGAGAGGGCTTCTGTCCCTGAAAATTTTAACTTTGAACGTAAATTTAGTTTCAATGAAATCTTTAATGTATGTAAAGATCTCAAAACCGGCAAGACACCATCGCACGATAACGTAACAAATGAACACATAATTCACGCTAAAACCGTTATTGTAGAATCTCTAGTTGTATTGTTCAACAGTATATTAGAGCACGAATGTACACCGGACGCATGGCGCGCGAGTTACATTATCCCGATATACAAAGGTAACGGGAAAGCGAAAAATGATCCAACCAGTTATAGACCAATTTCGCTAATACCCACATTTTGCAAGATCTTTGAAAATATTATTGTTAAAAGAATCCATTCTGTTGTCTTAAAGTGTCATTTTCCTTCGCCCCAACAACAAGGGTTTCAAACAGGACTTAGTTGTATAACCACTGCATTCTGTCTCCAAGAAACAGTGTATGAATTGACAGATCTTAGTAGTAAAGCTTTTGTCGCTTTTATTGACTTTAAAAGCGCCTTTGATAGTGTCTGGCATAATGCATTATTTTATAAACTCTACAACCTAGGCGTAGTCGGTAAGCTGTGGAGAATCATTCGCGATTCATATAAACGCTTAACTTGTACGGTTGTTGTCAATGGTAACAAGTCTCTTCCGGTTCCGGTTACGCGAGGTGTCAGACAAGGCGGGGTAGCCTCAACTTTTTACTATCTCGTCTTTATTGACGATTTATTAAAACAGTTAGAAAATTCAGCGTCTAGTTTGTTACTATATCAATCTATTAATGCAAAGTGTGGTAACCCGGCGTTTGCAGACGACTTATCTATTGTGTCACTGACACCCGATAACCTACAAAACCTGCTCGACATTGTGTATAGATACACTTATAAGTGGAAATTTCAAGTGAATTGTGATAAATCGGCTGTAGTTATTTTTAACAATGAAAGAGTCAGAGACCCTCTACAATTCATGATGGGAGATACTTACATAAACCAGAGTGACACAGCTGTGCATCTTGGTATCCGTCAAGATTCTAGTATGAAGCTGTCTAATCGTATTTCGGAGCGTTGCCAAAAAGCGAAAAACGCTTTTTACGCAATGTCCGATCTACGACTGAGATCAGATAAGTTAAATCCGCTAACATGTATAAAACTTTATGTATCTGTCATCATACCAATTCTTCTGTATGGTTGTGAATTATGGAACAACATGAGCAAATCTGACGTAAACAAGCTTAACTGCCTACAGCACTTTATAGTAAAGAAAATGCAATGTTTTGATATACGTGTAAGGTCTGACATGTGTGAATCCATGTTAGGCCTTAATCGTATAACAGCGGTAATAGAGCAAAAGAAACTTATGTTCCTACATAAAATTCTTTCTCTTAGTAACTCTGCTCTTTGTAAGCAATTATTTCTGCAAAAGCTGCTACAGTACATGTACAATCCAACCAGACTCATGCGCGGTTTTGTTCCAGACATTTGCAAGCTTTTAGCAAAATATGAGTTAACATTTCTGCTTAATATGTATTTAAATGATAATTGTTTCTTGCCACCAAAATATGTTTGGAAACACTTTGTTTGCACTTCTGTCCAGCTTAAGGAGAAATCAGAGCTTTTGATCAGAATGCAAGATTTAAGTTTCAGCCGATTCAGCACTCTCCATAAAACTATTAGTCCATGCTCACTATATCGCTTGTATGGCAAAGGTATACTACCCCATAAGTTAGCTTTCGTAGCCAAATTATGGGTTACTATTCCTTCGCATGAACCTAAAATCTGCGAACTGTGTAATCGAATAACGATTGACGAAGTCAAACACAGGGTAGTAGAATGTCCGTCAAACCTTTATAACAAAATGATATTTATTGACAGGCTTAGATTAAACGTAAATATGCACGTCTTAACCGAACTGACGCTGGCTCCAAGCGACAAATTTCTTTCCTTTGTGCTGGGAGCCAGCCCCAGTTCGGAAATGTCAGAAAGAGAAGAAGTTTCCTTAAGAAAGCTCTGTATTAACTTTCTGTACAAATGTTTTCACTAAAAAAACAATGACATACATTTAGAAAAGCTCGCGATGGTTGAACTGGCAGAGCAGCCCTAGCCAATAGGCTGGAATGCTCTGCCAGGTCACTTATCGTGAGGTATAGACTTGTCTCAATTTGTACGATAACTTTTTTCTATGCATGCTTTGTTTATAATTGATTGTAATTGTTAGTTAATTGTAAAATTGTAATGAATTTATTTATTAATCTCCAAAAGGAGGAATTAAAATGAATGAATGAATGAATGAATGAATGAATATTATTATTATTATTATTATTATTATTATTATTATTATTATTATTATTATTATTATTATTATTATTATTATTATTATTATCATTATTATTATTATTATTATTATTATTATTATTATTATTATTATTATTATTATTATTATTATTATTATTATTATTATTATTATTATTATTATTATTATTATTATTATTATTATTATTATTATTATTATTATTATAATTATTATTATTATTATTATTATTATTATTATTATTATTATTATTATTATTATTATTATTATTATTATTATTATTATTATTATTATTATTATTATTATTATTATTATTATTATTATTATTATTTACAAACCTTCCTCTTCATTCATCATTTCAATGATCTGCATTAAAAGTTCTGTATGTTCCTTTTGAGTCCGCGCCATACTTAATTGTAGATTAATCATCGCACCTGTAAGACAAAAGTGTGTGCTGACGGGAAAATCTAGCAACACTGGTGGTGAACTCGGCCAAAGCGAGGGACGTTTTTCGTTACAACAAGGTACAGATGTTTTGCGTTTAAATGTGAGATCAAAGATCTGATTCGATAGTTCTTCTAATAACAATGAGTTTGTTCTAAAAATAGACCGGGTTTACCGATCGATATATATTGACAAACCGTCTGTGTTGTTATAAAATCTCGTAACTACGGCTTTATCGAAGCCGTAGTTACGATATTTTATAACAACACCGACGGAATACTATGATCGCGAAAAAACGTCCCACGCTTTGGCCGAGTTCACCACCAGTGAGCAAAAGGTCGACAAAATGTTGAACAATTTATAGTACACAATGCTGTTTGTTTTCTTCCTTTTTCATATATACAAAGACTTTATTGAATCTGGTTCCATAATAATAAAGTGTATCAAAATTCTTAATTGGCCGTAAAAGGCAATGTGTATCAATGGATTACAACCATTTATGATAATCTTATAATATTTATAACATTCAATCCGGGCCACCGGCGGCTTACAAATCGTACACAAATGATTGAGCACTTTGATACATGTATAAGCCAATGATATATTGATATATTGGGGCTAAGGGAGAGAATGCTGGATACTGGTATTCTTTTTCTTTTGCCACAATATTTTCCCAATCCCTATCTTTCAGGGACGTCAAAATTAAGTCTTATTTTTGAAATAATTAAGGTATCCCATCCATCCTCTGACACCATCAATAACTTCGTGGACTTTCGAGCGTCAACCTTAGCAGCTGAAACAGTCTAAGGTATCCCTCGTCAATTTCCGTTGGCACAAATGACGCCTGAAGAAGCACTAAGTGTTTAAAGCATCCATAATGATGGGTGAAATACTTATTGGTTCAACTTACTCAATACAGTTCCTATAGATGGTCGGCGGCTGAAAAATAATTGAGAACACATTTACCCCTTATTAAATTATTTAAGAGTCTGTCCTGAGTAGCTTGCCCCCTCAAAACAATTGCCTACGTACACAATCTAAATTCTATTTTTAAAAAAAAATCATTTTCTAGAAAACAATCTACGATTCTGACGTCCCTAATTATTAGAATACATTTCCAAAGTACCGAAAGTACAACAACTGGTTTTCAGCATTTTTCCTTCCCTATTGCCTTTAATGCAATTTTTGTTTTTTGGTCCTTTTTATCAGGTTTTGCTTAAAAAGATCCACTGCAACAAGAAAATTAATTGCATTTCTATGCCTTCTCTGCTTCAAGCCAAATTGAAATATAGAGTTCTGGTATTTTATATATTTTCTGCAATTTTTTGTTGTTGTTGTTGTTGTTGTTGTTGTTGTTGTTGTTGTGTCAACGGATTCCCCGCAGGGACTGTACATTAGACCTAACCCTTTCCCGAACATCAAAATATTAGTACATGGTCAAATTTCAGATTCATAGTTGTTTCAGACAACAAAATGGATGGTACTTGAGATAGAATTTGTGATATTTATAGTACAGAAAACATTGGGACAAAAGGAGCAAATGCTGAAAATATTTTGTCTCAATGTTTTCCCAAGCCAATTCCATTAAGGACGTCAAAAACCTGGCACCGGTTTCTCGAAAAAAACTTAAGTACGTTTTCAGACTCAAACCTGAGCACCGTACTCAAATCACACGAAATCCACGTGAACTTAAATCGAATACCCTTCAACGTTGGAGAGTGCTCCATCGAAGTTGAGCATGTACGTGTGAGTATGTAGTTAGGCTTTTTCGAGAAAGCAGGGCCAGGACTTGTGTGGGAAATGGTCAATAAAAGAAGAAACCTACAAAAATCCTTGTTCCTCTAACTCCCGCTCAGCCAACTCTTCTTGCTCCCTTTCCGCCAAGTCTTCTTGTTCTCTTTCAGCAATCTCCTTTTCCAACAACTCTCTGAACTCGCTCAAATCCTTGGGTGGAGCAACGGCAGCCTCGACCAGTACCAGGCTGCATAGTAGCGCAAACACTGTCAACTTTAGCATGCTTGGTACTTATAATCTAAAAACAGAATGTAAGAACGAGTAGACTAAAGTAGAGATTAGAAAAAATGCCACTCGGTATCTGCATCGGTTTGTATCTGTTTTCGGTCTGATCAGGATCCATGTAGTTCTCAGAGAGGTGCCATAAGCTAATCTTGATCCATGTTTGTCTCAAACACGAATATGATTAATTTTTCAGATCCAAATTCAATTGATCCGAGATCAGTAATAATGTTCCATATATATAGTATTTAAGACATCCGTTATTCAAGATTAACCTGTTCTTAAGTGGTGCCTCACCAGTGTCGGGGGCGTACCCATGAAATTTGTAATGTTGAAGCCGACACCAAAGGCGTTGGGCGAGTGCCGAAGTGTTCTCATTCATATTAAACTTGACGCTTTTTGACACCATAAAAGAAAAATGATTTGGAAAACAATGTGGAAAATGAAGTTATTGCTCGTAAAAGCAGCTTTCTTACAGTTAAAAAACATGGTTCTCGATCAGACAGCGTGTGTATTTATATAGGTTGATCTACAACCATGTTGGGCTCAAAAGCCTTAACCCTTTCCCAAACAAGACTGGGTTTTGACATCCCTAAGAGAAAGGTTTGGGAAAATATTTAGGCAAAATAAGAAAGTAACCAGTATTTTCTCTCTTTGTCCCAATATTTTCTAAACTATATAATACAGAAATCCCGTCTTTATTAACAAGTAATTTGTTGCCTTCACCTTCTTTCAAATTGGAAATATCCAAACTAAATGATACATTAAGCAACAAGCATCTATGCGGAGAATCACATGACACATCAATTCAAAAAGATTATCAATAATTTTACTAATGCTTTACCTAATTGAATTCGGTTTTAAGCAGAGAAGGTGAGTAAACGTAAAGAATTTGTTGGGTGTAGTAGATCTTTTTAATTTTAGCTGATAAAAAGGTTATTGACGACCAACCAAAATTTTGGTTGGTCGTCAATAAACTTTTCATCAGCATATTTTCAAAAGTGCTATCGTATTCATAAACTTTCCTTGGGTTTTCTCGCCTTCTGTCCTTCAAACCTTTTCCAAATTTATCGCATATTAAGAGCATGGAGATAATTATTGAAAATGATATCGAAAATAATGTGATACTTGATTCCACGCTGAGCATGTGATACATTTCTGTAAAACTTTCATCAAAAATTTCGCTATAGTCCAGTAACATTAACCCGGGAAATCTGCATATGTAATGACCCCACTTCGGCAATGTTTTGTTAAGACACTCAACCAACGGACTTGGCACACGAAAATTAAGTTGTCCCGGGTTAATTTTGGTGGACAATACTTACATTATTTTAAATACCGAAAAACAAAAACAATGTTATCCGACGGACACCCTTTAATTGCTATTAGGGAAAGATCCTGTTTTGTGAAGTGGGTACGGTGTTTAATCGTGCATGCATGCCCAAAGAAAAAGAAGCAATTAAATTAACACTCTCCCATGCGCCAAAATTTTAGGGTGATCCACTTCAAAAACTGCCACAAATGACAAAATGGATGTTATTAAAGATGGAATCTGTGTAAAATATTGTATAGAAAATATTGAGACAAAAGGAGAAACTGCTGGTTATCAGCAGTTTTTTTCTTTTGTTTCAATGTTTTCCTAAGACAATTTTATTCAGGACGTCAAACCCCGGTCTCATTTGGGAAAGGGTGAACACTAAATTGGTCATTTACATGGGAAATATTTTGATAGTAATTGACGAAAAACTTTTTATTTGATGTGTGAAAATGAATATTTTGTGACCCGTCTCACTAAAAGGGACCTTCTGGGCAGTGTGAAATGTATCGATCCTAGTCATATTTTAGGGTATTTGTTCACCTGGCCCCGGTTTCTCGAAAAAACTTAAGTACATTCTCATGAGAACATGCTCACCTTCAAAGGAATACTCTCCAACGTTGAAGGGTATTCGATTGAAGTTCACGTGGATTTCGTGCAATTTGAGCACGGTGCTCAGATTTGAGCAGTGCTCAGATTTGAGCAAGAGAACGTACTTAATTTTTTTTTTTCGAGAAACCGGGACCTGGTCCCCCTAAATCAAATTCGTATCCGACAATAACAGTGGCGGATCCAGAGGGGGTTCGTGAGGTTCAAACGAACCCCCTACGTAGCATGATTATGTCATTTTCATTCAGAAATTCAGTCAAAATTGTGTATTACGTGTAAAACGAATCCCCCTTATAGTGAAAAAGAACCCCCCTCACAAAAATCATGGATCCGCCGCTGAATAACATCACATATACTACTACCCACATGCAACATTTAGGTGCACTGGACATCGATAGAAAATGAAAAACTTGGTACCAATGCTAAAATTTCTTTCTTTGTGGCCCTAGGTACTACTACTACTACCCAAACTCTAGAATTACTGCTCAGACATTGTTCTGATCCCTGAATTGCCGGGAGCTAGCATGGGCCTCTTTAACCCTTTACCAGACGACGAAAAGCTGGACTTTTCCACTTAAAAAGCGGCTGGAGATGTAAAAATAGATGCTGATGAGGGCAGGATTTGTATGAAATATAGCACAGAAAATATTAAGACAAAGGGAGAAATTGCTGATAATCAGCAATTTCTTCTTTTGTCTCAATGTTTTCCCAAGCCTTTGCTTTTACCGGCGTCAAAACCAGGCCTTGTTTGGGAAAGGGTTAACATATTACCAGAGGGCAAAATATTATCTAGACTGGTTCTAATTCAAAGATATTGTAGGTGGCAGTTTCAAGTGAATCATTTTTTATATATTTTGGTCTTTCTCGGTAGAAATCATTGTCGGAAATGAAGAAATTGCTTGTCACAAGCAATTTCTCCATTTTTCGCAATGCATTCTACAGCCAATATTTTGTAGGGAGTCAAAAAGAGTCATTGTGGGGTAAATGGTTAAGGAAGTGCATGCAAGCTTAGGCACATACTGATTTAGATGCATGATAGTCTGAAATGTCAAAATGCCCCTTTTTCCGAACCCAAGCTTCATCCTTTCCCAAACAGGACCTGCCTTTGACGTCCCTAATGAAAAAAAAGATATAGTTTACGAACACTTTGAGGAAAAAAGAAGTATTAATGTTGTTGGTTTTTCCAATATTTTCTCTACTATATAGTTTAAGCAAATCTTATAATTAATATTTTTTCATAGATCTACTGCTGATTTATTGTAGATCTGTGTAAATATAATCATTTTCAATATCAATTTTCTCGTCAGCAACAAATTCAAACAGAAACATTCATATATTTTGCCGTTTGGGAAAGGGTTAATTATGAACGTGTGTACATTTTATAATGTGAGTTTTGTCTTCAGGTAGGGGGCGAAAAGATGAATATCAAAATATATAATGGATTTGTCTTCGGGCAAAATTTTACACGAGCTTGAAACACTTTCCCAACAAGATAACCTTAGACTTTTTAAAACTCGAATAAGTTGCAAACGACACGACACATGTGATTAAAAGAAGAAAATTTGTGTGTCAGTGCTGCGTGTGTGTTATATGGAAACGAATGAAGAAACGCTAGTACTTAGTTACTATTCATTTCATTTAATCAATGTTCGCATTTTCATCAGGGTAGACTAAGGCAAAAGATGTTTGATTTTTTCAAACCATTCCAATATGACCATGGAAAATTTTGTAAACGGCGTTAAATCATAACAAGAGTGCCATGGTCACAAAATACGCCGCCACTTATAAAACTTGAGACAAAAAAATGACATTGACAAGGATTTATAAATATTCACACAAAAACCTGTAAAAAGTTGTGTTCACAAAAAGGTTTTTATAAATATCCAGTCAAAAACCTGAAGAAATTGCGTTCATGAGGCTGAAATATCATTAAGCCCCAGAGACTAAGATTGAAGGGGGCATAACTCAGGCAAAAATCAATGATCCATAAAATCCTTACTTCATGCACATCTACCAATTAAGGTAATAACATCCACCAAGTTTCATTAGGATCCAGTCAGAATCTTAGAAGAAGTTATGTTGACAAGGCTGCAATTTCAATAAGCCCCAGAGACTAAGTTTTAAGGGGGCATAACTCAGGCAAAAATCAATGAACCATAAAATCCTTACTTCATGCACATCTACCAATTGAGGTGATAACATTGACCAAGTTTCATTAAGATCTAGCCAGAAACTTAGGAGGAGTTGCGTTGACAAAGCTGCAATTTCAATAAGCCCCAGAGACTATGTTTTAAAGGGGCATAACTCTTGCAAATATCAATGAACCATAAAATCCTTCCTTCATGCACATTTACCAATTAAGGTAATAACATTGACCAAGTTTCATTAAGATCCAGCTAGAAACTTAGGAGGAGTTGCGTTGACAAGGCTGCAATTTCAATAAGCCACAGAGACTAAGTTTTTAAGGGGCATAACTCAGGCAAAAATCGACGAACCATAAAATCCTTTCTTCATGCACATCTACCAATTGAGGTGATAACATTGACCAAGTTTCAAGAAGATCCAGCCAGAAACTTAGGAGAAGTTGCGTTGACAAGAAAAGTGGACATACGTACGGACGGACGGATGGACGGACGGATGGACGGACGGATGGACGGACGGACAGACGGAGAAGATGACGCCAATATACGTCCGCCTCCGGCGGCGTATAATAAATCAAACAATAAACATGTTGCGTATTTTCTAAGACGACATGTAGTAAAGAAAATGTTGCCTCTGTTGACAGATTTCTCTTCTTCGTTGACCTTATCTAATCTGCCATCGCAGTGCTCAACCGGTTGTAAAGTATGTTCACATGACCCAGAATTTACAAAAAAAATCATCAATATTTTTGTTAATACTTGACCAATTTGAAATCGGTTTGAAGCAGAGAAGATGTGAAAATGCCAGGAACTAGCTGAATGTTGAAAATTGTTCGAAAATTTTGGTTGATCTTCAATAACGTTTTTATCAGCTGATTTTTCAAAAATTCACCAAGTCCATCTAATGCGTGACGTTTGTCCACCTTCTCTGTTTCAAACCGAATTCAAATCGGTCCAGTATTTACAAAAAAATATTGAAGATTTTCTGAAATTGTTGAGTTATCCACCGTGATGATGTGTTCACAAAATTGACAGAGTTCAGAACAAATAACGACTGCCGGAAATTGGTCGTTGTCAGTAACAAAATTAAGTCGTTATTGTTATTGCAATGTTGCGTGAATGCTTACTTAACCCTCTCCAAATGAAGAAAATTTGAAGCACTTCTTGATAAACCCTGTTAAAAAAAGGTGCATTTATACGGTTGAAAATACCCGGTATGATAATTGTGTATAAAACATTATGGGAAAAAGAAAAAATTGCTCAACATGAGCAATTTCTTCTTTCCCCATAACGTTTTATTCACAATGATTTGCATTTTCTATATTGTGCATCTAAAGGCATCAAATTATTCACCGGAGAATTCTGTAGTGTGTTCACAAAATAGGGAACGATTTTATTCAGGTAACCGTGACGTGATTTCGGATAAGCGATCGTTTTTCGTAGACCTGTGAGTCAAGACTTTACGAGGTTCTATAACAACACCGACGCTTTATCAATACATAATATACATTAAACCCAATCTATTTTTAGCACAAAATTCATTGCTATAGTGACAGAGTTCAGAACAAATAACGACTGCCGGAAATTAGTCGCTGTCAGTAAAAAAATTACGTCGTTATTGTTATTGCAATGTTGCGTGAATGCTTACATAACCCTCTCCTAAACAATGCTTTGCTTTGACGTCTCAAATTAAGAATGTTTTGGAAAACATTGAAGGAAAAGAAGAAAATGCTGATCATCAGCATTTTCTCCTTTTCCTTCAATGCTTTCCATGCTATGGTATTTGGATTAAATTGTTTCGTAATGTTGACTTTTTCGTCTGCAACACATTTCAATTTGGTCCCGTCTAAAATTTTGTCGTTTTGGGGAAAAGTAAACATGACGAGAAAGTTGCAGGTCTTGTAATTGTTTTGAAGACACCACTTCATGAATAAGTCATCGCAACATCAGAAATTAAAACCTTTCCCAAACGGCTAAATTTTGGACCAGTGTAATTTGACAAAATGCAATCGACAAGAAAATGGTATCAAATGAATAAAGGTGTTGGGATAATGTCATAGCATAGAAAATCATTTTAATCTAAAATGAGAATATGTTCATTATTAGTAATTTCTTTTTTTCTTTCAATGTTTTCCAAAAAACTAGGTCCCGATACCCAGCCGCGGCAAATACCCTTTCTGACAAAATTGTCACCCACCAATGGGTTTGAAATCGTTAACCTAAGTGGGCGAGCAGCTGGAGGCTCGGTAAGGGTGTTGTGGTAGTACTGGATTGAGAAACAACAGGAATTCATGGGTAGGTGCTCCAGCCGCCGCGATATGACCCTGGCAGTTGAAAACGGCGTAAAACCCCAATAAACTCAAACTCAATTTTTTCCAAAACTATATACCACTGGCGGCGTCCAAACCATGGCTGCAGGCCTTGTCTGGGAAAGGGTGAACCTGAGAATTTACCATTATTGTAATTGTATATTTGCGTGAATGTTTTGGCTAAGGTAGTCCACCCCTAGTGAGATTCGCGAGATGTCGGTCCAGGCGACGTCGAATACATTCGGCAATGGAATTTCTACCGCTGAATGTTTACGACCGCGGCTGAATAGGTTCGGATACGTACAACGACGCCGCTCTGAAAAAGGCCGATGTTTTATGAATCTCAAAATGGTCACGTGGTTACGGGTATTTAAGCAACTTCAAGAACTGTAAGGGTCGTAACATTGGCATATAACCCATTTAAGCTATATGACCCATCATTAAAACACCACTTTCTAGCCATGGTACATGCATCAAATTACACACACTTATAAATACACTTCAAATAAGTTGATTCATCGTGCCAGATTATGCTTCAAAAAGAAAATAATTTACAAATATCTTATTACTCTATACTCATATGCAAGGGAGGTAATTTACATATTTTTTGTCAAATACTTCTATAATTATGCATCAATTCAAAAATATAAACCGTTCAAAATGCTTCTGTTTGTATTTGGAAAAGAAATATAACACAGGTTAGGATTTTCTGGCACTTTTCAAATTTCGCCTCTGACTCTTTGGTGCTATTGATCGGTTGTATACGTTAATACCAGGCGGCCAAATTTTAGGCTTTGCCATTTTAGATGATGCAGATTGAATGAAATTTTATATTGTGTAGTCTGTTTGGGAGAAAAATATTATGGAAAATGAATAGATTGCTTGTCACAATCAACTTCTTCATTTTCCACATGTTTAATAAACCTTTCCCAAACAAGGCCTGGTTTCGACGTCCCTAATAGAAAATGTTTGTGAAAACATTGAAACAAAAGAAGAAACTGCTGATTGCCAGCAGTTTCTCCTTTTGTCTCAATATTTTCTGTGTCATATTTTACACAAATCCTATCTTTTAATAACATCCATTTTGTCATTTGTGGCAGTATTTGAAGTTGATTTCAGCCCAGCATGAATCCAGAGAGCCAAATGTGCCTTGGTGCACTCTGATCTGGAAGATAATGGCAAAGAATTTTGTGCTTAAAATAGGCTTGGGTTTACCGTTATGTTTTGGTAACCCGTCGGTGGTGTTGTAAAAGTTCGTAACTACGGCTTGAATCAAGCCGTTGTTACGAGATTTAATAACAACACCAAAGTTAAACTATTTGTTTGTCCGAAATAACGTCACGATTAACCAGATAAAATCCTATTATTCTGTCATACAGTCACACTGTTGTTAAACCCTGATAAGCATTTCCTTCTTTTGCCTCAATGTTTTCTGTGCTTTTTTGTGCACAAATCCCGTCTTTTTCTCTAACAATTTTTTGACGTCTGCAGCAGCTTTCAAACTGAAATGCACTTTTACCGTTTGGGAAAGGGTTAAAAACAGAGTTCAGACGAAAATACGATTGCCGGAAAATAATGTCAGTAACATTATAAAGTCATTATTGTCATTGTTATTTGGCGTGCACAATTTTCCAAGATGGGAAAATACTTCAAAGTGAAAAAATTAATTATCTTTAATTAAACCTTTCCAAAACATCTGATTTTTTTTTTTTAATTTTGGTAAACCAGCAGTTTCTCCTTTTGTCTCAGTATTTCTTATGCCATATTTTGCACAAATCCTTTCTGTAATAACATCCATTTTGTCATTTGTGGAAGGTTTTGAAGTGGATCACCCTAAAATTTTGGGGTTTTGGAAAGGGTTAAAAATGTAAAAAAATAATTATGTAACGTTACACTATATTTATATAGTCAAAATTTAATTTTCGGCCAATACCGAGGGGTTCGGACCCCCTCCCCCTCTAGATCCGCCCATGCTTCTCTATTGACCCGGTCGGCACAATTCTTTCAGCCAATCAAAAACGTCGTCAGCGGACCTGCACTCATTCGGTGGAGGTGAAAGCTTCGGTCTTTTTCGTAGAAGCATAACCAACTTTCAGCATTAATATCTCGACGACTACGCCTGATTATTAAAAATACGTTGGTAGTTAGAAAGTTTAAATCACATTCTTTAAAGAAAGAGTTTTGTTTATGAATTTTAACGATGGATTTTTGAAATAATCTGCCTCAAAGTTGGTATCCCGTAACGATAAAGACCGAGGTTGTACCCTCGATGAAAAAATGAAAGTGAGGCTATGACGTCATCCCGACTGATTCTATAACTGTTCATTGGGCTTTTTTTTATTGCCCCCCCCCCCCCCCCCCCCGTGTCTAAAAGTGGCACATTATTTTTACGACATAATTTTTCTTACAACACCGTCTTGCTGTCAGATTCCGCGGGAAAATAAAGAAAACAAAACACGTGTTGTAATCAAACTGAAAAATGGAAGCGTACGAAGAACTGCGAAAAAGAAATCTAGCTGACAACAAGCGGATCCTGGCCGAGATTGGATTGGGAAATCCTGTATGATTCGAATTTTTCACACGATACCCAAAAACCCAAAATGAAAATGAGTTTTTAAAATTTTACCCCCACGGGCCAGTCTGTCCACAGAAATGTCACATTTCTAACGATATTCCTTTTTGTCCTAGACCTCGATCACGCATTTTTCAACGGATTCGTTCACGGGTTTTTGACAGTCTATGCAATGGAGTGTTGATGGAGAAATGTACAAAATTGAACGAAACGGAGATGAATTGACAAAGAGTGGACTTCATAATAATATTATGTACTCCCTGGAATATTTTCAAGAGACAATTCTCACAGTTTCTCAATTTGAGGCTGTGTCACGGAAAAGGGGGCATTAATGTAGAAATTATCTTTCCTCTATTTTCTTTTCATTTAATGATGAGAATTTATTGACATTTTGAACTCAATTCATAAATTAGATGTTCTGAACCATACACTATTTATAATTCATGAACAATAAAACATTTCATGGGAAAACTATTATAGCTTTTGCGTCTATTTCTGTAAGTCTGTCCTAAGCAAATTCTCTGCAACCCTTTGACCAAATAGGATGGAACTGCACATGAAAATCCCCGAATAATTATTTAAGATGGAATTGTGTGTACTAAAGTATTTACATCAGATGCCCTAAACAGACTGTACATAACTTATAATCTAGGTACAAAAAAGATATCGTGGGAAAATGGGGCTCAATGTATGCACTTTTAATAATCTTTGTACGTTTACGAAAAACGTGTCATAGGAAAAAGGGGTTTATATAGCTTTTCGTCTATTTCTGTCAGTAAGTCTCCGAAGACAATCCCCGCTGCGGCGGACCCTTATATATTTTCATATCTTTATACTGGACGTTCACGAGAACGTTGGCTCTTTTCTTTGCTGGTGATGTATGTAGGAAGTGTCTGTTTATGTGATTATACCTTTGTTTTGGACGTGCACGAGAACGTTGACGTATTTGTTGCTGGTGATGTATGTTAGATGTGTCTGGTTATTGGTATACATGTATTTCTTATTCATGACTTGCACGAGAACGTTGACAAGTTTGTTACTGGTGCATGATTTAGAAAGTGTATGGTAATTGGTATATCACTTTATTCTTGACGTGCACGAGAACGTTGACAAGTTTGTTACTGGTTCAAGATGTAGGATGTGTCTGGTTATTGGCATGTACCTTTATTCTTGACGTGCACGAGAACGTTGACAAGTTTGTTAAGTACTGGTGCATGATGTAGGAAGTGTCTGGTTATTGGTATGTACCTTTATTCTTGACATGCACGAGAACGTTGACGAGTTTGTTACTGGTGCATGATGTAGGAAGTGTCTGGTTATTGGTACGTACCTTTATTCTTGACGTGCACGAGAACGTTGACGTGTTTGTTACTGCTGCATGATGTAGAAAGTGTCTGGTTATAGGTCTGTACCTTTATTCTTGACGTGCTCGAGATCGTTGACAAAGTTGTTATTGGTACATGATGTAGGAAGTGTCTGGTTATTGGTATTTACCGTTATTCTTAACATGCACGAGAACGTTGACGTGTTTGTTACTGGTACATGATGTAGGATGTGTCTGGTTATTGGTGTGTACCTCTATTCTTGATGTGCACGAGAACGTTGACACGTTTGTAACTGCTGCATAATATAGGAAGTGTCTGGTTATTGGTATGTACCTTTATACTTGACGTGCACGAGAACTTTGACACGTTGTTGCTGGTGCATGATGTAGGAAGTGTCTGGTTATTGAAATGTACCTTTATTCTTGACGCGCACGAGAACGTTGACCTTTTTGTTACCGATGATGTATGTGGGAAGTGTCTGGTTATTGCTATATATCTTATTCTTGACGTGCACGAGAACGTGAACTAGTTTGTATATAGGAAGTGTCTGGTTATTGGTAGATACGTTTATTCTTGACGTGTACGAGAACGCTGGCATGCTTGTTACTGGTGCAAGGTGTAGATGTGTCTGGCTATTGGTAATGTAAACATGTATTATTGACGTGCACGAGAACGTTGACGTTTTATACTGGTGATGTATGTAAGATGTGTCTTGTTATGCTTCTATGCCTTTATTAGGAATGTGCACGAGGACGTTGGCACGTTTTATCAATTGGAAATGCATGTAAGATGTGTCTGGTTATGTTGCTTGATCTTTATTAAGGATTTGCACGAGAACGCTGACACTTATATACTGGTAATATATGTAAGACAAGCCTGGTTGTGTTGCTGGACCTTTGTTAGGGATGTGCACGAGAACGTTGACACGTTTTATATTGGTACTGTTTGTAAGATATGTCTGGCTATGTTTCCAAACCTTTATTAGGGATGTGCACGAGAACGTTGACACGTTTCATATTGGTAACTTATGTAAGATCTGTCTGGTTGTGTTGCTGGACCTTTATGAGGTATGTGCACGAGAACGTTGACACGTTTTATATTGGTACTGTTTGTAAGATATGTCTGGCTATGTCTCTAAACCTTTATTAGGAATATGCACGAGAACGTTGACAAGTTTCATATTGGTAACTTATGTAAGATCTGTCTGGTTGTGTTGCTGGACCTTTATGAGGTATGTGCACGAGAACGTTGACACGTTTTATATTGGTCAACTTATGTAAGATGTGTCTGGTTGTGTTGCTGGATGTTTATTAACTATGTGCATGAGAACGTTGACACGATTTATATTGGTAACTTATGTGAGGTGTGTCTGGTTGTGTTGCTAAACCTTTATAAGCCGTGTGCACAAGAACGTTGACACGTTTAATACTGGTGATGTATGTAAGAGGTGACTGGTTATGTTCTTTAACCTTTATTAGGTGTGTATACGAGAACGTTGACACGTTTTATACTGGTAATGCATGTAAGATGTGTCTGGTTGTGTTACTGGACCTTTATAAGGGATATGCATGAGTGCGTTGACACGATTTATATTGGTGATGTATGTAAGAGGTATCTGGTTATGTTGCTGAACCTTTATTATGGGAGTGCACAAGAACGTTGATACGTTTCATATTGGTTTTGTATGTAAGATGTGTCTGGTTATGTTGCTAAACCTTTATTATGGATGTGCACGAGAACGTTGACATGATTTATACTGGTGATGTATGTAAGATGTGTGTGGTTGTGTTGCTGATGTTTATTAGGTGTGTTGCAAGAAAACGTTGACAAGTTTTATACTGGTTATGTATGTAAGCTGTGTGTGATTGTGTTGCTGGACCTTTATAAGGGGTGTACAGGAGAACGTTGACACGATTTATATTGGTTATTTATGTAAGATGTGTCTGGTTGTGTTGATGGACCTTAATTAGAGGTGTGCACGAGAACGTTGACACGATTTATATTGGTGATGTATGTAAGATATGTCTGATTGTGTTGCTGGACCTTTACTATGGGGTGTGCACGGGAACGCTGACACGATTCATACTGGTAATGTATGTAAGAAATGTCTGGTTATGTTGCTGGGCCTTTATTAAGGATGTGCACGAGAACATTTACACGTTTCATATTGGTTACTCATGTAAGAGATGTCTGGTTGTGTTGCTGGACCTTGTAATGGGTGTGCACGAGAACGTTGACACGATTTATATTGATGATGTATGTAAGATATGTCTGGTTGTGTTGCTGGACCTTTATTAGGTATGTGCACGAGAACGTTGACACGTTTTATACTGGTAATGTATGTATGAGGTGTGTGATTGTGTTGCTGGACCTTTATAATGGGGTGTGCACGAGAACGTTGACACGTTTTATACTGGTGATGTATGTAAGATATGCCTGGTTGTGTTGCTGGACGTTTGTTGGGGATGTGAACGAGAACGTTTACACGATTCATAATGGTTATTTATGTAAGACATGTCTGGTTGTGTTGCTGGACCTTTATTAGATATGTGCACGAGAACGTTGACACGATTTATACTGGTAATGTAGGTAAGATATGTCTGGTTGTGTTGCTGGACCTTTATAATGGGTGTGCACGAGAACGTTGACACGATTTATATTGGTTATTTATGTAACATATGTCTGGTTGTGTTGCTGGACCTTTACTAGGCATGTGCGTGAGAACGTTGACACGTTTTATACTGGTGATGTATGTAAGATGTATGTAATTATGTTTCTGAACCTTTAATAGGGGTGTGCACGAGAACGTTGACACGTTTCATATTGGTTATTTATGTAAGACATGTCTGGTTGTGTTGCTGGACCTTTATCAAAGATGTGCACGAGAACGTTGACACGATTTATATTGGTTATTTATGTAAGATATGTCTGGTTGTGTTGCAGGACCTTTATTAGGTATGTGCACGAGAACGTTGACACGTTTTTATACTGGTGATGTATGTAAGATGTATGTAATTATGTTACTGAACCTTTAATAGGGGTACTTTAATAGGGGTGTGCACGAGAACGTTGATGACACGTTCCATATTGGTTATTTATGTAAGACATGTCTGGTTGTGTTGCTGGACCTTTATAATGGGTGTGCACGAGAACGTTGACACGATTTATACTGGTGATGTATGTAAGATATGTCTGGTTGTGTTGATGGACCTCTATTAGGTATGTGCATGAGAACGTTGACACGTTTAATACTGGTGAAGTATGTAAGATGTGTGTGATTGTGTTGCTGGACCTTTATTATGGGGTGTGCTAGAGAACGTTGACACGATTTATATTGGTTATTTATGTAAGATATATATGGTTGTGTTGCTGGACCTTTATTAGGTATGTGCACGAGAACGTTAACGCGTTTTATACTGGTGATGTATGTATGATGTGTGTGATTGTGTTGCTGGATCTTTATTATGGGGTGTGCACGAGAACGTTGACACGATTTAAGCTGGTAATGTATGTAAGATATGTGTGATTGTGTTGCTGGACCTTAATTTTGGGGTTGTGCACGAGAACGTTGACACGATTTATACTGGTAATGTATATAAGATGTATGTAATTGTGTTACTGAACCTTTAATAGGAGTGTGCACGAGAACGTTGACACGTTTTTGATTATTTATCTAAGACATGTCTAGTTGTGTTGCTGGACCTTTATAATGGGTGTGCACGAGAACGTTGACACGATTTATATTGGTTATTTATGTAACATATGGCTGGTTGTGTTGCTGGACCTTTATTAAGGATGTGCACGAGAACGTTGACAAGTTTTATACTGGTAATGTATGTAAGATGTGTGTGGTTGTGTTGCTGGACCTTTATTATGGGGTTGTGCACGAGAACGTTGACACGATTTATACTGGTATTGTATGTAAGATATGTCTGATTGTGTTGCTGGACCTTTATTATGGGATGTGCACGAGAACGTTGACACGATTTTTACTGGTAATGTATGTAAGATACCTCTGGCTGTGTTGCTGGACCTTTATTATGGGATATGCACGAGAACGCTTACATGTTTCATATTGGTTACTTATGTAAGACATGTCTAGTTGTATTGCTGGACCTTTATTATGGGATGTGCACGAGAACGTTTACACGTGTCATATTGGTTATTTATCTAAGACATGTCTAGTTGTGTTGCTGGACCTTTATAATAGGGTGTGCACGAGAACGTTGACACGATTTATATATTGGTTACTTATGTAAGATGTGTCTGGTTGTGTCGCTAAACCTTTATTAGGTGTGTGCACGAGAACGTTGACACGTTTTATACTGGTGATGTATGTAAGATATGTCTGGTTGTGTTGCTGGACCTTTATTAGGTAGATCTATGTGCCCGAGAAAGTTGACACGTTTTATACTGGTGATGTATGTAAAATGTGTGTAATTGTTTTACCGGACCTTTATTATGGGGTTGTGCACGAGAACGTTGACACGATTTATACTGGTAATGTATGTAACACGTCTGGTTGTGTTGCTGGACCTTTATTAAGGATGTGCACGAGAACGTTTACACGTTTTAATTGGTTATTTATGTAAGACATGTCTGGCTGTGTTGCTAGACCTTTTTAATAGGGTGTGCACGAGAACATTGACACGATTTATATATTGGTTATTTATGTAAGATATGTCTGGTTGTGTTGCTGGACCATTATTATGTATGTGCTAGAGAAAGTTGACACGTTTTATACTGCTGATGTATGTAAGATGTGTCTGGTTGTGTTTCTAGACCTTTATTAGATATGTGCTAGAGAACGTTGACACGTTTTATACTGCTGATGTATGTAAGATGTGTCTGGTTGTGTTTCTTGACCTTTATTAGGTATGTGCACGAGAACGTTAACACGTTTTATACTGGTGATATATGTAAGATATGTCTGGTTGTGTGCCTTAACCTCTATTAGGTGTGTGTACGCAAACGTTGACACGTTGTATACTGGTAATGTATGTAAGATGTGACTGGTTGTGTTACTGGACCTTTATTAGGGATATGCAGGAGTGCGTTGACACGATTCATACTGGTGATGTATGTAAGAGGTGACTGGTTATGTTGCTGAACCTTTATTAACTGTGTTCACGAGAACGTTGACACGTTTTATATTGGTAATGCATGTAAGATGTGTTTGGTTGTGTTGCTGGACTTTATTAAGGATATGCACGGGACCGTTGACACGTTTTATATTGGTGATGTATGTAAGATGACTCTCGTTATGTTGCTGGATCTTTATTTAGGCTGTGCTCGAGAACGTTGACTTGTTTTACAGGTGATGTATGAAGGACGTATCTGGGTATATATTAATGAGCCAGGATCTGGAAAAACGTCCTTTAATGCTTTTGAGCCCAACATAGATCTAGATCAGCCTGTGCATACGCACAGTCTGATCAGGGTCCACGTTGTTCTCGAATAGCTTCTTCGTGACCTGTAGTAACTGAAAGAGAGCAGCATAGATGCATATTCGACTGAATTTGACAACAGGCTGGTCTTGAAACTCAATTTTTAAAAATGCTATAATGGACGTTTTTCCAGATACCGGCTCATTTATATCTTTATTCTTGTTGTGCACGAGAACGTTGACGTGTGTTTTTACAGGTGATGTATGGAGGACGTGTCTGGTTATATATTTATATCTTTATTCTTGATGTGCACGAGAACGTTGACGTGTTTAATACATGTGATATATGAAGGGCGTGTCTTGTTATATATTTATATCTTTATTCTGGATGTGCAAAAGAACGTTGACGTATTTATTACAGGTTATGTATGAAGGACATATCTGGTTATGTATTTATATCTTTATTCCGGATGTGCATGAGAACGTTGACGTATTCATTACAGGTGATGTAAGATGGACGTATCTGATTATGTATTTATATCTTTATTCTTGATTTGCACGAGAACGTTGTCGTGTTAATTACATGTGACGTAAAAATGACGTGTCTGGTTTTATAGTTATATCTTTATTCTTGATGTGCACGAGAACGTTGACGTGTGTATTAAAGGTGATGTATGAAGGACGTATCTGGTTATGTATTTATATTTTTATTCTGAATATGCACAAGAGAACGTTGACGTGTTCCTTACAGATGATGTGAGAAGGACGTGTCTGGTTATGTATTTATATCTTTATCATTGATGTGCACGAGAACGTCGACGTGTTTTTCCAGATGATGTATGAAGGACGTGTTTCGTTATGTGCTCATCAAGATTTTATACAGCGTTTATAAAATAAGCAACATAACCAGACACATCTTACATATATCATCGGTAATAAAAATCGTGTCACCATTCTCGTACGCAACCTTTATAAAGGTACAATAGCAACATAGACAGACACATCTTACGTACGATACCAGTATAAAGCATGTTAATTTTATCGTACACGTCTCTAATAAAGATATAACAACATAAGCAGATATAGCTTACATTCCCGTATAAAATATAGTGCAAACCTTAAAATGAATATATAAATCTTGTACAAATCTTTCAAAAAAGTATATAAAAACAAAACCAGACATTTCTTACATACATCACCAGAATTAAACGAGTCAGCGTTCTCGTGCACATCAAGAAAAAAGGTAAAGCAACATAACCAACCACATCTTACCAACATCACCAATATAAATCGTGTCAACGGTCTCGTGCATATCCTTATTAAAGTCCACAACCAGACACATCTTACATGCATTACCAATATAAAACGTGTCAACGTTCTCGTGCACACCCCTAATAAAGGTGTAGTAACACAATCACATACATATCTTACATACATCACCAGTATAAAACATGCCAACGTTCTGGTGTACATAGTTAATAAAGGTCCAGCAATACAACCAGTTATATCATACATAGATAATCAATATAAATCGTGTCAACGTTCTCATGCACATCCCTAATAAAGGTCCAGCAACACAATCACACACATCTAACATGCGTAACCAATATAAGACGTGTCAACGTTCTCGTTCACATACCTAATAAAGGCCCAGCAACACAACCCGACATATCCTACATAAATAACCAATTTATATCGTGTCAACGTTCTCGTGCACATACCTAACAAAGGTCAAGCAACATAACCAGACATATCTTAAATAAGTTACCATTTTGAAACGTGTCAACGTTCTCGTGCACATAGTTAATAAAGGTCCAACAAAACAACCAGACATAACTTACATAAATAACCAATATGAAACGTGTCAACGTTCTGGTGGACATCCTTAATAATGGCCCAGCAACATAACCAGACATATCTTCCATACATTAACAGTATAAATCGTGTCAACGTTATCGTGCACGCCCCATAATAAAGGTCCAGCAACATAAACACACACATTTTACATATAACACCAGTATAAAACGTGTCAACGTTCTCGTGCACAACCTTAATAATGGCCCAGCAACATAACCAGGCATATCTTCCATACATTAACAGTATAAATCGTGTCAACGTTATCGTGCACGCCCCATAATAAAGGTCCAGCAACACAATCACACACATTTTACATATAATACCAGTATAAAACGTGTTAGCGTTCTCGTGCACATCCTTAATAATAGCCCAGCAACATAACCAGACATATCTTCCATACATTAACAATATAAATCGTGTCAACGTTATCGTGCACGCCCCATAATAAAGGTCCAGCAACACAATCACACACATTTTACATATAACACCAGTATAAAACGTGTCAACGTTCTCGTGCACATCCTTAATAATAGCCCAGCAACATAACCAGACATATCTTCCATACATTAACAGTATAAATCGTGTCAACGTTATCGAGCACGCCCCATAATAAAGGTCCAGCAACACAATCACATACATTTTACATATAACACAAGTATAAAACGTGTCAACGTTCTCGTGCACATCCTTATTAATAGCCCAGCAACATAACCAGACATATCTTCCATACATTAACAGTATAAATCGTGTCAACGTCATCGTGCACGCCCCAATATAAATGTCCAGCAACACAATTACACACATTTTATATATAAAACCAGTTTAAAACGTGTCCACGTTCTCGTGCAAATACCTAATAAAGGTCTAGCAACACAACCAGACGTATCTTACATAAATAACCAATATAAATCGTATCAACGTTCTCGTGCAAATCCTTGATAAAGGTCCAGCAACACAACCAGACATATCTTACATACAATACCAGTATAAAACGTGTCAACGTACTCGAACACACACCTAATAAAGGGTAAGCAACACAACCAGACACATCTTACATACATCACAAGTATAAAACGTCTCAACGTTCTCATACACATCCCTAATAAAGATCCAGCAACACAACCAGACACATCTTACATACATCACAAGTATAAAACGTGTCAATGTTCTCGTACACATCCCTATTAAAGACCCAGCAACACAACCAGACACACCTTACATAAGATACCAACATAAAACGTGTCAGCGTTCTCGTGCACATACCTAATAAAGGTCCAGCAACACAACCAGACACATCTTACATAAGATACCAATATAAAACATGTCAACGTTCTCGTGCACGTCCCTAACAAACATCCAGCAACACAACCGGGCTTGTCTTACATTTATTACCAGTATATAAGTGTCAACGTTTTCGTGCACATCCTTAATAAAGGTCCAGCAACACAACCAAACACATCTTACATAAGTTACCAACATAAAACGTGTCAACGTTCTCGTGCACATACCTAGTAAACGTCCAACAACACAACCAGGCTTGTCTTACATATATACTGTGCACAAAAAGTTTAGCACACTTGGAAAATGTCCTTTCCTAATCAAAATCCATTCCAAAATCCATAAAAATAAAACACTAATGTGTTTGAAAATTCAATTTTCTAGCGCTTCCTTAAAATTTTGCTTCAAAATTCTTACGCGTTAGTTAGGTATCTTACGTTAAAGTACACAGGGGTCAGATATCGAAAGTCAAGCAAATTTCAAAGACGCGAATGTCCAGCATAAGCAGCCAGGACCGCCATTCAATGTCTTCCCATGTTTCAGAGAAGCTTCCTGACCACAGAGAAGGGAATTTTGCCCATTCATACTGTAGATGACGCTCATTGCCAATGACGTTACAGACGTCATTACTTTCTCTAGTCTGACGTCCAACAATGTTCTTTGTGTGTTCTTTTGCTGGTGATTAAGCAGTTCAGGCGTAGATCATTCTGTATGTTCCTTGGAGTAAGTGGGTGGTGATTATCTTATTGAAATATCACAACGTTGTGTCGTTGTAAGACGGTCCAGTGACAGGTTGGATAATTTCATTGCAGTACCCTTGCACCGTTTGGTTGCCATTAACTGAAATAAGGTCTGTTTAACTGTTTTCATCTATTCCTGCCTAAAAATGACGCTGCACTCGACGTAACAGTACCAATGATGACGTTATTGGTATCAAGCCTTACGCATCTTCTCTAACCACAAATCCTTCCGTCAGTTAATGACACGTAAAATGAGATTCGTCCGGACATCAGTTCAATGTCTCCTGAATCAATATCGATGTGTCAATACCCACTGACGCCATGCCTGTCGATGCTTAACGTCATTGGCGTAATATCGGAGGACCCTGATGCAAGTTGTGTGGAGCCTGTTCCGCACAGTCTGGTCACTAACGGTATACCTTGTGACATCCTGGAGGAGTAGCACTAAATTCTTACTAGACAGGAATTCGAAACGTCGTCAAGACGTCGCTGTGAAACGGTCCTCCCTGAACGTCGTTTTTCACGGTCTACAAGATTTAGGTCGGTCGTTGGTGGCTAAAGTTGCATAAACCAAGTGCCGTAGGCCCGTAATTGTCAATTGGAGACAATTGAAATGCAAAGCGACATCTCTAACAGACATACCTGCTTGGAGCATGCAAAGAGCTCTCTGACGTCGAACTTACGTCATCATTTCTCGCCTTCCCATAATCAATTTCAAAGAATTTGTAACAGTTAAATTGATTTTGCTAACAGATCTGTGTAATTGTGTGTTTTTGGACAAGCTAGACGTTATCGATGTCACTGCACACGTGCCGCACGTGACTTTTACTTATCTGGACTTTTTCCAATACACTGAATGTTCACTCTACACATGCACTGTATGCGTAATGGTTGTCAATCGGGACAACTGAACAGCACAAAGCAATGTTCATTTAATTATCATAAACTGAAAAAACAATGTGCTAAAAAACGTGCTAAACTTTTTTTGCTCAGTATATTACCAGTATATAAGTGTCAACGTTTTTGTGCACATCCTTAATAAAGGTCCAGCAACATAACCAAACACATCTTACATGCATTTCCAATTTATAAAACGTGCCAATGTCCTCGTTAACATTCTTAATAAAGGCATGATAGAAGCATGAACAAGACACATCTTACATACATCACCAGTAAAAAAACGTGTCAACGTTCTCATGCACATCCTTCATAAAGGTATATATGCATACATGATCAGACACATTTTCATACAACACAAGTAAAACAATGTGTCAACGTCCTCATGCACAAAGTTATATTCACAAAAACAGACACATTCTACGTACATCGTCATCCCCAGCAAAAATCGTGTCAATGGTCTCGTGTATCATCATGTCCATTTAACATGTACTATTTTGAAGGAAAAACACGCACAAACAAGAGCCGTCATAGACGGATCAGGTCTATACTCCCCGAATAAGTGTTTGTCATAAAAATACTATATTCATTAAACCCCTTTTTCCCATGACAGGTTTTTAGTACACACATTATCTATAGAATATAGGATAGAATATCTCGTATATCCATTAACTACAAAATTTCTTTAAATTCTGCCCATTAGATGAAGAGAAATGAGAGAAAAAAAAATCTACACTAAGGCCCCTTATTCCGTGACAAAGCCTCAAATTAATAAACGGAGAGCTGGGTCTACATGGATTATCCACGGAAGTTTTATCGAATTTGGTTCGAGGGTTGCTGAGATCTGGTTGTGTACGGACGGACGGACGGACGAACGAACGAACGAACGGAAGGACAGTGCGGCTATTTATGCTCCATAGAAAAAATATTCAAGGAGCATAGAAAACGGCAGAGATGTATCATCTTTTTGCCGTATCGTTTCGGATCGTTTTCATTTCGTTTCTATGGTGTGTGCACGAGAACGTTGAAATTGAGAGTTTGTGCACGAATCCACTGACACAAAGGCACATGCCATTTCTAAGCGCATCCTCCCATCGGATCGGTTTTGATGAAGATTCACAAGGACCATCCGAGATATGAGTTGAACAATTACCAAACGACAAATTTTGGACTGGTCCAAATTTCAAAGATGGTGCAGACAACAATTTCAAGTTTATGAAAATTGAAAAATCTTTCCATTTTGAGTCGGGAAAACTGTGGAAAATGAAGAAATTGCTTGTGTCAAGCAATTTCTTCTTTTTCCACAATGTTTTCGCAAATATTTTTCTTGAGGGGAGTCTAAAGTTCTGATGAATCATCATCACACAGGAGTTTTGATGAGGGGATTAAGTTATGTTTTTCCAATGTGGACAGTTTGTCTAATAAAGTGGCAGAATTAGAGGCATTTCTTGATATCGAGAAACCGGACATATTTGGGATTTGTGAAGTTTACCCTAAAGTTGGTGTAGATAAAATGAGCTTGAATGACTTAAAATTTGATGGCTATGATGTTTTTTATCCAAGCAATAGTGGAGATAGAGGTGTTTTATTGTTGATAAAGAAGTATCTTAAAGCCTTGAAAGTGACTAGTCTAGATCATTTAAACTACAATGAAAACATATGGTGTGGAATTCAGTTGCGTGAAAGAGATTCACTGTTATTAGGTATGGTATATCGCAGTCCTACTTCAACGAGAGAAAATAATTCAAGACTCTTTGATATGATAAAGAGATCATGTGATATGAACTACAGTCACTATGCTTTGATGGGAGACTTTAATTTTGGAGATATCGATTGGGTAAAACCAGAATGTAAATATGTAACAATGAATGTAACAAAATTAAGTCGTTATTGTTATTGCAATGTTGCGTGAATGCTTACTTAACCCTCTCCAAATGAAGAAAATTTGAAGCACTTCTTGATAAACCCTGTTAAAAAAAGGTGCATTTATACGGTTGAAAATACCCGGTATGATAATTGTGTATAAAACATTATGGGAAAAAGAAAAAATTGCTCAACATGAGCAATTTCTTCTTTCCCCATAACGTTTTATTCACAATGATTTGCATTTTCTATATTGTGCATCTAAAGGCATCAAATTATTCACCGGAGAATTCTGTAGTGTGTTCACAAAATAGGGAACGATTTTATTCAGGTAACCGTGACGTGATTTCGGATAAGCGATCGTTTTTCGTAGACCTGTGAGTCAAGACTTTACGAGGTTCTATAACAACACCGACGCTTTATCAATACATAATATACATTAAACCCAATCTATTTTTAGCACAAAATTCATTGCTATAGTGACAGAGTTCAGAACAAATAACGACTGCCGGAAATTAGTCGCTGTCAGTAAAAAAATTACGTCGTTATTGTTATTGCAATGTTGCGTGAATGCTTACATAACCCTCTCCTAAACAATGCTTTGCTTTGACGTCTCAAATTAAGAATGTTTTGGAAAACATTGAAGGAAAAGAAGAAAATGCTGATCATCAGCATTTTCTCCTTTTCCTTCAATGCTTTCCATGCTATGGTATTTGGATTAAATTGTTTCGTAATGTTGACTTTTTCGTCTGCAACACATTTCAATTTGGTCCCGTCTAAAATTTTGTCGTTTTGGGGAAAAGTAAACATGACGAGAAAGTTGCAGGTCTTGTAATTGTTTTGAAGACACCACTTCATGAATAAGTCATCGCAACATCAGAAATTAAAACCTTTCCCAAACGGCTAAATTTTGGACCAGTGTAATTTGACAAAATGCAATCGACAAGAAAATGGTATCAAATGAATAAAGGTGTTGGGATAATGTCATAGCATAGAAAATCATTTTAATCTAAAATGAGAATATGTTCATTATTAGTAATTTCTTTTTTTCTTTCAATGTTTTCCAAAAAACTAGGTCCCGATACCCAGCCGCGGCAAATACCCTTTCTGACAAAATTGTCACCCACCAATGGGTTTGAAATCGTTAACCTAAGTGGGCGAGCAGCTGGAGGCTCGGTAAGGGTGTTGTGGTAGTACTGGATTGAGAAACAACAGGAATTCATGGGTAGGTGCTCCAGCCGCCGCGATATGACCCTGGCAGTTGAAAACGGCGTAAAACCCCAATAAACTCAAACTCAATTTTTTCCAAAACTATATACCACTGGCGGCGTCCAAACCATGGCTGCAGGCCTTGTCTGGGAAAGGGTGAACCTGAGAATTTACCATTATTGTAATTGTATATTTGCGTGAATGTTTTGGCTAAGGTAGTCCACCCCTAGTGAGATTCGCGAGATGTCGGTCCAGGCGACGTCGAATACATTCGGCAATGGAATTTCTACCGCTGAATGTTTACGACCGCGGCTGAATAGGTTCGGATACGTACAACGACGCCGCTCTGAAAAAGGCCGATGTTTTATGAATCTCAAAATGGTCACGTGGTTACGGGTATTTAAGCAACTTCAAGAACTGTAAGGGTCGTAACATTGGCATATAACCCATTTAAGCTATATGACCCATCATTAAAACACCACTTTCTAGCCATGGTACATGCATCAAATTACACACACTTATAAATACACTTCAAATAAGTTGATTCATCGTGCCAGATTATGCTTCAAAAAGAAAATAATTTACAAATATCTTATTACTCTATACTCATATGCAAGGGAGGTAATTTACATATTTTTTGTCA